>JACTTY020000012.1:2436725-3655087 GCA_014595695.2 Epargyreus clarus clarus | reverse complement strand
TATGTCGACCTTAGCTACCATTCCTAAGTTATTTTGGGTCATTTACAGATGCCTACAGGCTGCAGTCAACACAGATAAAACCTCAATGTTCGCTTATCTTTTTAATAAATACGTTTCTGTCGCAGATGTCGACGCAAATCTATTAATTTATGTCTTAAGTCACATACATTTACTCATTAACCAAAAGTGACTGGTTAAGTTCCAAAGACGGGCGTAGTCAGACCTTGGTTGAACTGTGGCGGTGTCAATGGAATTAACTATACAGTAAGTAAAACTACTTACTGTAAGTGGTACTCATAGATGAGTAAAATACTAGATTGATCACTCCTTATAAGAAAGTCAAACCAGTTTTGAGAATTGTAATTGTTGCGTAAATAAACTTTTGCCCCGTCTCCGTTCGAAAATGTCCCTAAAATTTTTGAAATAATTATTTATTTATTACGTAAATTACGCAGTACTTATTAGTTATTTATTACGTCAATTTTCTTTAAAAATGTTTTTTATTTGTCAGGAATTAAAAAAATAAATGATAAAATATTCTTTTAATGGCTCATTCAGTTTCAAGGCGGTGAAGAATCTTTCTATTCTACTTATCAAAGGTGCTTTTGTGTACTTTTAATATCACGTACAATGTATTTCCCACGCGATCTAGATGTGATACACGAAATCTGTGAACGTTTTGAATGTGTTGATTAGATGATTGGGGATGATAAATTACATTGATAAAGTACATTTGTGTAAAACTGCTGACAAGTCTAGTGTACTGATTAATTGTATTTTTACTACCAGATTTTTCGCATTTTGGTGTTATTGGGGAAATGTTTAAAACGATGCGATGCGTTGGTATTTCTTACCCTTTTAAGCTATTGCATAGCTTTTATCGCGGGCTTTGAGCGCGGCGACCGAATCGAGAAATTCCGTAACGAAAATAAGTAACACCTTTCAACAACTCGGTTGCCTGGAGACTTGATATCCAACTATCAAGTCTCCAGGCAACCGAGTTGTTGACTGTCAATAGAAAAATATGGATATAATTGAATAAAGTATTATTTTACATTCATTATTATTTTATTTGATATTGGCGACGAGATGTCGAATGAAGTAAAAAACAATAAGGAAATACGAGCCACATTACGTGGGTTAATGAAACGAACCGAACATTACATTTCGGGAATAGAAAAAAATGACATTGAAGAAATAAATATACGACTGAATTCTTTACAAGAAAATTTGAACAAATTCTACGCGATTCAAGAAAAAATTGAATGGCTTACAGAAGAAGAAAATTTAGAAGAGGAAATAAAATACAGGTACGAATTTGAAGAAATATATACAAAGCTAAAATTTAAATTTTTGAATGTACAAAAAGAAAATAATCGGCTAATACCTGAATGTTCTTTTACATCAGCAAGAGCGGAAGTTTATTTGATAAACTGTTAACTGTCAAGGCACGCTTGAGACGTACACCTAATACAAAAGAGTTATCACCTTATCAGTTAATGTTCGGCAGAGAGGTAAGAACCTATATGCATGCCTTATTTAAGAAATCCGCCCCACTATCCAGATTACATTACAATGCACCGCCAACGCAGGAGTTCGGACAAGGTGATAAGGTACAAGTCCGCAGTTACACCAACCCAAGAGTTAAATGGGAGTTCGGAGTCGTCATCCGAAGATTAGGTAGACTCCATTATGAAGTCAGAACTGAAAATGGCATACTGGTGCGCCGTCACCTTGACCAAATGCTGCCGGCGCCCCTGGTGGTGTAAGTGAAAATAGCGGTGGAGGACTGTTGGATATCAAGTCTCCAGGCAACCGAGTTGTTGACTGTCAATAGAAAAATATGGATATAATTGAATAAAGTATTTTTTTACATTCCTTATTATTTTATTTGATAACCTTAATTCGTCAACTTGAACACAGATGGCAGTAATACACATTTTTTTATAATCCGTGCAGAAATCTTAAAATTGCGTAAAGTATATTTTATATTCCCATTATAAAATTCAAAATTATATTACCATATTATCCAAATAATATGTTTTATCAACATAAGCTATGTTGAATTCTGGATTGATAAAATAACGTAAAAGAGTGTTTGTTATTTTTAAACGTACAATTACAACTGACAGACTTGACAGCACAAAATCAAAACGCCATTATGATTTATGGTACAAATAATTTGTGTACAAAGTGTTTTAAATATGAATAAACAAAGTGCATTTATTAATGAATGATGTACCTGTAACATTCGGCCAAATGTCACAGGCACATCGCATTGATCAATTTATATTGCTGGTTGTTAATACTTTACGTCGCTTATTAAATACTTTTCTATTTTATATTTTAGAATGTTCAGTCTTGCTTGGAGTTATGAAATGTCAGCTGATATTTGCAATGTCTTATATAATGGAGATATGATAAAATAGTGGATAAAGATGTATTAATGTAAATGTTGATGATTATGGAATAATATATATTGTATTTCTTTAATTCCTTCTGAGCGTTTTCATAGCATAAAAAATGCTATGCAATAGCTTTACCGCGGCAGTCTCCGAGTGCCACACGTATTTTTTTTTTGTTATAATACGCCTAAGTAATTTAAGAGAATAGGTGGTAGAACCCTGAGTGGTTCAACGCCACATCTACTTCGGTCTAATAATAATAGTGTTAAGTGCTACTGTGTTCTGGTTTAAAAGGTGTGGTGAGGGGAGACATACCTACTCATCTAAGGCGTTCTAATTAAGTCCTCAGGTATAGTAACATGTCTGTGGTAGGATCGTAATATCATCTGTTATTACGATCCTACCACAGTTGATTCCAGACAGATGAGCGGCAGTAGTAAAAAATAAGTTTAAATATAGTTCTAATTCTCAAGGAACATACCAACTGCCGTAATATAACTCATAATTAACAGCTGAAACTGCAGACACTGTTATTAACATATCCGGTTAACAAGACAGTCTACTTTAGTTAAAAATTCCCATAATTAATAAAACATAAGTTCCTCTCATTACCTACCCAGTTTAGAAACGGGGACTTTTACTTAATTGAATGAGAATACTTGATTGTCGTAATTATTCTGGCTTTGTCTGCTTCCACCATACTTTCAAAGTCATTACCTTTATTAATTTCAAAGAAAGCCGAACTTATTAAACTGTGTTTTATATTTAAGAAACTTGGAATACATAATAATTACTTGAATAACCTTTTACCTGAAGTTGAGAAAGCTGCGTGTGAAGTTAGAGCTGTTCATACATCAGTGATTTCACATCATATTAGTTGACTTACATATGAGGCGAAAAATATTAAAAATTTGTAAGTCATTTAATTTTGTTAGCATCTACGGCCAAGCTCAGATCTCTAAAGGTATAAACGCCGAATGATTTGAAATAGGAGAGACCCAGGTTCGCATCCCAGAAACGCACCTATGATTTTTCGAAGTTATGTTCATATTAGATTAAATAATCACATGACTAAATGGTGAAATTATTATAAGGAATCATATTCTAATATTTCAGCTAAAAAAAACTCAAAGGTGTGTGACGTCTACCAATCCAATTTGGCTAGCGCTGTGGTGTATGGCCTAAACTCTTCTTATTCTCAGAGGACATCCGTGCCAAATAGTGGGACAATAATGGTATTAAAATTATACTATTTAAGAAGTATGAGTAAAATTGAAGATCCTTGAAACAAACATTTGTCTATTAGCATACTATTTAAACTTTTCGACTGCTAAACAATTTCATCTAATTATTTCTGTATCGCGAAATATATAACAGTCAATGTAATTTTAATTTCCTATTCTATTTCTCACATAAAAACACAAACACTGCATTTAATATCTTTACTTACGATCAAAATTAAATATCAGCTAACATTTACAACATGCATTTATATAAATATCCGTCACGAACGCTATTTCGCCAACTTGCTAACTATTGGTTGAAACAATACAATTAAACCTTGCTTCCTATCGATCGTGCCCTTACACGGCTTGTGCCGGCATTTCTCAATAGTAACTTTGTAGGTACTGGACAGGGCCGGATTTAGGGGAGGCATGCTTTTAGCGTACTCACAGTCCCGACCAAAGCGTCGAAAGGAGCCCCGTGGGGTTTTCGCCGATAGGAGTCCGGCATATTCTCTTCGCTGCAACCGATCTGATTCCATGAGTTTCTACTCATGAAAGGTTTCCCCACGGGAAAAAGGAGAGGCAAACGGGTATAATACCTCGAGGGCTTCACAACTAAGGTGTCACACAATAGAGAAACAATCTGAAGTTTTAAGGGGCAGCAACTTACAGAACTATGTTATACTTTTTTCAAAGGGAATTTAATGTGTTTTTTTTCTCAAAAAAAATTGAATTAACTTTTTTTTTAGAACATAATTAGGGGCCCCTAGGGGGGTACGTCCAAATTCGGCCCTGGTACTGGACATAGAATTCCGATGTCCTTTAGATACGTAGCTACCGGCTAAAGTCTAAAATAACTCGACAGTCACAAAATACCTATTAACAACTTTAAAGCACGCTACTGATTGATAAACTGTTCCTATTCAGAAAATATTGCAAAGATCTTTATAATACGCGATTTATATCACGCATAATCGTACGCGTGGTTACAAAAATCTGAAAGAGGAGAGTGTGGCATTATTGAAGTTTGTGTTGCAAATCCCAAATGTTTTCGTCTAAAATCATACAATAAATAAATAGTAAACACAATCGTTGTTTTATTAAAACGAATTCATTCTCAACACTATTTATACCACACATTTCGTGATTTATTATGCGGATGGTACTATTCTTTACATTGTTGATTATGGGTTGATTATGAGTACATATTGGGACAACGACTTGAATGTAGAGTTTCCATAACATACATCTTTTGAAAAAATAATTTTAACTGCAATGATAAACTTAACGTAATGGATCATGTGTAGCTAAAACTACTTAATACCACGTCTTTTTTAGGGTTCCATACCCAAAGGGTAAAACTAAAACCCTATTACTAAGCTACCACTGTGTATCAGTCTGTCACGGTTCTATCTAATGAACTGTAATAGGTAGAAACTTTTTTACATAGTATGTATAACGGGGCTGTTAAAACAAAAAATAAAATAGCCTTAAAATAATTTTGAAAATTTTAATGCTATTTTATTTCCGAATAGTTCGATTTTCCACAATGTATTCATATTAAAAATAAAAAACAAAACTGTGGTATGGAATCCTCCGTGTGTGTTCGACTCTCACTTGGCCAATTATTTATATTCACGTTCGATTAAAATAATATAAATAACTTATTAATTGACCATCTGCCAACCCTACAAAAGAAATACGAGTAAATTCGAACACAGCTTTATAACATTTATTCTAATGGTTTATAATAACTGTCGGGCTTGACCACTAATTGAATTGATGGATTAATGGATAGTAGACACACATAATAATTTAAATATTTATGTCATAATATGGGTCAATAATAAATTAATTGGCCAGGTCAATGCGACGTGACGGGCAAACCAGACATGCGCATGCGTTCGATCACGCGCGGTTCAAAAACGCGCGATTTTGCGTCTGACTTAATAGATACTACATCGAGTTTTTTGCGTGCTGTCGCTGCCCCGATCGTTCATATATAGTTGCAACAATTCTCTAACGTTTGCGAGTTACAGCGCCTGATAGCTGCATCTAACTTCCGAAAGCAGAATAATTGGCAAAATGCGAGCCGTTCCGTACCACCAAATTTTCATTTATTTTTTTACACATTGTGAAAATTTGTACATTGTAAAAATCAATAAACTGTCGACAGATTACGGTTGTATAGATTTATTTTCAACCTTTCCTTTACGTTTTATGATTTTTGTCACAGTGGTCACAGTAATACATGCTTTGCAAAAAATTCAAGTGTTTATTCATGAAATAAACGCCCGTGACAGACGGACAGACAGCCGAGGCTTATCCCCTTTATCCTTTCGCTATGGAACCCTAAAATAGTTGATCGCCGATTCTTAAAAACGCGTGTCTGTTCCGGCCCTAAATCGGCACAATTCTTATACTTGCGCTCATTCGCTGATAGGTTTGTCGTGTTCTTCGTGAAGTGAATAAGATTAATCTACTTAGAATTATTAATTGTTTAACAAACAAAATCCGTTGTAGGTTTAAGCAATGTTGCATTAAAGTAGGATTTCAAATTGCTTAAGATAATTGTATAAGAAATATCTATTAGAAGTTTCATTTTTTTGAAGGAAATATTTTTAATTAAATAAACTTCAAATACATCAAATAAAAATAAAAATATTAACAAACTTTTTATAAAAGTCTGTATAAAATATCGCAGTTACTTATAATTTTTCGCAAATATTTTTAAGTGAGCATAATAATTAGATTACTTAATGCGCTTAATGTATTTGTAAACAGAACTTTATAAACACGCAAACAATTTAAACGCATTGAACGTAAACAAATGTCAACAATTATTACTCTATATTTTTCGAAGTTGACATTTTGACTTTCATTGACACTTTTAAATAGAACTTTCAAATTATGTAGCAATAATTACTCTCGTAATTACGCTGTGTTTCGGCACGACAGCCTCAATATTCGTATCTTTAATTGTCTTTCTCAATGGCATCGATTGATAAGTATCGACATATTGGGCTGCCTTATATTTAAAGGCATAAAAGCGTTTATAGCTCTGATACGCTTTGAGTTTGAAATGAGGCCTCCGTTGGCCTCAGTTTGCGGTGGCAAGGCATGTAGGGGAGACCGGGGCTGGTTGTGACAGAGGTAAGTAGTTACAGTGATAATAACGGAAGCCAGAACGCTTTAGTGACCATAGAAAGAGAAAAATAACGGCTGCACTATTGGCTCACCTCCAGCGAGAGCTTTTGAAACTGTTGAAGGGGCACTTGGGTGTCGCTAAAAAAACCCAACGTTTGTAAAATTTTCCATTTTTCGTAATATTGGTACATACTATTTTCTAAATAATCAGAGAAGTGTCTGGTGTTATTTGTTGTGTCCTAATGTTTTCTTTATTAGATTAGCTCGGGTTAGGTTGTGAGTTATCACGATTATCACTTATCTGCCCCATGGTCTTTCTTTTCAAATATAATTTGTTGTCGGGTTAAAAATCAAACAAATAAAAAAATATGAGACTTTAAAATTAAAATGTCCCAACTAGCCCCGACCTCCCGTATTGTCCTACTGTATTGTCGTGCCGAAGTCTGTAAATTATGCAATTCATAGACTCAACTACTATGTACTATCGAAATGATCAGACAGGTGCCACACGGCTGCGATTAATTATTATTAAATGCGAAACTTGCAATTATCTAAAGCTTAACAAGTGGAGCATAAAGACGCTTGGTACAAGGTTAGTTGTAAAATATTTTTAGGAAATAGGAAATAGAAAATCGGTACATAAACTGTATTTACATAAACATTTTTAAAATATATTTGAGTTATATTAAAAATGTTTTTAAAACACGTTTTTTTCCGTACTCTTCTCAGAAATTGATATTCGTTTAATTTCATACAAATAGGTATTGGGTACATAACAATCATTGATCCGCCATCATGGGGGTGTTCACCATGTTGGATTTAGAATGATGTCACTAAAATGCTTTGAAGAGTTGTTTTCAAAAGTTTTCATTTTAATTAGTCTTATTAATACTCTTTTATGGAAGGTAGAAAACACCATACATAACCATCGCTTCGTACGTTAGTTAACGTAACGTCTTCTGATAATTGTGAGTTTGTAAAACAGACAATAATTCCCTTCCTAGCCTTTATTAGTGAATTTTATCCTATGTAGGCAGGTAATGATATACATACATAGCACACACTATACCGTGTACGATATACATAGCTACACCGATTTCCTGCTTCTGAACTAGGCTGTCTAAGTTACCTGTAATATATCAGTCAGTTCTAGAGTTTTATAACAAACACCCTATGTTCAATATACATAAATTAATTAATTAACTAACATTCTACTCTAGTTAAAACTAGTTAGAAAAACTATGTCCTTGAGCGACCCAAGCACAGTTATTGTAAAAGTATGTAGGCACAAACATAATAAAAATAACTCAACAGGAAGTCTAACTATTAAATTATTCGTATGTCGAAAGTTGACGAATTATACTAATATTATACCGAGTTATAAAAATCCAGTACGGGCCTTGAGCAGTCAGTTACGAAATAAAGGGCAAATGTATCATTAGTGTCAAATTATGTTTGAATGTTTACTTATGGAGTTTTAAAGTAAAGTAATAAACATTTCTTTTAACATTTACGTTTTTGTAAACTGTAAGCGAGGATGCAGTCCAAGTGGTTACTTAAACGGTATAATCTGTAATTAGGTGAACGAAAATAGAATTACCGTAACAGTAATAGATGCTTTGCTACGCCTGAAGATTTAGTTAGAATATCGTAGACGTCTATCCGTTACCACACCTTTAACACTAGAAGACAGCAGTGGCCGAGACCGTTGTTATAAGGCAAAATAGGTGTGTTATGGAAGTGTTACAATTGTAGTGGGGCTGTGGACTCTACCACTAAAGAATGCGGTGTAGGTTAAAGGTGTTATTATTTTACACAAGTTAAAGTGGCCAATTATAATGTATTGCAGGTTTTGCTTTTTCTGAGTTACCACGGACAGACAAAGTCAAATACACTAACATCCAGAACCAAAAAATAAATCTAAAGTCATAATTTAGACATTTATTTAACCGAGGATCGAACCCTGAACCCACTGCGTGTCAGACTGGTAAAGTTCCCTGCTGAGACCTATATCATTGCGGCTAAGTCCCCTCAAAAACTGTTCGACAGATTTTAAGATTACAATATGTTCACAATAAATTACATGTAAGTATATCACACACAGATTTTAGCATCTAACTATCAGTAGTCACTCAAAAAAACTGTCTTGGTAATGGAAAAAGGCATTGTGAACTAGATTTACTATGGATTTACTAAATACATTCTAAATTGGACACAGAACACGCAGCTCGTACTTACCTTTAAAGGGAATGACAAATGCACCTCACTAACTGAGGTACAAGAAAAAATGCCTATAAATAGGTGTGACAAATTAGAAATAAATTTATTTCTATGTACTGTTAATGGCGTGAAATAAATGAGTTGTGGTAAAGCTATATGTCAATTACACAATGGCGGAACAAATGTCACATGTAAAGTATACACTATTAATTATTAACAGAATAAAGCACACACACACAAATAACGCGTTATTTTACAAGCTTTTAAGTTGCTTTGTTCGTTCGTTTGTATGTGTATGTTTGGTATGTGCGGGTCAAATATTTCAACTAAATGTTAAACTACTTCCTCGACCAATTGGGTTGGAAAATAATTAGACGAAATAAACATCTGTAATCAACCCCAGACAGGATTAGATATTCCTACCTGAGGTCGGCCACAGATGCGCCGCTACCTCTGAGGACTAAGCTGGAACGCCTAGGAAAAGTATCTCTCCATTACCACATCCTTCAAACCAGAACACAGCAGCGTTTAACACTGTTGTTATGAGGCAGAAATAGGTGTGGAGGTGGTGCCGCTGAAGTCGAACCACGAAGGGTTCTACCACCATCAAAATTACAATGCATGATTAGTATAGTGACGTCATTGTAATTCTAATGATGTCAAGATACTATTTTATGCACCCCCTGTGATGGGTATCAAATAAAAGGATTTTCTGAGGAGAAATCGAAAAACACAGTGTAATGTAATAATATCCAATGAAGGGGTATGGAATGAAAGGGATTTGATAAAAATAATTGCTCGACTTGGCGAGACACTGCCATGCCCCTAGATACGAAACAGTTTATTTTTCAAATGTTTTAATAGTGAATGTAAAGCGGAAAGCAATGTGTTCAGTTTTTGGCGGATGTAAAATGTCACTGTACATAGAAACAAATGATCAAAACAACGCACATGGATAACTAGAATGTCTAGTTAACGACTGCAAAACAACAAAATGTCGCGTTTTATAACACGTGCAACAGGAAAATCGTCCTGAATTTACGAATATGTTACTTGAGCTTTGTCACGATTTACTTCTCAAGTGGATTAATTTTTCGCTTTTGCTCCTAACATTTTTATGTTAATTTAAGGAGCTACCGGGCATTCCAATTTAGTCTTGGGCGCAACAAGGTGGATCTCAAGCGTAACTTAAAAGTATTAGAACCCTATGTATGTATGTGTGTTCAAAACTTCTCCTAACAGCAGTATTCAGCCCTAATGTGTCCCGGTTTGAAGGGTAGGGATACTTATATGAGGCGTTACAACTTAGTCTTAAGGGGTAGCAATTCATCTACTGCCAATATCAGGTAGGAATGTAATCTTATCTGACGTTGATTACAGAATTTGTAATGCCACCCAAATATATTTGTAATAGAAATGTCCGTGGTCTGTAATACGATACTATTTAGTTTTTACCACAAACCCATCTTATGTACTGTATGCTCATTTGATGTATAAATTTCACAAGAAACCAAACAATAAATAAAATATAATTATGTATTTAGTAGCCCACTAACAAAGAATAATTTTAATATAAGTAATAATAAACATTAGACCTACAATCTAGATTATAACAATTGCCTAGGTATTGACGGTATCGTGATATTTATTGTACAGTAAATGCTTGACGATAAGCAATCGAACTATTTCCTGTTACAATTAGCCCAAGGACAGTTGTTACTGAGGTCGAAATAACTCGCGGTCATTGATATAAACTAAAGATATGTTACTAGCAAAATTTAAAACATACAAAGTACACCAATGCACCAGCACGTCGGCTACAGTCGCTCTTGCGCGGCGTAGTAATTGACATATTGCAATGCGTAAATATATAAATTAAGTATGCAAAAAATAAACAAGCTTTATGGAATCACATATTACAAGCACATGAGGGGATATTATTATTATTCCGAGATATTATTGTTTGGTCCGCCATGATTACGTAACTAACAAGAAGGATACAAAGTATTCCTTCCACAAGTAAAGTGAGAGAGACGCAAAATTTACGTCGATATTTACATAGAATGAAACTTGAAACGCAATGTCAAACACTAGTTGTCTTTTTTATCATATTGTTCCAATAGCTCTATCCCTTACAGAGTATTTATCTATAGAGTAATATCTAAGTCATATGAAAAATGTACATCTGTGTCAATGCGCTCCCGGTTCGCTCACTTTTTTGTGTCGTTTATTGGGCAGGTAACATATCTAACGTTTTAAATACCATTGCTCGCGGTAATAAAATAAATTCACAGGCGTTGTCGTTAAGCTATTGAAAAGGGCGGCTAATGGTCGAATGTTCTACCATTCGAATGTCATGGAATGTTCTCCATAATTATTTATTTATTATCATAGAAACAGTGAGCTTGCAAAGGGTGCATTTAATGAGTAATGACACACCTGGGAGTTTACTGTATACATCCGTCAAAGAAGTTTCCCGGAAGTTTAACTATCCAACAAAAGCTGTGTGTTATTTAATTATGTACTAATAAACACTGTCAAATTTGTTGTCTGTAAATTTTATAAACAGAGTGGGATTTTGTGCCCATATAACTAATATCGTTAATTGTACTGCCGTCTGAAAAAGGCATCCGGAGTAGAAAAAGCCCAAAGTTGCATCGAAATTACGGTTCTCATTCTAATGCGCATAAGACTTCCTCAGTGAAGTTAGAAATAAGTGATAGGCGTTTTATTTAAAAATTAACGTGATTACAAATATAACTTTTAATTTTTTTGCAAAATTGCTACGCGGTCGCACTGAAATGGAGCATATTATATATTTTTTGCTGTTGCTGTAAGTTTAAGCATCTATTGCGCTAATATTAAAATATTATTTAATATCAAATTCCAGCGTAAGTATGAATTATACAAATTTCTATAATCAGCAGGTATATAGCGATAATAGTGCTTAATACTAGACTATTATTACGATTGCTGTAACGAGGAAGAAACGCGATTAACTCAAAACGGTGATTCAATATGTATCATTATTATTATGTGTTACATAACGACAGTAATCTTAGAGAAAACACATGTGGATCAAATGGTGGTTTTGATTTGCATCTTGCTTGTAATAGCACTTTTTACCGGACTGGGGAGAGTAATGTTTTTCGACTGTCTACGTATGTATTATATGTTTGTCTACGTATGTTTTGTATGGATTTGAAAATATGCAACGAAACATGCATTTGTCTAAAATGTGGGAGTGACATATGCTATATTTTAGCATTCCGGATTTTTTTATATTATCGTTATTTTCTAGTAGGTATACTTTTATACAGTAGGTTTTATATAATAGGTTACTTCACACTAAATTTTCCTGAGTTTCGAGTACACATTTGGACGCACAAAATACAAAAGCATCCAGAATCCAGATGTATGGCATTGTCGAATACGAAACTTGGTCTAGTAATTATTAAAAGACGTCGAGCGGTTTGAGCTCCTCTCTGGCCACCTGCCATCCTGGAAGCCACCTTTTAGTCACTTACAACTGGCAGGGGATGTTGTAGCTCTATTCTAGTCCCAGCACTACAGATACCACCTTAGTCTACCAATCTTTCTTCGGATTGCCATAATTTTCTTCTCAACGCTACTTATCGTGACGTAGGCATTAAGGAAATCTAACCTAATTAAAATCATTTTCTCAATCGTAATCACGATCGTCAACAGGCCCTTTGTTCAACTAATTTAAAATTACGTTAAGTTTTATTCAAAGCCTGAATTGGTGGTTTATGAAACCGTCCTTAAGACACAACTGTCTTTGTTATAGTACTGTGTTGGTAAGCGAAAAGAATCGGTGATTGTACTTAGGGATTTCACCACTTAATATTCAGTGTTGTCATTAAACTGTAATTAACCTGAATCGGCAAAAAGTAATGTTTGGATAGTTTGAAACACTACTTTTTTGATTTTTTTTTTTGCTTGAAGTTATGCATGTAATCCTGTTCAAAATGAGGTTAGAATACTAGGTTTGAAAATATTAAAGTTTGCAAGAAATATAAAAATCCAAAAAATATAAATTATAAAGAGAAAGAAAGAAAGGAAACGCTTTATTTTGAAAATACACAAACATATAAGATAAGTACATTTTAAACATAAAAAATAGGGACATATTTAAGTGCACATTAGTGATGCATGTGTACCTTTTTTTTTACGAGGGGGCAACCTTCAAAAGGTACCCTATGCATGTGTATCTAAGAAAAAAAAATAACAACTCATGTTTTAACGTATCGTACATCATTCAGTTAATGAAATGTAGATACCAAAATGTTTCAGACAACCTAGGAATGTTCCATTATACATATTAAAAAAATGCTACTTTTTCACTGCTTTTCTACCATTCAAAGTATTCGAATACTAAATACCTAATTTACCGTTAAGTTGTACGTTTTGTAAGTCAGATATGGAAACTATACCCACAACTTTCAATTATGCAATTAAAACCATTAAATTTTATAGCCTTGTTACTTACCGGTATGTCGTTTATTTTTAACGGCCTTAGAATATTCCACTGCATATAAAAAGACAAATTATGAACACTTACAAATACTTATAAACATTTATAACAGCTGATTTAATACTAAAAGCATTGTTTATCTATGCAAATAAAATAAAATATGTTGATAAGATACAATTCATTGACATTCTCTTTACTAATAACTAAACAAATCCTTTGTTTCCATGACAATAACTTTTTATTCATATACTAGCTGACCCGGCAAACGTTGTGTTGCCATATAAATAAATAATAGTTAAGGGTGAACAACCATTATCACTTAGGGGTATGAAAAATAGATAGTAGCCGATTCTCAGAGCTCCTGAATATGCATATAAAATTTGGTGAAAATCGGTAAAGCCGTTTCGGAGGAGTACGATAACTAACATTGTAACACGATAATTTTATATATAAGATTATATGAATAGCATTTGGGTCATTTAGTTCCATTAAAATAAGTAATAACAATAATAGCGCCCACTAATTATAACGCTAAGCAATCCCAAATAAGATTAGTTCTACCTAATGTCGGTAAGACGTTCCTACCCCTTTTTGTGACGGCGAGGAAACCATAAAAAGGTGTCTTGATAGAGGCATCTGTTATGTGGGATTTTTAACGCAATTAAATCCCATCGATAGCCATCTTCATTATGAATGAGTATATGGGACTCCGAAATCTGCAACGGAAAGCACGTTGCTACCCCTGAAGACTATGGTTGAACACCTCGTATTAATAGTAATTAGTAACTAAACTGGAACTTTGGATGGAAAAAGCGTGATACCTAAGCCAAATTCCGTTTATACCCGAATCTAATAAAATACAATTGGACTTATTATTTACTATTGCTATTAAACTAATCATAGATATTTGATCGTATAACCGATAAACAACATGAATATTTAGCTTGGAAATTTATTTTAGTGTCGTGCAGTCAAATAATAATATAATTAACCACTTGATTAAAATTTAATCAAAATTGCTGTATAAAAATTGTTCCGTCATTATGTTATAATATAAATTAAACGCATACGGGCGTGTATAAAGGCAGTGATAACCTAGTGGTTAAAACTCGGACTCACCAGGGAGCCGAGTTTCAAACCCCAGGCATGCACATTGAAGGTGGTAGAACCCTTTGTGGTAGACTCCGGCGGCTCCACCGCCACACCTATTTCTACCTAATTACAGCAGTGTTAGGCGCTGCTATGTTTGGTTTTGAAGGGTGTGGTAAGGAAGACAGACTATTCCGAGGCGTTCCAGCTTAGTCCTCAAGGGTAGCAGCGTATTTGTGGCCAACCTCAGGTAGGAATATTTAATCCTATCTGGGGTTGATTATAGATGTCCATGGGCGGCAGTAGCCACTTACCATCAGGTGGACTGCATGCTCGTCTGCAACTCCTATGTTATGAAAAAAAATGCACCTCTGATATTTAAGTTATGTGCGTATTACAGACGAAATATCACTAACTTTAACGGTGAACGAAAACATCGAGAGTGAACCTGAATACATGATAAATCTATAAAAAAATCAAAGGTATGTGAAGTCTACCGAAACGCATTTAGCCAGTGCGGTGTACTATGGCCTAATACTTCTCATTCTGAGAGGACACCCGTACCCAACAGTGGGATAGTATTGCGTTGATGACGACAGACTTATGTCTATTCTGTACACGTTATAGACTAAATACACTAATCTACGTAAAGATCTCCCACTTGTGTATGCAAGAGAAAAGCAAAGGGCTTGCTTTGATGTACCGAATGCGTTGCGCTTGCCACATCTGTATACCGGACATCTTAAAGTGCGTCATGGTAGTAGTTTAAATGTAATAATAAGTGTGTGCGGCGGCACCACCGTCACGCCTATTTCTTACAAAACTGAGAGTAACTTATTGGAGATTTACCTATTCCTTATCGTCATCGTTGTCGACCCATTCATTCGTTGATCAACTAATGGATTAATTTCAAAAGGGATCGTCTGCACAAAATCTTGTTTCTCCAAATAGTGGTATGGTCAGCACTAAAATGCCAACCATCAGGAAGGAAGGTAGGTCCTGCATCTAGCAATGTGCTTAGAAAAACTGTTCTATACTGAAGTACAAGTCAATTATTTTCGCGTAGTACTTGCCCGTAGTACTGAACGTTAGGTCACCTAAACTTTCAATTCAGTTCGAATGCAAATCATTTGCGAAAATAATAACACAGTAGGTAGATTGGTAGGTACTTACTTAAGACGCGAATAATGAATCAAATCTCTTTCGCAACTATAATTACATGAAACTTTATGAACAGTTTAACTAATGAATATAAACCGATTGGAATGAGAAATAAATCACAATGTCACCGAAACAGCTATTAGCTGCACGTTTCAATAAATATGTTATTTATCTGTGGCTCGAGTCACGTGGCAGTTACTAAGCCACGCCCATAGACAAATGTGTGCAATAAAATTAATTTTAGTCTATATTTCATCAATTGTTTGTTTTGTAATGCCTAATCTCATTTATTATTTTAATATTTATTTATTACTACTCGTATTTTTAATTTAAGCGTCCCTTCTGAATTATGTCAGTACAGTTATAGTCAGATATTATGAAAGTCAGTTTTTTTAAAATCCCTAAGCACCTTATTTAAGTACCTACAATATAAATTTAAATAAAAAATATTCCCTATAAAAAGTAATATTTCTTTTGCTTCTTTTAAGACTAGGTATATAATAAATGAATTTTAGTCTGTTTTTGAAAAAAAATGATTGTATGAAGAATTCCTTACGCACTTATACTTCCTACACAAACAATGTAAATTAAATCTGTATGTATATATAGAGCTATAATATTAACTACACGACAACTCTCTTCACTTGAGCTCAAAATTTGTCATTAATCAACTTAAAACGCAAACGATGCCCGCACGCTGTCATATGCAAATTGCTAGCTTGTTTGTTGAATAACAGAGGATGCATGCCTTGTAACGTCGAAATTACTTTAAGTGTGCATATTGCTAATAGAAAGGGCTTAAATATGTTGCCCTAATAATATGAGATGAAGACTTGAATGACCTATTGTTTTTTGATTGAATAATACTTTTTTGTTGTTGTATAATACTTTGATCATGACATATATAAAATATTTCCTTGTCTCTCTGTTTCCATTTTCCTGCTCTCTTCGTTATTAAAAAAATAAAAGCAAATAAGTGTAGATTAATTAAATAGTAAAGAACCTAATTAAATTAACGTAGGTACTAAACCGGACTCCGTGATCAAAATAATTATTTTTTCAAATAAAATTAGTAATAATCAATGATAACAATATTTAAAACGGAGATGTTTTATGAATAAAAAATATCCATAAATTAATATTACTTTTTATAAATTATTTATTAATATTGCTTTTATTAATATTAACTCCTATCTAACAGAAGCCTGATAATTCAAAAAACATACTCTACAAACACAACTGCAATATTATCCGGATCTTAATGCATATCATTCGTATCAAAAGCCCGAAGAGCAATTAGATCCGCTAATATTTTCGTTCTCAATATTCTGATATGAAGCACGATTTTCTATTAAATAAAAAAATAATTGTACGAAATTATAGATAATTAATTAAGAAAAATATTGTTTTACCTTACTAAAACTAAACTTTTTATATAAAAATAATTTAAATTTTTAAATCAATTTCCTACAGTATCAAAATATTTACAATTTTATATTACTTCTGATCAATTATGTATGCAATATTGCTTTGATTACCTTAGGTTCTTTTCTAACAAACATAGTAATTTAAGAAATAGACTGCTCATACGCAATTGCAATATACTCCGGATCCTAATGCGTATCATTCGTATCAAAAGCGCGTAGACCATCAGATCCGCTAACACTTTCGTTCTCAATATTCTGATGTGGCGCACGATTTTCTATTGATTAGAAATTGCCACCTCGTTTGCTACGTGCGCTGATGTCACTGCTCACATATTATGCTATGCACAGATTACATATGAAATTAGGGTTGTCACTTCTATTGAATTTATAAGTTCAGGTCGAACGTTTTGGAAAAAAATATGTTGAACGAACGAAATAGTACTTTTAGCGCGTATATTTGTATAATGTTTAGTAGTATTTTAGATATTAAAAATATTAACTTTCATGTAGAGCTAAAGTTTGTATGGACATTTGACTTCGGTATATTATATTATGTTCATAAGTGACGATTTATACTAGCTTGTAAACTATATTGAAATACTACAAATAATAATACGAATTAATAATACGAATACGAGAGTTTGACTACAAAATATCGCAAATATTATTTTGCGATTGACATCCCTATATAAAATGGTACAGTTACACATTTCACTCTCGAAGCATTCTGTATTGCATATTTAGTGATTATTTCAACAAGTACCTATCACGTATTAGGCAAATCAAAGTAATGTATTACCCTACAACTTACGCAAGAAAGTATTATTAACCTTCATTTTTAATAGCACTTAGTACTAATAATATGTGTCTCCCCCAATTTTGAGAAGGATGAGACTCGTGCTTCGCTGTATAGCTGGGTCTTGTATCACCTATTTGGCTTAGTCCAATGATCAAAAAATGTTAATATTATTATCTGAAACAAATTCACGAGCGTAGTGAAGCGGCCACTATACCGGTTCCGGACAGATACAGATCCGGGTTCTATCCCCGGCCTGACAGATATGTAAATTATAAATTTAGACGTATATTGTCGGTGTTTGTGTATCCGTCGTTGTGTGTTTTTGCCACCTACAAGACAGGAAATCGTACTTTGGGGCTGTACGCGTAGAAAGCGTCATTAAATTCCTTAAACCTAAGGCCACGGACATCACGTTTAGTTTCATAATCAAGTTAAAAAAAGTTTATACGAACGGAAATATCCATTAACTGAACAGAGTCGTGAATAGGAATTTGTTTAAAATGAACTCAATAGTTTCTTTGAACTTTTTTATTTTATTTTAATTTACATTGTATACAATCGTAATTATAAATTATAACTATACAGGGTGAATTTTTCAAACGGGCCTTCAGGGCCAAATCCCAAAGTAAAGGGATTAGCGAAAAATGCTGAAAGGAGTTACGAGGCCGTTTTTGATAAAAAAAAAACAATGTGAGCCGTCACGGGACGCCTGGCAGATGTGAAACATCGACATTATTTTGTAAAAGTAATATGCAGAAAAGAACATATTGTGATAGGAACTAAATATGTCATAATGATAAAATAAGTAAACATTACTGCATATAGACTGTATACGGCATGCGTCGCCACGCCAGAAATCGGTTTTACGTGCGGCTATAGATGTTTCACATCAAAAACAAAAACTGCATCATTACTTTTTTTAAATATATTTTTCCCTAGCCAGGAATGGAAAAAGTTCATTTTGAAAAAAACATACACCCTCTATATTATTCCACTATCTGATAGTGTTACTTATGAGTCTTGACAAAAATTAAAGATAAAACGATGAGTCCAAATCACAGCCTCATGGTAGGGTCCCAAGAATGCTGGCTGCGTTACCACGCCGTGTGCGTTACTCAATAGTTGCATAATATTTAAATATTATAATAAGTATCGCTATCTTAATAACAACCACCTGTCGCATTTTAATTCAGATAACACTTTCCTCTTTCAAAATGATTCGTAATGCGTGCATACTTATTAAAATTATACCAATGTATACACTTCTAAAGGCATTTTAAATTGCATAATCTTAACATAATAGAGATACAGACTCCATGCATTTTAAAGGTATTTTTAATTGTGTAATCGTATCGTAAAATAAATAAGGACCCCATGTATCACAGTCACTAAACGTGACAAGCACGGCCCGCGTCTGTGCGGCTGTTTTATGGAGTTACAAATATATCAATATACTCGTAGTTTTTTTGACGTTAAATCTTAATTCACTTCATATAACAATTATACTATTGTCGCTTCAAAACATGGTAAACGTACACTATTTTTAGACCATATAATGGTAATAAAATGATCCCAATAAAAATAAAAATAAACTTGTAAAACATACACTTTCGTGATTTCCAAAGATATATTAAATACTTTTATTTGTACAGATAATTTCATACACAATCGTGTAGAACTATCGAGACCCACGAACACGACCGGAGTTGTGGGCGTGAGCTTGTATTAACTTATCGGGTTAAGTCAAAGGCGACCTTAGCGCAACCCGCTTCCTATACTTTCAAATTTTCTGTTACCACAAATGACTTGCGCAAAGTCAATCATATCAACATGGCACTGCGAACGGACGTATTTGCATAATATACTTACCGGTAACATTTGCACTTTGATATTAACTAATTATAAATGAGAAATTGTGTTTTCTTGTTTGTTTGTTACGCTTTCACGCCTCACTTACCAATCCATTGTCAAAGGTAATATGGTATAGTCCGCGTAAAACTGCTAGTCCGCTCTGAATATAGAAATGAATCGCATGGCCATAGCAAATTGTATGACTACACCTGCTCGCAACAACTTCAGAGCGGACTAGCAGTTTGGCGTAGACTATAACTTTTATCCCCAAAAAAAATCTAAAGCGATAGTTAAACCAATAATTGTCATAGAACTCTAATCGCGAGCGAAGCCGCGGTTAACGGCTAGTAAGTACTAACTGTGCCAAATCAGTACTGAATTAATGCGAATTCAAGCCAGCATTCACTTGACAAATGACTGATTTTGGCTCCAGCTGACAAGCTATCCGGTTTTTAATACAACTGGTATAGAATTAATTCGTAGTCATATTTCAAAGCCATAATATTTCATTAATTTAATCAAAGGTTTTAATTTTTAAACAATCTTATTCATAATTATTAAATTGTATGTCTAATGAACAGACATATTAAAATAAGTTATGTTAATAATCAAAGCACAGCACTTTTATAATTTTTTCAAATTTATTGTGCGTAGTTGAAAAGTTAAAAAAAATCGAAAATATAAAGATAATTCGTAGTTAAAACTTTTAAAATTATTATCTTTAAACAATTTTAGAACGACAATAAAGATTTAAATTCATCACATTTTTTGTTATATTTTTTCAACTACACACTACATAACTAAACCGCTTAGTCATAACAACTGAGTATCTATGGATCTGTGTCTTAATATCACAGGCTCTATCGTCATAGAATGACACGAGACAAGAGGTTTCCGACTGGATAAGATCTATTCAGCCTAAAAACTTTGAATCAAGGCTACTTTAAGCTTTCGTAATTATATCCGTAATATAAAACTCGATTTTGAATAACCAAACATAAGTAAGAACCATAAACATACGAGTACATTGATTTCCGTAACACTAGAGGTATATATGGCGCAGAGCACATAAAGTACCATAGACACCATAATATATTATGATAAATTAATCATTTACCATTTCATATCATAACACCATTTATCATATAAAATGCATTACGCATTTAAAACAAATATTTTATAATTTCCGCCTTCTATTGTATAAAATTCGACAGCTAAGTTTTAGGGTTCCTTAGCTAAATGAAGTAACCCTTAAAATTTCGCTCAGTCCGTCTACCGTTCAAAATTAGGCACTTCCCCTATTTGTTCAATTGAGCTCGAAATAAAATAGGTATATACAGAAAAAAATAGGCTAATGTGATTGTAAACTTAAACTAAAGTAGTAATCTGTACATTTCTTACGTAAATAACAAAATTAAACGCTTTCTACACTCACAGCCCCACACTAGGATTACCTGTGTCGTGGGTGCCACGGACACACACATAGACAGATACACAAACACCTAGACCCAGAAACTGAAATCTAAATGCATCTATAGATATCTGTCTGGCCGGAGATGGGACCCTTTGCGCGTCAGACCGGTATGATGTCCGCTCCGCCACGCAGGGTACCATACCGGTAATAATTAATATTATCTCACAATCTTTCACTTATCTTATAATATCAAAGCTAAAGATCAAATTAGATGATTAGATCCAAATGAAATGCCCACTATTATAATAGCATGCCCTTTGCTAACATCTACAAAATCTGCATAGCAATGAGATTCAGTCGTTGTAAATGTCAGAGAAAATAATACGAATGCAAATAGGCGTATAAGCGAGCGGATTAATATATTTACATCATAACGGATTTAGGGTTCTATCAGACATGCTACCTCTAGCATTAGGAATTCGCGTTTTGGCGATTGCATCGCTAGGCTTTAGAGACTTTGTCCCTGTAGTTCCGGGACTAGAATAGGGCTACGGTATCTCCTGCCTGTCGTAAGAGGCGACTAAAAGGGGGCTTCCGGGGTTGCGGGCGGCAAGAGTGGGAGCTCGAACCGCCCGGCCAGCGGCCCCGGGAAGGACGACGGTATGTGTGGTCGCATACCGTCGTATACACCAGATGGTGTGGCAAGCGTCAAGCTCACCTGGGTGGAGCCCGACGGGGCAACGCGCTAAGAGGACTCCGGTTGCGTTCCTTTGGAGATCCAGGAGCCCTCAACGCAGCGCAGAGGACGGCCACCGGGGGGGTTTTAGTGCGGTAAAAATCCCATATGACTCGGCGTCGCTCCCACGTTGTCGGGTACCTTTTGAAGGTTACCCCTCGCCAAAAAAAAAAAAAAAAAGGCTTTAGAGACTTACTGCGTTTGGTCACCGCATCAAAACTTGCATTTAAGTGGCTGAATGAATACTATGTCGCTTTTTACCCGGTTGCGGAAAGTAATGTTTTTCGAGCGTACATATCTTCCTCAATCCTTTCATCCTTAGGCATGCCTTACAGCTAAAATGACTACATGGATTTTAATAACGTGTCGTTGGATTAGTCTAAATTATGGGGGTAGCAGTGGTAAGATTTTAAAGCTGGCGGGTTTTTATTTTCATATTAATTCTTTAATATAATTTCTCAGTTGTCTTCACTTATTACATTAAGCTTTCAAAGTATTTGCAACTAGCGCTTAAACGCGGTTTAGCGTTCATTAATTTACGCGTCTTCATGCATCTAAGCACTTAAACGCGTGTAGAGTATCACTTCACGCGTCTTCATACGTGTAGCTTCCGAAAAGCTGCTAAATCGATCGCCCATGCTAAAAGTAGTACGTCTGTAATTGCCCTAAAGAACACATTAAAATATTTACATTACAACGGCCTTAAATCTGTTTATCTAACATTAAAAAGTCGTAAAACCGTCACAGCGATCCCTTCATCTTCACGCTGCATAACATTAACATTGATTTGTTATTCAAATTATTGTTAAGCACTTGTTTCATCAACAGCGAGTAACAAGTACCTTGTCGAAACAAGAAATAATTATGGCTCGACTTGGCGGAGGCACTGCCGTGCCTCCAGATTAAAATACATAAGTTAGCTAATACACACATATTTTTTTATGATACTGAATTTATGAACCTAATGGCTAACTAACTACTACGAGACTAAGATGAATTTTATCACTGAGCCCTCTTTCCAGAGGATAATTTTAGGTATAAGCTGCTCGCCCATAATCCATATATTTATGATATCTAAATCCATTTTTACTCGTTTATATACGATTTCAAATATAATTTCAAATAAAATTGTTTATCAGTTTGTGGTGAGACGAATGACATTCCATTTTAAGTGTCATGTCTTAGGTAGGTAAGTACTTACGTTAGGAGCATCTGGTTGAAAAAATAATTGCTAGAAATAAGTATCTATAGAGGTGGTTCCCTCCCCGGTACAACCACAGAGATACCACCTTCCAAATATCTAGAACCTAAACGTTTTTTCTTGGATTCAACATAATTATGAAAAGTATACTTCAATTAGAAAATGCGAAAACAAAGTAACACATGCAAATACCACTATCTGTATACACACGCAACGTAAATTTTATCATTTTTTATATAACATACATTATGTATTTAGGATTACCTACATACATTTCAATCGAGCCGCAATTAAATTTGTGCGGATAACGTAAATTAATGATATTTACTCATATATAAAAAGTGAGGAATTATAATAACATATTATTTTTGTTTTTGTTTGTTAAGCGGATTAAAAGTCTTTCCTTATGAAGAACAATGAGGAATGGTCCAAAAAGTTTAACAACTTGTTACATTGTTGGGTACATGAGATGATACAAAGCTGTGCGTTGTAAATAAATTATATTCCATTCACTGTATATGCTATACAGTTAAGTGATATGTGTAAGTGGTATGTTTAGGTGGTAGAACCCTTTGTGGTTCGACCCTGGCGGCACCACCGCCACACCTATTTCTGCCGCATAACAGCAGTGTTGAGCGCTGCTGTGATCTGGTTAGAAAGATATGGTAAGGGAGACATACTTTTAGAAGGCGTTTCAGCTTAATCCTCAGGGGTAGCGGCGCACCTATGGCCGATTCCAAGTAGGAATATTTAGTACTAGCTAGGGTTGATTACAGATGTCAGGAATCCAATCAGTCCAGTAGATCTAATATAAAGCTGCGCTTACAAATCATTGGCTACGTCATATCCTCGCTCATAATACAGACACACAGACTTATTTTAATTAAAAATTATAACTTATTGGTTACTTCCGGTAATTATAAATCAATATCTGCGATTAATATTTCAAGATCTCTAGAGTATTAGGCATAGCACATTATACTTATTAGTTGCCGCTTTTAATAAGTTTAATAGTTCGTCGTTTATACGTATTTAATGAGTACGTACTTCATTCTTAACTAATGTGATTATTGACATTTTCAGTTTAATTACCCTTTTGACATTGACATAATTTATGGTAATTCAACTTAGGAAAAATATATCAATCGGGAATAAAATTAATATTATTCATAAGTAAAATTTGAGACTCTAAAACATTTTAAATATACCTACTAATTCGATCAAAAAACATATAACATATGAAATTATGAACAAAAAAATTTGAAAAAAAAACCATGAACACACTGTATACACGCATGTTGCAAGACGTTCCACAAAAAAAACTTTCATTCTAAACTTATAATTTTAATTAAATGCATTACTCTAATAAGCACTTAACGCTCGGTTATTATATGTGACGAGATTTTAGATAAATGTAACTACTTACCTTGTGTACGTAACACTTAACTATAAAATAATAGTAAATAACACGATAATCGAATAATACTTAACAACTTAAATATTATGTAACAAGTCTAAGTCTAGGTGGCTTTAGATTAGGTTTTTAGATAGGCCGTTTTTAGACTTCAATTCTGACTAAAGATGTATATTTACTTAGTAATACTACTAATATAAAAAAATGTTTATATTAAATGATTCAGATTACTAATTTATCCCGCAGGTTTTACAACTTTACACAACATTTTGCTGAAAACGTTTCAGCATAGCCATAGCTTGTGTGTCCTACGTAATGAATAGTGCCAAATAAGTAAAATTTCCTATCAATTATCTACGTAACACTTTGTAAAAGTATAAGTAACTTTATTGTTCTAGGGTAAACTTTCTCAAAGTGGGCGATTTCACCCTTGTGAGCGCTGTGAGCATATAGAGGTGCGTTTGTGGCCAAAATCAGGCGACGTCGAAACACTTTGAGGGCTAATAACGGATTGGTGTTTTTAAATGATAATTAAATTAAATCCTATTTATCTAACCTATCGATTAAATACATATTCATGCCGCATTTGTTTGTTTTTGTGAAATTTAAAAATTTTAAGTAATCTGAACACTAGACTAAATAATACTGAACCATCCATCCATCAGCCTTTTGAGGTCCACTGCTGGACATAGGCCTCCCCTAATTGGCGCCACTCCAACCGGTCCCGTGCCCTTTGAATCCAGCGGTTTCCCGCCGTCTTCTTCAGGTCGTCGGTCCACCTGGTCGGGGGGCGGCCTGAACTCCTTTTGCCTCCGCGTGGTCGCCACTCGAGGACCTTTCTTCCCCATCGGTTATCGGTCCTCCGAGCGATGTGGCCGGCCCATTGCCACTTCAGCCTGCTAATTTTGAGAGCTATGTCGGTAAGCTTAGTTCGTCTACGGATTTCATCATTACGAATCATGTCTCGTAGCGAAATACCAAGCATAGCTCTCTCCATAGCACGCTGAGCGACTCTGAGCTTTAGAATACTGAACACTAGACTAAATAAGTTTGAGAACCTCTAGTATAGAGAGACAAATTGCTCACGACATAAATGTCAAAACAATATTTACCTTAACATTTGTTGTAAATTTGGAATAAGTTGAGATATCGTGACTAAATTTTCATATACATACTAGCTGACCCGGCAAACGTTATGTTGCCATATAAATAAAAAATGTTAAGGGTGAACAACCCTTATCACTTAGCGGTATGAAAAATAGATAGTAGCCAATTCTCACACCTACAGAATATGCATATAAAATTTGGTGAGATTCGGTAAAGCCATTTCAGAGGAGTACGGTAACTAACATTGTGACACGAGAATTTTATATATAAGATAATGTTGCAACTTGCAACCCGTTACACGAAAATATTTAGGTAAAAAAGTCTAAATAAAATAAAAAGGACCATTTTAATATTATTATTGTAATGCGTTGTGAAGTACGGCCCAGGCCTTCACTAGTTGTCAAGAGAAACTCATGCAATAATAAGACAAAGTTAATAATAAACATCCAAACAAAATACAACAGATGTATTATGTACTATGTCGAATATAGACTCGTTGGCACCCATCAAGAATGTTGAAATATGCCGTATAAGTATATCTACAATAAATAATTATAAGTTATTGTGAAAAACTATAGAAGTATTATAGTCCTTGGACATGAACTAGATATGATAAAATGAACCTTAGATAATATTAGATTCCTAACCGAAGTCGGCCACGCTTGCTAGAACTAAGCAGAAACGCCTCGGAAAAGTATTCCTTACAACCAATCCCTTCAAACCAATACCCTTACCATGAGTTTTCAAAACATCCGACAATTTTACGTTACGTTTACTCAATCCATTATTCTGTTCCGTTTGCTTAGTAGACTGAGTAAACGTAACAATAAGTAAGTGCTCGCAAAAAGGAGAGACAGGCGCCATTTTGTCAATTTAGACATTTAATGTTACGTTACTGACATTATAGTTCTGATACAATCCGCTAGGGGCGCTGATTGGAATTTGTATGAGCAAATACATAACCAAATACCAAAACAGTAATATTTGTCAAAACGTAAAAACTCATGGTAAGGATACAGAACACAGCAGGATAACATTGTTATTGGGATAGGTGTGGCGATTGTACCCCCGAAATCGAAGCACTACCAATGAACTTATTGTTTAACACTTCAACACTTGATCTACAACGTTCTATGAACAATTATGCGAGTATACAAAAGCTATCGTATAACATGTAATCAATCACGACCAGGATTTTGGCGTTGAAATCGGAAGCCCTAGAGCAATATGCGTACGGGCTTTCCGCTTGTTGTCAAGGCAGTTCGAAGACCTTCATCCACTTTCGTCACGTATCCACGGAAAAAGCCAGTTATAATAACAGCCGGTTAAAAATACATCTACATAGTTATAATGACTTGCGACAAAAATATATTTTTACGTTTTTTAACGAAGTGTTTTAGCCAGTGCGTGTTAACGTCTTATTATGGTATGTTAAGGTAAAGAGTTAAGGTCTGAACCTTATGTGAAGTACTAAAGTTCTAAAAATATTTTTTGACAGCCTATTTTTAAGTATCTTTACTATCGGAGAGTTTTTAATTATAGCATATATGCGTTTACGTATGGTGCAGAAATAACATTTAATGTACCTTTGACAGCGAGGGGTTTTGGCCGGAAATAGCGAAAAATTCCATCAATCCATGAGCATGTAGTCCACCTGTAAGTAGCTACTGCCGGCCTTGAATATCTGTAATCAACCCTGGACAAGATGAGATTCTTTTCTGAGGTCGGCCACAGTTGCGCCCCTATCCCTGAAGACTATGCTGGAACGCTTCGGAAAAGTATATCTCCCTTACCACACCCTTCGATTCGAACCAGAACACAGTGCTTAACACTGCTTATTAGGTAAAATAGGAGTGGCGGTGGTGCCGCAGGAGTCGAACCACAAAGAGTTTTACCACCCTTATTTGCGAAACACATGTATGCTTACATAGGCATATAATTTAATCTTTCAAATCTACAATACCCACCGATTACAAACTTGTGCAAACATACAGTTTGTGATCTAGCTGCATTCCGTAATAACTGGGCATATTATCTGCAAATTAAGGTAGACGTGACCTGCACTATCAGTGTAGGTCACAATTTAGGTCAATACAAGCTGTGCCTGTGACTTCGTTCGTAAATTGAAAATAAACTCAATTTGTCGGTGGTAGAACCCTTTGTGATTCGACTCCGGCGGCACCACCGCCACACCTATTTCTACCTAATAACAGCAGTGTTAGGCGCTGCTGTGTTCTCTTTTGAAGGGTTTGGTAAGGGAGACAGACTTCCGAGACGTTCCAGCTTAGTCCTCAGGGGTAGCGGCGCATCTGTGACCGACCTCAGGTAGGAATATCTAATCCTATATGGAGTTGATTACAGATGTCCATAGGCGGCAGTAGCTACTTACCATCAGGTGGACTGCATGCTTGTCTGCTACTCCTGTATTAAAAAAAACAAACTCACGGAGCACACCGATAAACTGAAATTCTCCACTTCGCACAATGCACATAGGTAATGCAATGATAGAAGTATTATTTGTACTTTAAATTATTATGTATATATTTTATTAAAGTAGATCGTTTTGAATGAAATAAAGGCTAAGTGTTAGGTCTACGTACGGTCTATAAATATATTGTAAATCTATTTGATTAAGTTTAGTTGTTCAGGCATGATGCGACTTCAAACACACAGATAAAAATTATATATTTTTGTAAATGTATTCGATATACAGACAGGCAAGCTTTCTTTTTATATGTATAAATAATTGCTACCTCCACAAAGTAGCTAATCGGGGTATGATAAACTCGCAATTACCTAATTTTATAGGACCCATAGGTAAGGTTTAAATTAAGTGTAGATTTGAATAACGGGCTGTAATAGGCCTATTTTGTATTACCTTGTTACATATCAACCTTCTATGGAAATTAGGGCGTTGTCAGAACGTAAATAGGTATTTTTCGAGTGGTTTCTTACTTAGACTAAGGTATACTTAACTTGTAATAAGCGATAAGACAAAAGTACAATAAAACTATGGAATATGCAATGATTTGGTTTTAAGGAACCTTGAAGAAATTTTGTTAGGAATAAGCAGTACCTTTGCACAAAATTTAATTATAAATTATTTCATATTTATCTGTGTGTGCATCAATAAATTAATAAATAAGACAGCAATCAACTTGAAAAAAGATATCCGTCATTTCGAGTCAGTCATTGTCCTGAGGAGTTCTAACCACTTTGTATATGACAAGCTCCGTCTTATTTTATTTTTATTTGTTTTACATTGATTTTTCTCCCAAAATGGGGTAAATACTACACTTTTATGCGGACCTTAGCCAAGCATAAGAGCTGGTAAAGTAGGGTCCATTGACAATTTTTTTCTAACTATTCTGCATGTGTTAAGAATGCTAGCTTTTTGTAAGGTAAGATATATGTTTGAGGATGAATGTTCAGAAGCTTGAGAATTATTTTATTTTATTGCTTATATTACGAATAACTACTATCAGCTATCTACTTCACTCGTATAAGTGAAATCTAACCAATAAATTCAGAACATGAGACGCCTGCCCGAGAAGTTGTTCATCTACTGCGGTCACTAACGTTCAGCCAAGCGCAGATGCTTCACGCTTGGTTGAGCGTAAGCCGGGCTTGAGGATTCTGTCTAGTAACGGACTTATATAGGCTTCTAGATATCTCAGTCAAGCGATGTCTTCGCGCTTGTTTAAGGGTCACCGTTTTTGGGGAGAATTATGTGAAACGATGGTCTTAAAAAAAAACCAGATATATTTGCACCTTTCAGCTTAGCCTGAAGATAGACTGGCAGTGAAAGCTTCCATCATTAAGTCCGTATGTTATTCCATTTTTTATTTTAAGGTATAACACAGTTAAAATAAATAGTAAATTAAGCTATGAATTATGGTGTCATTGTTTATAGTTATTTTTTTAAAACAAGTGCTTTACTATTCATGACTCATACCGTAACATCAAAACATTTTGGAATTTTAGGAAGTGTACCAAACTCTACCGCAAGGAGGGCGTTCACACATTTGAATACAATGACGTAGATACTAGTTTAAAATCACCAGATAGCATCGGACGCTCATTTCTTTACTATTAACACACAATGCAGCACAAGCTGTACATTGTACAAGTGTCTTATGTGCAAATAAAGAGAGTAATACGTTTTGACACTCCGTGGGAATTCACAACATTGTCCCTCGAGAAATGTGGACACGTCACGTAAGATAACTACATTTAGGGTAATACCAACCTCACGAAGTGACATTCCATGTTGTAATAAACAATTTAGCGAGCTGAGTCAATGACGCAGGTTGCGAGCGTATTCACAGCGCAAATCTATATTTATGCTGCGTTTTTCTATATATAACTTTCGTGAAACTGACATGTTTAAAAATTACGTTCGTAAAATGAAAAAGTAGTCAATGACTTGAATTTTTTCCTGTGGAGAAGTGGTAGTGACGACCCGCGTGGCGGAGCGTCATCATACCGGTCGGATGCTCAGAGGGTCCCGGGTTCGATTCCCGGCCAGGCAGATATCTGAATGATGAATTTAGGTTTCTGTTTCTGGGTCTGGGTGTTTGTGTATTCGTCTATGTGTGTGTCCATGGCACCCACGATAAAGGGAATCCTAATTATGAGTGTAGAAGGTGTTTATTATTATTGTATGTATTTGTACATACAACATTATCAACATTATTTATACTTTGACATGGTCTACAGCCCAAAGGTTTTTATCATTTAAAGGAGGTCAAACCACCGAATGTATACCTGATAGAAAGTGCCACTGCTACTCATGGACCTTTAATTAACCCTACATAGAATTGAAGTCTTACCTAAAATCGGTCACAATTGCGCTGCTACCCCTGAAGACCAAGCTGGAACGCCTCGGAAAAGTATGTCTCCCTTACCATACCCTTCGTACCAGAAATTATTATTATTAGGCAGTTATAAGGGAGAAATAGGTGTGGCGCTGGAGCCGCCGGAGCCGAACCACAAAGGCTCCTAGCACCTTCAAATTGATAATAGATATCGAAACGATGATGCAAACATAGATTTAATGTTGAACATGATTTATAATGTTCGCACGAGCTACAAGCACGAGAATTGAAAGAAACGCGGAAGATGGCACATAAAATTAATTTTAAACAAATTTGTATACATTTTACAACTGCATTAATTATCGAAGATTCTAATTAATGATGTTCTTGAAGATACAGTATATTACGTAGATAGTACAGTTTTCTTGACAAGCATTTATTAAACCGCTTTTCAAATGGAACAGATGTATAACCGGATATGATTTTATGAATAGACTTAGCACGCATTACTGTTCAGAATTAATTGCTTAACATATGCATGCTAGCATATGATTAAAGATTTTATGTATTACGTAAAATTTAATCTATGAATGAAAGTGGGCAAGATTCTTTGTGGTTTAACTTTGGGGGCGCCATTCATACGTATTTCTGTCTTAACGTATTTTTGTCTGTCGTATTTGGTTCTTATTTGAAGTTATGGTAAATAAGGCGTTAAAATTTCGTCCTCAGGAACAAAATCGCATATGCTAGAATATGAGGGCCGTATTCTATTTGTTGACTATAATAGACTTTCATGGGCAGTAAGAACGACTTATACTATATTTGTTTTTTATAATACTGACGGCAACAACATAATTTCACATAATGTATAAAGAGGTAAAAATTGTATAACATACGCTGGAGCAAGATTTTTTACGACATAACTTCATACGAATTGATATACCACACTTAAATCTATTACTGAAAACTAGTGTACATTAGGCCCCTCACAAAATCATTGCAAAAATGATAAAGCATAATTTATGACCCTTGTAGCAGAGCGGTCGTCATGCAGAAGGGTCTAGATTCGATGCCTGGTTAAATAGACGTCTAAATGACGGCAGAATTTATTTTTTTTGCCCTAAGAGTGTGTTTTCATCTTTGTGTACGTCCTGATCAGGACATGAGTGTAAAAAACTCGAACTCTTAGTCACGTCACAATCAAGTGCAAATTACGAAACGAAAACGGAACTAAGTGCATTGATTATTGATTAATGGTTTTCATTAATGGTTAACCACGTCACGGTAACACAGTGGTTGTCAAAATGCCTCCGGTTTCGATTTACAGCTATAAATCAATGTTTTTATTGTTTTACTAATTACAACGTCAACCCATAAATGATTGATTCCGGGCTAACGCGTAATGCATGTAAACAATAACGCATGCTATGGTTCCCACGATATGCTTATTGTATTGAATGCTTAAGCAATATGAGTAATAGTTTGAATGTAATAGGCAATGTGGAAAAAACTCTTTTGTTAAGCGCTTTGTAAACACAAAGTACAGCTGGAATTTATAGATGTGTGTGTGTTATGCAGTCACATGAATATTTGCATACGAATACTCATATTTAGACTTATGCATAAAATGGCAGATAAATAGTTGCTTCATCATCAACCCATTACTGTCCCACTGCTGGGCACGGGTCTCCTCACAGAATAAGAAGGATTAGACCATAGTCCACCGCGCTGGGCAAGTGCGAATTGGTAGACTTCACATACCTTTGAAAACTCTCAGGTTTCCTCATGATGTTTTCCTTCACCGTTTCAAGCAAGTGATAATTAAATTCTAATACGCACATAACTTTGAAAAATCAGAGCGTGACTGGGATTTGAACCTCGGACCCCTGAAATAGTTGCTTCGCCAGAATTGAATTAACAATTCTTTGCATGGTAAAATAGTAACTCCTACATTACAGGACTTACGTTATTAAATAACTTGATACTAGATATATTGCCAGTTGTACGATATTACGAGTACATGGATTTGTAATTAAAGAATCAATTTTAAGAAGAATATACTCATTGAGCAGGACGCATGTTAATTATTTTTTACTTACTGCGATGACGAAACGACTCAAAATGAGTACTTGATTATTTTTTTATTTATTTAGTGTAAAAATTAATGATATATTTTTACATTACGTCATTTAAAATAATATCAATCTCGGAGCAAAACTCTCTTTCTGACTCATTAAGTAAACTTGCCTACCAAACATTCAATTTTGTCTATTTCTGCTTAGTACATTTTTTTTCAAACTACGATCTTGGATAGGCAAAAATGTTCTTCTTCTCCATAACGAAACACTTTATGAAGTGGTGGTAGATGTAATGACATTCAAAAAGTGCTCTGTAAAGAACCTATTTTGTATAAAAAATGATTTTTTATTCAAAATAGGTTCTTTACAGAGCAACAGTTGACTAAATACTTATTATTAAGGAGCACCACCGTTTGAAGGTGGTAGAACCCATTTTGCTTCGACTCCGGCACCACCGCCACACCTATTTCTACCTAATAACAGTAGTGTTAGGCGCTGCTGTGTTCCGGTTTGAAGGGTGTGGTAAGGGAGACAGACTTTTCCGAGGCGTACCAGCTCAGCTAGTCCTCAGGAGTAGCGGCGCATCTGTGGCCGACCTCAGGTAGGAATATCCAATCCTATCTGAGGTTGATTACAGATGTCCATGGGCGGCAGTAGCCACTTACTTAGAAAACACTTATTTTTATATGAACTATTGTAGAATAAAAACTGAGATCATGTAAAGATCCTTTGCATGTGCAAACGTGCGTGTTTGCGTTAATGATCATAAATACTCGTATGTGTTACATAATTATAATAATACATCGTTATATATTTTTTTTATAATAGCAAACGAGCATGCAGTCGATCTGATATCTGTAATCAAATCTAGATACTCGTAATATTAGAGCCGTAATTGAGTTCAGTCTTAATTTTTTTTTAATTTATTTGAGCCTAACGATAAAGCAGACGTGCTACCTGATGGAAAGTAGTCAACGTCACCTATGAACATTTGCAACACCAGAGAAGTCGTCAATGCATCGCCGGCTTTGAAGGAGAGCTCTTTTTGCACCTTTTTTGAAGAGCCCCATGTCATAGTGCTCTGGAAATACCTCATGCGTTGCTTCCCCCGAAGACTAGGTTTTTTTCTCCCGCTTGATGTACCAAGGGGTTTCTATGAGTTTGAGCCTCAGTTAAGTGCCCCCCTCTTAAAACTAGAACACAGCAGCGCTTACCACTGCGCCACCCGAGTCAAATAGGGCTCTACCTCCATCAAATATAATTAATGTATCATTTAGGCAACTTAATTTTCATGCTGACTGTACTAATTGAAACAAGAATACAGAGTGACAGCGTCGCAAGACTGTGGGAAAATATGTCATAGTGTCGTGAAATAAATTAGCATTTACGGTCCAAATTCCGTTTTAAATACAGTGCCATATACAGTTAGAATCATAATAAGAGGTGCGTTGTGGAAATGCAAATTGTAATTTTAATTAAGACGTACATGTGTATGGTATTAAGTTGTAATAATGAATGTTCTTGTAATGGAAGACGACGTTTGTAGTATTAACTTAGGTATCTTCTGTTAAGTTTTTGGTGTCACAACTTGTTCAGATATGAATTGTTGTAAGTAAAATAATCAATGAAAATTATCACATTTTAACGCTAAATAAAAACTTACGTAGGAAACGATTAACAGTACTATTTAAAACTGTTTTGTAAATAATTATGCAACCTGGCTAAAGTGATAAAAAAATCTGTACTTATTTATCATAGATAAGTATAGATACCGCATTGTAATTGCAGGAAGCCATTAAATGGCTTAAACGGCTGACAATTCTGTCAGTCATTTAATGGATGTCATGGTATTTACGCGGAACAATGCCGACGTGCGCAGATACGTGGTGCAAAAACACGAAATCTAAGAAAAAGTGCGGAGATATTTCATTTGTAAATGATCTAAAAAACTACATTTTTTTTTAATATTTTTCAAACTCGAAAATAGATGACAGCGACAATTTCAATTGTAAAACTGGTTACATTTTCTCGTTAGGAGTGAGTAATCTTTATTAATTTGTGTTATTTATGTACCCAATTATTACTTAATCACAATATACTCGTATATTGGTTGGTCATATGTATGTTGTTTTATTGGAAAAGGAAATCACTTTTGTGTAAAATAGTCAATACTGTCGAGTTAGAGCTTACATTAATATTGATTTTGTCAATAACTTATAATTAAGAAATCAAACTAATTACGCCATCTGGTGGTAAGGACAGGACAACATAATAAAGCCTTATATAGTATGGAATGTTTAACACGCATTTAGCGGGTACTTAATAAACACCACGACTAAATACTTTTGAATACACGACAAATTTCAAAATCACATTACACATTCAACAAATAGTGATCTCGATAACCAAATTGGGAACTTTTCAAATGATATCAGTATTTCCGTATTTTCTAATGACCCAAAACTTACACCACACCATTAGTACAGAATGGTGTTAATTAGAAACGGATAATTAAGAGTATTAATTAACGGCATATGTTTAAATATTGTATTAATTAGTTGCTTGGTACGCATGTCATCGAAGTGCCGCATTTCTTTGAATTGAGGCGGAAGTCCTACGCAAAATGTACGGATATTACGAATTTCTGGGGGATTTATATTGATGACGAATTAACTTGTTAATGTAAATTGATATTACAAATGAGTTTCCAGCGCTTGTGCCAGTGGTTGTTGCAATTCATTTACGTATAAACCTATTTTATGACTATTGCTAACGAGGATTGACCTGACGTCAGAGTAACACAGTAACAGATGTTTTGTAAACTAAGTTGGAATGCCTAGAGTGCCTTGGTTTTATTGGCGTAAGTCACGTGGGGGTCCTACGTCAAATCAATAAGCCTTTTAGTGTTCCCACGCACCTTGAAGAATTATAGGATGAGGTAACTTCAACTCCATTCCCAACAGAATTTTGGCCGGTAGAATCTGTAAAAAAAACTGTCTCAGCCTATCACGTTCTTGAATTCCAAACACAGAAGTTTCTAAATACTGTTATTATGAGGGATAATATATAGTAGCAAAATAGGTATTTTTTTATAAAATAGGAGTAGCAGACCAGCATGCAGTCCACCTGATGGTAAGTGGTTACTGCCGCCTATTGACATCTGTAATCAACCCCAGATAGAGATATTCCTACCACAGATGCGCCGCTACCCCTGAGGACTAAGCTGGAATGCCTCTGAAAAGTCTCCCTTACCACACCCTTCAAAACGGAACACAGCAGCGCCTAACACTGCTGTTATTAGGCAGATGTGGCGTGGATATAGGTGTGGCGATGGTGCCGCTGGAGTCGAACTACAAAGGGTTCTACCACCTTCAGAGATATTATGTACCACGTGTAGAGATATTATGCTTAAAATAAAAATAGGACATACACATAAAATTTCAAGAACGTGCACAACGAACGCATACTTAGGTATGTACTAACCACACAACTTATGTACAAGATACTAAAACTCACTTATAGTTAAAACATTTGAAACCCCAATTTAAAACACGCACATTAATTTTCTCACCTTCACAGTTAAATGATTATTATTAATTACAAATACACAAATTACTTGAGATACGTATGTATGTGCCTTGGATTTGTACCTTGAACTAAAATTGAAAAAAGAAAAGCGACAGTACCAACTTATCTATAAGTAGCGGGCTCAAAGCATAATATATAGATAAAACATAAATTCAGAGTCCGTCATATTTTAAACAAAATGTTAATAACATTGAATAAATGTAAAAATAATCCTATTTTACAGTACACTGAACTTAAACTGTCAATTGACAAAAGGGCGTGCCTTTGATTCGTAACGAATTCTATTCGTTCCGTATCAAAATCACGTAGGGCAAGACCTAAATAAAATTTAATATCTTTTTTATTATAATCTAGCTTGGTCATAACTATCCAATCTTAATAATTGAAGCATCTACTCCACTGCGAACGGTAAACAATGAGCGATGAATTTGATATCGCAGATGTAACTAATTTAATGAACGCAATATATATTATTTAGAACAATGTGCTCATAAACGCGAATGACAATATCACTATCATATTATATCGAGGAAATTAATTGCATCTACGACCAGTAAATCCGCAGAAATACTAAAATGAAACCAACCATTCAATACATTTCGTATTTATTGTGGATGCAGGCCTCTCCACAAAAAATACGAAACGGAGGCACTTACAAATTATTACTGTTAGAAATACTGTATTTGAAAATAAAAATATTTTACTGCATTTTTAATTAAATTATAAAAACAACCCGGCCGAACACCACTTAAAATGACTCAAAAATTATTTATTTCAAATGATTCGAACCTTAAAAACAAATTAAAGCCTTTTTATTTTCTGAATTCTTGAGTAACCGCAAAAAATTGTGGCAGATTTTTCTGCCACAATTTCTTGTGACGGAAAAATTATTCAAAATTTAATTACGATTTTTAAATAAGAGTTATACCAAGCAATATTGGTAGTTTGGCAAAGGAAGTTCTTCGAATGACAACAATGATAATGTGATTCAAGTTACACGTGTCACTAACTTTTGAGTACGGGGAATACCTTGTTACTGTCGTCGGTCGCTGACGCGAAGCGGCGACAGTCAACGATACTTGCTGATGGTCGCTGACGACCGGACATCAGTCGGCAACGATAATTGATAATTGTTTTTTTTTCTTCATTTTCATGTAGTAATTTATTTTAAATGTATTTAATTATTATCTATTTATATCTTACTTCTTTTTTTCTCTCTTTCTCTCATTCTTTCTTTTTATGTTCTCCTTTCTCCTCTTTTTATCATTTTATTTTATTTCCTATTTATTATTATTATTATTGTTTTAGTATTGTTGTACCGCCTTTAATTTTTCTGCACATCCCCAAGGTTGACTGGGAGAAAATGCTATTTAGCATTAAGTCCGCCTTTTGCACCACATTGTTTTTAACATGGTCAATAAAGAGTAAATAAATAAATAAATAAATAATATTAAGCAACGATCGGAGACAGTCGGCGACGGTAACAGCGGATACTGCCAAACGGTAACCCTTAGCGACAGTCGACGACATTAATTCTCGCTCGTGTTCGCTCACTTTACTCGCCACCAGTAAGACGGAAGCCTAAGCACATAATCCCACTTGAGAAAATATCCGGGTGACCTCCAGGCGGCCTTGTGACTGGGGCACTTTCTATCAAACTTACACAGTAATCGACAACAAATTAAAACAAAGGTTACACGACTTATCTAGACCTGATTACGTCGTATTGCCGAAATATTACGACAAATTAATTTATTATGTCGAAACATAGCAAAAAGTAGTTACAATATTTGTCGGGTAACAAAACGATGTAAAAAACGATTTGCATAATGTAAATTTAAACTAAAATATTTATTTATTCGGTGTTTTGAGGACAGTTGTAGCAACACAATCAATCAATCAAATGTATTTTTTTGATTTACTTAAGTCACTTACTCTGTTAACTCTATTGACAATAGAGTTAACAGAGTAAGTTATCTTATAGATTTGCCTAAAACGCCTAAGGTTTTTTAAGTCTGCTTCGACAATTTTAAGGACTTACAGAACCTCTCAGGCAGATGAACTAAATACACCGTTACAGCAGTCATACGCATATTAAATGTAAATAATTATAACTAAAAAACCGTCTTCTTAAAAGTAAAGCCTATATCAATCCCACCATTTAGACGAGCAGGTCTTACAACGACACCTCATAACTATGTTAAAAATCAGTCAGGTTGGGAACTGAAAGAATGAGACATACATCCATACATAAATACATAATACATACATATTCTCGAAAACATTACCATATGTGCTCAAGGAACAATACCCTCTACAGCCGGGTAAATGCACACAATCTCAACATCAGAAATGATTGACGCAACTCGTAAGTGCAGGGGTAACAATACACGCTGACTGGCCGAAACCACAATCGGTTGAATTGCGATATAATGCTGAGTGAGCCCTATCCGATTTAACCATACTCAGCACAGCACTAGTTCCTGTAACTTTAGTGCCCTGTGTACGGTCTATTGCGTTTCGATTTGTTACGCAAATTGGATCAGGATGTTGGTTTATCTATACGATAATAAGTCTGCGTGTCTGTTCGTTAAATGTATTCAAATAACACGATAAAATTGTATAAAAGCTGAAAACGGTTAAGTGCAAATGAAAACACCAGAATTTTGTTGTTAAACCGACCATAGTAATAAACACTAAACATTTCTAATGGCTATTTAATACAACTCTAAAGATAGAGCCCTCTAACAGACGGACAGACGTCGGTGACTTAGTAATAGGCTCCCGTTCTTACCCTGTTGGTATTGAACTCAAATTGCGAATTTAATACTAATTGGGTTATCTTTTGCCAAATTTTAGGAAACTGGAAAACATTTTATTGAAATATTACTTTAATATATCAAAATATTATATGCTGAGTGAGCCCTATCCGATTTAACCATACTCAGCACAGTACTAGTTCCTGTAACTTTAGTGCCCTGTGTACGGTCTATTGCGTTTCGATTTGTTACGCAAATTGAATCAGGATGTTGGTTTATCTATGTGTTAATAAATCTGTTAAGAGTGTCTGTTTGTAAAATATAAAAAATAAGATAACACTTTATTATATTTTTAAATGGTGAAGTGCAAGTCGAACTCGCACATGAAGTTGTTATAGCGAGTCTCTACTCGCTATAACAACTTCATGTGCGAGTTTGAAATTTTTAGAGTGTGCATTAAGAGTAATGCAACTCTAAAAATTTCAAATGTCTGGCTACTCTACGGTTCGAAGTACAGAGCCCTGTGACAAACAAACAAACAAACTTCGAAGCCTTATACGATGAAATACATTTTATTTTTACAACAACGACTATATGATACTATAAGTAACAGATTTTAATAAATTGCCGGAAGTACCTACAGAAATCCAACTTTAATTACCTCATAGATGCATTTATACCCGTGATAACAAGGACGGTATATCTATAAAAATAATTATCTTAAAGATAAAAGTCACATGTAGATAGTGTCAATTTTGAAATTATGCCACACCTGGTTAGTGTAAGCATAATTTCAAAATTGCTGCTAACCTTCGACGATAGCGACCGGAATTTTCAAAGTGAAATGAGTTTCGAAAATTCCAATGGTTAAGGCCAGTCATCAATCCTACGGCCTTATATTTTTAGGCGAGGACATTAACTACAAATAGCCAAAGCCTCTTGTTTTAAAGAGAACTTAGGACGACCAAAGATATGTCCGGAGAGATTACACTATGATTTTATTACATATACACATGTGTAGCTGTCGTATGGGAGGAGGTCAAACAGAGGGTCGGCGAAAAACACTAGTCTCTGGAAATGTCTCTCACCGCAAGCTAATTGTTCGGAATAAAAAGACTCCGAAAATTGACATTTTTATCATTTACTCTTTAAAAAATTGCTTTTGTAATTTTAAAAATTCTGCACCATGGAAATGGAGATAGGAAATTAAAATGAAGATATACTCGTAAGTATGTGAAATAAAAGTTTGTATAAAAAACCTCTTCATATCATCTCTTCGCTAGTGAATACTGTTACGTTTTCCTTAAACTTTAAGCAAAGCACTAGGTACTTTTATACTTTCACTCTGAAACTTTAAAATATTTTAACACATTGTGTTCGAATAATTGCATTTTCCATTCTCTGATGAAATTGCCGGAAACAGAAATTTTTATTTGTCCTAGAACGTTTAAACGCGTATTGCGCATTTAATTTGGTCCAACAATCCGATTCGTAAAAAATTGCGGCATTGAAAATAAAAAAATGACCTTAACCATTGCACAGTGGAAACAAACCCAAAGTTTACTCAACGTTATTCAACTTAGATAATAAAGATCCGAATCGTTCAACTGGATCCAATATAACACGTTGACATAGATTCGAATCGATTAGTCGTAAAAAAATCGAGGGTGCCTGGAACGTCGAATTCAATAGAAACTAATTTCAAGACGTTACAAAAGCATGACTAAAAGGGAACAGTTTCACAAAATCGACATTCTCACCACTATATTGGTTTCGTTCAATATTCGCTTACTTTCGTGTCGCGAACGCAAAGCGTACCAAGGCCGATATAATAAAGGCGGAGACTTTAAAAAAATGTAGCAATTGTTACGTAAGCTAGTGTGAAAGTTGCGTGTAAGTTTGGGAAGCCAGTCAACTCGATCGCCTAATTAACTGGCAGAGTGGAATGACGGTTAATGGCCCTAGCAGACGTGCGATTTATCCGTTTCACGTTTCGGCGATTGAATCGATGCTGCGTCACGTTTGGTGACTTGCGACCTTCGGTAGCGGTATTTGTAACGTGCGTTTTAGCGACTGTATTCATGATTAATCGCGTTTTTCGTTTTCATCTGCTGCATCGAGCATTAAAAATGCGACTGGCCCTCAAACTTGCCCTATTCCTGATGTATAAAGAAGCAAGTCCGTTCACGTCCTAAAGTTAAACGGCGTTTGTGTCGACGCTGGTTCACATTTTGGTGATAATAGCGTTCAGTCACGCGTTTTAGCGACTGCAGTAATACTGTTGACAAGTTATTACATTCGAATGCTGCATCGATCATTACAAGTACATGTAGCTGCGACCGGAGCTCAAACCAGTGCTAAGTTTAATCGTCAATCGCTGATCCTAAAAGTAGCATGTCTGCTAAGGGCCTAATGTTTTACCGGATGATGTAAAACCGCGATGCATTTTGTGATTACGTGAAATAATGCAATTAAATATTGTTACATATATTAATGTTTTCAATATTCATATTGCAGTGATTGTGGGTGTTCGAATATAATTATTTCACAACCATAATCGTTTTATTGAGTAACTGATAGAAAGTAACTCAATAACGAATGGTTATCAACCATATTCCAAAAACGTACGTCCCATTAGTTTTCCGTTTTGTAAACGAAACTAATATCACACATGCAATCAAAGACAAACAACAATAAAGAAGCCATAGACAGGTCATGGGGAGCAAAGTGCCCAATTTTTATTACCAATTGGTAATAAGTTGTTCTGAAATATATTTCAATTGTCAAAAATCCCAGATGATGCCAATGAAGCGGAATGAGGGTTTTTGTATGAAAATCTTGACAATGTCCGCTCTATAGCCCTATGTATATAATCTTTTTAAAGGCGCTCGATCTTCTTTTACGTGGTAAAACCATGCTTGGGTTCCTCTCAGCCGCGGGGGCAGCGGAGAGGATATCCCAGACTCTTACCGGCTAAAAACCTGTGGTGTTCCATTGGAAGCCCTTTATTGAGCCTGCAGGTAAGTTCAGTACCCTTACTTCAATCAGCGCCCCTAGCGGATTATATCAGAACTTGGAAATAGTATGGGCCAATACGTAAACAAATACCAAAACAGTCATATTTGTCAAAACGTAAAAACTCATGATAAGGGTACTGAGCATTCGTCCGCGGTAAATGCGCTAGACCCATAGAAAACATTATTATAAATACATGTACAGTTAACGAATAAGGTAATAACAAAATCATCCGATAGCTTATTTGCACATAACCACGGATACCACACAAAAAGTAATAGTTTTAAGGAAAACGGACTCTAATATTGAATTGTGAAAGGTATTGCAATTTAGATGGGTAATATGTAGTGCAGTTTCAATTGACAGTACAGTACTCTTAGTATGAGTTTTTACGTTTTAATCAAAAATGACTGTTTTGGTATTTGCTTACGTATTTGTCCATACATTTCCAATCAGCACCGCTAGCGGATTGTATTATAACTGATTGGAAATGTATGGGAAGTACGTAAACAAATAAACAGTAATTTTTGTAAAAACGTAAAAACTCATACTAGGGGAACTGACTGCCTTTCAATGCGGCAATGTTTTTACAGGACTTCGGAATACGCTCCGATGTTTTTCGAGCATATCTTATCCGTCTTCTTATGTATTTTATTATTTAAAATGCCCTGCAGCTGAATGTCTGCTAATGCTCGGCCCCTTCATCGAGTGTTCCTAGGTTTAAATCCCCGGGACGCATCTTTAAGTATAACTTTATAGGCTAGTAAGAAAGGAATTATCAGTTGCTATAGTTTAATGAAAACATTATGAGAAATACTATGTCTGAGAGTGGTCTAAAAAAAGTTTTCAAAGGTGTGAATTTGCTGTTTCCCACGAGGCTGTAGTAAAATATGGTCTAAGGCTAAGACTACAAAAAGAGGCTAGGGCCCAGAAATGGGACCATGATGGAAACGCTAACGACGAAGCATTATTTCGTTATTAAAGAGTGGGTAAGTATACCTTCACTATTCAATGGGGTTCTTAAAACTCCATTAACGTTTGATTTATGTAACTAGATCGGCCTTTGGTTATATGGTCCATGGTTGGCAGTGACCTCAAGAACAATTACACAATGGTTAATAAAAAAGATAACTAAAATATTTAATAGTTAACCTATGTAGATTAATTATCTTTATTATAATAATGTCTTCTTTTTATGCAAGACACCGGTAAATAAAATTGCATTTTTATATAAATAGATAAATTAATTATTTTTATAGTCATATTTTTAAATAATCAAGATTAATTTCAATGCGCCTTCGACGTGTCTATTACAAAATGTTGGTAATTAACGCGATATATACAAAAAAAAATATATAATATGTAGCCCTAAATAGGAGGCCTGTTTGATATAAGTTACAAACGTGTTCCTTAGACGAAAGTCCATTGAATTCGACTTTTTATTTCATATAATTAGCAAACAAGTACGCGTTGCGCCTTATCGTCTCATATCCTAGATAGGACTTACCACACCCTTCAACTCAAAATACAGTAACGCAACCAATATCAGTATAAATCAGGAATGGTGATGGTGATGTCACCCTATTTAAACCACACATATTTCTACAATCTTGGCATATAATCTCTTTTTCTATAAAATTCAAATAACAAACGAGGATGCAGTCGACTTGATGATAATTGGTCACTACAGACTATAAGCATCTATAATCAGCGCTAGATAAGAGTTATATCTGAGGTTGGCCACAGATGACTTGCTACTCCTGAGGACTAAGTTGGAACGCCTCATCTATACTTACAAAGGTATCTCCGGAGCCGCACCACATGGGTAACCATTTCCATATACAAAAACGATTTTTCTTGAAGGCGATCACAAATATGTTACCAGTCATGAGAACTGAGATGATTGTATCATAATCAGTCAGCATCCACGCCCTTCAACCGAGTTTTTGTTTCACGCTAAAAATAACTGTGAACTGTACCCTTAGTATGAGTTTTTACATCTTTACAAAAATTACTCTTTTGGTATTTGTTTACGTATTTGCTCATTCATTTCCAATCAGCGCCTCTAGCGGATTGTATCAGAACTCATTGGAATAGTATGGGAAATACGTAAACAAAAACAAAAACAGACATTTTTATAAAAACAATATTTTTGTAAAATCGTAAAACCTCATACTAAGGGTACTGTGGTATATTCCTGACCGAACAATTCTCGTGCTACCTGTCTTAGTATGGACACATGCTTATTTACTGCTTGAATTTCTTAAATTCCACTTCTACAAACCTAAATTACTAATGTTGCATTACATAAAGTTATACAGTAATCGTAAATGTTACGTATATTTCAAAACAAACAAAAAATGATTTGAAATAATAGCGTTGGAGCGAATCATGGCACAAATTCAAAATTTTGTACGCTATCATAATGACATAAATTAAATGTTAATCTAATGTGACTGGTCAAATCGATCTAATATACTCTATTCGTGTTATAGCATCGAATAGCAAATAACGGTAATAATGACATTATATTACATCGTAACTCTAATAGTGTTACGCTGCGTTTTGCGAAAATCGAAACGGCAATACTAATTTCAACCTCATAGTTATACATACAAAAATCTAAACACCGATCTGAATAATATTTCTAAACGAGAGACATATGCCTGATAATGTGTGTGTCATCTATGAATGGTAACAACCACATTACAAAAAATGATATGTACTTTTTACAAACAAGAATTTTCATATTGTTCTCAGAAAACCCTTCTATTTGATACCCATGAAACTCATTAGAAGTAGCCAACAACCATCCACTCCACCTGATCCACGATAAGTAGTCACAGCTGCCTACAGACACCTGTTAACACCAGATAAGAAAAGATCTTAGATGAGATTGGCTTCAGGTAAGTACCCCGTTTTTTTTTTGTTTTTTTGTTTACGAGGGGGAAACCTTCAAAAGGTTCCCTATGCCGTAGGAACGACACGGGATTATGGTTAAGAATCCCATCTTACCGCACTAAAACCCCCCGGTGGCCGTCCTCGGCGCTGCGTAGAGAACTCCGAGATCTGCAAAGGAACGCAACCGGAGTCCTCTTAGCGCGTTGCCCCGTCGGGCTCTGCCCGGGTGAGCTTGACGCTCGCCTCACCATCTGGTGCGTACGACGGTATGCGACCACACATACCGCCGTCCTTCCCGGGGTCGCTGGCCGGGCGGAGCTGAAGGTTAGTGTACCCCTAAGGAATAAGCTCGAATGCCTCGGAAAATTCTATCTCCCTTACTACACCCTTCAAACCAGCACTCACATCATTTAAGCTGCTGTTGTTAAGCAGCAATAGTTGTGGCGGTGGTGCCACCGAAGTCGAACCACAAAGATTCCACCATCTTTTAAACCAGTGAAATTTTTCCACCTTCAAAATAGACAGTCAAATACTTGTAGTTACAACAAAACAGTTATTACGTCGGAATAATACATTTTCGTTCATTAATTAACATTCATAGTCTAAAGTCGCACAGTTCGGAAGTGATTGGTCTAACGAATGTAATCTACGTCAATTTCCAACTAATCTCCGAATTTGCGTTCTATTTGAAAATTTGTTAGTCATTAAAGTTAACACGTTCAGTAATCTACAGGTAATATAAGTTTAAACGCTGGTCATTAGCCTGTTAGGTATCTTGATATTTTGTCGTTTAAAGTATTAGAAACAAAAACTTGACGAATTTATTTTGGCTTGGTATAGTAAAAATGCTAGTCCGCTCTGAATATAGAAATTAATCGCGTACCCATAGCAAATTGTATGACTACACTTGCTCGCAACAACTTCAGAGCGGACTAGCAGTTACGCGATGAATATAATCGACAGAACGACGATCACTGGTTAAGTCGATGTTAGTCAGGAGGCTAACATTTTTTTATAATATAAGGGTAGCAGACGAGCAATTCACCTGATGGTAAGTGGTTACCGCCGCCCATGAACATCTGTAATCAACCCCAGATAGTTCATTCCAAGTTGAGGTCGCTCACAGATCCGCAGCTACACTTGGGAGCTAAGCTGAAATGCCTTGGATAAGTATTAATCTGATTTGAACTGTGTGTAAAGACCCCATTACCACACCTTAATCTATATCTACTAATAGAACAAAACGCCTACTTTTTTTTCTAAAACTTTTAAGACTTATTTTTGAAGAGCAAAGATCAAAACATACACACCCATTATATTGTTTTACTGCCGGAAATATGCAATTAGCAGTTTAATTCTAACAATTAATTTAATTTATTATGTTTTTAAATTATGTTTCTTACAAAAACTGCACAAATAAAAACGCTTTTGATGAAATAGTGGGAAAAACCCTACCTTTTTACCGCAATGGAGCTGACTCCGATTTTCAAGGAAAAAAAAATGTGACTATTTTGCATGCCCGTTTGTGTAAATGCGTGCATGTCTCCTATCATGCATGCATGAATGTTTCACATGATTCTTCCTTAGAAATATTGTAGGACCCAGTTTTCACTTTTAGCATCAAAATTTTAAACAATAAAACGCTTTTTACACTCACAGCCCCACACTAGGATTCTCTGTGTTGTGGGTGCCATAGACACACAGACACATATATACAAACACCCAACCCCGGAACAGATACATAAATTTATCAGATATCTGTCTGACCGGGGATCGAACCCTGTACCCTTTGCGCGTCATTTTATCAGAATATATAGGCTTTAAATAATACATTTCAACTGATATTAGCCATATCATAATTCAAATGGCCGGTAAATTCTATTCGTATTTAGCTAATATTCGTGATTGAATACCGGCTCTCGGTTTATAAGATAAAGTCGTCCACTTACTGCTGAGCTGCCTAATACGGTAATAAATCATAACAGAAAGATCTTATTTAAGTAATTGATTGTAAGCCTAGAAATAATTGTAACTATTTTGCACTTAATCCATATTATGCTCTGAATAATGTTGTAACATTAATAGCGTAACAGTAGCAATACAATACATTAGAATACAATACAAATACCTATTCTTTATTTATACAATGTCTAAGAATAGATACATCATATCAACAACCCATTACTATCCCATTGCTGGGCAGGGTCTCCTCTCATAATGAGAAGGATTAGGCCATAGTCCACCGCGCTGGCCAAGTGCGTATTGGTAGACTTCACATACCTTTGAGTTTTCCTTCACCGTTTAGCCAGTGATAATTAATTTCTAATACGCACATACGAGTAACTTTGAAAAATCAGAGGTGCGTGCGTGAGGTGGGATTTGAACCTCGGACCCCTCGATCGTGAGGCCAAGTTTCTTAACCACTAGGCTATCAATGCTATAAGAATAGATACAAACTTTATTATGGAAGCGCCTTTATTTATGGAAGTGATCTATATTTATGTCACGCAAACGCATATATTTTGCTGCAACCCTTTATATGTTTCGTTGCTGGGGATTTTTTTGTTCCTATAACAGATTTTTTTATAATACAGGCGTAGCAGACAGGCATGCGCTCCGCCTGATGGTAAGTGGTTACTTCCATCCATGGACATCTGTAATCAACCCCAGATAGGATTCGATATTCCTACCTGTCGTCGGCCACAGTTGCGCCTCTGCTCCTGAGGACTAAGCTGGAACGCCTCGGAGAAGTATGCTTACTACACAAACATACTTCATCGAACTTTGGGCACGGGTTTTTATCAAATCTAACCTTTCATGAGGTCTAATGTCCCACCAAAATAAGGCCAGCTGATCTCAAATTAAATCATTACAGACTAATTTGTGTTTTAAGTAAACACATGAAATGATTATTATCTCACATCGAGACTGAGTTTTTCAATGTTAAATCCAGCACGCGTCTCTACATCAAAAACTATCTTTTTTCCTGTATCTTTTTTCCTTTACTTTTAACACTAGTAACCTTATTCAATCTTAAATGCATTTATAATAGATGTTACACGTTACCCAAGCATCCCGCATCTGTCATAATCCTCAGGTATATTATTACTACGAAATTTTAAAAAATACAATTCAAATGTGAAATGTTGCATGATAATTAAAAAGAATAAAACACACGCAATTTGAAACGGCAACTCAAGTGTTTTGAAACGGAATTACTCGTAATGACGCCTGTGGGTTTAATTGTGTGCGTGAGCGGCATTATTTGTTACAAAATTGTCATAATGCATGCCTTTACGTTTATTACTCAATATAAAGCGCATATTATGATAAAAAAGTTGTTAAAGCATTTGACTTTGAAACTTAATTTTACGTACTTAAGTGATCGAAGAAATAGGTTTCTATGTATAAACTTGTATAAAATATAGTCTAATTGAATATAATACATACGACTATTAGATTCATTTTAATTTAAACAATATTAATAATAAGAGGAACTGTTTTCGGTTGTATATAGTTTTAAGATTTGGTACCATGGGTTTTGGTTTCGAATCGTGTGATGGATGCCTTATGGATGCCTTCAATAAATAATTACTTAAAACTTTTAACGATATAAGTCATGAGTATCTTGGACACATTAAGGCAAGTACACAAATAACTGGACTCAGAACAAAAATCTAAAGCGATCATTGAAATGTCTCCCTGACTCGGAATCAAACTCGAATCATTTCAATTTTAATAAGAGATTTATTATGTAAAGAAAAAATATTCAGACTATTTAAATAAGTACTTTAGTAAAGTGAAGTTTTAATTTCTGCCACACATTTATCATTTCACCATAGTTATCAACTGCTTAAATTTTATTCAGACATCAGTCAAATAGATCTTATGTAAAACCACACTTACTCGTACTAATATTATCGGTATTAGTATTTAGCATGTTAGTGTGCATGAACGTACGTCAGAGAAATCCCGCAATAATTGTAACCCTTGTATCGTTCCACCTAACCTCCATGATCCTCGCAAGCGACCGCTAAATATCATACACGTCACTATTCACGATTCACGTCTACTTCGCCCATATGATAGTGGAACAGGAATTTTAGTCGCGGTCGAGGGCGTTAAGTGGAACGTATGTACACTACGATTTGTTACGTGCGTGAGCAATTATTTCCGACGGTTTCATAACTTGTCATTACGCATTTCATTCTATCGTTTTAAAGTAGATTAAATATTTGGCAAGTTTAAGAGAATTATCTTGATATAAGTTTATGATTTCCTCTCTTTAACGTGTTGTAAAATTTATTTTACTGTTCCCAAGTATCACTTGATCATATAGGAAAATAAAATTACTTTTGTCTGTGGTGTTACATGACATGAAAATAGTATTTTTACAATTTTGTCTTTACGGGTAATTTTATAAAGTAACTCATCAGTAATTCACTTTTTTATGTCAACTGATCGATAATGCAGGTGGGCCGCCTAGTAGAAAGTACTCAACGTCCCCATATATACATTTGCGACGCGCTATATAATCGAATTTGTGGCTGGCGATCAATTAAATATCTTGTAATTAGAGAGTTAATAGTAGTAAAGTAAGACTTTATAGATGTTTTTCGCTACTTTTTAAATCTTTTTTATAGTTTATAGATATGCCATTAGTGAACATTTTTTTCTATCTTATTTGTAGTTAGTAATAGTTTCTGTAGATATTCCTATATTATAAAATATTATCTAAAAGTGTATAATAACATGTGTTATAAGAGTTAAATATTTACATGCCCCTAGAATCTGATTTTTCATATAATCAGTGTTAAAGTTTCATTAAATAAAAATAATAATACTTTATTTGACAAAAAGTTACCAAATTACTATAATTAATATGATACATAATCAATTTGTTTAGTGTTTAACTATATATTTCAGAAGACATACCCTGTACTCCTATTTATAATTAATAGTTCATGCTTATAGAGAAATAAACACATTAGATATTTGACTTTAAAAAAAACATACTGAGAAAGGAAATAAAATGACAACGGAGGCAAAACCTATAGTATAGGTTTACAGTTACAGTTACTTGGTGATTAAAATTTTGAAATGATACCGTTTTTACGACCCATAATCTTTTTATAAAAGCATTTTTACCTTGAGCAGTATGCTTTTAACCGTTATCAGTATAATGAGCATGAAATTTAAAAATATTAAATTTGTCGCCGCTGTTCAAAAATGAGTGCAACTAAAGAAATTCAAATCTATGCTTATAACTTATTCAATGCAGTTCGATTTCTCCGAATTTTCTCAATGCATTTTGAAGGTTGTAGAACTATCAATAAATCATTTGCGGTATATGTATATCTGATCTATACCAACAGCTGTATTGCTGACTTGAAATTAGGTACACCTTAAAAACAACCATTGGGACCAGCATACATACAAATATGGGGTCAAAATCTTATACAAGATTGATATTTTTTCATGTATTTTTCTCACACAAGATTATATCTGGTACCAAAATATAATCTTGTATGTAATATTTCTGCGATCGCTACAGTTAAAATATCCTTTAAATAGGTAATCAAAATATTAATATTAATTTTATCACAAAAACTAAACAGAATAAAATATCACATTCATACTAATTTTCGTTTTTAAAGTACCTTCAGTATTATCAGAATGTACCATTTTATGGTAAAAAGCTAGGGTTTTGTCAGAACTGAAATATTTTTTGCTACGATTTATATTTAAATTTCAAAATATTTTATCAAATTACAATTTAACTCAGGTTGTCATATTTTTAAATTAGCTCACCTGTTAAATCTCAAATTAAGAAATATTTTACTATACACGAAATAATATAAAATAAGTAACAGGTACTACTGTAAGATAAAAAGTATAAAGTACTTAATTCTGTAAGGTAAAAGCGATTTGTCACAAGACATTAGTCAGTCAAGTCCAATTTTAGTCACTACAGGAACTAGCCGGCATATTTGCAGGTGTCGTGTCGGTTTCAGCGAATTAATTTAATTGATATAATCTTGTAACTTGTCACACCGTAAAAGATAAACTCATAAACGATAAACTCCCATTTAGTGTCATAAAGATAAAAAAACACTTCATTGATTTTTATAGCCAAATTCGGAAAATGAAATCACAGTCAATTCGATTACGTTCGGTTAATATATTGTCTTCGCCCGAGTTTGTAGCTATCACTAAACGCTTCTAATGAGACAAGTACCTTAAGTACTCGCTTAATTGTAACTTAGTCCCACAATGACTTATAAAACTACATTAACAAAGCGATCGGTTGTCACAATAATTTATTTGTACAAACCAATCTCTTTCGTGCACCTTAAGATTTATCTGGCCCTCTCTGGCGATTGTAACAGGTTCCTTTATTACCATAAACTCGATCGACCTTACTCGCTATTTTATGTTCACTGATTTAATATAGCTTATATTCAGACAGTGTTACGCAATTCGCTCGATCGCTGAATATTTAGCACGTTTCATAACGTACATATAACGTATAACGTATACTTTGACGCGGTATAGCACTAAAGTGCAAATTTATGATTTTTATAAGATTGCTGGGGAAATTATTTTCAAGCGAACGTTATGTATGTATAGTCCGCGCCTGCTAGTCCGCTCTGAATATAGAATTGAGTCGCGTAGCTATAGCAAATTGTATGACTACACCTGCTCGCAACAACTTCAGAGCGGACTAAGAGCTTGGCGCGGATTATACCTATGAAAGTCTCATTCTTTGGCATGTTCTAGAGCCCAAATGGTTTGACAGATTTTAACATATGAGCTGTTGTCGGAGTGTCATAGGCTACATAACATCCCTTTTTAGATACTTAATAATTTTTATGCAATGCCTTTTCCGATTTCAGTGCTGATTTAGTTAATATTTAAAATTTAAATACTGTGCCATTTGTACTCCCAGGACAAATGAAATATAATTAAGTTTGGACTAACAGACAAACAATTTTGTTTATATAGATTTCCATGTCCATTCACTACCAATTACTTAACAATTGCACTTATTTAAATACTGTTTTTATTTTTTATTACTGCACATAAAATGGTTTTGAAAGTTGAACTTATGCCACTTAGACAAATCAGTCGTAAAGGTATAATAAAATGTAAATTGAAAGTAAAATTGAACTAAAAAATGCGATGTAATTACAATTTTATTTCATGTTTTTTAATTAACTTAAATGAGCAAATAACATGTACAAAATAACGGACGAATGTAATTTATATAGATCAAAAGCGTATTGAAGTCGATCACAGATACGTTGGTATGTAAACCTAAGGACAAAGATAGAACTCTTAAAAAATGTGTTTTTATCAGACCTTCACACCAGTATAAAGCAGTTATTATAAGTTACAAACATAGTAATACGATATTTTAGTCCTCAAGGGTTGCAATCTCTTAAAACAATATTATTTTAATCATACTTTACTTGTTTGCAGGAAATTTAACTTTTTAAGCAAAAAATGACAATTTCAGGTGGTTTTATACAATAGATAAGAAAATTAATTATTGTTCCACTGTGTATAACGGAATATTTTACTGTTTTAAGGAGGAAATAAAACTTTCCTGACCTTGGATGGTTTTTAAAAGATGGTGGTAGGCCCCCTGTAGCCCTAACAGTCAGGTGGACGACATTAGATAAGTACTTCAATTTTATAAAAAAAAGTGTCATAGTGATAGCAGACAAACTTCAAAAACTTCTACCACCTACATAAAGTACAATGCTTCAATCATTTTCAAGAAAATGGAGAAACATTGTATTATTCGAGACAAATAGCTAATCATGAAAATTACAGACAAGAGTAGAATGAATTACGGTTATTTGCTGTTCGTCTATGATTTCCCAAAACAAATTTATGGCACATTGTCATTTCATCGTCGAATTGAATTATAACAGGTCCCACGAACTTAGCTGTAACAACTTTCAAACATAAACCTACTTTGCTAAGTTTTGTATATAAAAAACAATACCAACAAAAAGTTAATGGAAAAAAGGGGCCAAGTTACGTGTAAACAACGTTCGGGGCAGACGTAACAGTACCCTTACCCATGAGTTTTTACGTTTTGACAAATATGACTGTTTTGGTATTTGGTTACGTATTTGCCCATACAATTTCCAATCAGCGCCCCTAGCGGATTGTGTCAGAACTTGGAATTTGTATGGGCCAATGCGTAAACAAATACCAAAACAGTCATATTTGTCAAAACGTAAAAACTCGTGGTAAGGGTACTCGTACAAGAACTGAGATCTAACGAGGGCGAAGGGTCATGAATATTTGATTTATTTATTTATTTATTGCATCACCTCTAAACAGAACAAAAGAGTAAATTTTATACCGGATGGCATTCTATCATTATAGTTGCAGGAAAAATAATTTTCTCTAATACAGGTTTAATAACTATACAAGTTAAGGTTTTTCTATTATTGTTATGAGAGGATTAGACTTTTTATCGTAGTTGAAACTTGTGTCGATTACACACTAGCCAATATACTCGTATTGCTATTTTTATTATTTGCCTAACTTGGCTGACATACTACCGTGTGTCTTTAAAATAAAATCCAAACTCCGGTTTATGTGCATTACTTATGTTCCAACATGTTTTGTTTCTTGCACCAAAAAACTTGCTGAATCGGACCATATCACTACAACGAGAATGAATAGCAGAAAATGGTCTGGTTTTTGTAGACTTTTTATGAAAACTATTTTGTGAACGGGCGTGTTAACTGTGTTTCATTTGACATAACTTAACTTTTTCTATCGCACTAAACTTGTTTAACTAGAATGAAAAGTCTTGTATGCATCTTCAAAATATTATATTAAATTGTACAACACATTATATAAATATTGTACGTACTACATTGTTTTTTACAATATAGGAGTAGGAGAGGACCATGCAGTCCACGTGATGGTAAGTGGCTGCTGCCGCCCATGGACATCTGGAATCAACCCCAGATAGGATTAGATATTCCTACCTTAGGTCGGTGACAGATGTGCCACAAAGGGTTCTACCACCTTCCTAACATACATATTTTTATATAGTACATAGTACGAGAACATACATAATATAATAAATGTACGAATATATATTTATTACTTCGTTCCAGAGGATGGCAATTTCTGCTTACCATCAGGTGGATTGTTTGCTTCTCCAATCTTATAAAAAACATATTTATGTATCGCTACAAACACATTAATTTAAAACATAGTTTATATCGGATCGGAAATGAACATGGAAACGCTACACATTTTCCTTGTGAACATTCCCTTGTGATATATTGTAATTATTTCTAATGTACGTATAGTGTTCGTTTTATTACATGCATTTAAACAAATCGTAGGGTGAAAGCGTTCTCACAACACAATAGAGCTTTGTTTAATAAAAAGTTTGTGCTTAATTACTATTGAAAAAGTGAGATTTATTTCAGAGCGATATAAGAATTACTTTCATCTTGATACGCTAGAGCGGAGAGAGATAGACCGATGTTTATATTTTTTGTGATTTATTTTATTGTGTATCGCACTTTTCTTATATATCGTTTGCGTATGAAATGCTAGTGATATGTAATCAAAAGAAATGGAAATAAATACGAAATTAATATAACAAATGAGAAGTACACACATTAGTTATTTGTTATTAATTATTAAGCAATATATAATGCATACAGTTACATTTTTATAATAGTAATAAGAACTATTACAAAATTATTAAAAAACCGTATAAACCTTTAAGAGGATTTGACTGACAAGCCCATTTCTATGTTTCAATAAACATTATTTTGGTTTTTCACAAAACATACTACTTCTTACTTTTTGAGTACGTATATGAAGTATATGAAGGATATGAAAGATAATAAGCCTTAGGTCTAGGTGCTAAAAATAAATAATTCTAGATCAGTACCCTTACCAGGAGTTTTTACGTTTCGACAAACATGACTGTTTCGGTATTATTTACATATTTGCCCATACAAATCCCAATAAGCGCCCCTAGCGGATTGTGTCAGAACTAGGAAATCGTATTGGCCCATACGTAAACAAATACCAAAACAGTCATATTTGTCGAAACGTATAAACTCCTGGTAAGGGTACAGAGCCTTAGACCTCTATACTATTCTCGAGTGGAGCAGTACAGAGACCTACTACCTAATTTAATAAAGTTATAAAATTAACTAAAACTCTATAAATATACATAATATCATAATATGCATGTCATAAATGACAATGCGTGTATACTAGGGCACATTATATAAAGAAACATATACCCACAATGAAATTACGTTAGATCCTAATAAAATGTCATAATTTGATAACAGACCATTGTATTGTAACTAGATTCTTTTTATCTCGTACAATCATGTGAATACTATGTGACCCATAATATATGCGGCCTTTACCTTGGATAAAATTAAGACTAATTAGTTAGAATATAAATAGCATCTAATCTTGTTCGTACCTATTGTTATGCTCATTCACAAGTTGTTAAATGAACTAAGTTTTAGAATAATCTAATTAAAAAAAAATGATAAATACAGAAAAAAATGTTTATTCAAAGTAGAGACTTAATAGCCTCAAAAAACGGATGCACTTTAGGCATAGCAATAGCAATTTATAAACCATGAAAAAATAAGTGTATACATTTACATACTTCTTTTATTTGTAGATGTTTAAATACTCCTGCCACTAGTACAGCATACTTACTGTACGAGTCTTATAGTAAGAGTTTTGTCATCATGAAATCAATCAAAGATAACTTGCACTGAACATGCCAGTGCAAGTTAGTAAATACACATCTTTAATTTTTTAAAACAACTCTCAGGCGTGTGCGACTAAGTTTTTTTTTTTTTTTATCATATAAGAGTAGCAGACGAGCATGCAGTCCACCTGATGGTAAGTGGCTACTGCCGCCCATGGACATATGTAATCAACCCCAGATAGGATTAGATATTCCTACCTGAGGTCGGCCACAGATGCGCCGCTACCCCTGAGGACTAAGCTGGAACGCCTCGGAAAAGTCTGTCTCCCTTACCACACCCTTCAAACCGGAACACAGCAGCGCCTAGCACTGCTGTTATTAGGTAGAAATAGGTGTGGCGGTGGTGCCGCCGGAGTCGAACCATAAAGGGTTCTACCACCTTCAAAAGTGCGAACCGTTCTCATAATCAGTACCCTTACCATGAGTTTTCAAAACATCCCACAATTTTACGTTACGTTATTCTGTTCACTTTGCTTCAGTAGACTGAGTAAACGTAACAATAAGTAAGTGCTCAAGTCGTTTTGTCTGCTTCACATATTCGCAAAAAGAGAGACAAAGCATAAAGCGCCATTTTATCAATTAGACATTTAACGTTACGTTACTGATACTATAGTTCTGATAAAATCAGCTAGGGACGCTGATTGGAATTTATATGGACAAATACGTAAACAAATACCAAAACAGTCATATTTGTCAAAACATAAAAACTCATGGTAAGGGTACAGGCTAGTGCAAGTTAGTAAATACACATCGTTGATTTTTTAAAACAACTCTCAGGCGTGTGTGACTAAGTCCCGAACCGTTCTCATAATCAGAGGAGAGCTAATGGAATGAACCCAGGAATGGGTCAATAATGGATTGAAAATGACACAATAGACTAGTAATGCGGATGTGTAGGTTGATTTGCCTGTCCTGCAAAGTAGATCACGACCATGATTTAAACTTTCGTAATAGTACAAAAACGAACTAAACTGGTCACCGAGACACTTACCATGTCCGTATTTGGATTTATCAGATTAGAAATTTCCCTTTATTCGACACATGGCGACATAGCAAGAAGTTAAGTAATATTGCGATAGTAAAATTAAAAAGAAATACCTTAGAAACGCCTACGTTCGTCAAACCACTGTCTCATGACATTGTCCCATTGCTGAGCACGGGTCTCAAAGAGAGAGCGGCTTAGACCATTGCGCTGGCCACATGCGCCTTGATAGACTATACACGACTTTTGAGAACTTTTTAGAACACTTTGAGTTTTACTTCATCATTCATCATCATCATCATCATCAACCCAATACTGTCCCACTGCTAAGCACGGGTCTCCTTTCGGAATGAGAAGGATTAGACCACCGTCCACGCGGTGGCCAAGTTGAAATCGGTAGACTTCACATACCTTTGAAAACATATTTTTATAATTTCTCAGGTATTTAAAGATATGTGCAGTTTCCTCACGATGTTTTCCTTCACAGTTTTAAGTAAGAGATAATTAATTTCTACGTGTAATTCGCACACAACTATGAAAAATCAGAGGTGCGTGCCTGGGATTTCAACCTTGGACCCCTCAATCAAAAGGCCGAGTTTTTTAACTACTAGGCTATCTTTCTAGTGCACATATAATTTAGAAAAATCAGAGCTATGTACCGGGAATTACAATATCGTATTTCCCGATTGAGAATCCGAATTTCAACCACTAGATTCAACGTCTACGTAGTTCCGGGACTAGAATAGGGCTACGGTATCCCCTGCCTGTCGTAAGAGGCGACTAAAAAGGGGCTTCCGGGGTTGCGGGCGGCAAGAGTGGGAGCTCGAGCCGCCCAGTAAGCAATCCCGGGAAAGACGGCAGTATGTGTGGTCGCATACCATCGTGAACACCAGATGGTGCGGGAGGAGCGAAAACTGCTCCCCCAGGGCAGAGCCCGATCGAGGCATCGCGCTTGGAGGACTCCGGTTGCATTCCGTCGGAGATCCCGGAGTTTTCCAACAAGCGTTGAGGACTTCCACTGGGGTGGTTTTAGTGCGGTAAGAATCCCACACAACCCGGCGTCGCTTCCACGTCGTCGGGTACCTTTTGAAGGTTTCCCCCTCGTGAAGAAAAAAAAAACAAAAAAGGTTCAACGTCTACGTAGATTTATTAAACCACTTAAGTCACGTTTTTACTGGCGTAAAAAGTTGCTGAAGGCATTTAATCTATATAAACTCCTTTGCAAAAAAAACGGGCACCTTACACACACACTTTACCTTAGCTTTTCTATGGGTAAATATTATTATATTTTTAGTATGTCATTAGCTTGGATGACTAGAAATTTCTTATTATCAATGAGAATCTAGTTTTTTAACACTTTTATCCTGGTATCGGTGTTTTAGTCAATGTAAACAGAGAGCCGTGTTAAAATGGACATTTTTATGGGTATAATGAAATTAAGACTACGAGTATTTTTATGGTATTTTAATAAAAGAGACATTAAAAAATAAAAATTAATAACGAGTATGACCTCCTCTTGCAGCGATTACGGCATGTAATCGTCTTGGCATGCTTCCCACCAGGCTTTTGATGGTGTCCTGTGGAATGTGTTCCCACTCAGTCGAGATTACACGTTTAAGCTCTCTGATGTTTTGTGGAGGTGGTTGGACAGATCGTACTCGCCTTTTTAGGAGGTCCCAAACATGCTCAATGGGGTTAAGGTCGGGGCTCCGCGCTGGCCAATCCAAACGACGAATACCGACCTCTTGCATATAAGCATCTACGTCGCCAGAACGGTGGGCCCGAGCATTATCGTCCATGTAAATGGCATCTTCACCAATTACAGTCAGTGCGGGTTGTGCATTTTGAGAAAGGATTTCTGTTATGTACCTATGCGCATTTAGTGAGCCATTTTCTATGAATACTATCTCGGTACGATAGTTGGAAGTTACGCCCGCCCAAAACATAACGGACCCTCCACCATAAGGGGTGATTTCTTCAAAACACACATCGGCATAGCGTTCCCCTGGTCTTCGTAACACTCGCCGACGTCGGTCCTCACCATGCAGACAAATTCGAGCCTCATCGGAGAAGAGTACGCTACTCCAGTTACCTGGTGTCCAAGATAGGCAATTTCTAGCGAACCTCAACCGCGCAATCCGGTGCTCACGGAGTAACTTGGGGGCCCGCGCTGGTCGTCGACTACGTATATCAGCAGCTAAAAGTCTTCTCCTCACAGTCCATAGGCTAACTTGTGCTCCTCGTACCTCTTCAAGGTTTCTTTTGAGGTCTATGTAACTGCATTTGCGGTTCCTCAGCGCCTGAGTCACTAAAAAGCGATCGTCTCGCGGCTGTGTGCAACGTTTTCTCCCAGAACCTTGCCTTCTCTGAACGGAACCTGTCTCTTGGTATCGAGTCCAGGTTCTTTGTACGGTTGAACGACTCACGTTTAACCGCTGTGAGACGTAACATTGGCTACACCCCTCTTCCAGCAGCGCTATAATTTTACTAGCTCTCATTGCTTTTTCTGCCATTACGATAGACACAAAGATATCTGTTTTAAGTCACAATAAGGCAGAATTATGCGATAAACATAAATTGTTGTACTAAAAATAACGAAAAGTTACTTTTAGTTGCTTGATAACCTTTTAACCGCAAACCCGCGAAAAGTGTCACAAAATGAAAAAGGGATTAATAATTTAAAAAACAAAAGTTTTGAATTTGGAATGAACTTTTTTTCATACCCAGACTCTTTATTAAGTGCCAGTAACATAGTTTGGCTATTAAAACCTCTGAAGAACTAAATTATTACCAATAATGTTAAAAAATCAAACCCGCCCGTTTTTTTTGCAAAGGAGTGTATATAAAAGCGAAAAGATACTCACGTTCAAAACGTATTAATCAAGGTTTTGACTAAACTACTAAAGCTAGAATCATGAAATTTGAAATATAGCTTCATTTTATAATGTAGATGCGCACTAAGAACGGATTTTTTGATATTCCACCGTTAAGGGTGTTAAATAGGGGTTGAAAGTTATTATGAAAGTCCGTCAGTTTTAAATCAAACTGGATGAAAATTGGTATTTAGCTTTCTGATTTAAAGTAATAAAAATCTAATCTAAGGGTTTTTCCAAAATCAACCCTAAAGGTGGTTAAATTGGGGTTGACAGCTTATTTTAAATTTTGCCATTTTGGAAGCCAGCACTATGAAAGTTAACCATTGCTTTACTGGTTAGATATAATAAAACTTTTGTTCTACCGTTTTTGGAAAATCAACCCCTATGTGGGTTAAATAAGGGTTGTAGGTTTGTATGGAATTCCCCCAGTTTTGATATAAACTCTATGAAAATCGGTATTTGGGTTTTCGATTAAAAATAATCAAATACCTATTTCACTATTATTGGAAAATCAACCCTTAAGTTGGTAAAATAAGGGTTGACAGCTTATTTTAAAATTTGCCAATTTAAGAGCCAGCACTATGATAGTTAGCCATTGCTCTACTGGTTAGATATAGTGGAACTTTAATTCTACTGTTTATGGAAAATCAACCCTTATGTGGCTTAAATAAGGGTTGTAAGTTTGTATGAAAATCCCCCAGTTTTGATCTAATCTCTATGAAAATCAGAATTTAGCTTTTTGATAGAAAATAATGAAACACCTATATCATTGTTTTTGGAAAATCAACCCTTAAGTTGGTAAAATAGGGGTTGACAGCTTATTTTACGATTTACCAATTTGAAAGCCAGCATTACGAAAGTTATTCATTGCCTTACTGATTAGACATAGTAGAACTTTAGTTCTATCGTTTTTGGAAAATCAAGTTTTTGGAAATGTGGGTTAAATAAGGGTTGTAAGTTTGTATGAAAGTCCCCCAGTTTTGATGTAAACTGTATAAAAATCGGTATTTGGGTTTTCGATAGAAAATAATTAATCAACTATTTCACCATTTTTGGAAAATCAGCCCTTAAGTTGGTAAAATAAGGGTTGACAGCTTATTTTAAAATTCTCCAATTTGAAAGCCAGCACTAAGAAAGTTAGCCATTGCCTCACTGGTTAGATATAGTGGAACTTTAATTCTATCGTTTTTGAAAAATCAACCCTTATTTGGGTTAAATAAGGGTTGTAAGTTTGTATGAAAGTCCCCCAGTTTTAATATAAACTGTACGAAAATCGGTATATGGGATTTCGATAGAATATAATTAATCACTTATTTCATTGTTTTTGGAAAATCATCCCTTAAGGTCTTTAAATGGGGGTTGGAATTTTATTTCAAACTCCGTTAATTCGGAAGCAAGGACTATAAAAATTTGCATTTGGCTTTCCTGTTGGAAATAATAAAACTTTTTTACACCATTTATGGAAAATCTACCCTTAGAAGTCCGCAGATTTTGAAGCAAAGTCTATGAAAATTGATATTTTGCTTTTTGGTTGTATATAATATATCACTTATTTTTCCATTATTTGAAATTCAACCCTTCAGGTCGTTAAATAGGGGTTGGAACTTTATTTTATAATCCTTTATAAAATAAAGTTCTAATAAAAATTATCATTGGACTCAATGAAGCATCTGAGTCACTGTTTTTTTGGATCAACCCTTAAGACGGCTATAAAAGGGTGTATGCATTATGCCTTTCTGTTTACACATCTGTTTTTAGCAACTCAACAATCAACCCCATTAGGGTACTATAAGTAAATAAAGTTTCTTTAAAAACCGTTATTGAAGTTACTTTGGTTACTTTGGCGTGTCTGGAAAAAGAACAGAGTGCAGAGAAGTTCAGTGTAGGGCGAAATTCCACGGGCCGTCGTAACATATATTTTTAACATGGGAATGTATTGCGCGTGCTGAAGTGCAGAACAGCGGTAGGATAAAAACGGAACCCTATTACTAAGACTTCGCTGTCTGTCCGTCTGTCCGTGTGTCACAGGGCTCTATCACTGGAACCGTAATAGATAGACATTGGAAATTCTTACAGAGGATGCATAACGGTGGCCGCTAAAACAACATATACTAAAAATAAAAAAAAGTTGAAAACAAAAAGGGGTCCCCATATAACAAACTGCTATTCGATATTTTTCCAACTAACTTTTGAACCGTTAGAGGTAGACAGTTCAAATTCTCACAATGTGTGTACTTTAATGGCTGCTGCAATATTAAATACTAGAAATTAAAAAAATGAAAATTTTGGTTGTACGGAACCTTCCAGGTGCGGGTTTGACTTGCACTTGGCCAATTATTAGTAACGCGCAGACCCGCGGGCCACAAGGGAAAGTCGCGGGCCACACACCACCCGTGGATATCGGTTTGCCGACCGCTGGTGTTGAATATTAGCTTTCAGAAATTTGCTGATATAGTATTTATTGATGCATATAGGAGTGTTTTTGAAATTCTACTAAGGAGGTAAAATAAGTGTTATATGTATACGGGTATCATTTAGGTTCGAAGTTAGCAACGTGAAATTTCAAATAACGTCTATTCAGACAAATACACGACAACGTGGACGGGTGCAAATTTCATATATGACAATGCGTAAGTTTATTGAAATTGGCCTACTTCTGGAGTTGCGGGCGGCAAGAATGGCAGCTCTAACCGCACAGCCAGAGACCCTGGAAAGAACCAAGGCCCCACATACCTAACATGGAGGATTCCTATGGAATAGTGTAAATAATAATTATTGTACCCTACATGAAACTTATACTTTAAAGAAAGTTTCATTACAGTCCACTAATTAGAGTTTTAGTGTATGTTTCTGAAGAAAGCTTGACCAATTTAGGTACACAGTGACGAAAAAAAAAGCTTAAATTAATTAAATATTAATGCTATCTTATCGTTAAAATTGTTAACGCTACAAATTTACGATTACAGTTATTTGTATGGCATATCATATTTTTTACGCGGGCGAAGCCGCGGGTTCTGCTAGTGGTTTATATAGCCCATTAACGTCCGCGACTAGCCGTTAAAGAGTAATTAGGATTTACCTTAAAATTTAACAATGGTTAGCTAACTCCCTACTTGTACACGACAGCGGAGGATAATGATTTTCGCGAGTATGTATGTATGTATGAGTCTCATTCTTTGGCATGTCCAGCAGCTCAAAGGGAAGGGTTTTAACATATGAGGTGTCGATACACTTATTGCGGGGGCGACAACTTATTTTTAAGTAGTCGGTTCTTTTTTGTTTTATTCTCTATTTGTCATATGGACGTATCGTCGTACCTGAGACTCTTTAGTCTGATCGTCCATATATTTGACTGCTCATAAAGGTTTCAGAAATGTAGCCCCAAAATCTTATTTGCTAGTTGGTGATCAATGTCCACAGATGTCTGTAGTATAGATTATGTACCATTACCATCAGGAAATAAACGAATACTTCATGATAGTTTCTTTCTTATAAAAGTTCATTTATATTTACAGACTTAGAGCGAGTCAAACGCGTGTCGTGCCAGTCAAATATTTTTCTATAGAATGTATTGTAATTAACCGTAACCACACCGTAACACAGCCGCTTACACGGTCTGTGCCTGTCAAAATATTACATAAAGAAATATAATTTTGCCTGGTACGGTCCCTATCTGATACGTTGAATGTCTGCAAATATAAACCTGGACTAAATCTGGAACTAAAGGCGACCTTAATCCATTCAGTATATAATTCATTAAACTTTAACTCAAAGGCCAATAAAATATTTTTATCACCCACTAAAAATATTATTTGCAACAAGAACAGGTTTTTTATAACACAGTTCGCACTTGGAACAGTTAGGGTAAAATCGTTGCAATAATAAATGCAATTTTGAACTCGTTCGGAATTCATAAGTGGCTTAATGGGTAGCAAGACCATTATTTTCAACTAAGCGGGACACTTACATAATATCGCAGAAAAATTCTTTATGGGCATTTTCCATCAAAAACAATTAGTTTCATCTTACTGACGGCATAAATATTATGTAGACAGGCATTGTTCTATATTTGTCGGCATCGGTTTGTAGTTAAATATATATTAATTGTTGTGTATACCAATGCGTGAAAATTTTGTCATCGTCAGGGACAGCGGAACAAATATTATACATTTTATTATCATATAGAAGTACCAAACCAATATGCACATGAAAATATCCAGATAAATGCTCACTAATGCTCATGCTAATAATTGGATTCTACCTAAGATCAGCTATAGGTGCATTGCATGTCCTTAGGGTATAAGGACTAAGTTGAGTTGCCTCGAAAATGTCTGTCCTCTTATGCCCTCACACACCATGCCCTCTTATCCAGAATATAGCAGCGATTACCATTGCTGTTACAGAAACAGAAATGTGTGTGGAGTCGAACTAGTAAAACCATCGAGCAATAGCTTTGACCCGGGACTGTCCCACCTAATACGGAGTGTATGGTCACTATTAATGGCGCACTTGCCTACAAGCCATAGGTGCAATCACGCCATAAATTGTTAATGCAGTTTTATTGCCGTAAACTCACCGCCTATGTAATGGGGGCTCATTGCAACGATTCTCGTATGCTATCATTGTGACGTAATACCGCGTTTTGTAGCAGGTTTATTAAGTAACATTTCTGTTTCAGGGGCATGGTTCTCTAGAAAATTATGTTTTGAAGGTGGTAGAACCCTTTGTGGTTCGATTCCGGCGGCACCACCGCCTCACCTATTTCTGCGTAATAACTGCAGTGTTAAGCGCTGCTGTGTTCTGCTTTGAAAGGACATACTTTTGTGAGGCGTTTCAGCTTAGTCCTCATGGGAAGCGGCGCATCTGTGGCCGTTTTGAGGTAGGAATATTTAATCCTGTTTATCCTGTTTAGTAATATTTAATCTGGGGTTATTTACAGATGTACATGGGCGGCAGTCGTCACTTACCATCAGGTGGACTTCATATTCGTCTGCTACTGCTATATTATAGAAAAAGTTGTTGTAACGTAATATATTCTTATACAAGGATACACAATATTTTTTATTTACTCCCAAACGTTTAAAAAGAAGAGTTGAAAGCATCTTTCGATGATGAAAGATTAATACATTTGTAATTTTTATGTGCAAATAGAATATACTTTCGTAGTTTAAAAAATTTAGATTTTAAACCAGGTCAGGGAGACATCTGAATAACTTTAAATTTCTATTCTGGGTGTTTTCATATCTTTCCGTGGCAGTCCAGATAAAGGAAATCCGTTACTCGTAACTCTATTTGGGCAGAAAGTGTTATGTATTTTTTCGATGTAATACCTTGTTGTGTGTATGTAATTCTATATACAGAAAGAGAATCAAAACTCCTTAAATAAAATCAATAAAATTATAAGGAGTAGGTAACTTACGCTACTTTTACTTTGTAAAAAAAATAGTGCTCCACGCAAAAAAATACATGAAATCGCCCAAAATTACACTTAAGACCGCGAGAGAAACCGCGGGACAACTCATAGTTAAAAAAGCCAAGACACTTAAATTTTAAAAGATTCAACGTTAATACCAAATCAAAAGGTATATAAATGCATATAAATCAAAAGGGTGGCTACAAAGGATATATAAACGACTAACAACCCCGCAGCAGCGGCACGCAACCTCGCGTGCGCGCTGTTCCGGTGGGCGCGGGCGTTGGGCAACCGAGGAAGCGCTGCGCCGTTCTGTGTAAACGGCATAGATTAAATTAATATACAGTACTGTAAATACGTACAAATGGTTGATTATTTAGTTTTGTTTTTTAATAAAATGCAAATAATTAAGGTGAGTTTACCAATTTATAGAAAAATGAAATGCGTAGGAACGTAGCTTTTCCCAAATGATAACAAAATATTTTAAATCTGAAAATACTGAGGCTTACACTATTTTATATTGTTCCTTACATTAATTAGACAGCGAGCGGCTGACTGTCTAATTATGTAACTGTAATTATTATATAAGGACAATATTAAATGTACACCGCACAAAACAATCTTTCTAATAATACTTAACATTAATAGCAACTATAATATGTATGATAATATTAATTAATAACAATAAAATAAAACAGGCAATACTAAAAGTTCACAAGGTCGCACGTAACCTTTTCTAAATCTAGACTTTCAGATAAGACTCAAATAATTCAACGTCCCCAACTGACAGCATAGTAGGTACTGACTACTTAATAACAAATGGATAGGCGTCAATTACGAAAATAAATCCAATAATTCTGTTGTTTTTTGTCGATGCCCCTTACATTGACAAAAAAAACATAATTATAAATAATCATAAGAGACCACCAAAATAGCGGACAAAAATTGGATCAATTTGTACCGAATTGAACTACTGCGTCCCATATTATGCCTTCAAGATGATATCACATATTATTGATGAGTTGCATAACATACGGGAGAAAAACGCGTCTGTTGTCTATTCTCGTTACGTGGTGTGAGAGTGTATTGTATGAGCAGTTTTCACATTACCGTCTTCCGATGTTAACTGCGTGGCATAAATAATTGCATAATTCATACAGTTGGTAATTATTCCTTAATAATCGCTTTTCACGCGGACAGCTTCAATTATCACTCCATTATTTGATTGTAATTTACCGACTTCGAAACTTCAAAGTATGTCAGTTTTAGCAACGTTCTAGGCTCGTCTTTATTCGACTTTTTATAATATAGGAGTAGCAGAGGAGTATGCTGTCCACCTGGTCGAAGGTGTGATGGTAAGTGGCGATTGCCCCCCATGGACATTTGTAATCGACCCCAGATAAGACTAATCTTATTTTTTACCCAAAATCTAAATTCCTACCCAAGGTCGGCCACAGATACGCCGCTACTCCTGAGGACTAAGCTGCAATGCCTCGAAAAAGTATGTCTCCCTTACCGCTCCCATAACCACAACACAGCAGCGTGTAACACTGATGTTATAAGTCGGAAATAGGAGTGGCGGTGGTGCCGCCAGAGTCGAACGACTTTCAACTGTTGATTCAAGTTCAACACGGCAGAATCTTAATTACCCCAAAAACAATTAACTATATTTATTTTAAACCTTTTAAATTGTCGCTTTCGCGTGACGCGCTGATATACTCAAATTTGCCGTATCCCCTAACGCACTACGATGTAATTTTACTACACAGTTATTCATCATCATCATTAACTCATTACTGTCCCACTGCTGGGCACGGGTCTCCTCTCAGAATGAGAAGGATTAGGCCATAGTCCACCGCGATGGCCAAGTGCGTATTGGTAGACTTCTCATACCATTGAGATTTATAAATCTCTCAGGTATGCAGGTTTCCTCACTATGTTTTCCTTCACCGTTTAAGCTAGTAATAATTAATTTCTAATCTAATACGCACATAATTTTGAGAATCAGAGGTGCGAACCTGTGATTTGAACCTCGGACCCCTCGATCGAGAGGCCGCGTTTCTTAACCACTAGGCTATCACTGCTATTTACTACGGCTACACAGTTATTAATTTCCAGTTATCTATAATTTATCATAGATAATTTCACGTAATGCAACGCATTGATTATTTAGATATTAATTAGATAGGCATTAACCAGACTTCGTACACGGTAGCTGCCTCTATTTTTTGCTGCATTGTAATTCTGTTATCAGTACATTTAGTTACATCAGAGTAATTGCGTTATTTACCGGATGCATACATTACGCCACGCCTAACTAATTAACTTATATCCATATAAAATATCGTTACAAAATTGAAAGTTACGGAGCAAGTTTCAAAAAACTTGACAGTATTTTGAAAAGTATTTGCATAGCGAGTGCGTAACACATTTCGTTAATAAAAATAAAAACGCTTTCTACGTTCATATTCACGTTGACAATTTGGACGCGAATGTAAATGTGTTTGTGAGAAGGACAAGTAGTATACAGTCGGAAGGAATAATTATCCAAGCTCGTATATGGGACGAAGCTATAAAAAATAAAATACAGTACAATAGAATACAGCCTAAAAATACAGAACTTATTAGGTTAATTGCCTGAAGTGGTGCCTCAGTTTCTACCACATAACAGCAGGGTTAAACGCTGCTGTATTTTAGTTCTAAGTATAGGGCAGGCGATCACCGGCGTGGCGGATCAGCGTGACGGAGCGATCAGCATACCGGTCTGACGCGTAGAGGGTCCCGGGTTCGATGCCCAGTCAGACAGACATATGAATAATGAATTTAGATTTCTGCTTCTGGGTCTGGGTGTTTGTGTATTTGTCTATGTGTGTGTCCATAGCACCCACGACACAGGGAATCCTAGTGTAGGGCTGTGAGTGTTTTAACCATTGTGTAAGTGTTTTTAAAACTTTTTTAACCAAGGCTTTCCAACGTAGTCCAAAAAGAGCAATGCATATGCATATGCATAGAAAAACCTCGAATTCCCTTTGGATTTAATTACAAATTTCAATGCACAGCAGGTTGCTCATTTGCTACTTCTGTTAAGTAAAAATATACTTAAATATGCGATTCGTATCGAAATACTGCGGAAAGATATAAAACACTTTAGTTACTACACTATGACATGCATTCTATTAATATGCATTTGTCGTAATAATAAAACTGAACGTACCGCTGAATAGTCCAAATTGTCACTCGTAAGAACAAGAGCTGAATAGTAACAGATTGCGAGAAAGTGGTATATGATTACTAAAGCAGCCATAGAAGTAAATTCATTGTAAAAATTTGAACTGTCTACCTATTACGGTCCAATAGATAGCGAAAAACGCTGGTAAAATGGCAGTTTCTTGAACGGCCACCCCTATACTTAAATATGCTATTCGTATCGAAACTTTGTGGAAAAACATAATTCCCTTACGTTGCTACACTGTTAAGCGCTTTATATTGATATGCATTTGTCGTAATAATAAAACTGAACAGCGTAGGTACCGCTGAATAGTCCGATTTGTCACGCGTAAGAACAAGAGTTGAATAGGAACATAGCGAGAAAGTGGTTGCATATGATTACTTGGTGAACGTAACGAACACAGCGGGTAGTGTGATAGGATCTGCGGACCAGGAACTCAGCCCTCTGGGTGGTCGCACCTACTGTGCGAGCTATTAAACCTAGTTGTTATCCGCAGATCTCAATGGAAAGATCTAATTGAATTATTAAGGTAGCAATTATAAAGGCGCTTACGAGCTCGTAGTTTCATAATATAGTAGCTTGTTTTTCTATTTTCTATAGCCTTTTTCTCTACACAAGTAAAGAGGAATTTCCTTTGAAAGATGGTAGAAGTAGGATGGTTCAACAGACGAGCCACACATATTACTAGCGCATAACAGTCCTTACGCTTTAGTAGATGGATGTAAATTATACCGACTAACTTACATAATGCGGTGACCATCATAATTCTATGATTTGCTACAAGTATCTTCGTTCTATATTGATTTGGTTACATTACCATTTTACCATGCGAGCTCGTATATGATCCTCTTCAAACTACATTAGATTAACTTCATGAAGCGTCCTCGAAGAAGTGACCTGATTGTTAAAAATCCTGTCTGCGGTAGTGCAATGTATAAAAGGTTACAGTCGTGCATATGTACGAGTAAGACTAAAAATGTAGTATAGACTTATGCTTACACATTATTATCTAAGGAAAAAAATAATTTCGCAATTGTTATAAGTACTAAAACATTTCCGTAATTATTTCTGCCCATAACCTAGCAGAATAATATAGTCTAAGTTCAAAACAGTGCCAACCGAACGTTTAATCTAACGGTGCGAACTTTCAAATGTAACGGCGAACATGATATTTATAAATGTCAAAGCATTGCCCCTGATTGACCCGTGAGTAATACCATAGGGTCTAAGGGATACTTGGTATTGTATTAAAATTTTTGTCTTTATTTGTTTTGCAGACGATTTTTTAGAAAGCTTGACGGTTTGATATCTGTAGTAACTCGGAGTCATCATCAACCCATTCCTGTCCCACTGCTGGGCACTGCTGCTCCCACTGCTGCTGGGGTCTCCTTTCATACCGAGAAGGATTAGGCCATTGTCCACCACGCTGGCCAAGTGCATATTGGTATACTTCACATACCTTTGAGATTTTTTTTATAATCTCTCAGGTATGCAGGTTTCCTCACGATGTTTTCCTTCACCGTTTCCCAAGTGATAATTAATTTCAAATACGCACATAACTTTGAAAAAATCAGAGGTGCGTGCCTGGGATCGAATCTCATGTATCTCTGACTCTCTGAGGTATGTGCGTGTTAGAAATTAATGATCACTTGCGTGAAGGCGAGCACAAACTTACAAACATGTCTAAGATGTCTTAAAGAATATTTTTTAAGGCTATGCGAAGTCTACCAACCACTACCATCACACTTGTCCAGCACGATGCACTATGTCCTCCACCCTTTACATCGAGAAGAGATCCGTGCCCATACCTACAGAACTATGAAAAATGAGGTGTAAATCTTATATATAAAATTCTTATGTCACAATGTTAGTTCAGACAAAACAACGTTTGCCGGGTCAGATAGTGTAATTATATTATTAGATTGCCATTTCATCTCAAGAAAATGAGATTCATGGTCGTCATTTTAGATTAGATCACAGCTGTAATAAAAACTAAACTGTGTTTTCAATGTCAAATCAAAGGTTTCGAAAATTTACTTAAAATTTTAACTGATTCAAATAAAATTGAATTTTAAGCGATCATTATTTTTGTATCGATTTTAGTACTAGTTTTTTAAGAGTATCTTTGAGTAGCTACTTTTTGCCATACACGGATGAATAATTTCTAGTATACAGTATACTTTCACAAATAACAATTACAGCAGTTGCAATATTGTATTTGATAAAATAACTTTCTAAAAAGTGTTTTTTTTTCGCAACAGACCTTTTTCGGGTTGCTATTTAAAAATAATAGAAATGTACTAGTTAAATAAATGTAACAATTATTTATAATAATATAAACTAAGTGAGCGGCCAAATCTTTTGGCCTAAAAGGTTAGAGTAAATACTTACTTATATGAGAACTAACTTTAGAACGTATATAACCAACTCGAATCATGTACTCGTAATATGTATATTTTACACATTACACCTACAGATGGGCTACCTGTTCTTAGTAGTCCTCATATAAAAACAATCAACATTCTACTAAAGTCCGATTGCAATCGCTACCGAATTTCACGAACCAATTTAAGATTGCACTCAATAAGTACTTAGTTCCGATGTAATTAATACTGAGCGAGCGCGAACGTGGCCTTTGTCCTAGCATTGTTCTACATCGCGCAACGCACAAATCGCTCGCTTTGAGCGTAACCTTACCGAAATTATGAGCACGACATCGCGCTCCGTGTCTACGCGGCACCGTCTCCATTGTACAACCGACACGTCAGTAAGCAGCAAGAAATTGCTCTATTTAGATGACATAATGTTTATTTTTGACTCCGTGATAGTTAGAAGCGTAAGTGCTCAGTCCCGATGTAATTAATACTGAGCGAGCGCGAACGTGGCCTTTGTTCTAGCATTGTTCTACATCGCGCAACGCACAAATCGCTCGCTTTGAGCGTAACCTTATCGAAATGATGAGCACGTCATTGCGCTCCGTGTCTACGCGGCACCGTCTCCGTTGTACGACCTATCTATTTAGGTCTCTATATTTTTGACTATGTAGTAGAAACGAGCATATACCTTAGTATATTAGAACACTTTTTGAGATCAAATTTTATTTATGTTATTTTGAAAGTTATGTTGCGGGAAGTCGCTACATTATATTTCGGTGAGATGAAATTAAATCGTAGATCGAATTAAATCGTAGAATCTATTGGATTTAATGATTATCTTCCAGAAATCATTAAATCCAATAGAATCATGATTTAATATACGTTAACACAAAACATGTCCGACTTCACTTTGTAGGTTATTTTGCTTTCGCCAAATGATATTTTAAGTTAATTTTGAATTTTATTGATAATAATATTTTGTATTATACTCGTACATAAGTATATTATTAACACTAAATATAACACAATAAACATTGAATTAATAATATATAATATCGAATTTCCAAATAAATATTATAGTTCAATGGGATAAAAAACACAAACAGCAAAATTACGAAAATGATATAGTATCTATTATTTATTAAATTTGTAAAAATAAGTTAATTACTAAAGGACGGCAACTTAAAAATATTTGAGTTCATAAAATATTCAAATAAAATGTCTAACTAAAGAACAATGGAAACACACTCTCAGATCCGCGGTCAACTATCTACAGCGTGAGATCAAATACTGAGCTATTTACCTTGAAACTGTAGTTAGTGCGGTGGACACGCCATGTCAGTACCATTAATTGCCCTTATAGTCATACCAACTTACTTACAATTAAACTTATATTACATACTAAATTATTAAATTTGATTTGACTTTTACAGCGAAATACAACTACGAGTACCAAAATATTCGCTCAGGACTACCAATTGAAATTAGGTGAAAAGTAATAATAAATACATATGTAGTTCAATTTTTCAATATCTATTGGTCGCATAAGGTCTCGGGTTCAAGTCCAAACAAAATATTAATGTAAATTATGAATTCATAATTTTACGTTGTGCTACAAGTATAACTATAGTATCTACAAGAATAACGTGTATCATGTTAAGTATGGGAACAGTTTTAACAAGTAATTAATTTAAAAAATCAAAAACCCGACTGCACCAAAAAGGCTGAAGTAGAATTTCCAAAAGCAGTGAAATAGGCATTTCATTATTTTTATCCAGAAAGCCAAATACAAAGTTTCATAGTAGGTGTCTGCTTCAAAAACAAAAGATGTTCAAACAATATTATCCTATTTTATCCTCGTAGTGTTCATTTACGCTATATAAAGAACCTATGTGTAAAATTCCAGCACGCTTAAGTTCAGCGGTTTCCCTTTGCGTTGATCTCTGGCACAGCAACTCTCTCATTTAGTCAGACAGTCATCTCGATGTGTATATACGAGTATATATGTACTAGCTGACCCGGCAAACGATGTGTTGCCATATAAATAAAAAAAAAGTTAAGGATGAACAACCCTTATCACTTAGGTGTAAAAAAAAAGATAGTGGCCGATTCTCAGACCTACTGAATATGTATATAAAATTTGGTGAAAATCGGTGAAGCCGTTTCGGAGGAGTATGGTAACTAACACGAGAATTTTATATATAAGCATTATATAAGATATATTATATAATGTATATGTAATCTCCTCTTAATTTCCTTTATTTTGACACCCTACTCAAAAGGTTTGGTTAACTTTTTTTAAAACGTGTTATTATTTTGCGAAAACATTCACCATTTACGGTCTATAAAATATATAACTTCAGTAAATCAAAGTTTCGGTCATTATTTTACCTCGTTAGAGGTAGTATTTCATTATTTTTATCCAAAAAGCCTGATACAACATGTCATAGTGTTTGCTTCAAAATTGACGATTGTTCAAATGAACTTTTAACCCTTATTTTACCCTCTACGGGGTTGATTTTTCGGAGGGGGATAAATAAGTGCGTCCTTGTTCCTATCCAGAAAGCCAAATACAAATTTTTATAGGAGTTGCTTCAAAATTAAAGGATTTCAAAAAAACTGTTTTCCTCTATTTTACCCTCTTAAGGGTAGAATTTCCAAAAGGCCTTTCTTAGTACTCATTCAAGCTATATAGAGAACCTGTGTGCAAAATTTCAGAACTGTAAGGTCCTTGGTTTAGGCTGTACGTTGATTTCTGAAAAATGAAAAAGTCATTTAGTTAGTCAGTCAGTCAGTCACCTTACTGTTTTATATATATACAAATATGTTTTTATAATCTCCGTTTAATTTCCTTTCATTTGATACCCTACTCGATAGGTTCGGTTAACTTTTTTTTTTAAATGTCTTACTATTTCGCGCCAAAAATCCGCCATTTTGATTTTTTTTTACTAACACCTATCTAAGGACACTCGGGTCGTTGAGACAAATATAATGACACTTTAACTGTTGAAATTTATCCAGCCGTTTGTTAGATCGGATCAAATAAAGAAAGACAAACATACAAGATACGCGCGAAAAACATAACCCTTCCTTGGCAGTCGGGTAAAAAACAGATATAGAAAAATGTATCTATGTACTTACAGTATTACTCATACTTGTTCTCAAATACAATTTAGTAAATAATTAATTTGACTTACCGGCCTTATTAGTTTCTAAAATATATACAGGTACAATACTTAATTCAATATGTGCATATTGTATGTAACTTCTATTAAATGTATTATGTATGTGTATTTTACATTAGAGCACAATAAGCGTATTGTCAGCATTCAAATTAAAATTTTATTTACGACTTCGATACGCCAACGTGATTTACACCTAACATATATCAATACCATATTAACGAGTAGTATGAGATAATTAATAACTTTTCAACGTTAGAACTTGACAGTACCGCCAGTCCGCCAACACTAGTCGTGAGGTGATGGTGGCCTCGAACCATGGGCTTCCATTGCGTTACCCTCCCACGCACCGCACGTTTTGGAGTTCCGTACTGAAAGGAATTAGTACTATTGAAAGGTACTAGAAATAGGCAGGTACTATTGTAGGAGACGGGCATGTAGTCCAATGTACGTGGCTACTGGCTACTGACGTCTATTTGCATCTGAGATCAATCCTGGTTAAGATTAGATTCCTACGCGAGACCACACATACGCCGCTACCCCTGAGGACTAAGCTGGAATACATCGAAAAAGTGTGTCTCCCATACCACACTCTTCAAACCACAACACAGCAGCGTTTAACATTGCTGTTATTGGGTAGAAATAGGCGGTGGTGCCGCCGGAGTCGAACCATTAAGAGTTCTATCACCTATATGTGTAAAAGAAGAAGTTCTTTGCTTTTGATGCTATGTCTGGAAGGGTATGGACTCCAGCTGATTTTCATGAGACCACTGTCATCATCCTTAGAAAGTAGTAACGTATTCGTGATTAGCTACAGGTAGGATTAGATATTCCTACCTGAGGTCGACCACAGATGCGCCGGTACCCCTGAGGACTAAGCTGGAACGTCTCCCTTACGACCCTCTTCAAATCCGACCTGTTTTATATGGAGTTCTTTAGAGATGTCTGTGGGTGTCAGTGACCTTACAGCTGCATGCTTGTCTCTTACTCCAACGTTCCAAAAATACTAATATAACGCCGTTCGTTAAACTCTTTTGAGTTCAAAAGATACTTTAAGATAACATGTAGGGAACGACTCTTGTTTAACCGGTTGAAATCTTCACAAAAATTATATTATTATGGAGGATACCGTAATAAAATAATAAAAATAAGGCGAAATGAAACAAGTAATTTTAAGTACGAGTAAAAGAAACCTGACTTTATTAAATAAGTCGCAAAATTCGAGACGAAAAGCTTATTAACGGCATAACGGTATATGGTGGAATTTAAAACAGGGACAAACGTATTTTTGACAATATTTTTGAGCCGAATCCAACGATACTGATGTTACGAATAAATTCCATCAAGCAGTTTGAGCTGTAGAGCATGATAAAGAGTAAGAAACATTCCTACACTCGAACTACCAGTACCCTAAGCATGAGTTTTTACGTTTTGACAAGTACGACTGTTTTGGTATTTGTTTACGTATTTGCCCATACAGTTTCCAATCAGCGCCCCTAGCGAATTATATCAGAACTATATTGTCAGTAACGTAACATTAAATGTCTAAATTAACAAATGGCGCTTTATGTTTTGTCTCTTTTTTTTGCGAACATGTGAGGCAGACAAAAAGACTTGAGTATTTACTTATTGTTACGTTTAATCAGTCTACTAAGCAAAACGGAACAGAATAATGAATTGAGTAAACGTAACGTAAAATTGTGAGTTGTTTTGAAAACTCATGGTAAGGGTAGAGTGCATAGATACACTCGAAAAACATAACCTTCCTTAGGTCGCAGTCAGATAAAAATGAAGAAGTAACCCAAAGTAATATTTTTATAACCCAAAGTAAGAATAAACTAAATAAACGTTATTTAGTCGGACCCCCCAACACAACATAATTTATTGATTTAACATTGCTTTGTTTTCGCCCTATCGTAAAAACACAATCCATTAATTGTACCTTAAAATTAATGATACAATTATATTAATTCCGAATTCTAAGTAAACAAAAAAAGGTTACACATTATTCGTTTAATAACTCAATTAAAACTTGTACAGTTTTGATAAAGGTTTAAACGATTACGTCGCTATCAAAAACTTCATAAATTGATTTTGAAAGCCTTATTGTTCTCTGCGGATTGGTTTTGAACAAAGCCTTTCGTTTTAAACGCCCGGTTTATTAAACAATTGTCAAGCCAAAGTTTGTCACGATGTTATCATTTTTAATATGTCACAAAATGAAATTAAATGTCACATTTTTAACCGACTTCAAAAAGGAGGTGGTTATCAATTCGGCCGGTATCTTTTTATTTATGTATGTACATGAATTACTCCGCCGTTAGTGGACCGATTTTAATAATTCTTTTTTATTATGTAGGGACGAGCTGGAAATTGGTCCCATTTAAATATGGTTAGGATCCATCGATGGGTTCTGGAGAAAATGAGGGGAACTCCTCCACCCATGTAAATATAACAGCCATAACTTCGCCGTTTATGAACCTATTTTAATGCCTTTAATTTCGTGTGTGGACAATTGCTACAAGTTGGTCCCATTTAAATATGATGAGGATCAGAGTGGGTTCTGGAGACAAAATATGTAACTCCTCAACCGATGGGTATAATTGAGTTTTGTTTGAAGATATTTGGTGTAGGTTCTAATGAAATTGCAAAACCAGTTTATCATTGACTATTTAAGGGTCTGATAATGTGGCTCGGAGACAAAGTATGTAACTCCTCAACCGATGGGAATAATTGAGTTGTTTTTGAAGATATTTGGTGTAGGTTCTAATGAAATTGCAAATCCAGTTCATCATTGACTATTTAAGGGTCTGATAATGTGGCTCGGAGACAAAATATGGAACTCCTCAACCGATGGGAATAATTGAGTTGTGTTTGAAGATATTTGGTGTAGGTTCAAATGGAATTGCAAAGCCAATTCATCATTGACTATTTAGTTAGGTTAGGTTTGAACATATTAGATATTATAAAACTAAGCAATAAGGGGGGCGCGCTGCGAGCGGGCGGTTCCAATCAATGTAAATTCAGACCTTACCTTCATTCATGATCACGTTTTTACAATTTTATATTGTATTAATATAAATGTTAGTATGTCATCACTAAAAAGGGTGAAAAAAAATTTTTAACAAAAAATACAACCGACTTCTATGTCACTACAAAGTAAAAAATAATTTAAATAAATGTTGGTTTAGTACATATTTCTGAAGTCGGCGCTCATATTAGACACGCTGTTTACATCGTTATCCAACTAAATATATTGAGCGCCGACTTCACAAATATGAACTAAGCCAACATTTATTTCAATTATTTTTTACTTTGTAGTGACATAGAAGTCGGTTGTATTTTTTGTTAAAAAAAAAATTATTCTATTGTGTAGACTGACTAACTTTTCTGTGCAGAGGTTCGCAGAATCAGTACCCTTAGTATGAATTTTTACGTTTTTACAAAAATGACTGTTATTGTATTTGTTTACGTATTTGTCCATACATTTCCAATCAGTTCTGATACAGACCGCTAGGGGCGCTGATTGGAAATGTATGGGTAAATACGTAAACAAATACAAAAACTGACATTTTTGTAAAAACGTAAAATCTCATACTAAGGGTACAGTTTGATCTAATACGCACTTAAGAAGAAGTGTAGGTTTCCTCGTGAGGTTTCCCTTTGCCGTAGCCAGTGATAATTAATTTCTAATATGCTCATAACTTAACAGAATCAGAGTCGCCTGAGATTTGAACCTCGGAACCCGATTGAGAGAATTAACCACTAGGTTATCACTGCCTTTTTAGTATTATTGTACTAAAAATTCAAGAGTATGTAAATTGTTTTTATGATTTACTTAAAGGTATGATATAACTGGGGATTGTGGTACGAAAATTTGGTACGGATATGATACGGATCGTTGTTACGTAAACTAGCATTAAGTGTAACAATTCCTTTCCACAATCATTCGAAATATAAAATAAATTAATTCAATTGAAAATGTAACGTAATGAAAAGCCATTTTACAAATTGAATTGTATTCAGTGTTATCGAAACTGAGGATTATTACATGATACTTTAATTCACCGACTACAAATACTCCAAATTAAAACAAGTCCTCGTATACATAATTACATAACTTCACACCGAATTTACCATTCGCTGGAACAATTTTGGTTTATTTATAAATTCACTTTATATATTATATTGACCCAAAAATAGCGCTAATTAGTCATAACCTACAATTTAACGGTTACGATACTTTTATGTACCGGTGAAAGGTTTCCGAGTATTGTAGGTAGTATTATATAAAATATAAGTGACTTATATCGAAATTGGTTTACAAGGTCCTTGCCAGGTCATGAACGACTTTTTATTCATGTTTTATCAAGCAAATCACTAAAATAGTGCATGGATTTTGAAGGATACGGTTCTCCTCTTAGAATAAAAGATTGTGGAGGGTGAACCCTTTGTGATTCGACTCCGAGGTGATCCGTCACACGCATTTCTGCCTCATAACAGCAGTGTTAAGCGCTGCTGTGTTCTGGTTTGAAGGGTGTGGTAAGGGAGGCATACTTATCCGAGGCGTTCCAGCTTAGTCCTCAAGGGTGGCGGTGCACCTTTTGACCTCTGGTAGGAATGTCTAATCCTATCTGGGGTTGATTTTGGATGTCCATGGGTGGCAGTAGCCACTTACCATCAGGTGTTCTTCTTGCTCATCTGCTACTCCTATATTATAAAAGAAAAAAATCTGCCAAATAACAGCAATGTTAAGCTCTGATGTGCTTTGAAGGAAGACATACTTATCCGAATGGTTCCAACTTAGTACTTAGGTTGCAACTCATCTGTGGCCAACCTTATGTAGGAATCTTATCTTATCTGGGGTTGATAATAGATATTAATGAGCAGCAGCAGCCACTTACCATCATGTGCACTGCATTCTAGTTTGCTACTGTAATATAGGTCATACTCCACCACATAACATAACACACACACACATAACTGATAAACCTTTAAAAAAATTATGGGCATCTCTCATATCAACCATCCTATTTTGCCTTTGCCGTTATAGCAAACTAAACCTCTATAAAACAATGACATTTTATAGGTATTACATCGATGCTATAAAAGTACATTTTAACGAACTGAAGAGGGCTTAATAATACAGTTAATTATATCCAGCGTCGCTCAATTATAACCCTAAAGAGACAACGATAACCATTTTATACTCGTAAGTGACCGAAGACCATTTCAAGTAACGTTCTTTATTTATATACTAGCTGACCCGGCAATCTATTTATCAAATATATTTCACATAAAATAGAGCCTATGTTACTCGTGGATAATGTAGCTTTCGAATGGTGAAAGAATTTTTAAAATCGATCCAGTAGTTTTTGAGCCTATTCATTACAATCAAACAAACAAACAAAGTTTTCCTCTTTATAATATTAGTATAAACAAATAAAAATACCTCTCTATAATTGCAAACTTACTGTCACTTACTGAGATGACAGTCAAATTGATAACATTTTACAAGTTAATAAATCGTCATATTGTCTGTTTGAATTAATGTTAGAAACAACAACTTATTCGGACATGACTTGCACTCAAAGATAGATAACTTTATAGATAATTACAAGGACGGCTTAGGCTCGAAATTATTCGGGAATTAAAATCTCGAAAATGGACAGAGTAAGTATCTTGTTACAGAATCATATTTTTCTATAAAAAAATTTTGACAGACACGGCCCCTTTCTGCGACCTGTCACGGTCCCTGATCACGTTTTGAGAGACATAAAATAAGTTTTTACACATTCTATAGAATTATATTACTTTATATCGTAAGTTCAATGTCTGTAAATATACTATGAAAAACTATAAAAACGGGGGATGCAAGTATGTGGATTGCAAGAAAAAACACGACATTGTTATGACCTTATACTAACATCCAATGTTGATACATTATAACATGTGCAATACAATATTTGCATTAAACAAAAAATCCTTTATAATCCACACATAATTCGCGTTAAAAATTTCACATTTCTATAATGACACAGAACGGGTTATCTGTGCGAACTATCTAAAAATGCCGAGTATTGTTCAAACTTGATTCTGTTAACAAAATACAATGAAGAGAGTAACCATTAATTTGTTCTCGTGTTTTATGTCAAATTTCACTATTTAGTCTTTAGTTCATTTACAACCTTATTAGGCAACTCATAAAACCTAAGTGAATTGAGATTGAAATTGTATTACGAGTAACAGTGAATGGTAGAAAAGCAGAGCCGCCATCAGATGAAATAAGAGTATTTAATGGTGGGAAGATGTTTCGTGATTTGTCATTTTTGTATACATATTTTCTTTTATAATATCGTAGTAGCAGACGAGCATGCAGTCCACCTGATGGTAAGAGGCTACTGCCGCCCATGGACATCTGTAATCAACACCACATAGGATTAGATATTCAAACCTGAGGTCGGTCACAGATGTGCCGCTACCCCTGAGGACTAAGCTGGAACGCCTTGGAAAAGTCTGTCTCCCGTACCACACCCTTCAAACTGGAACACAGCAGCGCCTAACACTGCTGTTATTAGGTAGAAATAGGTGTGGCGGTGGTGCCGCCGGAGTCGAACCAGAAAGGGTTGTACCACCTTCAGAAATAATACTTACAAATCTAATGAAGAAGATTTTCATAGTGAGAAGCATTAAATATTATAACTATTATAATAATCTGTGTGCCAATAGTGCTAGTAGCACAGTAATATAATACTAACAGCCCTAGTTCTACTTGTATTTGTTGTCAACATGAATAATCCACAATATAGACCCTATATGGACTCTATAAAGGGTCCCATGCTTAGAGCCCAGGATTCAAAACCTAAACCCATTTGTATTTATTTCTAAATCAGAAAGAAATTATTCAACATTTACATAATTATATATAAGTATGTTCTAAAATAGTGTTTCGTCTCGTTTGTAATTTTTCAGAGAAGAATAACAGAGAAGGTTCTGTTAATTTAGCTTGAACAATGTACTTGGACATTTAAGGTCGTAAGTTTATATATGAAGTGAATACGTAATTTTAGAATTAACTAGACAAATAATTAAAATATTTCAATTATGCCACACAGCAGCATCACAAAATAAACTTACGAAATATGGCAAGTATGTTCAACGGAATTCGATATGTTGGCCTCATTATATTTTTAATCTCATAAGATATTTATAACTATCATTCTTAATTTAGGAAAGTAAACAAGTTCAGTCACGCAGTAACCACATTTCGTAACACATATCCTGTCAAGCTGACGACCGGATGACAGCACAATCTCGTGTAAGGACGGCTACACACGTAACGATTTATCGTTGTTACAAAGTTTACCATTACATAGGCAAAAAAAATCGACACATCACATCATCTATTATTACTATTATATAAAAACAAAATAACCCGACTGCTTACAAATAATTGTCTGAAAACAAAATTAGAGTAGCACTATGACGCTCCCACAATTTGGGGGAATCCAACGACAGCTCATACGTTAAAATCCGTTATTTTCTTTGGGCTGTAGGGCATGCCAAACATGAGGTATACATACGCTCGCAAAAGATTACCCTCCATCTCTCCCATCTTACAGTCGGGTAAACGGTCGTTGGTATTATCTTATCTATATATATAAGATCTTTGTAAGTCGCTTAACTTAATTGTATTCATTTGAAAGTAATCGCGTAGTGTGTGATAATGACTGATCTTAATGTAAAAGTGATTTCGACTAGAGATTTTTATTCTACTGACAATTGTCATAACAATTTGATGTACGCCTGCACATAACGAGCTACAGGTTCGAACTGAGAAATTGATCCATGCCCACGTTACAATAAATCTGCACGAGCGCGACTCGTCGATTTATCGACTAGAAAACGGATCTGCTGCCGAACGATGCCCCGTAATATGAAATACGTCATAAATGCGGTTGATGCACACATCGGTTATATGAGTACAGATAATCGCTGTAATACATCGTAACGTGTGCAGCTAGCATTAGACCGCGAAAAAATGTACGATAAAATCCAACGCTCGCAACGTGCCTATCCCCAAATAACGCAATAGTTATAAATCTTTGTGCAAGGTTGTTTTTTTATTGTTTGTAACAAGTATTTAACTTTGTTCAGATAGTTAAGTTATTACATTTGTACCCGCGATAATTATCGTGAAAAACGTCGAGCTATATAACGGGTTGAAAAGATAGGGAATCTTATCTTGATTAAGATTGTGATTTTAAACTCATTTCTTCAGGAAATTACTTAATAAGTATAACGATGAACACTTTAGCAGAAATGTAAAGAAATAATATAAACCAGCGTTTAAAATTTTCTAATTTATATACAAGAAATCTGTCTTTGCTAATTTATACAGAGCAAAAATATCTCTGACTATTCAAAATCATAGGCTTATTTTTTTAACTAGAGTTGACTAGAGCGAAGATGCGTGTCATAAAAGACTAATAATTGACATAAATTATACAACTTCCCCAAGGAGAGCAAAAAGCATAAGATCTTTTTGCAAATGTTTCCAAAACTTTAAATTTACCTTTAACTATTTTACTAAATAAGCTCATTATATAAATTAACGCATATTTTCGCTTTACAGCATAGTTCGCGTTTCTGTTTTCTGATCAGAAGGATATAATAAAGCACATTATAATAACGCCAGGCGCTTTAAGCTTATAGATAACATAAAGTAGAGTTAGTGACACCACTGTTATTCAAGAACGTTTGGACCGATTTTCAAAATACTTGAATTGTTGGATTTAGAGCATATATAAGTTGTATGTATATACATATACCGGACTGCGGAACATGATTTTCGATTTTATATATAAAATTCTCGTGTCACAATGTTAGTTACCGTACTCGTCCAAAACGGCTGTACCGATTTTCACCAAATTTTATATGCATATTCAGTAGGTTTGAGAATCGGCTACTATCTATTTTTCATACCCCTAAGTGATAAGGGTTGTTCACCCTTAACATTTTTTTATTATGACAACACAACGTTTGCCGGGTCAGCATATATGTATATATGTCCATATCACTATTTGTTATGCCGTGCTGCTCAAAATCTTAATGGATTTCACTTGAAGTATCATCAATTACATTTGAAGTATCGTTGGATTCATCTAAATTGTGGGAGTGACATAAGCTACACTTAAGCAGTTAGATTTTTTTATAAATAAAATAAAATTAACAAATGAAGTTTAAAACGTTTAACGGTAGAGTTTCATAACGCCGAATTACCCGTTATTTATTATTTTCACGGTCTCTCTAGCTCCATCTGGGGCCAAGTTTGAATAGCAAAAACAGTTGCTCTTGACCCGTCGACTCGGCCAAGTAGTTTTCTCTCCGTAACTAATCATACGTTTATACTGCATAATTTGTCTTATTATAATAATACAGATTTTAGTACTGTTATTACGAGACAGGTATTGTAACGAAATTGTTAAAGGTACTTAATTGTGAATTTGAAAGATATTTTAGCGAAACCAGTTGTCTTAAATGTTTTCTCTACACGGAATAATTGATCTCATTGTAGTTCTAAGAAATTTTATACTAAAATATTTTTAATGTGGTTTTGTGAATTGTATATATTGTATCGTCCTTTATTGTTTATATTTGATGCAGTAAATAAATTAAACGTTAAAAGTATTTCATTAATTACATTTATAGTACTTACTTTAATAATAAGTTACTATTTTCCTCATTTCTCTCTGATTTCGCGACGATATGCGACATATTTTGCTGAAGGGTTTCAGCTCAGTCCTCAAAGGTAGCGGCGCATCTGTAGCCGACTTCAGGTGGGATTATCTAATCCTCTCTGGGCCTGGCCACTTACCATCAAGTGGTCTGCATGCTCGTCTGCTACTCCAATATTATAAAAAAAGAATAGTCACTGCCATGGACATCTATAACCACCTCCGTCTTTCTGTTTTACCTATAACCAATCACAAACGCTTTGCATCACCGAGAACTAAGATATTCGCCTCATATGTAAATCAGCTGGTATTCACACCCTTTCATCTAAACGCCCGAACTACACGTTAGAAATAAGTCCACTGGCTTTCCCATATAAGGTCATTACGGTTATATTTCAATAATGTTGTACTTTGCCATTTGTATAATTTTATTACCATGTTCGCGCCGTGTATATGTGCATAAATAAGATGAAAAACTAGAGTATGTTTGAATTTCGTGTAAATTGGCTAGAGTTAATCTAGTTAAGAATACAAATTTTACATTAAGCATCTACATTTGTATAATATTTAGTCTAAAATATATTTAATTTAGTTTTTAATAGAATGTAACACATACTAGAGGTAGTTTATTGATATTGAGTAAAATACTTGTATGAATTGTAACAGAATGTTTTACACAAAAACCAGTATATTTACTTTGCGCATGCAACATTTTTCTCAAATTATAGCAAAACCTATTAAAAGGCGTGATAAAATTAATGTTATAAAATCTTACACTTAAACATTAACTACTTTTGCGATACTGTGGAACCCTAAAAGGAATATCAGTAGCTTTTACTGGAAGTAATCTAATGACTGCAAATGTCTAGAATTTACCGCGTGATTGCCTTAAACACGCGGCTATACGATTCCATTAAAATGCCCTTAGTTAGATTTTCACCGCGAAACACTTAACATTAGACCTAAGAATTTTCTATTCTGACAAAATGACGGAAATTAAAGTCAAACCGCCCGAAAAGTTATTTAAGTCATTTAACGAGACCTTTCCTCATTGTGCCTTCGCCTTAGCATTAGGCCAGCTTTACCCAAACCGGCACAATTATCGCACCAAATACATTATTTTTGGAATCGTTTTTATCATAAATTCGCTCGTTTTGTTCTGGTTCTTGATGTACCTATTCAAATGTTTATCCACTTTCGATCTGTATAACCTCTCGCGAAACATTACGATTGGCATCCTAGCGTGTTTCTTCTTCTTTAAGTGGTTTTATGTCGTATGTAGCAAGACCGACAAATTTGCTGAGCTCTTACAAAACATGACTGACGACCTATTAAAAGGCAACGAAATGGAAGAAGACTACCAGGAAATATATAAACATTATATAGAATTAGGAAAGATGGGACAAAGATGCTGGATCTTCATACCAATCCTATTAAGTTCTCAGTTTCCAATTTACGCGGGAGGACGGATGATATATGAGTGTCTCACAAGCGACGACGGGAAAAGATATATGATCCACGAAATGGAATTAAAGTATTTAGAAGACAGACAGTACGACACGCCGTATTTTGAGTGTATGTTCGCTTACAATTTGTTTCAATGCGTTTGCCTGTCACTGAATTTTGCTGGGTTCGACGGATCATTTTGTATCGCGACGACACACATGCGTCTAAAACTGAAGCTAATGACGCATAAAGTTCACAGAGCATTCAAGGACGCTAAGAATAGCTTCGAATTAGAATGTAAAGTGAAAGATGCAATCAAAGATCATCAATTAGCGCTTCAATTCTACAATGATCTACAAGAAGTGTATGGAGGCTGGTTATTCGCAGTATTTCTCCTCAGCTCTCTTCTAATCTCCATGAACGTATACCAAATGTACTTGAGCGACACGATCGATACACAATATTCGCTATTAGCGGTGTTATACACATGTTCACACCGTGTTATTTTGCCAGCAATTTGGTTAAGGTAACGTAACAATAATTATAGCGGAATAGAAACTAATAATTAAAAACAACGCCTCCACATACATAACGTTGTGAAATAGTGAATTAATTGAGTAACAAAGTATGCTTATGAACGATGATTTACACTGAACCGTAAAGGATCGGATTTGGATTCATTTACATTTTAACCATGTCCTGCTATTAGAAGTTAATAATTAAACTTCAGTATTCAATTTAGCTTACCTTTTCTATAATTATGTTTAACTAGCATACCGGAAAACAACAAGCCGGATACTTGATGGTAGAAAATCCCCATCGCCAACTATTTTTTCGATACTAGATATACCTCGGTAGGTATACCTACTGTAGTACCTCACTGCATGAACTATGTTAGCTGTATAACATAGATATTACAGGGTGATGGTACAAGGAATTTTAGCAAAAAATACCAGCTTCTTCGGTGTTCATTTTTAAGTTTATATGTTGTATAGGTACTGCCTGTTTTTCGTATGAAGAGGTTGGCTAATGTAAGATACATGTATCTTCACGAATCATTCCAGTTTAGTCCCAAGCAATTTGCAACTGACCACTTGTCTTGCCACTAATCTTAGATATATCAACAACAAAATTCTAATGACAATCATGTATAAAAATATTATTGATTAAATTTGTCAATAAATTGCAGACTTATTTTCAGTCGAGCGAAGAAATGAGCGAAGATATCTACAGTGTGCCGTGGGAGGTGTGGGCGGACCCTGTGGTCACGAAGCTGCTGATCTACATGATGGCGAAGTCTCAGCAAAGCCTGCAACTCACCGGCCAAGGAATGGTCTACTTTAACATGCAGCTCTTCATCTCCGTTCTTCAGACTTCTTATTCCTTCTTCACTTTGATTTGTAGCTAATTTTACTCAAAAATTATCAGGCAGTGGCTCTGAATGTTTTTTTGTTTCTTAGTGCTTCTCGCTTCCAATTATTGAAGTGTCGGCAAAATTGTTTGATATTTAATAAAAGTAGATTTAAAAACTTAGAGCATATTTTCTTTATATGGGTAAATCAATTTAAAAATATACATTACATACTCTACATTGAAAATTTCTTATGAATGTCATAGACACACAGAAAATATGTCGAAATTAAAAAAGGTCTAGCCGGGTGTCGATCCTGTTTCCTGTTACATTCTGCACAGTAGCCTAGCTAAGTGTAAGTGTTACAATTGTGCCATAAGGAGTTGAAATTGTACTTTTATGAATCAAATAATTTATTACTAATTTGTCATTAATATAAAAAATCACTTACACTATATTTAAAAATGTATATTTTGATAGTGACCTCAGATCATGTTACTTGTTACAAGTAAAATTTATTAATAGACACAAAATAGACGTGACTTCTTCAAAAGATGAATAAGAAAATATCCATATTGATAAGTTAATACAAAACAAAAACATTAGAATTTTAAATAGCATCATCTATCTCGAAAAGGTTTCGTACGAGTATCTCTGCGCAGTCCTCATAAATCTTGCAAGTGAACTTAAGATGAGGACCAACATGTCATTGTATCGCTACTTGTGCTACGATCTCAAATACAAGCCCGTTACCGCAAGTGATACACGACCTACAAGAGGTTAGACGAAATCATTTCGATGTTACAGACTAGGGATGTAGGTTCGTGAAATAAATATCGATATTTGTATCCAACCTCTCAAACACCGATAATCGATATGTCAAAAAATTCAATTCGATACAAGATATTATCGAAAAGGTAAGCGTACCATTATCGATATATCAATTATTGAAATTTTTAAAAATATTAAAATAGGAAGGCCCTTTTCCATCGACAATAATTAAAAGAATGTTAAATTTTGACAACCCTTACTATCTTTTTACGCCAATCTATTCGGGTTACTGTACAAAATATTTATACATTTCAATATATTTCAATAATATCGTATCGGCAATGGCTGTACAGTACATCGACAAAAATATCGACATTTCTTGTGTCGAGGTTATGAATTGTGTCGACTCTCGATACATCATTACATCTCTAACCCACACTAGCTACTGATTGTAATCATCATTCGCTCATAGTTATATTACATGTATAATAGTTTAATTATACTCTTCGTGCAAATTTAATTTGTAATGCGTCTTTGTTTTATTTTACGTACATTTGGGGCCTAGAGCGTAAAAATATATAAATTGCGGAAAAAGTTTGTGTGAACAAGCCATAACGATGCCGAATAACATCTCACTTTCCGTTAATAAACGGAGCGTTGAAATTGTTATCTAAATATATATATATATATAACTCAAAGGTGACTGACTGACATAGAGATCTCTCAACGCACAGCCCAAACCACTGGACGGATCGGGCTGAAATTTGGCATGCAGGTAGATGTTATGACGTAGGCATTCGCTAAGAACGATTTTGATCAATTCTACCCCCAAGGGGATAAAATAGGGGATGAAAATATTACTTCGTAACGTGAGCGAAGCCGCGGACAAAAACTCGTTTTATAATAATAGGCTAGAAGTATAATAAAGTTTTGTATTTCAGCCGGGAGCTACAAAGACTTTCGTCGAATTTGAGTAAACATATCACAAAATATTTTCATTCAATTTGTTCATTCGTTAGGTTCATTCGTTCACGTTACTATACATTAGTAAGGTGTAGAGAAAATTCAAATAGAACTCGTAACAAGATCGCCCAATAATCCCTAGATACAAGGATATCTTGGAATCTTGAACTATTTTAGTATAAGCTTAAACACTCCGTATTGTGGTCATAAATTGGTCATTCTCCTCGACACGAGGATGAGGATTAGAGACAATTTGCTTTGGGGAGATCATAAATGCAATATGCTAGTAAATTACCGTTTCTTCCGGAAACGAGAAAATCCTTATATGCAAAGATCGAGTTTTATCCTCCCCAAAAGGCTGCGTATCTCTTAAGACGAACCCCTTACACGATACTACAGTACCCTTACCAGGAGTTTTTACGTTTTAACAAATATGACTGTTTTGGTATTTGTTTACGTATTGGCCCATACAAATTCCAAGTTCTGATATAATCTGCTAGGGGCGCTGATTGGAAATTGTATGGGCAAATACCAAAACACTCATATTTGTCAAAACGTAAACGTAAAAACTCATAGTAAGGGTACAGATAATAAAAGCGTGTCAAAATCCAAATTCATTCACAATATTCCCAGGTGAAAATATGTTACTTGTGTCGTGGTAGATTCATAGATAGAGAATATCCGTGTAAATACCATAAATCCCGGCTTTAATTACATCCGATACCAGCATTGTTACGTTATGCGACAATAGTAAATCATTTCATTGTAAGATGAATTTAAATAATACATATTATCTGCAATTCAATTGAAAAGCTAATTAAGTATTAATCACGGGTCTTTCCTTTAATCGCACGTGTTTCTCCAAGTCCTTTTATCGAGGTCACCAAATAGATTATTGTCAATTTGCCGCTAATTGATCAATAATTGATACATGTGGCATGTGTTGTATAATGGCTGTAGAAGTAATGTTGAACATAGCAGCACTTGTATCTAATGGGCCCGGCAAGATATGTAACATTTAGCGCCGGCGATGACGGCTTAGGGCACTAACATATGAGCGACAGAAACGTGGTCGACGGTCGGTGGTAGTCGCTAGCGACAGGTAGCGACAGTTGCAATGGGTCGCAAACAACTATCGCAGACTATCGCAAAATCCCGTCAGCGATCGCCTCCGACACTCGTCGACTATAGCTGTTGTTAACGACTGCTAACGACAGTCGGCAACTGCTACCTATTCGACGATTCCAAGTCGCCAACGTAATGCAGCTTCGGTGAAATCGCCAAAACACAAATCGATACTAAAAGTGGTAAGTCTGCTAGAGCCATTATGTCTTAAAAGTAGCATGTCTAACGGGCTGTTAGGTCCACATAATGTATCACACATACGATAATGATTACTGTCACTTAAAACATAAATGAACCGCCAACAACAGCTTGTCCTACTAACTTCTAAATCAATCTTATCTCCGTACTCTGATGACAGGCACGTTAGGCACCTACCGATATATATCTGCCATTATCCTTCCTGGCATTATACATTCGAATGTGAGTTTGTTACACTTTCACGCCTGTACATAACTGATTGTCATCAAATCATCAAATTTTGTGCACTCGTTGTCAGGGGTTAAATAAAGAACATAGACTTTTGAAGGCGCCACCGCCACATATATTTCTGCCACATAACCGCAATGTTAAGTGCTGTTGTGTTCTGGTTTGAAGGGTGTGGTTAGGGAGACATACTTTTCCGAGGTGTTCCAGTTTAGTCCTTAGGGGTAGCGGCGGATCTGTGGCCGACCTTAGGTAGGAATATCTAATCCTATCTGGGGTTGATTACAGATGTCCGCCAGATGGGCGGCAGTGACCACTTACCATCAGGTGGACTGCATGCTCGTCTAGTACTCATCTAATAATAATTTATTGAGAAAAAAATTAGGTTCCCGAGGGATTGATGAAAACTATGATTGCAAGCGAAACAGTGGTAAAAGCTAGTAATAAATAAAATGGTTGAATAAACCTATTTTGATGTTTTACATTCAACCGTTGGTGTACAAATGGTGAATGAAGTGGTGAACATGTGGTCACCGTCATACAAAAACGACATGATTAAAGATTTGTTCCCGACAGTCACCGCACGGAAGTGAATAGTTTGGTATAATTGTTTGTTGTTGTAAAATTTTAGCTCGACCTTCAACAACAGGAAATTTCTTGCGGGGTTTTTCAAACCCTTTTTAGTAAAAGGCTCAAAGATAAAAAAATAATATACTGCGGTTTAAGGCATATAAACCAAAGGCACTGCTCCGAAAAAGCACAAAATATTATTTTCATACTCCTATGATTTTTCTTTGCATTTTAACACTCATATATTATGTAATATACTAATTTTAAGAATATAGTAGTACGTATATTATATTGTTAGTATATCCTGTTCCTTAAATTAAAAAAAAATTATGCGTCTAAATAAGACCCAAAGTCAAATAAGAATCGTATTTATATTCACGATCAATCGTTACGTAGTCGTGTCGAAAGCGCGTCTAATTTAGTTATTTACTATGAATTAAGCAGATTCCGATGATTTTTGCTTACTTCCACTTGTTACAACATGGTTAAACCTAACTTATCTACTTTCTTTGAAATGCGAATTACTGAAGTAAATAAATTTATAAAAAAATGGAAAACTGAAGCTGAATTTAAAAGTTGAAATTGTTACGATGTGTATTTTTTACTAAAAATAAAAAATCAGGTCAAAATGATGTACTTACTATTAAAAAAATATACTTTTTTATAACATTATTTATACGTAAAAAATAGTTATCAATCATTCGTAAACTTATTGTTAGAGCATTTTTATCGCTTGAACATCTAATTTCACGGGCCAAAAAATTCACATCTTATGGATCAAGAGTCAGAAGCGTCCAACAATCGGATGAACATTGTGAGTCAGTTAAAAAAGTGGACAAAAAGCTGTAATTTATTTGCGAGTTCTGGTGCAACGAGCAGCTGACGAGTGACGTAATAATCGGAGCAAAACGGTACAGGCCGTAGACTGAGGCATGATAGCTATCGCGCTCCGACGATAGCAAAAGTGTCTGTCGACCCTGGCGTGCCCCGCTCCCCGCCCGACCAGCGTTGGGGGGGCTGCCACTTCCAGCTCCCTTCACCTTCGCGCGAGCGCTGCCGCCGCGCAACCAATGACCGCCCGCCCCGAGCCGGCGAAAGGTTTTATATACAAGTGGAATTCGCACTGCCAAATTGCTATAAGTCAAAATATAGGGTAGTCGGGCGGTTTACTCGTTGGTCGCGCACTCGCCTGCCGTGCATCGGTTGCGATTTAATTTAGTGGGTGCGTTCACGCGTGTCTACACGCGAACTCGGTTTAAAGGCGTCCCGTTAACACGTGTCAATGAGCAAATGCGCGGTACTATAGTGCCTTTGTAGTATATTCGACATTACGGCAGAGACTTTGTGTGACAAGATGGGGTGCAGTGCCAGATACTGTTTTCTGATTATCTCCTTGTGCCTAGTGACTGAACATGCGTTTGGTGTGAGAGTGATGCCAAAGAGGAAAAAAGGTAATTGACTCTATATATTAAGGCTTAGCGAATAAGTAAAAGGACTGCGGTTCGTTCGCAGATTTAAGTACTCGCCGGCCATCGGAATGAATCGTATTAACTTCAGCAACAAACGCAAGGTCGTTTGAGGAAAACTGCATTTTTCTTCATAATTGAGGAAACGAGGAACAATGTAATAAACGATTAAACATTAAAACATGAACACCGACATTATTAGCTGCTAAGTTATTTATTTTTAAACTGTCAAAGGTGTAAAAGTTATAGATACAGTAAACTTACGAACTAATGACACATAATTTTCTCGATCGTTAAGCTTGAAGCCAATACCTGTCAAGTATTGACTCGAACGACATTTAATACGAAAATAGCATTAGATTTATTTGTCGACATCGATACTGAAATTAATATCGGTCTCAAACCTGCGTACCACGCGAGTGCGAGTCGAGCTAATGTGGTTACTGTTGCAAACATTATTCTAATTCTAATTCGAAAATTTCTAATATTACTCAAAACTGAAATTGTATTCGTAGCGGAAGAAAAGTAGTCAAAATGATATTTCCAAACAACTTTTGTAAATTGTATTAAATTTTAAAAATACTTCCAATATTACAGTTAGCTTAAGAATTCTTATTAAATAAAAAATACATTTTGTTTTTAAATTCTGAGCTTACTTATACTGTTATCGAGCCAATGCATTATCAAAGATAATAATCAAATACTCAGTACTCTGTTCATTTGCGGTTGAACTATTTTTTCTGAGAAGTTTGACCTCGAATACAAACAGATTGTATCACAATAATTTAATTATAAATTTATTTCGAACTGAAAAACTCTATTAAAAATACAATCGCTTATTTGTTATAAAATGAAATCGTGTGATTTTAAAATGTAGGTTAATTTTAATTTTCATTATTTAATACAATGTAAGTGGTACACATATATTTCATTTATTACCTATTTATTTCGTCATAATTTAAAATAAAATTGTAACAGTAAAAAGTACATTAAAAATTAAAATTATATTTTTACCGTTATAAAATAAGTCATAAAAAATGTTACAAAATATTTTCTCTCTTTAACAAAACGAAATAATATGAAATTCAGATTAACTTTCTATTGTAATGTAACAAGTTGTATAATAAAATATATCATCATTTATGATAAATACATTTTTATCAAAACGTATGATAAATAAATTATGATAATGTTTAAGTGCGGATCACACATTACCTCAGACCGTTACAATGAATTCTGAGAGAGTACTTCACCTACATAACGTTTACATTTTTTCACATGAACAGTTATATAATATAGGTTAACATCTAACTGTTTTTGGTTGAAAAATAATCTGGCAGGAAATAAGTATAAAAGACGCCCCTGAAACGTCTATTTGATAATTACCTAAACGCAATAAAAACAAAACGAATACCGTTTGGTTATTGAAAAATTTTAACTAGTTCAATACAATTTTGTAATGCATTGCAATCATTGCATTGTTTTTATTTCGTTCTATTTTTGCGTCGATAAACTTTTTTATTTTTATGGTTGCATTTTATATCTAAATACGGCATCTTATATCACTTGAAAGTATTTAACAAATTCGACATTAACACAGAATGTTTTCGAGAGTAGACACCCAACGTATTCGCTGATTTGAAAAAACGCAATTTAGAAGCTTGAAGCATATCCCACTTTTAACATAGTATCTATCAGGCTAGTCGAGAATTTGACGAAAAAACGTATCGCATAAACAAATCGCATGCCATAAACGACAACTTCGTCTAACACTTTACGACGTAAAAAGCGTCGACTCGTACGAGTTTTTCAACTGTTTCCGATCGAATTTCCGTTGGACTCCGCACAACATATATAGGTATGGGTATGTAATGGCGTCCGGACAGCACTAATCAACTCGATTTTACGACATAAAAGAAAGATTGAATGATCAGCGAGAGTCCAACCGGTCCAGTTCACGAGCCGTTTCTATCACGTTTTCCAAATAATTACGAGGCTCATGCATCTTCGTATCGTAAAAACTTGTTAATCCGCTTCAAATACAAATCCTCGTCACATAGCGTTTCCTCTAGTAATGAAAGCTTGGAGTGATCGGATGCATTTTCATTTAAACAATTTAGACATTTGTAGAATCAATGTATGCTAATGTCATATTTAAAAGTTGAACTTATCATATCTGCAATGGAGTAGCATAGTGGAGTGCACTCCACGTCGTCAGGTATTTCTGTTGAGAGTCGTTCCCAGCGGTATATAATTGAGGGAATAGCTAGTCAGAGGCAGCGAGATCTTGTCCAATTTGACTTTAACCAGATCTCTACATTTAATCCTGCCCAAGAAAACCCAAGATAATTGTCATTGTTTTCTCATTGTCAAAATCTATATATCTCTGAATGGAACAAATTTAGTTTGGATTAGACCAGATTTCCATGTACTACATTAGATAAACTTATCGTTTGCCACTTACTTTATAATAAAGAATCGGACTACAACAAGTAATAATAATTTATCACAACGGTATAAAATTATTACTTTGTATTAGTACATTTTATTACGTATAATCTGACTCACACAAAACCTGTCCACTAAAAACCGTTAATTATGTTCAAATTAATAAAGAGACTGAGAGCAACGAACTTGCGCTTCGAATTATGAATATTCAATTTGTGATTTTTTATTCATCTTTGATTTAAATTTATATTTTTCGACTTTTGGTTCGTTGTTGATTTTTATCTGTAATGAATTAATGATTCAGTGGTTTTCTTGTGTAAATAAATAATACATACATTAATTTTTATATTGTTATATTTGCTGGACATCGACCTCTCCTACAATTGTGGTTTTGCCGTATTGCTGGGTATTGGTTACTGTATTGGGATCTGTATGAAAGAACAGCTACCTTACTGTTGGATTTTATCCCTTTAGTGCTAATATTATCTTCGTAACTAAACCCACAATAGATTTGTGACGGTTAATTTACATATAAGGCGACCAACTTAGTCTCCAGGTAGAGCTCCTGTTCTTCATGGAGTTAATTCAAGATATCCATCGACCGCAGTGACCATTTACAGACATACTGCAAGCTCGTGTGCTACTAGTAATATATCAAACTTGACCGAGGATCGAGCCCGGATTCTTTCCAGTTGACATTTATACTTAAGTCAACATCAATCGTTAAAAGGCGCAATATTTTAAGCTGACATCGTATTTCGTAAGTGCGTTGACGATGATTATCAGAAGAGGGAAAGTGTCAACTAAGACAGTAATCAGAGAAATCGGAACTGAACGGAACTGCAGTGAAAAGACAGCTTTATCAAACGGAAACGACACGACAGACGCACTACAGATTTGAGACTTAGTTAACAGATTATATAATAAGGTCGTGAAAACACATAAATTATTTATTAAGTATACTATAGCTATTGGCTACGTATTCTATCAGCTAGTTATAGCATAGTGGTATGAATGCACCTTTAACGCTGAGGTCTATAGTTCAAATCCCAGAGCACTTCTGATTTTTTGACGTTTTCTGCGCATTAGAATTTAGTTTCCTAACCAGTTCTGAGAGCTCTTTAAGAAACGTTCTTATGACCTGTGAAGTCTATAGACTTCTCTTAGAGTCTTATTTTTAAGATTTATAAATCCACATTTGATCAGCAAGGTGTACTGTGACCTACGTGAAAACATGATGCCAGGATTTTTTCTTCGAAATATCATGATAAGTGATATTAGAATTCCGTAAGTAAATAGAAAAAAACCTTATAATTTGATCCCATCCCACCTACCTTTCCGTCAGTCTCTGTCCGTCCATCCGTTAATGTCACAACCAATTACCTGTAAACTATTAGTATAAGAAAAAAAGCCCAAAAATCACGGAACCCTTTTTTGTGTGGTCGAAACATACTTGCCGCTTTAGATTGAAGAATAAATTGGTCATTTATATTACTGTGGATGGCTTAATGCAAATAAATAATGCATTGGTCGTTAAACTAAACCGGCTAGTTCCGCTGTGACTGGAATTAGAATAAAACTCTCTAATACGATGATTCATACAAACGTGATATTTCTCACGTGATTTTGTCACTGATTCTGTTATTGAGTTACGTTTAAAATGATATAAAAAAATGTTTTTCGAGTGTATGTATATATGTACGCATGTATGTATGTATGTATGTATGTATGTATGTATGTATGTATGCATGTATGCATGTATGTATGTACGCATGTATGTATGTATTCATGTATGTATGTCTCATTCTTTCGGACGCCCTATAGCCCAAACGGCTTGACGTATTTTTAAACGACATCCCAAAGAAAAGAGGTTATATATATATAAATACGCGACGATTTATAAGAGGTGTCGTTGGATTTGTCAAAATTATAGGAGTTACATAGGCTATATTATTTCTTTTTACTTAATTATTTGTAAAAAAACATTGTTGTTTTAACAATTAACTTATATTAGTTATACAAAGTCTTATGCATGATATAGCGGGTATATCGTTTTCATGTTATCGTCATTGCGTATTTGATGTCACACGCTCTGTTAAACACACAATGTTTCCTATTAGCAACTATGTTATCGTTCTATTTGACGTTAAATCGATCTAGTGCGAGTCGAGTTCGAACGCAGATGGTTCCGTATTACCACTTTTTTATTTTTTACTATTTTTATTGTTTCTTACCACAGCTGCTATGGAATACCTACAGGCATTCTGATGATTTTAAGTATCTGCTTATTACAGAAACAATGTAATTTATAGACTTTTTATACTTTAAACTCCACCAGTTTTCAAATATGGTGACTTTTCTTTAGTCCGTCTATGTCGTTTTATCTGTCGTTCCATTAAACTAAGACGTTATATATCTTACTTAAAATAAATTAAATATAGAGTCAAAAATACATTTGCCTTTGTGCGCGATCTCAGATATGACTCTAATACTATCAGTACTTAATCACCGAGGGCAGTCACTGATCAATAGGTGGACTTCATGCTCTCTACTACATTAAAAAAAGATATCACTACCATATTTCGAGAAAGTTCCACATCATAAAAATATTAAAAAGTGCAGCTTTTTTGCCAAATGTAACCGCGGCTTTATTAGCATAATTTGTAATCAGCTAGTCGCTACATCATTGATTATCAGAGGCTCTTACGCTCATGTAATTAAGTTTCGTTACGAAGTGGTTGGGAAACATTGAAAGTGGTCGTTACATTTTGTCATCAACCTAACTAACTCTATGTTAGTTCTTATACGTGTTTCTTATAGCCATTATTGCGATTCTAATAAAACAGATTCACGATGTATGGTAATAAACATGTTTGTTGACGATAATATTAGTATTAGGGACCGTTTACATCGACAGACTTTGTGTGGTAAGAGAGACATACTTTTCAGAGGCATTCCAGCTTAGTCCTCAGGGGTAGCGGCGCATCTGTGGCCGACCTCAGGTAGGAATACCTAATCCTAGCCTCTTACGATCAGGTTGACTGCATGCTCGTCTGCTACTCCTATATTATAAAAAAGTCGTAGAGCTTGTCAGACACGTGTCGAGACAGACAAAAGGTTTCTACTATACAATGTGTATTGACATATTTATATTTGACATAAGACAGCGCATACACCGCTAGTTACGGTCAAAATATTGTATGGAAAATATGATATTGTCTATCACGGCACGTATCTGATCCGTTTAAACGTTCATTTTAAAAATTCAAAGTCAATTTAATTGCTTTAATCTAGATTGACTGTGGTCATATAGTGACCGAAGAAAGTTAAGCAATATAAAACGTAACGTAGGTAATATAATTAAAATGTACACTACGGGATGAATATGCCTTTATGCACGCACGGAGTGCGTTTACCAAATTCTTAGTAATAAATGACTATAGTCTGATTCATAATTAGGTGTCCAAAATGTAAACAAAGAAATGTCACTGTCAAAATTATCAAGAAACACAAACTTTAAGAAACTCAACAAAAAACGAAAATTTAACAAATATACACAATTTAACAAACGCATTATGTAAACGAGAAAACATAAGAGTTTGATCACAATCACGAAAATGAATTATATCAGTTACGAAACTAAAAATGACAGCACAAGAAATGTCTTGGATTCCGATTGTGTTACCATTATCACATTTTCATTTTCTACCATAAACTTTGTTTTTTATTATTATTACTGTATGGAACGAAATTGAGGTGATATAAATATTAGAAAATGTGAATTAATCTTAATTTATTTAGATTATTATTTTATTATTGTTGTATTACTTAAATATCGACAAAAATAAAAACTACCATTTCTAACGTATTTTCTTGATAGGTTTACATTTTGGACACCTAATTATGAATCAGAGTATAGTAGATTTCTTCCATTTCAAGTATAATAAAAATTTAAATAAATAAACATATCACTCGCCGATAGTTAACGGTACTATTAATTTAACCAATCGTTCGAATTTCACTTTCATTACATAAATATATTCTAATCACATGTATCGCTTCTCCGTTCTTTCCCAAAATTCTAAGATAAGCTTTCTAAGTGTGCGTGAGGGGCATAATAGAATTATTTTTTTATTTGTAAAAGGTCGTTTATGCGTGATCCATTTTAAATCAGAAAGGTACTTAGTTAATTGTATGCGTTTAGCCCAATGTAGGCTACTTTCGGTGGTAACGTGATACATATAAAATACGTTGCTTTCGTTATTTTCCCTTTAATGTTAGTACTACTCTACATTAACATAGGGCCTAATAAACGGTTAATAGATAAGATGACATATAAAACTTACTTAGTTAGTCTTTTTCGAAATTGTCTTAACAAAATTCACCATTTAGTTTAGATTTGAGTAGGTGGTATATAAACATTCAATACTTGCAAACTAAAATTAAGGTCTTTCCCCATATTAAAACAATATTCGCGTGATAGTTAATCGGATCATCGGATAGTCTAGAACTAATCTAAGTACTACTTTCATAGACTTATGGTAAAAAATTCAATTAGTATACATAAGCATTTACTTAATCACCATATACTTAAGTCGACGATAATTTACTAACAATTTTATAATACAAATGTATGCCTCAAAGTCTATGACATTAGAAAAGTCCTTGATATTGTTTAGCACCTTTAAACAAGGCAATATATCTGTATAATCTACTGGTGTACAACATTCTAGTACCCAACGAGTCCAATCCAATCGACCTCAAACAATGCCTGCGACCTCAAAGGCGAAACGCGTAGCTAAATTATTCGGACCCCATTCAATCACAAAACTCAATCACAGTCGTGGCTATCAATCATATGGTTACGTGTTAACATGAGCGTTATCGAGATATGTTGCACTAGTTCACGCCTACGACATTGTTTGTTACGACTCGCGCAGCGGAGCGGTCACCATACCGGTCCGACGCGCAGACTCCCGGGTTCGATCCCCGGCCAGACAGATATCTAAATGATGAATTTAGATTTCTGTTTCTGGGTCTGGGTGTTTGTGTATTTGTCTACGTGTGTGACCATGGCACCCACGACATAGGAAATCCTAGTATGGGGCTATGAGTGTAGAAAGCGTTAAAAACCGCCACCTATTTCTACCTAATAACAGCAGTGTTAAGCGCTGCTGTGTTCTGGTTTGAAGGGTGAAGTAAGAAAGACATTCTTTTCCCAGGCGTTCCAGCTTAGACTTCAGAGGTAGCGGCGAATCTATGGCCGATCTCAGATAGGAATTAATCCATAGATGGCATTAGCCACGTACCATTTGGTGGACTGCATGCTCATGTTGCTAATTCAATTATATACAATGAACTTAATAACAGACAGACCATGATCTCATATTACACTCAATAGTACCTGCTAGTTTGAACAAACAAACAATCAAACAGTATTGTGTATTAGATCTAGTCGTTAATATAAGCATAATTTATGAATCAATGACAATTTGTAAGTGCCCCTGTAGGCCTACACATATTAATGCAATTTATTTCAATTCAATTATTATAATATTAAAATAATGGCACAGTAATAAACATTAATTATATAACTATAAAATATTGTTAAGTAATGAATAAAACTTGCAATTATTGTCAAATTGGTTACGTCATGTTAAGGCAATTATTTTTCCTTATATAAATTTAATTTGATATTTTTATGTTATATTAATACCAAACCATTGGACTGACCGACAACTATAAAATACGTCTTTCAGTATTTCCATACACGTAAGTAGGTAATATCTACTAATAAGTAATGTTAAACATTTTTTGCGAAATTTGACAATAATTGCTTAGAAATATATACTGTTTAACTTCAAATTTCAAAAAGCAAAAAATGGTTAAGTTTTAAGTAATATTACTAATAAATTGACAATTATTGCTTAGAAATATTGTTTAATTTCAAATTTTGGGAAGCAAAAATGGTTAACTTTTAATATTAATAAAGAACGATACTTTTTGATACAGTTAAGTCAGTTATAACAAACATATTGCCTACAGTTTCACACTTAAGAATAATATTGGTATGTGACTATTGTGTATATACGTATTGCACAAACATAAGGTGCGGTGGCTCAGGTCACTTTACTCAGAATAAAAAACAACAGAATACGCATCATAAAAACAAAATTTATTGCAATTTTGACGCTTGTTTCTTATATATGTTATTTTTGGCTAATCAGATATGAAAAATAATCAATGTTTACATAAAAATATTAATTTATTTATCATTTCTACCCATCATAAAACATGCCATATTATTCTTTTAACGTGTATATATATAGGTAAAATTATTTATGTTATGTTATGATATATAACATAAGGTCCAGTTTTAAGATCCTTTATACTACACGAAACGTTTCAGCGCGTTTTTCTAAATTTACGTTAAAACAAAAACGGTTTTCTCGCCAAAAATTGAAAATTCGGTCGTGAAACTAACAAAAGATTATTATTCCCGAAAACTCTCCACAAACACCAAAGTTTGTCAGACTACACTTGTAAGCACATTCTGTTATTTCTATTCTAAGATACTCTGACCGCAGTGTCAGTTCATTCATCCAGAGCAATCTCAGCTGTGAATACGTTCTAGCGATAATTTAAAGCTACTTAACACTGTAAAGATGATTTGGTCACGTTTTATAAGTGCAATAGGTCGACAGGACATCTGTTTTACTACAATTTGCTTTGGAGAACTTGTTTTTTTCTAGTATGTACTATTTTCTTACTCTAATGCAGAGGGAAATGTGTTTCGCACGTCCTCATCATCATCAATCCATTATTGTCCAACTGCTGGGCATAGGTCTGCTCTCAGAATGAGAACTATTAGGTCATAGTCCACCGCGCTAGCCAAGTGCGAATTGGTAGACTTCACATACCTTTGAAGACTTTCTTGAAATATTTCTCGGGTATGCAGGTTTCCGCACGATGTTTTCCTTCGCCGTTTACGCTAGTGATAATTAATTTGTAATCCGCACATAACTTTGAGAAATCAGAGGAGGAGAGGAGCCCGGGATTTAAACCTTGGAATCCTCGACAAAGACGCCGAGTTTCTTAACCACTAGGCTATTACTATACCCTATACCCATATATGATCTACAAGCTAAGGCGACTTCACGGAATTAAACATATGACGTACAAACTAGAATTGCAGTTCACTTATTGAAGGAGATTATGCTCGATGACTAACTAAGAAATCTTATAAATTACAAACTACAATATACTAATTACGGTAAACATAGTGCCTGAAGTTACCTTGAATATCTAAGACTACTAGCAACCTCCGATAGGTCTCCTACACAATTTATACAATGCTCTTAGGGCACAGGTCCAAAGTCCCAAGTTTGATCCCAGCCAAGTGTATAAATAGTTCAATCCCTTCTTGGTTATCATTAATATTTATTCATTATCTGTCTGTTTATCCATTGCGTATGTATCGTAATAGAAATATCCGTGTACGATACGCAGTGGCGTGAATAACATTAAAGTATTATTTATGTGAACTACAGCAAGTATAGATACCTTCATATCAAAAAAATGGAAAGCCAAAAACATCTTATTCAAATTGAAGATCCCTTACAGAATCCCTTTGAACGTCAAACACTACTTCTTCTCAAGGTGATTCGCCATAGAGAAGAAACGGCAAAAAAATCTCCATAACACACATTTTTTTTTCACCTATTTTTTTCGAAAAATAAAGTTGATAAAGAAATTCTCTCACTGACAACTTAACATACAAGCTTGCGTATAAGCAGACAGCTCAAGTATTGTAGACAGAGCTCAGCTATAAGTAGACAGCTCAACACAATAGTTACGCCCTCTGACCACAATTTCGTTCAATAGCAGTTACTATGCGATAATTGTCAGCTACTTAGTGCAGGGGTTGGCAACCTGAGGCTCTTTCGATTTGAAGCTGCGACTCTTTAGTTCCAAGCGCAAATATGATTTAATTTATTAAAACACACAAAAAATGTTCTAACTTCGTATCGTCGTTTTTAACACAAAATCCAAAATATATTAGTGAGGCAAATTTTTTTTTTATGCACGCACTACTTATTGTTGGCGAAAAATAATTTTATGGCCCTTTATAAACTTTAAAATTTTGTAAATTGTAACTTTTGGCTCTTCCGACTGAAAAGTTTGCCGACCCCTGACTTAATGCAAATACCTTTACAGAATGGGAACACAAACAAAGAGATCATTGTTAAATGGTTTCGTGTACGCACAATTTTCTGCTACATATCTTGCAATGGTTGCCTTGAAGAAATTCTAGGGCATGTGAGTTTTGGCATATGGTATGCACGGTTTCCCAGTGTTTTAGCAATGGTTGCACTACGTTGTGACTAAGAAGTACTAACTAATAGACCAGTAGTGTAATATTATCTTCGACCTAGCAATTATTACTCTCTTTTATTTGTAGAAGCATTTTTCGTTCACATTTCTTCATCATTAACCAATTATAGACCAACAGCTGGATACGGGCTGCCTCTTAGAGTATTGTGGGCCATAATAATCCGCCGTACTGGTCAGGAGCGAATGTGAGGATATTACGCTTCTTTGAGAACTTTTAAAACTTTCAAGCATGTACATTTTCTGACAAAGCCACCCTTCGCTGTTAAAGCACGTTATAATTATTAATTAATTTCTAAAATGCACATAACATTTAGAAAAATCAAAGGTGTTGCCTGGAATTTATACTTCGGACAACTTGAATGTGTTTCAACCACTAGACTATCCTGACATTAACTTTGTAGATCGGTAAAGATCTACAAGCTGTACGATGCGATGTATTAATTTCAAATAGGAAATACGTATGTAATTACGATTTTATATGCATTCCTGGAAACCAGGTTGCTTTCATAAGCGTCGCGTGGCAGTACATAATGATTTCTATTGCAATGATTGCTTTCATTCGGAATTATCTGTTAATCTTTAATGTTTTCATTTGTTTGCGCGCTATTAAATAAAGATAAGAATAAATTAAGTTGTAAATTTGCGTTATATAAGATAAGCGTAAGATTTTTATAGTCGTATTAAGTGTGATGTACTAGCTGTGTAATTATTAAGAAAACGAAAAAACCGACTGCTTAAAAATATAGCCAATAATAGGTTAATCTCGCAATGTCTACAAATTTAATGAAGCTCCAATGTAAAATCCGTCAAACCCCTTAGGCTAAAGCATGCCAAAGAATGAAACATACATACACTCAAAAAACATTACCTTCCATAGTCGGGTACAAAAAACGTATAGTACAAGCCTCCTTTTTCATATTTTAGTTTTAAAAGAAATATAGTACTCTACAATCAAAGCAGGTGGACGGCAACTTCGATTAAAAGGATCAAGGTACTTCAAGGTACTTGAAGCCTACGACATCTTCCCATTAATGTCCCACTGTTGGGCACAGAGTAACAGCCCACAGTCCACCACGCAAAATCATGCCACAGCAGCATACAGCTATTCTAAAGCCTAAATAAATGTGACTAGGAAATCACGTAAAGTTATGCAAATCATAAACTCTACGTTTGTCTAACTAATACTAGATTTATACCCCATATTGTTTTAGCACTTTATACCTCATATTGTTTTAGCACTATCAGTCATCACACTCAAATATTCATACCAATTTGACCCAATAAATTAAACATAGATACTAGTTTGCACAAACAATAACATGGAAAATAACTGCAACCCATTGTTACAGTATTTAAACAGCGACATTGTATCAACAATTATAATTAAACGAATAATTTAGATTGTTATCAATATGCTGTTTGATAACGGCCATGAAAATAACAGGTTTTTTGTAGAAAGGCAATTATTGTTACTTGTGCAAATATTTGCTGGTTACTTACGAACGACAATTATTAGCATAAAGTAATTAATATGTTATCTGAACAATTGATGCGATTTGAGATTGCAAGCAATTACCTAAGACAAATATTAGTGTTGAGATAAAAACATGTTATGGAGTTTACATGTTACGAATTTTGTATTGGGGTTAGTAAAATAAATATACATATTTCGATCACCTTCTTTTAGTCTGTTGAACGTCCCTCGGTTTCGGGTTCGTTTTGGGAATCGCGCTTAGCCGCGCAGATTAGTGATCGCAATATTTGACTTAATCCTCTCTCCATCCACGATATTTTCGAAAAATGTTATTTTAGGCTGACAAAACAATACCACAGAATAAATTAAGTATAGTATGCTAGAACAAAATCATATACAAATAAATTGAATAAGTCCACTAAAATAATATTTTAGAAAAAAATACAAAGTATAGCTTGTTCAATATACATCAAGCGTAGAATAAATACCGATATTTAATACACTTCGTAAATCATTTCGTACTGCGCGGACGGTTATTGTAAAATAATTTTAATGAGAAATAAAAGAAAGTTATATATATCATATGACTTTCTATTATTTTATTTAAACAAACATATTTTTGTAGAAAGTCTCAAAAATCAAAAAATGTGAGATCAAAAGAATGCTATATAATTATAATAATTAATTTAATAACTTTCAATTATATAATTTATGATAACTTTAATATTTACTTATTATTTGGAATTGTAGATGTTTTATTATGATAATTATTTAAATATATTTTTGAAAGATTTATACTAAAAATATTTCTACGTAAAAATATTATTAACGTAGAAATATTTATTATTACTTCGTAGAGTCTCTTCTTACTCAAAATAAATGTACATAATATTTGGGTATTAAATAAATATTATCTTTAAACGAATATTATATCATACTTATATGAAAGTGGTAAAAGTTTTTCGAGAATTTACCACGACTTTTCGGAACTCCTATTAGGAAAAGTTGCAAAAACTACAATTGACGCAAACTAGTCAATCGTGGTTTTAGCGTAATCAATTTCACTCACGTGACAAACATCCGAACGCGTCAAATTAATCAAAATAATGATTGAAATTTTACATTACTCATTTACAGCGTAAATGTAATATTGCGTAATGGTCAAACAACACTTTCCCTGTTAGTTAACGACCACAATAATAAAACAATCACTATACTAATCTAAATTAGCTAGACGCAAAAATATTAATGGCGAATTTTATTGCTCGAGTTGTTGTTTGTTTTTGAGTGTAACTATCGCACCTACGATACCTATGTTTAAATTAAGTTTTGAGGCAAAAAGTGTAATAATCTTTTTGCGTCAAACTAATTGCAACATTAATTGGAATTACGCGTTAGTCAATTACCAAATAAGGTTGCGTAATGGTCAAATACCACTCGCCGTTAACCCAATGTCGTGTAACCTACATCATCGTCTATGAACATTATATCTTCAATAGTGTTACCAGCTTACGCTTGATGTATAATTTAAAACTTTCTCTAAAGGCGTTTAAATTGCAGCTGCCATCGCCTTAACAGGCTGTTAACGCTTCATTGATTTTGTTGTTACACTTTAATTAAATATTAATCCGGTCTCAGATCGAACCGGGAACCGTCCGGTACGGACCATTATTAACAATATCAAATACACACAACTTACAAAGTAATTAAGTTTTACAATTGAAGCAGTTGTAATCGGTTTCACTTACGTGACAAATGCTTGACGCGTCAGACTAATCACGATAGTGATTGGAATTACGCGTTAGTCAATTACAGCGTAAGTGTAAAGTTGCGCAATGGTCAAACACCGCTTTCCCGCTAGTCCAATGTCGCGTCTAACCATCGTCTTGTCGCCAAGTGTTACCTGTTTACGTACGATGTACAATTTAGAACTTTCTCTACAGACGTTTAAATTGTAACAGTGGGTATTGGACGGATTTCCCCTTAACTCGCCGTAAACGCTGAATTTATTGTTACTCTTTAAATAAATAATAGTATTTATAACATGATTGTGGGTTACACTATCCAGAGCTTAGCGCTTCAGATTTGGACTGTAATTTTGTATCTAACTCCTACGTAATTCTAGACTTCACAGCTTAGCAAGTTCACGCTGTTATTTTACAGATGTTTTTTTTGTATTGTCAGAGAGCTTTTCTTAAAGCTGAAATACAATAAAAATACCGTCTTCACAGTAATACCCACACACTGAGATGTTTTTCATGAATGCTATTAATACCCAAATAAAGATTTAGAACTATTTTTTATACTTACCTTAACTATGCACTTATACCTTATACCTGGAAGTCGAATCTGAAACCATGACCGACTTCAATCATTCTCCTCATATGATGTGACGTGTAAACTAAATACTCCATTTACGAATAACTAATTCATGTGCAAATAAAAACAAAACACACGGAAATATAATAAAACATACAAAAGCCTTGAACTTTCTACTCCATTTTCGGTGTTAATTCAAAAAAGAAAACGAATGAGAATGGCTGGATTGTCATTTTTTTATGTTCGCCTGCCAATACACTTTGGTTTTGACTTCGATTTTAATAGAGAGAGTGTACCGTTTTTACTTTTTGTATTAAACTTTTATTGCTTTTGAGCATGTCTCTACACGAAATGATAACGTTTCACTCGCTCTCCATTCGAATACAATCAATTTGGCTTTTAATTTCAATACAAAAGGGTAACAGCTGTTAAAACGCGCAGAAATTTTAATTAAACTTTTAATTTGAAAACAGTATGTTTTTTGTGATTGTTAGCCAAATATGATTAGTTATTTTTCTAAGTGTTGTGGAACGTTGAAAATTCTAATTTAAATGTCAAAAGCGCTTTCGAAAAAAACGCCATTAATAAAACATCTTCCATTTTCAAGATTCGTCGAATATTCAAATGGAATATATTGCTCAATAGCTCACAATATGAATGACTCACAGTGTGATTGCCAACAAATATTAAGTAACTTCCGAAAGTTTTGCTAATAAACATTGACAAGATCAAGTTTCACGCGTTATTTAATGACTTAGCAAATAATATTAGAATATTGTCCAGTTTGATATGGAATATCTACCTTTTTTTACTCATATAAGTATAGAGAATATCGATTAAAAGTTATAGGTACTCGTACAAATAACAGTTCCCTAATTTATATCTAGTACTTATGTTATTGAGGAATTATATACAAGAAATGATCAGTTATCATTTATTTTCAAGACTAATTTTATATATTTATACTATATTTTATATTTATATTAGTTGGCCGATAGGTACACATAATTTAATTTTCTATTATTTGATGTAATACAGTATTTTTATTAAATTTACTTTCAAAGTTAAGCGGCAATAAAAACAATTTGGATTTCAGAAAGCATTCCTAAAAATAGCATGGTAATCCGTAATGATAGCACAATGCTATACAAATCATTTATGAGCTGGTTATGAAAGCAAATTATTTAACATCACCACACTTTTACATCCATAATACAATTTTTATTCATAATCTCGTCAAATCGATTCTCCGCACCAATTTCGATGCGTCAATTGGTCACTCATGTTTCCATCATGACGCAAGGCGCATCCAAATCGAGAGTATTCCGTTTAATGATTTTAGAAAGTGATGCGAAATCTCGATTCACGCGGTCGAATCGATTCGTAAATCGATTTACGATAATCCAACGATTCTTTCTCTTGCAGGTACGCATCGGCGGTCGGCCTAGGTCAAGAGCGTCGCCTGGCCGTGGCATCGAATTGGTCATACCTCTCCTCTGCTGTCATCGAACTCGATTTTATAGTTCAATATTGTTTATACTATACATTTGGTTACACTAGTTTTCAACCGCGCCGTCGCTTCTTCACTATTTACTTTTAAATCTAAATTTAAATTTTTTGCGGAGTAGAAGGTGATTTTTTTAGTATTTGCCGCGAAAATGTCAGTTTTCTCGAATTACTATTAACATTTTAGTTTGAAACCATACCATACCATGAAAAAGCAATAAACAAATAAACTAACGTTTCTATTTATAACATCAATATAGGTAAGCGTTGTTAAATAATTTGCAAAATTATTACGTAATGTGGAAAAATATTACGTAATAATATTTTATTACGAAGATTAACCAACCATGTAAATTTCTATTCGAACGTTTATATTTGTTTATTAGTACTCGTAAGTTAAAATAGAAATTATCATTGGTAAATTTAATGAAAATATTTTTTTAATAATAACATTGAAATTACACTCACACATATAAAAGACAAGCCTTATAAGCACACATACTTTTGTACGCATATTTCAACATTATCCTACATAACATAACATGATACTAATTTTCACACCAATGTTCATATCCAGTTGTGGTAAAAGCAGAGTAGAGAGTGTAATACGACAGAGGGTTCATGTGTCAGTATACATAAACGTGTTTATGTCCGCGGCTTCGCCTACACACAAATAAAAACTTTCAAAAATTGGGGTAAAAAGCTTATGTAACTTACAAAGTCCTGTTCAGTGAAAGTCCTCCAAATCTGTTTGATAATTCCTTCATTTGAAAAACTGTTTTATGTATTTAACTAAAACTAAGTACTTAACTTGTAAAATCAATTATTTTATGTGTTTATAAACATAGAGTATATACATTTATATGAGCACCTCATTTTATATGAATGAATGTACATTACTTCGTAATAATAACGTTGAGTTTAAAAACATATTTAGGCGACCGAGTGTCTTTCAACGTATAAAGTTGCTTACGTTCATTTCCGTTAATAGATATGTAGATACATAATATACTCTGTTAAGTGTATAGTATGTATTTCTATCATACTCTTAGATACAACCAAATAATTACTGTAATTTATTGTTAAAAACCTATGAAATAGGTACCATTAGAATAAATGTTTAAAATTTTGAATTTAACTGACCGTTCAGAGTGTGTAAAAATCGAATTCAAAAATTCCATTACATACATACAGGTTAAGCTAATAAAAATGTGGTAAAAACAAATGATTTAATTAACTACGAAAAAAATTAACATCAAAGTTTATGTTAAAAAGATTGAGACTCGTTTGACGTAATTCTATGAAGTTATAAAATTACAGAATCGTATAAAATGACAGACTAAAAAGCCGTTTCATTAATGAATTTACCATAAAAATACAGAAAAAAATTAATAACAGTCTCTATAAAAAGCCATTTCATTAATAACTGTAAAATCGTAACTAAAAGCATTTCGGAACATTCATTCGCCATAACCCGTCACAAAGTTGCGACCGCGCGACTAGCGGAGCATAAAAGTGTATATTTCACAACGAAATCCGCGGTGCACATAGAGGGCAATAATTCAATTCAAGAATGCAATTTGCTATTTATTGGCCGATCTAGTTTTCTACAATATCGAGCACAGCTGGTGCTCGAGTAATGTTCCCATGGCGACTATCGTTAGCAAACTGTATTTATTGCTTCAGTCTCCAACAGTCGCAATCGTGCTCGAAGGACCATTCGTTTTAGCTTCCGCTATACGATACGCTATTAAATTTTGACAATCGTGACTGCCTGTTAATGTTTCATCGTTAAGTTTCTTTCGCAATTACACTTGATATGAGAGATTTGCCGACATAATGTATAACGTTGGTAAATGTGTTAAACATTTGTGTAATTCAAAATTTCCTTAATAGAATTCAAAATTTCCTTCAATGTATTATTGAAAATAGATATGAAACAATGCCATGTTATTGAATATTTCTAAATATAAATTACATTTTTACGTGATCAAAAAGAAAATATTGAATATTTTTTTGTGTCGGTTAGTTACCTCGTAATAAACTGCGGATTCTTGGAATGTTATTTATTCATCTAATGTATTATACTTTCCGTAATAAATTAATAAATATTAGTTTACAGCGAGCTTACACGTGCAGCACATACACAACATTGAATTAACAATTTTATTGCATTAATTTAAACAAACATTGACAGTTGCATTTCGGTTTCTAATTTTATTTCAATTTAGGAATAAAATCACCTTGTATACCATACGCTAGACTTATAACAACATCATAAAATTTATTTTACTGTAAGTTGTAACAATAACAGAATATGAATAAGTTTTTTCTACGCATATATTAAGAATCAAATTACATAACATACCTGTTCTATCCAAAGCTCACGTAAAAACATTTAAGCACGTGACGGACCGCGTAAGGCTGATGCATTATTTAATAAAACCATCCTACTTGGTATGGAAGATAAACCTGATCTAGCATTTCTGCAGTATGCATAGATAATGCGCAGTGCATTCCAACTGCATACCGGTATTATAATCACTTTCACTTGTCTATGTTTTGCTACAGGGTGTAAACTTTCGAACATAAGTATTATGTTGTACAATTCTGATATATTTTTTTATTCATAAAATATACAGGTTGTTTCAAAAATCAAACGGTAGTTTTGTTTATTTATAAGTTTTTATTTAGATGATAGATTTGCTTTTTTTATTTCTTTTTAAACAATATAATTGAATTACTAATAAATATGATAATAAAATGGAAATTGATAACGCTCTCCGTGCATCTTGATTTAGTAAAATCAAGAAACGAAATAATTCAATTGAAACATCAACAATTAATATTTCCATTCACTTCGATAAACATAATGAATATCAATCCAAGAAAATCATTTAACATCAATTTTCAATTACGAAAGTAAATCTGAAATACTTGCGAAAAACGTCCAACAGTTGCGGTACCAAATAAGTTAATCAATTACTCTTCCTGGTTCTAACCCGACAATACCATACAACAATATTCAAGTTACAATTTATCTTAACGATATTGAGTTCCCACGCATAAGAGAGAGCCGGTCTTCCTTTAAGCTCGCATGCCATAATGTTGCAATATTCATAAGTAATGTTGCTAGTTAACTGGTAAATCAGTTTGCTAATCGGCTTTCTTGACCAGTTTTCGCATCTATGAAATGTTTTTATTGCATACCTTATTAATCATGGTCGATTTCAACCGGTCGTCAATCCATTAGTATCCCTACTGGGTGTCCTCTCAGAGTAAGAGTGGTTTGGGACATAGTCTACTGCGCTAGCCATGTCCGTCTTAGTAGACTTCACATACCATTGAGAACTTCTTTTAAGGAACTCTCAGGTGTGCAGATTGTCTCACAATGTTTTCCTTCACCGTGAAGAAAGCGATACTTAATTTCTAATAGGCACATAACTTTGAAAATTCGTCGATGGCTGGGATTTGAACCTCGGACCCCTCGATCGAGAAGCCAACTAAGGCCTGCCTTTCAACTAGTCTCGAACACAAGTTTGATAACAATATTTTTTTTATTTTAACGTATACCGTTGATTATGTATTCGTTAATCGTAATCAGTATCACTGTGTATCCTTGTACAAAAATATCTTATTGTAAAACATCATCCTGTCTTACAAAACTTACGAAACTGTTTACATTGCAAAGAATATTAATGTAAAGTTTAATATACTACAATACTTCTAGTATTTATATGCATCTTGTTAACATAAATAACTTCGATAACAACGATTTAATTTGATAAGCATTCTACCCTACCTTAGTTTTTATCAAATTCATGTGATAAACCAGGACTTAGACCTTCGATCTTCTTTAGGGCCCCGCCGCTACCAACCCTTTTTGGAGTAAGCTACTACAAGTAGCTGTTATATGCCAAAATAAATCAAGGAAAAGCACCTCTACGCCCTTTTTTTTTTTTTTTTTTTTTTTTTTTTTTTTTTTTGTTTTTTTTTTTTTTGGTTACGAGGGGGAAACCTTCAAAAGGTACCCTATGCCGTGGGAGCGGCACGGGGTTATGTGGGATTCTTACCGCACTAAAACCCCCCCGGTGGCCGTCCTCGGCGCTGCGTAGAGAACTCCGGGATCTCCAAAGGAACGCAACCGGAGTCCTCTTAGCGCGTTGCCCCATCGGGCTCTGCTCAGGTGAGCTTGACGCTCGCCACACCGTCTGGTGGGCACGACGGTATGCGGCCACACATACCGCCGTCCTTCCCGGGGTCACTAGCCGGGCAGTTCGAGCTCCCACTCTTGCCGCCCGCAACCCCGGAAGCCCCTTTTAGTCGCCTCTTACGACAGGCAGGGGATACCGTAGCCCTATTCTGGTCCCGGAACTACAGGGACACCGCGCCGGTGGACGTTATCTACGCCCGCGGCGACTCCTCCTCCGAGCGGGTTCAGCGCGCTCCCTAGCTCGCTCGGCGTCTTCCTTCGCGGACATGACTATGTCGCAGAAGGTGATCATGCCTTCCCAGGGCACCTCTACGCCCTACCATTCATTTTTAGTTGTATGAAGGTTAAAAAAACATTATACCATATATATCAGAACGATATACCATATATATCATATCATATGGTATCCTACTTATATATCAATAACAGATAATGTTAAACACAATCACGGGTTTATGGATCGTTAAAGGTGCGCATACGCAGCGGAAATGGTATGGTAATTGGATAAACGTTGTCGGCATTGCGTTATCTCAGCGTTAACAGTATAATTGCTATATAATAAATAATATTATGAAAAAGTTGCACACTGTAGTATATTGGTAATGGCAATAGTTGTGACTTATATATGAAGCGATAATCTTAGTACTCAGGCGTGGCAACGCAACTATGACCAATACCCTTACCATGAGTTTTCAAAACATCAAACAATTTTACGTTACGTTTACTCAATCCATTTTTCTGTTCCGTTTACTTGGTACAATCTTATAAAAATAGATCAATTGCATGAGTTTTAATTTAATCTCAAGTTTTGTTTAAAAACCGTAGTCTCTATGGTTTAAAAAAAAATATTTATTTTCCCACTGCTTAGGCCTCCAACCATCCTGCACAAGTGCTCATTGGCAGACTTGAAGCAGATACGCACTAAGTGAAGTATAACATTCTTGAAAAGATAAAATAGAACATCCTGAAAAAGTAAATTTTAGATACAATAGATACATTAGTAATATTGTCTAAGTTCTAAAATGTATGTAAAGTCTATAAACCCGATCTTAAGCGCAATACGCTCCAAAAAAATAATGTATGTATCCATTCACACCGGAACTCTTGTTATTTGTCAAACTTATCGCATACGAAATCAAATTACATATAAAAAACAACCCGTCAAATGTAATTAAAACAGAGTAATTAACTCGTTGTACTTGTAATAAGGTGTCTTAGCAAGTGCGCACGAAAGTATTGCATTGTATATTGATAGCGTATAGTAGGGATGGCAATTCTTTTCGAAATAGATCAATTCTTAAATCGATTCGAATCGAAGTGCAAAAAATTGATTCACAAAAATATCGAGACCCAAAGAATGGATCCTGCAAAAATCGATCATCGATTTTTTCGGCTAAAAAGGGCGAAGATAGCGAAAATAAAAGGTGGTTAGGACCAAACAAGCACTGAAATACGTATCCGTATTAAAAAAGTCTATTACACATTAAACCAACTTCGACTTTTCTAAGATGAAAGATCGATTTACTAGAGATCACTTAAAATAATCGATTTTTTTGGCCCAAAGGATCGATTCTTCGATTAATCGATTTCAGGTCGCCATCCCTAACGTATGGTCATTAATTATGCAAGCCTGTCTTGTTAAATCATATAACATTTTTTATCGGCATACATTATCATGTTTGTTACGAAATCGTAACAAATTCAAGGTATCCAGTCTGTTTTCAAAGTTAAATGAATTCATTAAATTTTTTAATGAACGTTTGTTCGAAAATTGAAATGTTTAAAATAGTTGATAGAAGATATGGTATAGACCACGTGAAACTGCTATACACCTGCTTGCAACAACTTCAGAGCGGACTAGCAGTTTGGCGCGGACTATAACTTGAATTGGAGGGCTATTCTGGAATTAGCCTCTCGAATTACCTACATTCATAGTTTTCGAAACATAAATTCACTCACCTTGATTTTTATTTAATAAAGATCGAAATTGTAATGTATAGATTTCATGTTTGTATTTTACAAATCATTTAAACATTCCGTTTAAATCATTTAATTACCAAGCAACATAATATGCAAGAGAAGGTGATTAGACTGATTAGCTACCAATATCTTAGCACTGAAACCCGATAAAGATTTCTAGATAGTCATGACATTTTTAACGATTGCGATTATCGCACTTAATATATTTCGTAACTCAATTAACGGTTAAACGCAGTAGCGGTTATCAGTTTATTAAACAGCAACCAGTAGCAACCAGCAATAATTATGAGGTTATTAATGATTTGCATAAAAGTATAATTAAATGAACGGTCGCGTTCTCAAGTACGGTACTTTACTTTTACTTTCGCCAAACTGGTGCAGCTCGTAACGGGTTTCTCACTAGACCACCGGTGACAAGGTTGAGAAATAACTCGAAACTAGTCTTACACTTGTAACGATATCAACTTATGGGTTTACGGACTCTGGAAGCGAAATGTAAGGGCGTGTTCACATAGGGGAGGAAATGTACCTGACCGTTATTTTTTTTGTATTATTTACGTCATATGTGGCACTCATCTTATCTTGACTTTTAATTTTTTTTCGCAGTAATGTTAGGTATATGAAATATTTTGGGTATGAAAAGTAGCCTTGTTACACGTTGTAAACTTATCTTATAATACGTGTTAACCCATCCAAATCAGATTAAAAGTTTCCAAGACCTACCTACCGACTGATAAAAAATAACATTTTCATTTTTGTGTATCAGATAGAAATATACGTACGCATGTTTCAAAACTGGTGGTAATTCGAAATTCAAATTTATTTATTAAAATTACCAGTTTTGAAAGCTGCTCTAGATTCGTATGAAGTAGTCCTTATTCGCGCTCCCAATCATACACATTTGGTCCACTTACGCAAGCACTAAGTAAGTGTTGTATGAATTCAACGCGTAAATTTACTGTACGAGTTATTAACGAGATTTCCATTTACTTTTCAATTTTGTTTCCGTTACTATTTAAATGTTATGAATATTTTATAAGTAAAAAACACAAACACGTACAAGTCTAAACCACACAATCGTTACGAAACAATTCCCTATCCAATTTCAGTCGGCTAGCGACATAACCGCGGACTTTAATTATGTTTTACCGAATCTGTGCAAACAAAAGTTTGAAGGTAGAACCCTCTGTGATTCGACTACGGCACTTCTACCTAATGACAGCAGTGTTAAGAGCTGTGGGCTTAGTTTGAAGGGTGTAGTAAAGACATAATTATACGATGCTTTCCAACTTAGTCCTCAGTACCTTACCATGAGTTTTCAAAACATCCCACAATTTTACGTTACGTTTACTCAATCCATTATTCTGTTCCGTTTGCTTTGGTAGACTGGGCAAACGTAACAATAAGTCAAGTCTTTATGTCTGCCTCACATGTTCGCAAAAAAGAGAGACAAAACATAAAGCGCCATTATGTCAATTTAGACATTAATTGTTACGTTACTGACACTATAATTCTGATACATTCCGCTAGGGGCGCTGATTGTAATTTGTATGGGTAAATACGTAAACAAATACAAAACAGTCATATTTGTCAAAACGTAAAAACTCATGATAAGGGTACAGGGGTAACAACACAGGCGTTGCAAGCGTCATATAGGAGTCTAATCGTATCAGGGGTTGATTACAGATATCCATTGGCGGCAGTCATTTACCATCAGATGGACAGCATGCCCTTTTTCTAAATCAATATTATTAAAATTAAAATATTTTCCGGACCATTACAGCAACTCAATGTAGGCAAAGCCTATCGTGAATAGGCCATGGTTCACGACAAAGTAACTTGTGAACTCGAACGAGTATCGCCACGGGACTTTGCTAGCTACGTGACAGTGATAAAGCTTAGTATGCGATGACGTTTAATTCTAAAAGCGGATCTAATTGATTTAGAATAATACAGGCGTAAGAGACGGATATCGACAACGCCCTTGCTATTGCGAATCGCGATATAAATATACGAGTACCTTAGGGTCGAGCAGACACGCTACTTTTAGTATCAACGATCGACGATCTTCAAAGTTACAAGCGATCAAACACTACCCCGCGCACGTTGAGCGCCGATCGGAGCTACTGTTAGATGGTCTGTACAGTAAATTTGACGACCCGCACTGCTAAGCGGTCACCATACTAGTCTGTCGCGCAAAGGGTCCCAGGTTCGATCCTCGGCCAGGCAGATATCTAAATGATTTTTTTGTCTGTGTATGTATTCATGGCACGCACAACACAGGCTTTGGAGTGTAGAAAACGTCTTTTTAATGAAAGCAAAAACCATGATGCAGCATTATTGCAATCGGTAAAACACGCGTTTTCGACATCGCGACCAAACTTAACAAGTCCACTAAACGTGATTCAGAATCGACGAAATCGACAAATCGCGAATCGCTGATATTAAAAGTAGAGAGTCTGTGACGGCCATTATCGTTAACTACGTCATCACTAAGCTTTGTTTGACAGAATTTAACATTGAATCGGCAATCTTACAAAATCAAATTACGTGGAAAAGCGGTTAGCGCTTTATTCAATGATTTCGTAAGCATTACAATTTATTCAAAAACTAAAGTACATCGTAATGAAGCCGATTTCGAAATACTCAGGAAAGATTATAATCTTATATTCAACGTGTTCTTATGTGGTAGAGGGATGGATGTAATGAATGTCTTGCAATTCTTCTGTTGATAAATATATTATATGCCTAAATGTAAATATGTTTTTATTCGTCTTCATTCCATTATTTTACCACTGTTGGGCACGGATCTATTCTCAGAATAAAAAGGATTGGGTCTAGCTAAAAAAGGTGCAAAAAGAGCTCTCCTTCAAAGCCGGCGATGCATTGGCGACTCCTCTGGTATTGCAAATGTTCATAGGCGACGTTGACTACTTTCCATCAGGTAGCACGTCTGCTTCATCGTTAGGCTCAAACATATAAAAAAAAAAAAAAAATAGCTGCCACATACGAACTTTTAGAACTTCTTAAAGGTATACAGGTTCCCTCCGGATTCGAACCATAAAGGATTCTACCACCTTCGAAAGATGTGAAATTCCTTACCATTCGAGAACACAGATGCCGATATGATTTTTGATATAAATATCAACAAGATTAGGATGCCAGGAACAAATATCTAGTTGGGATAGCCCGCACTTAACAATGGGATAAATATAAGCTTTAGTCATCAAGGTAAAATGAACTTGGTAATGAATATGCATTTTGCTCACTTTACACTGATTATAATAATATAATAAAGTCCACTGATTTACAATAGTGTCATAATATAGTCGACTGAATATTTTGTTCTTGACGTAGGACAATCGAGTTCCTGTTGATAATTTTTACGTAATATGTCTTGAGGACACGGATATAATAATTAATTAGTGGTAAAGCCGATTAGCGCGATTACAATTATTCATTATGGAAACGGAACGGACGGAACGTGACTGCGGCCCACTGGTACGGATTTATTGGAATACATTCCAATACCAATACTTTATTGCTTTCAAATTCGACATTTGTAGTTACCGGCATGTTTTATTTGGATTATTGTAGTCTTGTCAATTTATTGAAATAAATATGTCCTCTGGATTTATTGAAATACATTCCAAGACCAAAACTTTATTGCTTTCAATTTCGACATTTGTAGTTACCGGCATATCTTATTCTGATTATTGTAGTCTTGTCAATTTTAGTGAAATAAATATGTCCTCTGGATTTATTGGAATACATTCCAATACCAATACTTTATTGCTTTCAAATTTGACATTTGTAGTTACCGGCATGTTTTATTTGGATTATTGTAGTCTTGTCAATTTATTGAAATAAATATGTCTGATGGATTTATTGGAATACATTCCAATACCAATACTTTATTGCTTTTAAATTCAACATCTGTAGTTCGCGGCAAGTGTCGTGACTAAGGGGTTAGTCTCGATCTATTTCGTCGGCGAATGGAGAGATTATATCAATGATAATTTCCTCATAGTTGTCTATGGTCAAAAGGTTACGGTTACATGTACTTAAATTCATTATAATTTTAACGCTCGTTATCAATAAGCTATCTATCTAATGTTTTATATGACATAATTATACGTATGACATTAAACAACTCATAAAGCTACCAAGGAATGTTTAAAATAAATGGATCGAAAATTAGATAATATTTTATTACTAACGTTGGTTCGCTACATTGCAACGGAATCCAAACAAAACATAATCTTGACACCGAAACACTTCCGGATAAAATAAAATTACCGTCCGGACCAGTATTATGTAGAACAATATAAATTACCGTATAGGAACATCTAACGGAACAGAGTGTTCTACGTCTAATGATAATGTTATTCTTTTAGGGTTCCGTAACCAAATAAAAACGGAATCTTATTACGAAGCCTCCACTGCTTGTCCGTCTCTGATAAGAGTTCTATCCCTAGAAACGTAAATAAAAAGAAAATAGAGACTTGAAATTTTCATGGAGTGTATATACTTTATCGCCTACTTAAATAAAAAAAATAAAGTAGTGTAGTCCTCATAAGAGAAACGCGTATTTTTCAGCATTTTTTGTACTAACTATTAAATGGTAATAGAAAGACATTATACATTTTCACAATACATTTATAACTATATCTGTCGTAATAATAAATTAACAAACACTAGAAATAGAAAAATGCCAATGTTGTCCATAGATTAGTAAAGATTACTCACTCCTAACAAGAAAATGTACCAAGTTTTAAGAATTGAAATAGTTGCGTAAAAAAGTTTTGCCGCGTCTCCATGCTAAAATGTCCCTAAAGTATTTGAAATAATTATTTATTTATTATATAAATTACGCAGTATTAGTTATTTATTCGTAAATTTTCTCTAAAAATGTTTTTATTTGTCAAGAATTCAAAAAAAGAACTTACTAATAAGCCGCTTGTGGCTTCATTCAATTTCAAGGCGGCGAAGTATCTTTATTAATCTATGATTTTGTCGTACGGAACCTTCGGCGTTCGACTCGTACTTGGCCAATTTTTTCAATGTTATTTCGCATATTATCATGCGTTGCCGCAACCTCGTGACACGTGACATTAAGTAGACAGATGAATCGTAATCTTCAAATAGCGCTAGTTACCAGTACATTGTGAGCTCGTCATGTCAACAATGACAGGTTGAACTTTCTACCGAGTAATGTAACAATAACCAATTTATGACATCGATCTCAGGGGTTAATCCAAATACACTTTAAATAGAAACTTTGAAATATATACTTTCAACACTTAGAAACACGTCTGTTATAAGAGTATAGGTGAGTGAGTGTGAGTTAGAGTATAAGTATAAAGATTTATAATCTAAACTGACGTCTCTAACACATGTATGGTACTTTTCAAACATAACAGCAATAACAATAATTTATTTTTATTTTTTCAATTTCTTTTTATAACAGCTTATGGGCATAATGGAGTATGTTTAAGAATAAGAGTTTAAGGTCTTAAGCTAAACATACTGCGTTTTGATGAACATAAATGGAAAAACCAAAATAGATCTTACACGAAACGTTATAAATAAACCGCACGAAACTAAATACAAAACGTATAACTTAGTTTTAGTTTATTTTCAACTTACTTAGTTGCAAGTAAGAATTAAAAAACAATAAACAACCTAAATGGTATCTCCAAATGAACTAGTTCTTTCCATAAAAGCTTTCACCTGACATTCTACTGGTAGGTATAGCATTAACACCACATTTTTACTAATTAGATCAGACTAGTCGAACTGTTAATTGGCATTCCTTTACCGTAGAAACCACAATCTGGCCACATATAAATATTTCGCCAAGTGTGAGTCGAGTCTGCATACGGAGGGTTCCGTACCACGAAATTTTCATTTATTTTCTATTTTTAGTATTTGAGTATATAGGAGTAGCAGACGAGCATGCAGTCCACCTGATGGTAAGTGGCTACTGCCGCCCATAGACATCTGTTATCATTCATTATAGACATATTCCTACCTGAGGTCTACCAGCAGCGCCTAACACTGCCTTTATTAGGCAGAAATAGGTGTGGCGGTGGTGCCGCCGGAGTCGAACCACAAAGGGTTGTAACACCTTCAACCTTCAAGGGTAGTTTGTTATCATAACAGCTATAGAAGTAAATGCATTGTGAAAAATATGAACAATCTACCCATTACGGTTTAATAAACAAACCTCAAAACACCGTAAAAAATATTATATTTTTTATTCAAAGGATAGAGCCCTGTGACGATAGACGCTCAGACTGCGGAGATTAGTAATAGGGTTCCATTTTTATCCACTGTGTACAGAACCCTAAAACGAGTCTTTGACGTGAGTATCACTCACATCTGATTTAGTCAACAAATTACCTAATTCAGAGTGAGTTCTTAAAACGTAAATGCAAATATGTTAACCTCAACGCCGGCCTTTAAACCGGACGGAAATTTAGTTTCCAAGTCACTAATAAACTAATAAGAACATTTGAATTAAGCTCAACACTTTGTTTTTGAAGCTACTAAATTATTGTCTTACAAAATAATAAAATTTATGTAAACAAATTCATACGTATATACATGCATTTTTCTACGCAATTTTCACGACTTTAAAACGTATAAAACTGTTTTTTTTTAGCCACCCAATTTTTGAATATATCGGCCTTACTTGAACTAGATTTTTATGATACGCTAGATAACCTTTAAGGAAGTTAATTAAATTACTATTTACTTCTACAATATATATATATTCCGTAACAGCCAAAAACCGCGGAAGAGTTAACTTTTTTTAAGTTTTGTTATATCCAAAAGTGAATTAAATTATGATATATTCCAAGACATACGTATATTATAGTTTAATGTATATATAATGTACATATGTATATTATAGTTTAATTTGTTTTAATTTAATTAGGGATTATTTTTTTTTATTTGAATACTAGTAGTGAATTTGAGTAATACTAGAAGCCGCGGCCTTCGCCCGCGATTTAGAATATAACATGACATACATATAACTAAAAATTTGTACCATCATTGGAATGACAGTGGTGCCATCTGTCGAAAATTGGTCGTGCCAGTTCAGAAACCTTCGTGGGCTCGCACAACAACTTTGCTAAAGATCATCACATGATCAAATGCATAGTTTATGATTCTATAATAGACATACAGATAAACATTCATTTTTAATTATTTGTTTATTGTAAATACCTAGTATATAAAGTGAAAATAAAAACTTACTGATATTGCGTAAAAGCCAAAAACCGCGCGCAGGCTTCATATTTAAAAGGTTTTGTTCGACCCAAGAACAATAGACTGGCGTAGTAGAAGAAATAAATAATAAAAATGAAATGTATTTTTTCTGTAAATTGTTAAATATATTTTCAGTGTAAGCCGGTCTTGTCGTGTCAGGGTCCGATTTTCTCACGCTCGAGCGCACTTTAAATATCACTCGACACCCACTGGCTTGCTCCTTCCTTTGTTTGTTGATAAGGATCCTGTACTTGGATATTGTTAGATAAGTAAGCTTTGAACCGCGGTGCTACCAGTTTTTATCTGATTGGAAGAGCTAAAATGATGAGTCGTGTTAAGTTGTTGTTGACGTTCAAAAGTAGGTTATCAAGCAAAAATTTGATAAATAATCGATCACAGATAATGCTGCTAATTAATGATATATCTAAGGACGAAGTTGGAACACCCCTTATAATATACACATTCGTAAACCCTAGACCATAAACATTATTATAACGCAGAAATAAGAGTGATGCGTTTGATTCAGTCGGTTTACAGAGTCCATATAAAGTTCCTATATATATATATGTAAATAAATGTACTTCTTACCAAGTGAACTCTATGTTTTTATAGTCGTAATCCGAAAAAATGAAACAGACATAAGTAAGATCCAAAAGATATTGTAAAGCCATAAATGACTTTTTCATCACGTACCGTATATTATAAAAATAATGTAAAATACAATCGCGGAAAGTTCAATTACGTAAATGAATGCAATAAATTTCTTTCAAATGTCAATGAGATCACCTTTGCCTTTATCTAATGTTGTGGTCTTTGACTAGGCAGTAACTATAAGGTTGTAGACACACTCACAATACTATTGATAATGATTTTACGGCCCTAGCAGACTAGCGACTCTTAGATTATCGATTCGAATTTGACGACTGCATCGGTGCGACATCACGCATTACGTTTTGACAATTTGCTGCGATCGCGACATTGAAACGCATATTTTAGCGACTGCGTCTAATGCAGTAATCTCTGCTATAAGTAGCATGTCTGCTAGGACTTATGTAATATACGATATTGTCAATCATTTGTTCGCAAACACGCAATCATTGGATTATGTCTATAAGTATGAACTACATGTAGACAAATTTACATACCAAGAGAAAGCAAATCACGACATATGAACTACTTTGAAACGAATGATGATAATATCAAAAACCGAAAAACTTACGTAACGAAAACTGGTTTTATTTATTTTTTAACAGCGCTTACAGATTGATATGTTCTCATATCACTTAGCTCTTAAGCAGTCAATACAGCTTGTCCGCGGTGTGACAGATGTCAAAAACAACTTTTACTGGCTGAAACGTTTCGAGCTCTGACCCCACTCGAAATCTAGATAAAAACTGGAGCACATTTATTAGGGTTCCATACCCAAATGGTAAAAAGGAACCCTATTACTAAACCTCCGCTGTCCGTCCGTCTAGTCCGTCTAGTCCGCCCGTCTGACACAGGGCTGTATCTCTTGGATCGTAATAGACAGACACTTGAAATTTTCAAAATATAGGAAAAAAACTAAAATCTTCAAATTAAATGGGAGTCACCACACAAGAAACCGCTATTTTTCGTTGTTTATCGCTTTATCCACTGAGCCGTAGTGGATAGACAGTTCTAATTTTTATAATGCATTAATTTCTCTATGGGTGCTATAGTAAAAAATACTAAGAATAGGAAACTAGTGGTAGGTACGGGACCCTGCGTGCTTAAGTTCGACTTGCACTTGGCCAATTATTAATTCTACGTTCACAGCTCCGCACCACAACCGCATTATTGATAGCGAATATCGCTTTGTGAAAGGTATTTTCAAATCGGATCAGTTTAATTGAATTTGTGATAGTTTGCAGATCAACGTATTATCATATCAACCAAATACGTCTAAATTGAAAATTTTCTGTTCAAAATTGTAAATATTTCTATGTCGTTATAAGGAACCGGTTATAATATTATGGGATAAAATTAATCAATTTATATTTATTAGCGAAATATAATTTACAATAGAAACATTAAAATGACTAAACTGGTCTAATGCAGCGATAAATATTTTTATTATATTTTATACCAGTCCCCGATTATGACAAATGTATCCGGTACATAATTATGTCAAAAACGAAAGCTTTTGAGTAAACCGTTTTGAATATTGCAGTTTTAAAACGTGCATAAATATGAGGACGTAAATATTTTTTGAGTATCTCCAAACATTCCAATTTTATTTTTGGAAGAAAGTTCTTAAACGAGGCTTGTTGTGGGAGTTGAGTCGTAAAATCGTCATGTAAGGAAAAAGCGTTATACCGACTCCACGCGTCCTTCTCGTACGTGTGGATATTTCATTAAAGCTTGCAATAATCAATTTCGCAATGAAGATTAAGGAACTGTAGTTTTTTTTTTTCAAAATTGTAATATTTGTGTATGTTTTTGATTGTCATCTAATGATATACATATTACATGTACGAACTATTATCGTGCTTATTACGTATACTTACGAAGCAAACGCACGTAACATTTATATCTATTTTAATACAATTAGGTATCAGTAATAAGAAAAAATGCGGAAACTGTAATTTATAACGGTCAGCGGTAATGTATTTTAACATAAATCGGGTAATACTGCAATTATTGCATAGTCAGTAATTATTACATAAACAAGTTAATATAAAGCAGTTAACTATCTAATCTTGAGTTGAGAAAACATCGTAAGTTATCGCTTAAGTAATAAATATGCGTTGGTTATGTTATAAGAACTTTTATGTGTCATAGGCATAGATTAGTAAAGATTACTCACTCCTAACAAGAAAATGTACCCAGTTTTGAGAATTGAAACAGTTGCGTAAAAAAATTTTGCCACGTCTCCGTGCTATAATGTCCCTAAAATATTAGAAATGATTATTATAAATTATTTAATTATCATGAAAATTACGCAGTATTAGTTATTTATTAATAAATTTTCTCTAAAAATGTTTTTATTTGTCAAGAATTAAAAAAAAGAACTTACTATAATAAGCCATTTGCGGCTTCATTCAATTTCAAGGCGGCGAAGTATTTTTACTAATCTATGGTCATAGGCAATCTCTTCTACGTATAAAGAGATGATGTATCGATTATATTATGATTATATGTACGGTTATTAAAAAAAAATCAAAACAGTTTTTATATACAGCCAAAGTTTAGGTATATAAGACAGGATTGATGATTAGGTGGTTCGTTTATCGCCCTATTCCCGATGGTAAAATCTTCGATTTTTATACAAAAATTAAATACCCAAATTTATTTTCGCTTTATTACTTTAATTTGAATTAAAGTTCTGTCTGAATGGGTTCAGTAGTTTCCAATATTAGCCTACATAAAAATAAAACTTTTTTATTTATTATCCAACTGTCATTATGCCCTTAGACAAATTTACATCAATTTTACTCAGTCGTACACAAAAACTAGGTTTTGCATAAAATGAAACTAAAGGAATAAGAACATTACAGCCAAGAACTGCGTTAAATAATTACAATTTACGAGTACAATACGGCTAGAATTATCGACTTCCGAGTTGTAGCGAATTAAACCATTATATAAACATTTCGCAAAAGTCGAGTTATGTCGATATTGTAACAACATAATACTCTATAAGATCGTGTGAAATCTCCATGAAGAAGTGTTTTATGACACTTATGTTCACTTTTGTTCATTTGTTCACATTATTGCAGCTTTGTACTTTTATGTAATATATTACTTTGCTTAACAACGTTTTTTTACCCGACTGTGTAGAAATGGTTTCCGAGCGTATGTATGTATTTATGTATGAGTGACACATACGTCTCTCATTCTTTAATAAGCCCTACAGCTCAAACAGCTCAACGGATTTTAACATATGAAATGTCATTACATTTGTCAACATTGTGAGAGTTATATAGTCTACTACGAGACTTGAAACATACTTCACTATGCCCCAATGCACCAGAACATCAGCTCAACTGTATATCGAAGAGAAAACGACTAAGTCATAATAGGACGTTATATTACGATTTTATCTTAATAAGATACACCTTGACAGAGAAGTGCGAAAAAACTAACTAACCCTAAGATATGCAACCGATATGCATTGTCATTTAGTTTAATGAGAAGTAGATGTAAAATCCGATAGCATTGTAGTGCCTTGAGCTCATAAATTATTTTCATTCATAATCAACGGAAGTCTGTTGTAAATAACTTGACTTGTCTCACTCTCTTGCTAAGAACGTTTTATTGGATATTGGTTTTATGCTAAAATACGCTAACTACACTCATAGTACTAGGTCCTAACTCCTAGGCCGTGGGCACATAAACATCAACTGAGAACAGAAATTTAAATTCTTCGTCCTTGATGTTAGTTGGATCGCCCGGTCTACTTCGATCCGGTTTGACCCAGATTTTTTTTTTAATAAAAAGTTTCTGATTGCTAAAACTGAAGATTTTCTGAAGTATTCCAGAATACTGAAACGACTTCAATTATGTTAGAAATGTCTAAAAACAATGACATCACCATCATGTTGCAGTTGCTCAATGTTGATTAAAAAATCTTGAAAATCAAGTTTCACTGCCTCTAGAAATAAATAGTTCTACGTAGTCTGATAATAGGTTCATATTTATTCGAGCCTTATAATAACAGTCTTTACTTCAACCACATAAAATAATTCAACGGCCGTTCCAATAAATACAAGCCTATTACGCTGATAGTGAAACGATTCCTCAAAGCTATAAAATATGAGATCGACGTAAATAATGCAATGCGATGCCAACGTCCGGTCGCCGGCGGGGAAACATTTGCATCGCTGACGTAACGTCCGCTTTTCCTTCCTATTTTCTAATAATGCTTTAACAGAGTTGTTTTTCTTGTCCACGGTGTAAAACTAACTGTGTGGTCGTTAACGTTAATTATGTGAAGACGCGCTTGAGAATTTTTCTTTGACCTTTACAAGCTACTTGGGATTGTGTTACTATGTTGTGTACATATTGTTCCGGTTTATATTATTATTGATAGCATTGTTAATAATCTAGGCTGTTATTAATATATCATTCACATAGAAATTTCATGCCATATTTAGTCAGCGCCCTGAAAGTATGAATTATTAAAAATCTTCTTAGTATATAATATTAATATTATTATTGGACCTACTGTTCTAAATCGTGTGGTTTGTGTCCAACTAGCTTACGTTATAATTATTGGACTATTTTACAGTTTTATTATAATATAAAATAATTATATTATTATTAATAACCAAAAAATTAATATAGGTCCATATTCACATCAATCATTTTATCCTAAATTCTATCATACAGTTAATACGACCTTGGCCTATTTAATACATTACAAACTAACCAACTGTTGATGTACTCAGAATTAGCAATTATAATTAACAGTACACGATGGCATAAATAACTGTATGTTACAATATATTCCCACTACATAAGTAGCACATACATCACGTTGCAAAATTCCGGCGGAAGTTCAAGTCATTAACAAACTGAAATATATATTCGTACGGCAAATATATTAATTAAGCGACTTCTGAATGAGGCTAGTGGCTGACCATTTGCTATGATATATAACGATTTAATTAATCTTAATGAAATATATGCGTTTTTTTTAATTGAAACGGTTGAAAGATAAAAGCATCGCGTTTTAAATGAAAGTGTAATATTTCTTTTTGTCATGTTGAGTTTTTTTAAATATATTTTTATTAAATAAAATTAACATAAATAGTCATTAAAATTATGGTTTCTAAATTCACTCTCACTAGAATTCCCTTTTGCCGTCGATACCTGACGCACATAGACACATAAGCTCACAACAACATAAACATTTTATTTGTCATCTTCTGCTTAGCTTCAAATCTTCCTGTTACTGTTATGTCAATATTTATGTAACGTCATTCATGAATTGAATTGGGCTCTTGATCTCTTTATGACTCGCTGAATCGTTCGAAAAAAATTTGTACATCCCTAAGCTGTCCGTTGTAACACGATAAGACGCGACTTTAGACGGGGCTTAGCGCCGTGTGCCAAGTGAAGTGTGAAACGTTCATTATTCCGAGTTAAGTAATATTAATTGCTATCCAGCACTACAAAGAAAAGGTTGCCAGCACGCTCGTTAGCCTGATGCAACTAGTTACGAAAAACTAAATTGGCAACTATTTGAAAAATAGTAGTATAATATAGTTAGTTCGTACCGTTAGTGATTGATGACAGCCGGTCCGGCATCAAATATCGGATGCATTCATGTTTTTCATATCAGACAATTAGACCATAAATTCAAATTTGTAAAGTACAACTTTTTTAACACATTTTCGAGAGAACTGAAGAATTCTGTTTTTTACCAAAGACATTTTTCGATACATTTACAATAAAAAACAGTTTCTGGCGTCAATATATCAATGCTTTTTTTTTAGGTGACAACCCTACTCACAGACATTACGGAGTGAGACTACAGAATCAATCATCATTACTAACATGTTGCAAGACGTAGTTCATGAACATTGCAAATATGCATGTGTAAAAACACGTTCATTAAATCGCTCACATCCTGCGAATCTGCGAAATAGCTTCGATGAAAACATAATTTGCTAGCAATAAGATATGGTTTCGTTGATGCGTAAAGATCACTCATGCCGAAGATTGCTTTATATCCGTTATATTTTAATTACCGTGTAACTCTGCCCTAACAGATGATGTGAATGAGAGCTATGGAGTTACAGCTCAATTGCAAATTAAACAGCTCACGTTTACATATTATTTTCAAATCAGTCTTCACGGAGCTACTCGCACAAGTAGTACTGAATTGAGCTAATGTGTGAGCAGCTTAGCTAACTTTAAATATTAAAAAAATGGTATTTATACAATAATAACAATATATTTTATTTATAGTCAAGCCAAGGAAGTATAATCTTCTAACGTGGGATATGCGTACTTCCCTGGATTTTCTTTTAATATAGATACTTAAATGAGTGACATTAAAATTATATTAAAAAACGAACTGACCCAGCAAACGTTTTGCTGCCATATAAATAAAAAATTGTTAAGGGCGAACAACCCTTATCACTTAGGGGTACGAAAAATAGATAGTAGCCGACTCTCGAACCTACTGAATATGCAAATAAAATTTGGTGAAAAACGGTAAAGCCGTTTCGGAGGAGTACGGTAACTAACACTGTGACACGAGTATTTTATATATAAGATTGTTCTACACCTTATAAAACATGTCTCCTATGTCTTTTTCCTATATTTTTTAAGCAAGTTCACTCTAACCTAAGTAACGTTTATAGTTGGTAATAAAGTGACGAATTTATTTCATATTGCAGTTGCAACATGCGTTTTGAATCGTGCATGCGTGCTCGTACAGATGATGGTATCTGGAGGTAATCTCGACACACGATTTAGCCTAATTTCTGCGCCATTATGCGTGTTTTTATATGTTTATATGTAAGTGGATTACTGACTACAACTCGATAAATTTCCGTCAATCGTACGCTTCATTAACCCGCAAAATTGCCCTTATAATACTCTACATACGAGTACTATTACAACCCTACAAAGCATGTTTTTTTAAAAAACTTTCATCATCATCATTATCATCAACCCATTATTTGAGATTTTTTTTTAAAATCTCAGGTATGCAGGTTTCCTCACGATGTTTTCCTTCACCGTTTAAGCAAGTGATAATTAATTTCTAATTCGCACATAATTTTGAAAAATCAGAGGTGCATGCCTGGGATTTGAATCTCGGACCCCACGATCGAGAGGCCGAGTTTCTTAACTACTAAGGCTATCACTGCTACAAAGCATTTTAAAAACTTTACTGCACAATAACTGGGGTGGCCATTATTGTACCCTAAAGTACCTACGTTCTACAATCCTTTCATGACTTTATCCCTTTCCTACTAACCCTTAAGTTTCGTTCGCATTCTTGGAAAACATGACCGTGGCGGAGCGGTCACCATACCGGTCTGACGCGCAAAGGATCCCGGGTTCGATCCCCGGTCAGACAGATATCTAAATGATGAATTTTGATTTCTGTTTCTGGGTCTGGGTGTTTGTGTATTTGTCTATGTGTGTGTCCATGACACCCACGACACAGGGAATCCTAGTTTGGGGCTGTGTAGAAAGCGTTAACATTTTAAACAAATTAACAACGAAATAATCAGTGACAATAATAAATGAATATAAAATTATTACAAATGTTGGTTAACAACGTGATATATATTATAGCTCGTTTTGATTTATAATTAAAGCAAGCACGGACTGATCGATAACGATAACAGTTCGGTAATCTGACAGTAAATAACTATATAATATATTGTTTACCTTGCTCTAAATACCGTAAAGGACTTGTATTAAAATTAAATCTTACAATGTATGTGCAAGTAATATAAGACTTTCCCCACATAACTACTTCATCGTCTACTCATTATTGTCCCACAGCTGGGCACGGGTCTCTTCTCAAATTGAGAGGGACACGCCTTTTACCATTAATAACTTTTTTAATACAAGTCTTTAAAAAGTTCTAGTTCTAGCGTCTAGATGATTATTAATTTCTAATACGCATATAACTTTTTAAAATCGGAAGTACCTAGGATTTGAACTTTAGATCATCGATCGAGAGGCGCCGATTTAAGCACTAGGCTCCAATAACTTCATTAGACTGCTGCTTTACGTCTTAAAAATATTTTGTCTATAAATAAAAATACCTTTAAATTCGGTTCAACTATTTCCAATACTAATCTACAGAAACACAAACAGACATACACGTTCAAAAGTCTTACATACCTTAGTAACGTATAAATAAACACGTGCTTATGAAACACGTTTCGAAATGACAGACAGACTTCAATTTTATATTGTATATGTGTGTCACAACATAGTTAAACAGCGATTACAATGCTACTATCAAATAACATGAACAATGAAAATACTAACGGAATAATTCGAGGTATTTTAATAAAATTGACCTCAGCCACTGACCTTCTTTCACAACATATTGTTTTGGCTGCTTTTAATAGCCTATAATAAACTACACGTGAACAATTTCGTAACTATCTAATAGTGAATTAGCTTCACGAAGACAATCAGTATTAGTTATTGAGGAAATGTGTCAAATTATATGTAATTTTGACCTTGTACAAACGACGTGATTTACACGCGATTCGAGAACAAAAGGTACTTTAAGTATGCTAGCTTTTGATTATATGCTACTGATTAAATGCAGGTTTTATATGCCTGCGAGATACATTAGGTAGCGCAATCCTACTTGATTCGACTCCAGTGACGTCAGCATATTTCTTCCCTGGCAGATTAACTACTTTTCTCATCGGTATAGCTTGCATGCTGCATGACGTTACTGCTCCAATACCTCCGTGACTCACGTCAAGTAGGATTCGGGTCCTATCTTGGATTGAGTAAGATGTCTGTGATCATCAGTTGGCTTTTACCATCAAAGGGACTGCACGCAAGTTTACTACTTCTACCTTTTTATTAACGAAGGGGAAACCTTCAAAAGGTGCCGTGTGCCGATGCCGTGGGAGCGACGCAGGGTTATGTGGGACTCTTAACGCACTAACACCCCCCCGGTGGCCGTCCTCATCGCTGCGTAGAGGACTCCGGGATCTCCAACGGAACGCAACCACTTTCTCACCTACTCTACACGTCTTCATACCCTTACCTATATTATCTATTGTAAAATGTACACAATTCACTACATTTACATTCAAATTATTAAGATGCTCGCAATATCACCATGGGATGTAGTTACCATGTTGACATGAACAATCACGAAGCATGACGACCATGGACTTCTTTCCTCCACAGTAAACGCAGTAAAGACCAGATGATGACATTTAGTGAATTAACCTACCCGATATAATTACTCTGAAACAATAGACTTTAGCAATGCTCGGTAGTTCCTAGCTATGGTTTTATTATGCCATAGTAATAGCATGGGTAGCACTATGTTCTATGACATATCTTGCAGCCCAAATCTCTTGACTGATTTTAAAATATGTCACTGAATTCGTCTCAATTGTGGAAGTATCATAAGTTATATTTTGAAGCATTCAACATTTTTTAAATAATATTTCTATAGTCATTGTATGAAAATCATACATCAATGTATCAATCAATCATACATAAAAAAAAAACATTATTTCTGAAACCAGAAAACCTATTCAAGCTTCTAAACTAAACCAACCAGTTCAACTGTCCTATCTGTCAGTCCCTGTTAATTTATTGAAAATATGCAAAACCGTCAACAGCATATCACAAACATCGTTTGATCATCGGAATCTTATCAGAGATCGCCTACGACCGTAAACCTTAACCCAATGAGTCATTCTAATTTCTAGCCAATCGTAGGAAACCCGTAAGGCGTATCGTGAGAACACTAACGCAACCTATTACGTTGTTGTACGCACTAGACCTCTTATTATTATATTATCTCTCTGTAATTTGTTTCAAGACCGCTACGGAAACATTGTGACGTTAATTTGAAATAGAGTTGGATATCAGGATTATTTAAACGTAGGGATGTCAGAACGAGAAGATCGATAAATTATAATCGTTTTTCTAAATAAATCAATGTTTGAAACTAAATTCCACCTTGGCGGTCTAAAACGTCCCGAATTATCTCTTCTATCTATCTCTTCTGTCTATGCTCTCAAATTCTAGGACGTGGGCGGCGCCCGCCTAACACTAATAGATCAAATAATCTAGATCCAAAAATAATCGATTTCTGAAAGCCGATCATTCCTATTCATAATATAGATAGTTAAACAAAAAAAATATTTTGACGTCACTATGGGGAACGATTCAATAGTACCAGGACAGTTATTTCTGCCTTAAGCCTACTCAGAAGTTAGATATGCATCATCGATCTCCGTTTTTTGAAGGTGGTAGAACCCTTTGTGGTTCGACTCCGGCGGCACCACCGCCACACCTATTTCTACCTAATAACTGCAGTGTTAGGTGCTGCTGTGTTCCGGTTTGAAGGGTGTGGTAAGGGAGAAAGACTTTTCCGAGGCATTCCAGCTTAGTCCTCAGGGGTAGCGGCGCATCCGTGGCCGACCTCAGGTAGGAATATCTAATCCTATCTGGGGTTTATTACAGATGTCCATGGGCGGCAGTAGCCACTTACCATCAGGTGGACTGCATGCTCGTCTGCTACTCTTATATTATAAAAAAAAAAAAAAAAAAAGAATAACTTACAGGTGTTCATAGGCGGCATTGAATACAGCTATTCAATAGATTGAACGCACATTAAAATTGCTACACACACTTTAACATTTATTTAAACAAGTTTCTAAAACACAATAATCGTGCAAATAACATCATTAACAGTCGATATATTTCTGATATCGATAGTCGATAGTTGACCGTAAAATTGGTCCATAAAACAACCACAATGTAAAACACATTAAGGACAATAAAAGTGATTAATGTGCAACATAGAATTCGTTTTTAACTAGCTGGGTGCCCTCGACTTCATTTATAACAACAGGGCATTTACAGTTAAATTTGAAAATTATATCGTACGTACACAACCCTATTCATAGTCTGTTAAGAGCCGACTTCTAACGAAAATTTTTAACAATAGATACATATATATTAATAACAGAATTAACAGCATACGTGGTAAAACAAATTTAATAGTAATTAAAAATTATTCATAATTTAATAGTTATAATGAGAATATCTTACAGAATAATTTGCTCACCGATTTAATAATAACAGAGGTCGAACGTCTGAAGACGTTCAATTGGTAAATCCCCCTTGATTTACCAATTTGAAACTATCAAACTTTATTCCCAGTAGAACTGCCTCTTTGGGTAAGTTTTGGTCTCCTTGGAATTGCTAATAAGTCTATATGCGCTACTAGCCCGTTAACATCAAAAGGACCACGTATCATAAATTATCGACAGAGGTCAAAAAGTATCAAACTAAAACAAACGTACCCGTTACAAACTAAAATATATCAAAAAATCTTATTCACTGGTTTTACTTAGCCCTGCATTTGGAACAAGGTGGTATACTCTATTTATGTGAGGCCAAAAGGCATCCCCATAGCCGAAATTTAAAATTTTGACAGCTAATACAAATCTCATACTTGACAATACACGCAAACTCTTAGGCCAATAAACGAATTGCCACATAGTCCAAATTCCCTTTGTTCAATGCATAAGGTCTAACACTAATAGTCTAATAGACAAAAAAGGTAAGCTTATGACCACAATTTGGTCTGAATACCGCAATCACCAATTGCGCGCTAACCTTAACTTGAACGTACAGCGATTTATGCGCCACTTTTTAGGATTCCGTACTCAAATGTAAAAACGGAAACCTATTACTAAGCCTTCGCTATAGGTCCATCTGTTCGCCTGTTACAGGGGTTACCTCTTAAACCGTAATAGATAGACACTTGAAATTTTTACAGAGTATGTATAACGATAGCCGCTATGACAACAAATACAAAAAATAAAATAAATGCAAAGTAAATTGGATTCAGCATAAAAGAAACCGCTATTTGTCTGCGTATTTCACTTTATCTACTGAACCTTAATAGGAAGACAGTTCAAATTTTCACATTTCATTTCCTTCTATGGCCGCTATAATAACAAATACTAAAAATAAAACATAAATGAAAATTTGATACGGAACCCTCTGTGATGGTTCGACTCGCACTTGTCCAATTTTTATATATAGCAAAACCCGGTTATGGTTGTACGGCTTACACGTATGCTTAATTGGAGCGAATTTAAGCAAGAGTTCATTTACTGATCGACCACGTAACGTAATGAATAAACAGAATGATACACTTACCCATATATGTCTGACAGGTTAATGTACAAGGCTTAATTATATAACTAAATGGCAAAAAGTATGATGGGTGGCCATGAGTTACGAAAGCGAAGTACAAGGTGTCAAGGTTTATACACAATGGACGAGGAACGACGGATTATTGGACATTTTCTATGCAATAGGGATTGGTGGATTGTTTTACTTACAACAGGGCTTTGACCCATTTATGAAATAAAATCCCTTCGCAAGCCCAAAAAAACAAGTTCATAAGGCTTATTGAAAATAGTATTGAAATGAGGGATTGAAATTAAGTCTAGACCTTAACATAATAATATAAAATTGGACGTAAAACAAACATATAGGTATATGTCGTTATTGTCGTATGTGTTATTCATATGTATGTCGTTTTATATGCAGGATCTGTTACTATTTAGGTAAATTTGGAAAAATGCGCTTTTCTACCATCTTCCCTTTTCCCAATAAAAGTATCAGTTTAAAAACTTAGAATCTTACCTTCAGCGAATACGCGATTTTCCCTCTCATCCTATGAACAACTCTCAAGCAATTCTTCGGTTGGACACTTAAGACAGCTCAGGCAGTTGCATACATGTAGTGCGTTCTGCAATCGAAAAGTGGACATAACGCACCAATTTATTCATTGTCTGGTGGGAGCGCGTAGACAAAGGCCCTCATACGAAGAATTAAGGCCAAGAGCAACAAATATTGCAAAACTTAAGATTTTTTTGACAGCAAAAAGTCGCCGACCTCAAATGAGAAACTACAATAATTGTGATCTCTAAATTTACATACCTTGGGAAGTTGAATCGTTATCGTAGTAATTTGTGACAATTAACATTTTAAAATAAATTAATTGCGGCGCTGCACGCAATCGTCATCTTTTGTACAGTTTTCCTGCAAATACTTTTAAAATTAGCAATGTTTGCAATTTATTCTTATGCTACGAGGAATTAATGTTTCCTCACAAACAGTCTTGAAGTTGTCAGATTAGGAATAAAGAAATAAAGACTTTGTAAAAATAAATTTCACTTCAAATACACAATTGAAAAATGAAGGTAGTTCACCATTTAATACATGTCAAAAAGTATCCTATTCTGAAATATAATAATGAAAGGATCAACCCACAAAATATATATTTGTCTTTGGATAAATAACCTCCTACTGTATCACGAAATAGTTACAGCAATTTGTCGTATTCATCCTTCGATCGGTTGGTATTGTTGATGGAAGTATTCATCAATTTAAATTTAGATTCACTTTGTCTAAAAAGCCTCATTGTAAAGATGGTTTCTTAAAGAATCGTGACTTTTTAGCTCCTTAAAAACCGCAATTTTAGACAAACGTTTTTATATGTATTAAGAACATTGATTACTTAGTTTGGTGGTTTTACGACTATTAACATTATTTACAAAATACGTGTCACAACTTATGCACACGAAACACCTTAAGTAATAGTTATTATACTTTTTAAACCGCTAATCGTTTGTTTAAGGCCTCATTCGCAATCCGTATGAGCGATTACATGGGGATTACAAGGTAATTACCCAAGTCGCTAAGCCCTATAGCAATACTTTCTACATTTTACACGTGTTTTATAATATGTATTTCGTAACTGAACACAATACATAATCTGTGTTACCGATTACGAGGTATTTAAGACTGTTGAAAAAGAAATAACTTAGTGAGGATTATCGCGGTAAGATTAATCCGATAATATAAATTGCTATTTTTTGTCGCAAAAGTCGAAAACGCCCCTGTAATGTGCTTAATTCAGTCGATTTCGGCCCGAATTTGGACTTGATAACAGTTTTGTCCCGATATTGGCGAGACATACTAATTTATATTAAAAGACCTCGGAAAGGTTCATTCCCGGATTTCGAGGTTAATTCATTTAATACTCAATTATTGTTGGTATAGTAACCTATCCCGATTAAGGCATTCTATGGTAACTATCATTATAATTAATATATTTTGTTACTAATAAATAATGAAAGGAACCATTCATTCATATTTAAACAATTTCAATAGAGGAATCCCGCTTTTAGCTCAAAATGTGTAAAAATCCCTATCTACCTACCTACTATCAATGCTACCCTTAACTCTATGCGTGACAAACCCGTTTAATAACTGCTCAATTATATTTCTTGCTATTGCTTTCTTTGTAAAGTATCTATGAGATATTTTCTCACGGTGTTTACAAGGCAAACGCAATCATGCTTGTCGGATATAATTAGCATAGAATCGACTTGGGTACTGTCACACTCCACGGATATTTATGGCTTATAACTTTATTAAGACAATATTTTAGTCTCGATGACATTGTTTAAAACTAGTATCAGTGCCTATATTTATGTTATTAAATATGTTAGTCGAAATTTCGAATTTTTGAATGATAGTAAATGCAGACAATGCCTTAGTTAAGGAAGTATGTTACAAATTATTATTTCTGCTTTCAGCATTAAAAATTACAAAGTTTTGTTTCTAAAAGAGTAAGTCAAAAACTTATACCTACTTGTAAAAGGGTTTCCAAGTCCTCATATGTAGCAACCTATTTGTTAGCGACCTCAGATAAAACTCCATACCTTTATGAGTTTGAATATAATGGGCCATTTACCGCAGTGGCCTCTTACCAAACATACTTCGCTCCTCTATATCATAAAAAAAAACTCAATATCACTTCCGCTACGCCGGAATGCAGCCAATAATTAATTGGGCGTACTGAAAGGGCTCGCAAAAACAACTAATGCATACAATTTGTTACCGGAAGCCATTACCAGCGACACGACTGACAATGACTGCGTAATTTAGATCGGACGTGACCACGGAAAAAAACTATATTAAAATTGGGTACTGACAAGTGAATGTTAGGTCTTTGAATTTGCGTGTAATTAACATTGTCAGTACCTATCATTTGGTTAAAGCGTTGGGGATTAATTTTGTTAGTAGCGCCAATTATTTGTTAGTCATCTGAGTGTGTATTGTTCCAAGATGAACGAAGTGGAATTCTAGAATAGGAGCTCGTTTTGACTTCTCAAATAAAACAAGGGTTATCTTAAAACCAATATCATGTCGTAACAATTTGAAGTATCAAATCTAAATTATGTTTATTTTACGTTATTCATTATTTTTGTTAATTTTTTATATGTTTATGGATAATTCATTCTTATCGGTTTTACTTATGAAGTCTTAATTATTGACAAATAAACGAATTTAATATCTAAGCATTATATTTTATTCCCAAGTTTTAACTGCCGTGTTCTATCTTCACTACACTAGAAGAACATATAACATGAAAATAGGAATATGCATAATAATTTTAATATAAACTTTGTGCATGAATATGATACCACAATATATTGTAAGGTACCTCCATTTTCATATATCCTTGTGTGGCCCAAGTGTTTTTGTAACAATTTCTTAAGACCTATATATTTTTTGCCTCAATCAGCCCGGATCTGGTTGCAACCGCAGCCTATGCAGTACATCAAATAATTAATCGTATGAATGTGAATTGAATTACGTTTAAGTGTGTCACGGCAATACGGCTACTTTTCTACAAAATGATATATGTATCGCATTAACTTACATTCAAACATTATGTAAGATTTATTATATAATACATTTTATTAAAGGTAACAGGATTGTTCACATATGCTTATTGTAAGTGTAAAGCTGGCATATGGTAGGAGTATGATTGTGTTTTGATTTTAAGGGTGTGGTACTTAAGATTAAGTTACATGAGGTGTTCTTTTTTTCAATTTCAAATCCAGGAATTTAGTATAACGAAAGATTGGGTGGCTCCGTGGATGATGGATGATTCGTGGTTCGACAGACGCACTATTAAACGTAACTATTTCTTTAATTACAGCATTAGTGCTGTTGCTTTGTTCGGGTTTGAAAGGTTCCATGATTTTATTTCAGTCCCCAAAATCTGGGACTGACTAGATATAAGCCTTCAATCGTATTTATAAAATAGTAGCTGACCCGGCTAACGTTGTGTTGCCATATAAATAAAAACATGTTAAGGGTGAACAACCCTTATCACTTAGGGGTATGAAAAATACATAGTAGACGATTCTCAAACCTACTGAATATTCATATAAAATTTAGTGAAAATCGGTAAAACCGTTTCGGAGGAGTACGGTAACTAACATTATGACACGAGAATTTTATATATAAGATTACCAATTTTTCTGTAGGGCAGTGACCACTCACCATCAAGTGAACATGTTACCTTGCAACTTTACTTTCATAAAAGAACAAAAGCTTTTTCCGTTCAAAATTCGTCACACACTAATGGGCGGCGATGACCACTTAGCCCTACTTTTAAAGGAAAATGCACCTTAATTATTTAAAGTAATGTGCGTTTTAGAACTCAATGATCACTTGCTTAAACGGCGAAGGATAACATCGTGACGACACCTGCATACATGAGAAATCTTAAAAAAAGTTTTTAATGGTATGTAAAGTCTACCAATTCGCACTTGGCGAGCGCGGTGGACTATGTCCTAATCCTTATCATACTGAGAGGACCCGTGCCCAACAGTGGGACAGTAATGGGTTGATGATGAGAAAATGCCTAAGGTACAAGGAAGTTAAGTAATCAACGTATAAGGGTATTGTTAATAAAATGTGTGGATTCAAGACACTTCGCATACAAATATGAAAATTAGCAAACAAAGATAGAACTCTCGATTTCTACTTACAAAGAACTAGTTTGTTGCGTGCTCGTTGAAGGAAATGCTTACATTTACACTGAACTATTGTTCTTCGCTCTAAGTATATGGGATGTACAACATATTGTACATTGTAAGTTCATACACTTAATTTTTCCGTTATATGCAAACTCGTGAACTACCACACCACCACTAGGTCACCATACATTACACATAAACACACATGAACAATTGAATACCTTAAATAATATGAAGTTCCGGGTTCGATGTTAGGCCAAGTAGACGTCTAAGTGAAGAATTTAGATGTATCCTTCTGAATCTGTGTCTCCTTGTATGCGTCCATACTACACATCTAAGATGATGAAAATAGTGTTTTCTTATTTTATTTCATTCGTAATACGTAAGTAAAAATCGAAGTGAATATCATTATTAGGTGGATGAAAGGTGCGTTAATGCCCCTGAGGACTAAATAGTGACGCTCCATATTGTTAAACCCGTACCTTTACAATACCGTCAAAATACCTGTTTACTTTGGATTTCGCGGAAAAAAAACAATGAACAATTCTTAAATTCATTTCAGTTAACATTTTAGTGCTTTAATTAAAAAAATACAATAGGATTAACCCGAAATACGCACAAAACGGACATTTGTGTTGTTTCGAAACTCTTTGTGCTTTTTTTTTCGCATCATTAAAGACAGTTCAAAAGCGATACGAATGACCCTGTTATATAAATTAACTAAGGGAACTTAACATAATGCGTGGATACGTGTTTATGTGCTTTTGTTCATGTCTGCTTAAGTTTATTATACTCGTTTTGTACATGGCGTTTTAAAGTGGGAAAATTGCCTGAAAAAATGAATTTGAACTGAATCTTAGAAGGGTATGGTAAGGTTTTAACCTTACCATACCTTTTATGCAGATATCCAATTTGATTCTAAAGGATAGCCTAACTCGGCCTTTTAATCGAAGATCGAATCGAATAGGATCGAATCCCAGGCCTGTGATATATTAAAACTATGCGCGTATTAGAAATTATTTGTCAATTGCTCAAACACCTCTCAGTCTAAGAGAAGACCCGTGTCTAACAGTAGGACAATAATGGGTTGACAACGCTGCATATATGTACATAGACCAAAAATAATTATAGTTTAAAAACTACGCTAAAATCGCACAAAGAAATAATTAATTTTGATGATCCTGAGGAGAAGAATGAGATAAAATTATTAAAATTGTGTATTGTCATCGATTCTTGATAAGTGTTCAAAATTTTAAATTAATCGGACTATTCAAAGTGTGTAAAAATCGAGTTCAAAGGTTCCGTTACATACATACATACATACATACATACATACATACAGGTCAAGCTAATAAAAGCGTGGTAATAATATAAATACGTAATAAATAACAAATGACGTACGACTAGCATATGCTCAGCAGTGGGACAGTAATGTGTTGACGACTACAAAGAATAAATTCAAAAGGATACACAAAATCAAGATATGTAACAGTTTCGTAACATATGTTGAATTGCGCACACCGGACAATTGTAACTAAAACAGTAACATAACAGTAATGTTACTGTTTAGAATAACATGATATAGAATTAATGACATTGTTTGAAGCATAATTAAGATTATTAACTATATTTCACAAGATCGCGTGTTCGCCTCGCGTGCAGTGGACGAATTAGTGTTGATATTTTAGTGTTCTAAATACAAATGGCATACAATTATTCTAAGCAAATGTTACAAAAATACTCGTAAGATCAATACGTTTCACCACTTTGTTGCGTATTTCGTTTAGTTTGTATGACCATCGTCTGTGTCTTTGTCATGCTGGGCACTAAGTAATTCGACAATATTTATAAATACATCAATGTCAACACATTATCTGTAAATTAATTTAATTTAATAAATGTTATTTTTTATTTATTTGGTGCACATAGATTTCCTAAGCCGCCAAAACGATGGTAACTAGTAGGTGTTAAAAAATTAAGGATTCCTTTTTTTATTCAATGCCATAAAATTTCAATTTTAGCGCAGTTCTATTCCCTATTTAGTAGACAATTTATGACCTGTTATGGCGTGGACTTCGACCACAGGCGTTTGGAACTCAAGGAAACAAGCTATTTGTGATACGCTTGCGACACGTCCGTCTCTCACCACTACCAAAGAAGGACTTACTTGAGTCAACTGACAGGTGGCAATGTCACATTTATTGTACAAACGGCGGGTAGTGTAATATAACTTATAATGCAAACGGTGGGTAGTACACCACATTATCTTTTCATTTTTTATTAATATTAATATATGTATGTTACTACATATATTAATTTATAGCTTCCTTTATGTCTTTTCACTCTCAATTCAAGTGATCTTTAATTTCCAATAGCGCTTAAACACAAAATCACACACTAAGAACCAACCCTTACAGCTCCAATAGGCACACGATTTGCATACCGATTGCATGCACGACAGTAATCCGAATTTCAATTCATTCGTAACCATTGGTAGTAAAATGTTACAAATAAAGTGTAGTAAGGAAATGTTCAAACATCAAGATTAGTTTCGCAACGTCACAGCGTTTGCGAATGCACTGGACAACTGATTGTATCGGACCGTAGGTATTTCAACGGTTTACTGTCCTATTTAGTTTTGTATACAAACAGATGTCATAATGTTTCTTGGTTTATAGACTTACGTAGAGTATTCGAAGAAATTCTGACGAGATTATATTATACACATATTCCTACCGAGTATTTACTTGTATAGCGAAATACCTACTCTTCTTAGTATTTTTAGATTTTTTTACAAAAGTAAGAAACTTTTTGGACTTTATAACTAAAGACACACACTCCTTTTGAACTCCTTATACTTTGGCACTTATTTTTGATAAAAGACTTTCTTCTAGTTTATGATACCTAATTAGAGAAGATTACCCGAATTGAGGGAACGTGGTGTAATTTACTCCAGATTCTCCTCCATCGAGTGGAACCCTGTTCACACATTGAGTCATGGAAAAGGGTTGCAAGTTGCAACCATGTTAATTGCTTCGTGTATTCAAGAACATAAGGTTACTAGCACATTGGTTGTTCTATCCAAAGTTAAGATCAGTACAAAAGGTCTTTCAACAGAGAGCATATCCGCTACAAGTCGACACTGGACTGATAGCATCGGACCGTATAGTGTGAAACCATTTTAATGGTGTAACACTATATACGATAATATAGTCACTAGCATACTAATATCTACATTAGTATAGTCCGCGTAAAACTGCTAGTCCGATCTGAATATAGAAATGAATCGCGTCGCCATAGCAAATTGTATGACTACACCTGCTCGGAACAACTTCAGAGCGGACTTGCAGTTTGGCGGAGACTATATTTATACTAAAGGGTAAGTACTTATGTATACTTATAAGGTACTTGTCCGAAGTATGGAATAAATTATAGTACGAAACCATTACTTGTTTGGGTATTTTTTTGTTACAATAGCGTCAGATAAAACTTACCCTTTAAAGATGAAATTAACACATAAAAAAGCGCAAATTAAAGTTTACCACATAACAATTAATACACAACAAAAAAAATATTATTGAAATAATTTTTAATTGATAGCTTTAAGTAAATGGAAATCATGTATATTCAATTGTAAGTTAAGCTTGTAATAAGCATAATTATTAAAGGTAATTACATATTACATTACATTTCGATATAGACATTCCTTCAAGATTATCATAGAAATATGGTCGTTATCGATTTCATTTAATCGATCTAGCAACTATGCAAGTGAGTTATTATAATTTTATACTTATGGAGTGTGATTACTTAGAAGATATATATACGTAGGAAAACTTAAAAATACACGACAAATTAACCTCTTTCATTTGAGAAGTTTATATCAGATTTAAAATAAGGAACATTCTGAAAGGATCCAGAAACCCTTTGTGGTTAGACACCGGCGTCTCCACGGCCACACCTATCACTGGCTACTATTAGCAGTGTTAAGCACTGCTGTATTCTGGTTTGAAGGGTATAATAAGGGAGATATACAAATATTGACACATACAAGGCCTATCTTAGTCCTCTAGAGTAGTAGGCTTCATCGCTTTTCTATATGGAGTTGGTTACCGTTCTCCAAATTTGTAAATTTTTAGTATAAAGCAATTATCAAATTTCGAACTTTGATATCCAAAACATTGGATAGATTGATTATCAATAACGCTAACATCTTAATGAAGATAACTGTGAATGTATTATGTATTAATACATTGGAAACTGAAATAAATTGATACATTTTATTCAAAGTATTTCCTGATTCAGACAGAGTTGTTTCGTGCTAAGCAATGCACAGTAGTCATGGATTGTATAAGCCTATTATCTAACTAAGTAAACGACTTATTTCCTATGGTAATACAACTGATTATCCTTATGCAATTAGGAACAATGTACACAGGAGCGGTGAAAGTGGTCTAGTTGTGAAGTTAACGAATAATTACTAGTTGTAGACATTTATTAGTGCAATTAAGTCAAAGAGCCTTTAGGTAATGTTGACTGTTCAGGTTTTTGATACATACATCAGAAGTATTTATCAAAAACTTGAAACCCGAACCTAACGCTGATGAATGGATGGATGGACATTACAAGTTTGTGATAATTAGTTATTTATAAACGTATAAGTAAAACGTGAAATTAATAAAAATGCTGACAAATTTTAATTAAAAATAAAATAGTAAAAACTTAAAATACGGAGACGCAAAAATAAGTAGAAAAACTGATATCCATAACATCGAACCTGGAATCAGTCTTTATTTAACTTTTTGTTAAACTTATTTCTTTTTGTGTAACTTTTGTAACAGGCTTTATTTTTTCTTAATTTTACCACAATAAATTCAGTTTAATAATTTAAACTAGTTTTACACGTAAGGAGGTAACATTTTCATATCTTTACTTCCGTTTATATAATAAAATGTAGAGTCACAATATATTAAATTTCCAATTCAGTTAATTCAGGTGTAACGTTACGATGAAATACACGTTTATTTTATTTTACGTAACACTAAAAATCTTTAGAAACGGCAATTTAATTAAATATTAACTCTGCCTTTTATCAACTATTCAATGAAATACAATTCTATCTAATATCCGTGGTTGAAATACAATAGCTTATCAAGTTTCATATTAACGTAAAGGTTGATGCTCTTAATTTTCTTTTTCTTTCGTACAAAGGAAAAACTTTCACTATTTTGTTCCGATAACAAAGTTACGTAACATTATTAAGTCTGATTCCCAATATCGCGCCGGATTCATTGATTTGAGAAAATAATTATGTTATAAATAATTGACATTAATTGAAGATGTCAGATGTGAGAGCCATAATAATTAAGGTCATATTTTACCTTCGTAACCTTGGATAAACACTTATTTTTACAACTAAGTTTTTATCCACAATCCACAAATGATTCATTCAAAATATTATAATTATAAAACATAATTTATCGTCTTCCCAACAATACAATATTAAAGTACATGAAAAAATATTTTTTAGTATACTCATACAAGAAACTAAGTGTATTATTCAAGTTACTCTGATTAAACTGCAATTAAATACGCTCGAATACCAATCTAAATGAGTCGAAAGCAATCCGGAACCGGAACGACAGTGTGGATAGAGCCTTATCGCAAAGATTGCATCGATCTGACACTGTTAAGGTTTATTTGCATTTATTCAGTATTTAATTGAATGGAGAGCAATGAATACGAATTAATTATTGTGGCGCTTTCTAGATGATTATGATACCTTTATAAAAGTTACTTATTAAGTACTTTCTCGTGTTTAGCTTAGGCGCTATCAGAAATGACAAATAAAACAAAATACTTAAGTACGCAGCTTTCTACTTTAGTGTTACATAAACGTAATTTTCATTACTTTTGATTATTAATTTATTCGTAACGATATTCATATTGCTATAGTAGATATTATGCGTTGAGTAGTAACTAAAACTGGAGTCATTATTTAAAATTGTTATCCAATAAAAGCTTATCTGTATAGCCTATATTATAATGCAGTTAATTTGAATATACAGTCGTGTAAGATAATTGTAATCTTAATAGCATGTAAGTTTTTTATGAGTTCGTAAAATTTAGTCGGGTCTCACAATTAATGTTTTCGTTTATTGTTTATCAGTTATTTTAAGGTAATTTTTGGAATGACATTTTATATTATCACGTTACTCGTGTATTTACCCAAAACTTTTATTTATTTCCAGGTAAGATCTAAAAATTTATTATATATAAACTAGTAGTCAGTAGAAGTACTTAACCCCACATCTTGTGTAGTGTAACTGATCTACAGAGTGATGTAACACCGAGCGCGGTCGAAAGTCGGATGGATGACCGCTGGTGGCTAAATTTGCGCGCTTCCGTGCTTCAGAGGGCACGTTAAACTGTCGGTCCCAGTTATTATCCAATAGTAACAGTTTAACCTTATCAGATGGTTCCGTGTAACAAATATTATGGTTTAAATATCCACCGAAAATCTACTTTGAACTAAGGTTGAGGTTGAACTACTTGAGGTATTTCTACATTAGAAAGAGTCGGTTAAGATTAAATGGTTTTAACACGATGTAGACTTTGATTTATAAATAAAGTTTCATTTCAACATGTATTTCGAATAGTATTAAACATGATTAGTAATCTTCGACCTCAGTAATATGATTGAGTTCAGTTAAGCAAATGCTTGTGACATGCATTCCTGTTCTAAAGACATTTACTAGAGTGCAACCCTTTTTATAACCTACTGTTGAGCATCAAGCTCATCCTATTTTACACCTTATTGGATGTTTTCGCCCCAGAAGACCTATTATAATTGAACGTGTCAGACACCGTCGGATCATATTTTTTGTAAAATATTTTTACAGGCACAACCTGCGTCTACTCGGTACTACTACAGTGTATATAAATACATCAAAACACATTGTATAGTAGAAAACTTTTTATCTGCTAGTACACGCCTGACACTCTCTATCTGTGCATATAAACGAACCCCACTAGCTCTGATAAGATTTTATTAGACACTCATAAGTTATGAGTCATAACCTGTAATATTTTATTTATAATAACTTGTTAATCTTACGAAACCACACCAGCAAGGAGATATTAGCTAAAAGTGTATTTGAAAAGAAATCATAAAATTATACGCGCCCGGAAGTGTATGCAGTTTTGGTGGCATCTTATTGCCATATACGGAATGTTGTATTTCCGTCAGAACCAGTTATGGCAAAGATTTAGTGACGAAGTTTCATCACAGCTTTCGACTCCTGTATATGACTCGAGGCTACTCATGTTAAATATGGTTGAGATTTTATATGTATAATATTCGTATGTGTCATCGTCGACCCATTGAAACTCCTTTCAAAATTAAAAAGATGTAGATTACATTTATTTTTGGGATATTACTTAGAAGTTTGAAGCATTACTTGCGTTTTATGTGTCATTAAAGCGAGTCACAATTGTATTTTAAAATATAATAATGGCTTTGACCCCACGAGTTGTGTAGATCGTACGAAAACGTACAACAGAGGTCGACAGAGGTCAACAGAGGTAAGAAACGTCAGGCGTAGTTAGGGATTGGTTAGATTACTGCTTACGATTAAAGAAACACGCTTGAAAGAAGTGTGTGCTTTTAATCAAATTTCGAACTGTGGTAGGCAAAAATTGGTTAATATTGATTAAAACTGACGGATATAACTCGTCAGTCCTGATTATTATCACATCTGACGCCTTACACCCAAAGACATCTCGATCATTATCTCGAGTATATCCATGGAATATACTGCATACCAAATTGTAAGTAGCACCTATGCCCAGCTGTGGACCATAAACACCAGATCAATTTAGATTAGAACCTTCATTAAGGCAGGATTTCTTACATGAATGGCAATCTCAGCAGTATATATGAATGTAAACTAGTAAACCAGATGTCTGCTCAACGTAGCGGTATAAAGTCATTCACGCGCATAATTTATCATTCATCAACATCTGACGCCAAACGTGCTTGAAGACAAATCGAAAGTAAATCGTTGGTATCAAATATCAATCAGTTGAATGCAACCGTCTTAAGCCACTTACAAACCAATTCAAGTTATTTATCTTAAAATAGTAATAATAGGGTAGTGCAAATTATATGTAGGTGAAGGTTTTTGTTGATTTTAATTGTAAGGTAAAGGAGGATTGTCAACGTCAATGAAGGCCCACTTCAAACGTAGATTCATCAAATGAGAAAATATTGGATTAAGAAAGTAAATAAATATTTACCTACTTGCTAATAATTATTATGAGATTATAATGTCCCAGGTCCCTACAGAGTTTAAAGGGTCATCTAACAGTGCGGATTGGTGTGTACCGATCTCGTAATGTCCATAAATACCTATCTAAATATATATAACTCAAAGGTAACTGACTGACATAGTGATCAACGCACAGCCCAAACCACTGGACGGATCGGGCTAAAATTTGGCATGCAGGTACATGTTATGACGTAGGCATCCGCTAAGAAAGGATTTTGATCAATTCTACCCCCAAGGGGATAAAATAGGGGATGAAAATATTACTTCGTAACGCGAGCGAAGCCGCGGGCAAAAGCTCGTAAAACCATAAAAAACTCTCAGCCAAGAATATTCCCACAAAATATTTCTTTAATTTCTAACGAATACGTATCTTCTAACATCTCTTTTTAGCGTACTTTAGTTTTTCATGATTGAAACCTCGAAATTGACCGAATTTCAATTCGATAATGTACCGCTCGATTTAAATAAATACCAATTATTCGTGTTCAAGGTTCTAGCCGGGTCAAGACGCCACACCCACTATTAAGTGGTCTAAGGTCATATCTATTTGTTTCATTGCACGAAATAACTTCGGTGATTTGGTCAAAAGGGCATGCATTAGGAGCGGCGACATGTAGGCCAGATACAGCCTTGGGTTTAACCTTTATATCATTTATCAGTATCCTTTCTACCACATGGGTACTAATCGTGCAAGTTATTTTTGCGTAAGCGGACACGAGTACTTTTACATATATGTACTTATATTTAGTAATAATGTTTAGTACATTACACTTTAACGGATCAATAGGAACAATATGAAATTTAGAGATATGACCGTAAATTTGAAATGGAATTTCTTAAGTATCAAGAATATAATTATTTCAATAATACAAAGCCGATTGAGTTTTTATATATAATGTAGACTTTATTGTTCTAACTAAAAATCTATGCAAAACATATTGTTACTCGTTTCCTATTAACCACTTAATCACCGTTTACAAACATAACTCCACAATATCCTCTATGAAACCAAAATACCATGAAGCTACAACAGCCTGCTATTTCTAAATATATATTCATCATCAACTCATTACTGTCCCACTGCTGGGCACGGGTCTCCTCTCACAATGAGAAGGATTAGACCATAGCTCACCGCGCTTGCCAAGTGCGTATTGGTGCGTATTTTCTAAGAGGCACATAACCTTGGAAGATTAGCCTGCCTGGGATTCGAACCCGAACCCTCGATCGATAGAATATATTACATTTAATCAATCATTGTATTCTTCAAGCCTCGTATGATTAAGCATCAACAATTAATAAATCGCATTTCCAATGTATCTTTTTATGATGAAGGAAACAGTAATAATGAATATGGAACGATTATTTAACGTAATCAAGATAGCATGTCAATTTCTAAATTGAACACGATATTGTAGTAACAAATTATGTATTTTTTACGACAAGAAAATGGATTTTTAATTTGATTAATAAGGCAGTGTTATTCTATTGTGAGTCGTGAAACCATGCAAATGATTCAATCTATTAATAACCGTGATTTAACTAATGTTTTGCCTAATAAAGATCGAAATTTTACAATATCTGCCTCCTACAAATTGTCAGACAATCTTTGGTAGAAAGTTATATGTATTGATTATTAATAACTAGAATATGTTTGTAATATATCAACTTTAACTAATATATATTATAATACATTGTACCAATACTATTATGTCAATATCGACGTGGATTGGACAATAAATACTTTACAGACATATTAACAAGTGTTACATGCCTAAAAACACTGACATTGCTGTTTTATTCTAGGGGATCTAAGTTCTATTCTAGGTAAAAAAATATTTGGGGTAACACATATTATGTGAAACACTTGTGCTTTTTATGCATGTTATTTGAAATAATTTAATTAAATTGAATTATTTCTAGCCAAGCTTCTATATCATTATAAAACGAGCTTCATATTAATTACATTTTCCTTCATATGTCATATAAGTTGTTACTCAAAAAATCAATTGTAACATATTTACTTCCTCATTACAAATAATTGCTTCCTCTGCACATAGCAATGGTAATAAGGTTTTTACATACTTGTCTCATCGCAAAAGAGTGATGATAAGTGACTAACGACTACATAGAAGAAAATAACTGATATGATTAATAGTAATATCTTAAATTAAACGTATAATAGGGCAAACATTCTTTCACTAATTCTACACACATTTTCACACAACACAACCTGATTTACGACTTCAGTCATTCTTATTACTAACAAAAGGTTAATATTCTATCGTATTCCAAATATAACTTTTTTTTTTTTATAATATAAGAGTAGCAGACGAGCATGCAGTCCACCTGATGGTAAGTGGCTACTGCCGCCCATGGACATCTGTAATCAACCCTAGGTAGGATTAGATATTCCTACCTGAGGTCGGCCACAGATGCGCCGCTACCCCTGAGGACTAAGCTGGAACGCCTCGGAAAAGTCTGTCTCCCTTACCACACCCTTCAAACCGGAACACAGCAGCGCTTAACACTGCTGTTATTAGGTAGAAATAGGTGTGGCAGTGGTGCCGCCGGAGTCGAACCACAAAGGGTTCTACCACCTTTTGAACTTGATCAATTATAAAAAATTGTAGCACTTCCTTCTTAGTACGTAGTCAGACAAGTACCTTAACCCTATTGTCATTAATTGCCCCGATCAATCGCTACACTATTAATCGTAAAACATTTCTAAGTTACTTCTTGTCGAGAGCAAATTGATTATATTATAGCTATCGCACTTTCACTCTTCACGGTTGATCGCTTACGATCGTGCCTGGTAAACGCTTTGGACAATATCTTCTTGAAATTATATGAAATTGCCGAATTCAATGCACTACCTACTTATATAACTTTCCCTTTTTTTTATAAATGCCGAAAAGTACTGTTGAATAAGTCTCAATAATTCTTATGTTTTTCTCCATTTTAATATTTATACTTTTTATATGATAAAACAATGTATATTATTATGTACATGTGTATAAAAGAGCAGAAATTAGGTTTAATTAAGATATTTTAAACTTGTTTAAAAGTAATAGTTTTCAAGTTTAGATACTTTTATGGATTTAATTTATTTGAAAGGATAATAAAAAAAATAAAAATTCATTTGATAATTATATTCACTTAAAGATAAAAGTAAATTATTTCCCTACGATGTTACATAACACTTGAAGAAATGATAAATGTTGTCAACCTCTACTTTGATGAAAACTCAATAATTTGCTTTTCGACAACATTCAAAACACACAAACATAACTATTTATCAATAAAACTTAGTCCAACAAGCCAAGTTATTCCGCCCGCGCAATATCTTGCATAATAACTGTTCCTCAATAAATATTCAGCTCAAAGTCATTTAATAACTCAACATTGTAACCAAAGCCTGTCCAAGAATAAAACTGGATAAATACAGTTATATTAATACCGTGTCAGTGCCAATGTTGTTTAATTAAATATCTGATAGTTACGCCCGATTAAAACTGACACCTAAATACTCATATTTAAATGTATAATTGCGGTGCCTTTAAAGAATGAACTTGGAAATGACGGCTGAACGACCGTGCTGACTGTGATCGTAAAAAATGTGATTAAATCTGCCTATAACACGAAAAGCAGTTAAAACTGATATTAAATTTTTGTTAATTATATGTACGATATTATATTATTAAAATAAAATTAGCATTTCGTAATACAGATATTACATTTGAACTATATAATATTTGTAAGATTTATGTGTAGAAATACGAAACAATTTATGTAGCAGCTTTTTTTAGTTCATTTGTGGTAGTAACTATTGACCAGCTAAAGCTGAAAGGTCTTATTAAGAACACTTGTTTGCTAGTTTTCAATAAAACCGTAGAAAATCTATATGGATAGTCAAATTTCAGCCTATGAACTATATTATTAAAAATTCCTACAAAGCGCAACTTAATCAACAAAACGACGATTACATAGTTTACAACTAATATACCAAAAACAAACAACAGGTAACGACTATTTTTTATATTATTGGAATGAAACTAGAAATCGTATTAAATTTATATTCAATCAGATAATCAATGTCATTTGTACTTGGGCATACTTTATTAACGCGGGGTATACAATCATTAGTAATGGTCGAGAGATGATTGATCTATTGCATAAACTTGTGAGAGCATTGTTTGTAACAAATGATGTCCATGACGCGTTAATGGATAGCTGACTAGCCGTAGCCCGCGGCTTTGTTTATTTGAAATCAAAATACATATAATTATACATTTCTATTTTATATGTGTGTACTAGCTAACTGACATGGGATCGTCTCAGTCCTCGGGTATGGAAAACCGTCTTTAATCGCCTTCATGGTCTATCTATCCATATACGACGGTGGTAACATTTTAACTAATTCTATCTGAAATCTTTATATCATGATAAATCATCATTACCAATATACTTGTACTAGAATAATTCCAAAAACAAGAATATCTAAAATTTGGACTCTTTATCTGGACCACTATTGTTGACTTATTGGTGATGATTATACTTGGACTCTCTTATGGACTTTTTTGTTAACGAGGGAAACCTCTTATTGGTGATTGAAACAAGTCTTAAGTGTACAGAAATGAAACTCATCACGCTATCTACCAGGCGGATTAAAATAATACAGCTTGTAGCTTAAATTAACTATGTAATATCTCTAATATATGATATCGATATATCTAATATGATATATTACAGATACTACAGGCAAAGATTGACCGGCCTTCAATCTAATGACTTTTTATCGAAGCCAATCGAGTTGATGCTAATCGAAAATCGGAAAGCGCGACCTTCCAACATTTCATAACCGATCCCACCCACTGCGCATACGCATCCTGTTCGCCAAAACCTGACTCAGAGGTATTTCCTATTACAATATCAGTTTTATTGTTCTAACATTAACACTCTATAATTAGTAGTTCAACGTGACGACCATTGCATCGATAAGCATATCAGGTAGCAGAAATATCTAGTAAATAGTCAATATACCTCTAAATACCAAGAATATAAGTCTTCATTGTTTACAAGTGGATGATATAAAAGATCAGAAGAATTATATAGACTTATCTGAAATATTTTAGTCTCAGTGACTATATCCATTCATCCTACGATGCACTAATCAACCCGTTAAAAAACCTAACCTAACCTATCCCATAGGTTTTCCTGCAGCCTAACCTATATCGTTTTATAGGAATGGTTAGATTAAATTGGAACAAGAAATACTGAATATCGACTTTAAATATTTAGTTCTGGGTCTAGGAAAGTACTTGTATCTTATTGGATGCGTTATTACTTATATTAACAACAAATTCTTGGTGTTAATATCAATTTGTTTAAAATTAACTGTCGATTAACTAAATTTTCTATGATTTTAATGAAGTAAAAAGTAAAATGCACCATATATCACTGAAGATTTGTAGCACACAAGTCATTGACATAAGACAACATATTGATAGATTCTTCTAATGTTCAGTTTACAAACAAATGACAAGAGAACCTATAAGGCAATAGGAAAAGAAATCGGTGTGTTATGACCCTTAAGTGCTTCCGAAGAACGGCATTGTTTTCTGTGGTCGCGTGAAAAGCAAAACAGTCCTCTTAATGAAATCAACACCGTCTCGATACACTTTCACTGTGATCGATACAGTGTTGTATGAATAATTTTATTAGTTAACTAACTACTGGTATGTTTCGCCCGTGATTTCGTCTGTATAGACTATACACGTTCGTTGTTTTATTGTAGTCTTAACAAAGTTTTGGTACACGTCTCATAAGTTATGCATTATATTTTCGACCATACAACACGAAATACGCTAGTTATTAATATTCAATATGTCCAAATTTTTCGTATCAAATATCGAAAATTGAAAATCTCTAGTAGGCATAAATTGTCGAGTATCGATCAATAGGCAAAATATTGGATTGATTGATCATTAATAAAAAGTCAAGGTCCTTTAACAATACGAATATACTTGAAATGGGAGCTCAACTAATATTGGTTTATGACCATAACAGTTGACCATGACAAACATAGTTTTATTACTTGCTAATCGAAATCTAGTCATAATCTTCACACAATTTGCAAAAATCATGGTTTTATTACTCTGTCTCTTGCTAAACTAAATACTGATCTTTGTACAATATTTTGAAAATATGTCTAGAAGTCTTTACAAAAACAAACAAATTAAAGTTTAATAGTAAACAGATGTAGTTATGTGTTCTTAGTACGTACAATTACTCCGGGAAACGAATAAACATGTTAATTTCCTTTTTCGCATGCGAACGTAATTTACACGTCTTACGTAATGTTTTTATTTCAGTATCGTACGATATTTACGTCTGTGTAATTAACTATTTTTGAGAATAACACTGAGGTATGATTCTCTAGTTTTTCAAATGAAACAATTGTCTTTTTATTAATATAACATTTTGTTTTAATTGAAAGTTTTATTATATTAAAAATAATTAAAACGTTTCAATCATTATATCCACTCATTCTTTCATCGTTCAATCAATCATCATCATTTCTGTCCAGTGGGACAGGACACCAGCAGTGGCTGGGCACAGGTCTTGAAAACTTTTTTTTAAGATTTCTCAGGAATACAGATTTCCTCATGATATTTTCCTCACCGTTTAAGCAAGTGATAATTTATTTCTAATACGCATATAACTTTCAAAAATCTAAGGTGCGTTCCTGGGAATTGAATCTCGGACCCCTCGATCAAGAGTCCGAGTTTCTTAACCCCTAAGCTATCACTGATTCAATCAATCATACATTCATTTAATAAATCATTAAATGTTATACATTAAAAATAAAAAAAATAAGCAACGATGATACACTATAATAAAATGTCTGAAATAATAAGTTATGGTTGTACTCGTATAATGTTATGTTAATGTAAATTTAATGTAATCTTATTCTTTTTTGCGAGAAATCGCTTGTTTATTTACGTAAGTAAAATATTACAACATTTAAATAATTAATATACTTTTGGTATAATGAATAGCATGTTTTACATATTCTTTTTGGTAGTCATCAATAATATCAAACTACTTCACGATATTCACGTCTACAGCATCCGATAAAAAGATATCTACTTTCATATCTGTCTAATTGAGATGATCTTTACACTCGAGCAACAAATAAGCTCTCATCATGTTTTAATTCGGCTATCATTATCAATATCAAAATCTAGACTGCCTTTTTTAGACTACAAGAATTATCTGACATTTAGACACGTGTTATCCAAGCTGATAAATATTTATAACTCGCTACATTATCGAGATAAAGTGATATACGAGCTTCATTATATCTCTAATTCAAATAAATATCAAATTTATTTCAAATAAATATAATTTAAGTGTTTGAATTTTACAAATGAATTTTAAAAATATTATCCGTTACATTTAGGATTCATTTCTCGAGTAGGAAAACTTTTTGTTACCCGCTTGGTAACAATTTAATAATACCACTCTGATAGAGAGGGGTTCGGATTCTATTCCCGGTCAAGCACACATCCGAATAATTACTATTGATTTCTGATAGTATAGTACGTATCTATGAAACGGAAGATCTTGAAGTACTTTATGTAGAAAGCGAATACCTTATTCAACATAGTTTTTAGGGTTCCGTACCCAAAGGGTAAAAACGGAACCCTATTACTAAAACTTCGCTGTCTATCAATCTGTCCCTCTGTCCGTCTGTCACAGGGCTATATCTCCGGAACCGTAATTGATAAACACATTACAGAGAATGCATAACGTCTAACTGTTTAAACCGTACTAAGGTTGAAATTATTAGTTGAAATTATTACAATGCGTTAATACTATAAGTGGTATTATAATAAATACAAATAAGAACCATGAAACATATTTAAATATAGTTACTTTAATTTTATTATACGTTGTATACGTATCATTCATCATCACCCCAACGCCATCTAGTGTTGTGTCATATAACTAAGTATTGTTGATAATAATAACACGAACAAAAAATAATGAACATTTGGTGGTACGGAAGCCTCCATGTGCGAGTTCGACTCGTACTTGGCGAATTATTAAAACGATACATCGCATAGCAAAAGGCGTTTGCATCGTAAACTTTACTAATTGGTTAACTACGACAAGAACGTGTAAGGGACACGTCTAATCAATTTAATAACCGACAGCCAACACCGACAGACCTCGTCCGATAATTTAAATAACCATATCCACTAAGGGTTAGGATTCCTTATGAAAATCTGCCTAGTTTTAATTAATTGGTATAGTACGCCAAAATGCTAGTCCGCTCTGAAGTTATTACGCATATATTCTGTAGCAACGTAAGGGCATACTAACGCAGCTGTACCAGTGTGTGAGAACGGGCAGCGGACGAGAGCCGGGAGGGGTCCCGCGTCTTCGTCCCGCTTATATCTATAATTTGCTATTCGGCGCGACTCGTTTCTATATTCAGAGCGGACTAGCTGTTTGGCGCGGTCTATACTAAAATGATTAGGGGCGGTGATAGCCTAGTATACGAAACTCCGCCTCTCTAGCTGGTGTCCAAAATTCGAATCCCAAGCATCTCTGATTTTCCAAAATTCTATACGCATTATTTTACACTAAAAGTCCTAAAGTTCGAATCCCAAGCATAATTATCACTTATAACGCTGAAGAAGAAATATGGAGATGTGTAGTGTATACTGTACATGCTCGAAAGTTCTCAAAGTATGTCAAACAATGTGCACTTTTTCTGTTTTGTACCCCTATTACCTATATGTTGTATTATTGTCCCGTTCTATGAGAATTTCGGTATTTCATTGTATTATAATTCTTTTTACCACGCTTTTATTAGCTTGGGTTGTATGTACGTATGTATGTACGTATGTAACGGAATCTTTGAACTCGTTTTTACCCACTTTGAACGGTCCGATTAATTTCAAATTTTGAACAATTATCAAGAACCGATGACAATACATGATTTTAATAATTTTATCCCATTCTCCTCATCAGGATCGTCAAGAATCAGGATTAAAGATTTTCCTTGTACAATTTTAGCGTGGTTTTTAGCTTCAAAACTATAATTGTTATAATACATAAAATAATTATACAACTGATGTTATATAATGACTGCACTTATGACGTATACAAAAGCAACGTACCATATATGAAGTTGAAAACCAGGTCACATTTGAATTCGTATTCAAATTCAAATTGAGTATGCAATTTTGAAATGCAGTGTTAGAAATTTTGGCCCCGCACTTATAAGTATTTAAACCCATTAAAATAATTAACATAAAAACTAATTTACTTAAAACGTGTACGATTTACATTGTATTATGGTGCTTAACTAATTCAATCTATAAAAATGGACATGGGCGCCTAAATACATTACTGACTACTCTTAAATATTTATAGTTGAAACAAATTGCCTACTTGTATTCCCTTGTGGATTTTTTTGTTAGAATACCCTTGACTTGGAAGTAAACTTAGCCCATATCCTTCAAACTCTATAATAATTTAGTTTTTTACATACATAAAAATATAAAAATTGAAAAAAATGTAGTACTTGTCTTTTACTAGGGTAAATAACCCTACATCATCAAGTACATATACATATATACATATTACGTAGAGTTCAATTAATATCACAAGTAGTAGAGTAAGCTCTTCTGACTCATTTCAGATTTTTTTATTTGTTTAATATCGAGCAAATAAATATATAACCTTATAAAATGGTAATTATGTCAAAAACAGACAGATATGTTCATTTTCATACAGATATACATTCCATTTCATCCGATCTGCGTAAATTAGTCATGCCTAATAAAACACCCACATTGCTTAACGACGCTATCACATTAGTATTACATAAACATCCAATTAAAGTGTCAACAAACACACTTAGTGATATAATATATGTACTAGTAGCTCCGCCCCCGACTTTGCTTGTGTGGACTTTTTTATGAAATGGTCGTAATATGACCAGTTAAAGTAAAATGGTTTACATAAGAGCTACACGCCTCGAAAGTAATAAGCCACTGTCAAATTTTACAAATGAACAATGGCATTACATGTAGAATTGGTTAGGTTAAGTTAGGTTTGAATATACATGAAAAATCAAAACAAACCTTTCTTCTTAAACAAGCGGGTACAATAAAGTTTAGCCCACCTAGAGATAAAATAAATTGACATTCGTCTCTCTATCAAATAAACTTCAACCTGACTAAACTTAAGTTAATTTTCACTTCCATATTTAGACATAACAACAACATACATTTTATATACATCTAAAGATAGGATTACACACGACGAAGATTGTCGATGCTTTAAACTAGGAAGAGAGAAATCGTCTCTGCGATTACAAAAACCACACTGCAATAGTAAGGCTAATGTCCTATTAATAACGAGAAACTGCTTGCGATTATTTATAATATTGAAATAGAAAATAAACATACAGTCCACTTAATGGTAAGTGGCTACTGCCTATAGACATCCGTAATCAACACCAGATAAGATTAGATTCTTATCTAAGGTTGGCCACAGATGCGTTGCTACCCATAAGGACTATATTGGAATGCCTCGGATAAGTATTACCTTACCATATCCCTCAAATCGGAATACGGCAGCGCTTAACACGGCAGTGTTAGAACAGAAATGGGCGTGGAGGTGGCGCCTTCGGTGTCGAACCAGAGTGTTCTACCACCAAGTATTGCGTGCAGTGACAAGCTATAATTATCTTAATACTTCGGTTATTTAAACGAGCTAGCAATTATACAGACCACGCAAGTTGAGTTAGTTTAATTGTTTAATTATATTGCCGCTTAGGATAATAAAATGTGCGTTTAGTACATTATCGCATTCCTTCTCGATGTTAGAATTTATGTCCAGTGTTAAATTAAAGTATTAGTCCACAGAGAATATGTAGCTTATAATATGTATAGAAAAATTTCTTACCTATTGCTTAAATATTTATTTTACCTAAAATGTTATCCGAAACTTTTTCATCCCATTTCTCTATTCCGTCTACCTAAACATTTTCATCATTTAAAACCGGTTTTTATACTTTGATTTTCCAAATGATGGTTCTAAGTCTAAATCTTTGAATAACACTCATTTTAAAGTTATAAAGAGACGTTTCAATTTTATTTCTAAATTATATGCAAATTAGTTTTAATAAATAATTGTTTAAGCGACATCATGACCTGACTGAACGAATTATCAATGATGATAAATAAAAGTTAGCAAGAACGTTCGATCTCATCTATCGTTAGCAGTCAGACCATTACCTAACTCTAATTGATTAGCTTGCAATTTATAACGCGGTTGGTTTGATAAATTCCTAATAAACCCGCCTGGAGGCTAAGGCGGTAACTGACGTATTTATATACCTAATGCTAGCCTTTAGTATCGTTAGGGCAATAAATCACCACTTTTAATTATAAAACTACCCGGTGCTTCGACACTTGTAGGATATGAGTTGGGACTAGATTGCAACCAATCTGTACTTACCACATTGATTGCAGATAGCAAATTTAGGTCGATTTTATAATATTCTATGGTTACGTAGTAAGATAGAATCTACTGTTCTAGTATCAGGAATTTAAATATAGTTTACACGCCTTTGCTATGGAATAATCAGAATTCTGTTTTGCTAATAATAAATAAGACATTGTGATCTAGTTGTCTTAAATATACCCCTCTTTCTTTAAATAGTATGAAGAACTTTAAAAAAATATAAACCGCCACAATCATAGGTTATTAGGTGTCATAATATAAGTCCTAAGACCGATTCTTGCTGAAGCAGTCTTCTAATGTTACGAAAAATACTTATCTACGTTCGTTTTACTGTAGGTACCTCGTACATAATACACGTATTCTTATTGTTAATAGTTAATATCCACTTTTACTTAATTTTACTTAAATAAAATATGTATATATTACACACGCATACACATACATATACCATACACACACGACCACTAATACAATGTTATCCAAATAAGTCAAATGTGAAGCGCTAAAAAAAACACAGATTAATTAACACCCATACAATTTATTTGCATTTGCCGTTAACATTTCTCTAAGAAATATAACTTAATATGTATCTGCCTCTAGACAGTAGACGTAAACCGATATATCTTAGGAGAAATTCCATTTGCATGTAACACCAGCGATATTTCAAGTGGAAAGATAAGAACCCATTAACTTTTTGTCAGAGGCCTGATGTGAAGTTATTTAATGTAGGTAATTTTTCTTGCAAATTTTTGGAAAGTCTATTTTGACTATTGTTTCCGGGTATTACGTATGAGACACGGGTATTATTATAATGCGTTTTTAGATTCGAGATTTTTCGCTCCTACACTAATCGGTTTTTGTACAATGGAACTAAAAAATATTTTGGAAAAAAGTACTCTTATTTACTGGGATATTACTTCAGTACTTATATTTCAAAGAAAATTTCGTAAAAGTTCTATATTTCCAAAACTAACGTTTGTCGCTGTTTATATAAAAAACTTAGCCTTCTTTCTTTAAATGAAAGTTTTTGTTTATTTTCCAAATCTTTTCGCGACTGGCAGACAGAAAGAAATAAAAATCAAATCAAAAAGACTTATACCTAACTAAAATTAATAACCAACAAGTACGTATTTAATTGCACGAAAACGGAAAAATATCTTAGATAACAATATCAATTAAATTTTATTACCACGTCAAGTCAAGTCATTGACTGAGAATTTAAAAAGCTTATACCCATTCACGTCATCGAACCCTAGAGACCGATTAATAGCGTTAACAATGTACCAATAAGGAAGTAAAAGTTAGGTTAACTCAAGGTCGGGTATCCTAAGTTAGTGGAGCTATAAATAAAAAGGCCGCAACAATGGTAGCGATGCAAACATTGAGCAAGAGATCATGTTGAAAGATAATAGAATAACTCGATCGTATCGCTGACTGTTCAGTTAAGTGTAACGCTCGATAAATGTAGATCGAGATCGGCCGAAAGTGGAGTCTTGACTAGAGCTTATAAGTAATCTGTATAATAGATATGAGGGTATAGGGACTTTTGTTACAACAGCACAAAATCTCCCTTAACGTGTTACAACAGATTCAAGTAAATATTTGTGGATTTAAGGATCTTTGTGTGAACATGAGTCGTTCAAAAGTATCATTCAGGGTAGCAACGCCGGTAGGAATTGAATTTTATGATCATTCATTCATTCATTTTATGATCAATCATTGTAGATGTTTAAGATTGGCAAATGTTGGTGATTATAGCATCCCTATATCGGGACGGGAGTGATATAAACAAATGACCACATCAATATCCAGAATCGGAATACAAAGTCAAATTCATCATTTTGATGTTATCCTGACTAGGGATCAAACCCGGAACCCTCATTGTGTCCGATCAATGCGCGCTGAAATGTGCTCCGCCATAGAACATATTTTCTAAGTAAATAGACAGTTCTTTACAAAACGTGATCTCCATACTTCTGCTTATTGATTAAATTTAGCGATTTGATAAATTGCGAAATCTTTATCGACGATGTCAGTGCGAACTAGGGCTTACAGAGCCCAACGAGGAAGTAAAAGTCCTTTAAGGATAGAGTCCAATTTACGCGGTTACAAAACAGTCGTGACAACATTGGTCACTGTGTCTACGATCTATTTGCATCAATGCACCTGTTCACAGGCGAGCGCCAACTTATCTAATGAACATATCGCTTGAATACATTACCAGCTCCAATGACTTGTGAAATTGCTCTAGCTCGACGATTTTGTGTCAATAAGCTATTACACTTCGAGATTGTTTACAATAAAACGGAATAAATTATAGGTTCTTAAGCGCTAATTGATCCCCACAACAAACGTTCATTACGTAAATAACTAGTTCAAAGTAATTTAGTGTTATTTAATAAATTTATTATCGGTACAAGAATTCCAGTGCAAAGAGAATAGTCCGAAGTTTATGCTCTGATTATTGCACTTTTGTAAACCAAGCTAACTGTACTGCCACATAATTACTGATAAGGTCGGTAAATATGAATACGTCAACACACATACAATGCAATACTGGTATATTTCATCGTTAAATTAAAGTTGAAACCTCTTCATACAATACGAAATGAAATATTGAAACTATTAGTAGGTCTTGTAGATCATAGTAGCAAAATGTACATATTTGTAATGCATCTACAGCGGAGTGTCTCGTCTTTCCAACTCAATTCCCAGAAGTACCGCATCTCCGATCTATCTCCGATAGCATCCGTTCATTTGAAGTAGGTTACGAATATCCTTAGGGAGCTGTGAATACTAAACATGAAGAGAACTCTGTTTACTACGAGGAATAACAAAGTAATGATTTTTTTTTCCTTTTGGCAGATACAAACGCAGCAGATGATCAGTCAACATCAGCGTCGTGGTGGCAAGCTGGAACAGCGACACCCTTCCGCGAGAACTCCGGCAGCAGCAGCGTGTTTTCCTCCACCCATGGCTTAGTCCAGACCCACCCTACTGGCAACGATCCGTTCGGGTCCTTCGCAGGGATCGGCAGCACTATCGGACCATCCGCAAATCCTTTCGCCCAGACTAGCGGCAGCGGTCCGCTGAGTGGCAGCTTCAGAAGTAGCAATCCTCTGCCACCGTTAGCAAGGAACGCGAACGGCAGACCGTCGCTGAAGCACTTGGATTTCACGAGCAGTGCCACCGCTGAGTTGAGGAGGAACCCGGCGTTGTCCGCCCCTGATGAGTGCGCGAGAGCTTGCAGAGAAAATGAACCGCCCAGAATTTGCTACTACCACTTCACTCTTGAGTTCTACACGGTATTGGGAGCGTAAGTAACTTATCTTACTTAATTTCTGTTAATATCAGTTTAATATCAACAATATCAAATTTCCCCATCATTAACTCGTATAATTAGAATATTACGGCTAAACTACTCGTACATTTGAAGCAAAGTTCCTAGTCCTCAGGAGTGGCAATGTCTGTGATCCGTTTTATATAGAGCCCATCTTTTGTATGCTGTTATTTTCTTGATGTTATGGTCGGTAGTGGCCATTTACCTTCTACTACATCCTTGTTTGCTATTTTAATCTTATCTAAAAATCATAACACTTATGTACTTATGAACTATTATAGTTTTACCATCTTCTTAAGTACTTATCTATGTTTCAAACTAAATACATTATTTTGTCAAGCCTGGCTATGATAAACTCATATTTAACAAAAATCTGTCCAGAGTAAATTTTTAAGAAACGACATTTATATCACTCTACAGATGTAGGTGAATCCATTATTCATAGATTCATGTAACACAACTTCGAAACTATAATTATAACGATATTATCAAGTACTATACGAGCATGTAATGGTAGTGAAACATAGCTATTATTAATAAGTTTAGCTCTATCTTGTCCCAAATTCCGCTCGACCGTCACTCATCGAGAATTTCATAAAATTACCTGTTGAGGTCAAACATTTATTCGTTCTATTTACGGGGACGTTCTGATAAAAAAAATTGCTCACCGACCGACTTTTTAACTTCGCACATTAATTTAACGGTTTGTTTCACACAGATAAGTCGTTTTTAGCACCGTTTCTATACGAAGTGATCCAAATTCCGTCGCCGCTGCGTGTAATTGATAGGTGACGACAGAACTTATGCAAACATAGTACTTTCGTCATTTGAGTTATGCGTCAGGGAGGGGGACTAGTGGTGTAATAATTGATAAGCTAATGGACATAAGTGTAAGCTATCATAGTATCATCGACCCTTTAGAATTCCACTACGTTATGCTGGTCTTCGGTCCGAAAATGGTTAAAACTACAGTCATCTTAGGAAATTGCAGATTGGCGAAATCCATAAAACTTTAACATAGACAACTTAGACACTATAGACAAGTTTCACGTCTACGTTTCAAACATGGAGTTTCCTCACGAAGTTTACCTTCACCATTATCGCAAATAGTTATTAATTTAAATAGACACATGACTGCAAAAAATCCTAAATGGTGATCCAACTTCTTACCGAAATGTCACAGCTTCTTCATATCACCTTTCTTTGAAACAAAACAAAACAAGCTACTTTATAACATGCTTAAATAATACTTTTGTGGTTACAGCGCCTGTCAAGTGTGTACACCGAATGCAACGAACGTCGTATGGTCTCACTGCCAATGTGTGCTCGCTGATGGAGTCGAGAGAGGAATTCTAACTGCCAACAGAATGTTGCCAGGACCCTCGATTCAAGTTTGTGAGAACGACAGAGTGGTTGTTGATGTCGAGAACCACATGGAAGGTATGGAAGTCACTATCCACTGGCACGGAATTTGGCAACGTGGATCACAATATTACGATGGTGTGCCGTTCGTGACTCAGTGTCCCATCCAGCAAGGAAATACTTTCAGGTAAGATAACTTCATAATCCTCTTACAGTTGGCTGATAATGCATTCTGCATTCTATTCTGCATTTACATGTATTACACTGTAGTACCTAGTGCTAGTAATTATTATTACACTGTAGAATTCTGTTGATATGTATTTATTTTTATAATATTTATTATTTAGTATTAACTTACGTCATTGAAAGGTAGTAAAATTTCAAAAATGTTTCGTCTGCGCCTACCATTATTGTACTTAAAATCTCACATAAAAATGTTAGTGCCACTATAGTCTGCGTATGTTATGTTATGTATCTTGAATAATACTGATTCTATCGATTAACTTTTCCAGATATCAATGGCAAGGCAACGCAGGTACTCATTTCTGGCACGCGCACACTGGTCTTCAGAAACTCGACGGTTTATACGGCAGCATTGTGGTTAGACAGCCACCGTCCAAGGACCCTAACAGCCATCTCTACGACTATGATCTAACGACTCACGTCATGCTTATCAGCGATTGGCTCCATGAGGATGCTGCTGAAAGGTACCCTGGTCGTCTTGCCGTGAACACCGGTCAAGACCCTGAATCAGTGCTGATCAACGGAAAAGGACAGTTCAGAGACCCGAACACTGGCTTCATGACTAACACTCCTCTGGAAGTTTTCACCATCACACCTGGCAGACGTTACCGGTTCAGAATGATCAACGCCTTCGCATCGGTTTGCCCAGCCCAGGTCACATTCGAGGGACACAACCTGACCATCATTGCTACTGACGGCGAGCCAGTTCAACCCGTTCAAGTTAATACTATCATCTCATTTTCAGGTAAGAAAATCATTAAAATTGTGCCTCTATTGTTATTAGTCTGATCAATTCACCGAAGCATTTGTTACATAGCACTAATTAATATCAAAATTGAAAAAGAAATTGCTGGTTATTCAACGACAAATTTATGATAATCGTACGTAATTTAAAAATAGGCACGCCTATGTCGTAATGAGTATACTTAATTGGTACATCAAGTCAAGCGAAGAGAATTGGATAATATTGTTGCACGTACTCATACTTCCTATTTCACAACACATTTAATTACCTTGAAACAGCTTAAAACAGGATTTAGCATCTTCACTTCATTTTAGGCGAACGATACGACTTTGTGATCGAAGCAAATAATATTCCGGGTGCGTACTGGATTCAAGTACGAGGTCTCGGAGAGTGCGGCATCAAGAGGACTCAGCAGCTTGGTGTTCTGCGGTACGCGAGAGGACCATACCAACCTACATCCACTCCTCCAACCTACGACATCGGCATTCCTCAGGGAGTTGTAAGTTCCTCGCTCATGTTGTATATATTACACAATTGTATAGGTACATGAAACAGGCATATGAATGCTTCACTGAATCGGCAGCTTTTCAACACGCGGCCACGGATTTTGTAAATATGCAAAGGATATTGCCAGTCTTTAAATGCAAATGCGTTTAATTGGTACTTCTATGAATAAGTTCCGTTTAGTGAACATAGATCTCATGTCACGAGCCAACTGTCGCACTTATTAATTGGCGGATATTGCAAACTGGATTCTCGGAGCCAGATACAACCTCGATTAGACCACCACGGTGTCGACGATTGCTCAAGCAGCGCCAGTACCCTAATGAAATTTATTGGTATCTTCCTGTCATTATAAATATTGTTATATACAAGTAATTAAACGTTAACAATTTGTACATACTATACAAAACTGGTATAGAAATTATCATTTTAATTTTAGTAGATTTTGATTCGTAGTTAGTATTATCATGGCACTGATTGAACAAATTACCAATCTGTATATTTATTTAAGTTTTTATTTAATAACATCGCTTGATCAACTTTAAATTTCATATTTTAAAATCTACTTATTTTAAGATAAAGTTGATAAAGCGATAGCATGTACACAACCAGTATTCAAGTAGAAGGATGAAGTTATTACAAAATATATAACTTTTATTTGGTATATAAGTAGCAAATATAAAAATTAAGTAGAAAATATTGTACTAGTAGATTAGATAATGCACGTATGATTAGTAATTGCACGAACCTTTCTCCTCACTAACTATTCAGGTTATGAATCCCTTGGATGCAAGATGTAATGTAGAGAGAAACGATGCGGTTTGCGTTAGTCAACTGAAAAATGCCAGGCACATCGACCCCGCCATCTTGGAAGAGAGGCCCGACGTCAAGATCTTCTTGCCCTTCCGTTTCTTCGTTTATAGGCCAGAGATGCTCTTCCAACCTAACACTTACAACAGATACCTAGGTAAGAAACTGATCACTACTTTCTTTATTCATATTAAGCCTAGAAAGAACACAATCAAACTGACATTAATCTTCCACAGTGGCCCCACAAGGAACACACGTCATAAGTTTGATAGATGAAATTTCATACATGGCTCCACCCGCACCCTTGCTCAGTCAGTACGACGACATCAATCCTGACCAATTCTGTAACGGAGACAACAGACCTGCTGACTGCGGCCAAAACTGCATGTGCACGCACAAAGTCGACATCCCACTTAATACCGTTGTGGAAATAGTGCTGGTAGACGAAGGTAAATTACGTAATGCATACTAAATTACACGTTACGGCTCAAGCCACATCCATTAAGTCATAATGGGAATGCAAATCTAACCGATTACGATTTTCACTTTCAGTTCAAATCGCAAACTTATCTCACCCGTTCCACTTGCACGGATACGCTTTCAACGTCATCGGTATCGGCAGATCGCCCGATCAGAACGTGAAGAAGATTAACCTGAAACACGCCCTGGATCTCGACAGGAGAGGGCTGCTCGAGCGTCATCTTAAACAAGGAGACCTTCCCCCAGCTAAGGATACCATCGCCGTTCCCAATAACGGATACGTCATCTTCCGTTTCAGAGCCACAAACCCTGGCTTCTGGCTCCTCCACTGTCACTTCCTGTTCCATATCGTTATAGGAATGAACGTAGTGCTCCAAGTAGGCACTCAAGCCGACCTTCCCCCCGTGCCTCCCAACTTCCCCACGTGTGGGGATCACCTGCCTCCCATTAATTAGATCTGTTCCTAAAAACAATTGCCACTTCACGTACGTGCAAAAATTGGTATAGCAGTTGATTTAATAATGTTGACTAAGTGTAATTTTATGTTTGTTTTGTGTGATGTGTCCGGTAGATTCGAAGTGCTCGACTCTACCATATGTGTTTATTTTGTATTCGAATGTTTTAGTAGAGTTCATGATGGTTTGTGATGATTTTATTTAATGGTGATACATGTTTCTTTGAACGGATTTCAGTATAAATATGCCATATTTGGTGATATCTTTGGTTTATCTAACGTGTCGCCTTAAATGTTTTCATGTTTTGAGGCTTCTAAACGTACATCATAAAATGTTTTTTTTTTCACCTTAATGTACTTTTGTATTGTGAATGCGTTTGTTCTGTAACTAACTACTTGCCATTATATTTTTCACCAAGGATATTTATTTCGTGTATATATTGAATTCATATGTGTTATAAAACGTACTTAGAAATGTAAGATATATGTTACCTGTTACTAACCCTTCATTGCATGCAAACCAACTGAATCGTAGGAATTGTAAATAATCTGCAATATTTGTAAATACACGATACACAAGAATGATGTTTGAGCTAAACAGATTGCACATCTCCAAACAAACAAGACTGTTTAAAACCGTATGTTAATGTAGAAAATAGATCCACGATCATGTTACCATTCCCAGTTACCACTATACCTAAGGTATCATTATGTGTATTATATATGAAGCTTACCAAGGCACTTTCATTGCATAACCCATTGGCAGTTCCTAGTCCACCAATAAGTATATATTTTTTCGCAATAATTTTACATATTATTCAACTCGCGTGAACGATATCGGAGTCATACTACATGCTCGTAAGCGAGAATCGTATTTATCATTTTATTGTAAGAAAATTGTAAATTTTTTTACCGATTAATATAATCTATTAAATAAAATCTTATTTTATTTTCCCATACTTCGCAAGCAACAAAAATATTATTACCCACAATGTTTTTGAAACCTAACTTTTTTAATTAGCGTATTCATTGATAAATCCGCTGATTAAAAAGGTTATTTATAAATAAAGTATTTAGTGGTGTACATATATAAAAACGCACTATTTAGTATTTTAGAAACGTACATACTTCAGTAGTTCACTAATATTTGTAAGAACCTTTTAGTGGGAAGTGTAGAACCGCAAGGCGCATGGCCGTGGTACAAGAAACACAAACAGGTTGTATATTTGACATGTAATTGCTTGTACATAAAGATTTAACCGCTGTTCACATCTCACGATGTGGAATTTGTATTGATTATTATATTTCATCCAGATTCTGAACCCACTCGACGCCATCTGCGATACCAAGAGGAACGATGCGGTGTGTGTGAGCAACCTGAAGTCAGCGAAGCCGATAGATAAGTCGATCCTGCAGGACCGGCCGGATGTCAAAATATTCCTGCCGTTCCGATTCCACTTCTATAAGCCGCAGGATCTTTTCAAGGAAAACACCTATAAGAATTACTTAGGTTATTACACTTTACTTTTTGATAGCTTTTAAAACGATGCAGTCGTTTTTGACACTAATAACCACCTGGAATTCTATGCCTGACGTATTTAATGTAATGCATCCAGAATCAAAAGCCTTCGCAGAATTTATCATTTGGTTGGAGTCTTTACAGTATTTACCATATATCAGCTACAACAGATGAATAAATTTATAGGAAGATGCCTCTACCCAATCTTGAATTTCTCTTAGTCACCTTTGACATCCAGAACAAATGATATAATTTCGCAACTAAAATCGAAGAAGACTCTGCTTTTTTTATTAAACTTGAAATCTTTCAATATAACGTTTTGTGTTCCAGTGGCACCTGGAGCAGATCATCTCATCAGCCTGGTGGACGAGATATCGTACTCCGCGCCACCTGCACCGCCCCTCTCGCAAATGCACGAGCTGAATCCTGATCTCTTCTGCAACGGCGACAACCGACCCGCCAACTGCCCTGTCGACTGCCGCTGCACGCATATGATCGACGTACCTCTTAATTCTATTGTGGAGATCGTTCTTGTCGACGAAGGTAGGTTTTGAAATGTTCGAAATGTAAATGTAAATTAAACTCTTTATAGTTATATGGTAGCATCGCCGTCTCGCTATATTTATGATATAACTTATAAATCTGCTATGTTCTGGTTTGGTATCTCTTATGTCTTAGTACAGGCATCATTATGTGGCATTAAAATAAGCTAGGAATCAAATCAACTGAAAGAACGAATAATGAACTTCCTATGTGATTTCTGATTGATTAGCATCCTATTTACTACATACGTTGGGTACAAATGGGTCTACAATTAGTTTTGCAGAGAACAAAAATATAACCAGAAGTCTTCTTTTATAAAAATTCTCGATGCTTCTAAAGATATGAAGCTCAACAAAACGAACATAGACAATTTCTAGAGCACTTCCAAAGGAACAAAACAATTCACCAAACAATTTCATCTTGTTTCAGTCCAATCACCGAATCTGTCCCATCCCTTCCACCTCCACGGCACTTCATACAGCGTGATCGGTATGGGCCGGTCGCCAGACAAGAACATAAAGAAGATTAATCTGAAGCACGCTTTGGACCTCGACAGGAAGGGATTACTACATCGACAATACAACTTCCCACCCTTGAAAGATACTCTCGCTGTACCAAACAATGGATATGTCGTTTTAAGGCTAAAAGCTGATAATCCAGGTAATTGATGGTTTGACTTTCCATATACTTTTCATAGGTTCTTAAATAGAATTAATAGGGGTCTAATATGCGAATTCTGATGGCACACAGCAAAAAAAAATAAAAGAAAAATAACAAAAATTACTCGAAAAATTTCATGCTCTACACAGAATTATTTTTATTTTATTTGTAGAATAAGTGTTTCATCGTAACTTACTATGATCTGTGTCTTGCGAGTCGACCACAAGGGTTAGAACTCCAGGAAACGATCCATTTGTAATTCATGCCCTCGACACGTCCGTCTCTCGCCGCTACCAAACTAAGACCGACTCGAATTGCAATCACACATTTATTCACAGACGGCGGGTAGTACACTACTTACATCGTATTATATGGGTAGTACCCCACACTTACGTTATGCTTTTCTTTATTACAGGTTATTGGTTATTCCACTGTCACTTCATCTACCATATCGTGATTGGGATGAACTTGATATTGCACATAGGAACGCAACGAGATCTACCGCCCGTTCCGCCGAACTTCCCGAGATGTGGTCACCATCTACCAGCCATCTCACCACCGACATATCCCAGCGTGGGGTACACGCATTACTAACGTCACTTGTTCTATACTTTGAGATCTGTTCAAACTAACGCTAAGGCTGATCGACCTTCAGCTACTAGCGCGTGAGCGATGTTTGCGTAGGCTACTATCTTGTTGCTTAATCCGCTGCCACTCGGGCATCCAAATTTTTGTTTTGCGTAACCAAAAAGTGGAATAAATTTGATTTTACTAAAAACATCTGTCATCTGTCGATTGTTACGCGCCTGTATTGTACTTACTTGTACTTACTCGCTAAAGATGTAAACTCAAGCGATAGCAGCCAAAGAGCGGTCGGCCAGAAATACGCGAATGAAGAGCGTTGACAACTCGCGCTGGTTTGAACGCTAGCCTACCGCCACTAAGGTTCCACTTCACTGAGACCTCACGAGTGATCATTCAAACCTAACGCGTACTGCCATATTTTATCGTGTTGTTGAAATATGAACAACGTGCGAACGAAATATTTTAATGTAAATAAGTATAAATTAATGGTGCTCTTTGGACCAAAACAATTAGCTAATGAACTTAAAGTTTGCAACTAAACGAAACCAAAGTTCTTATTAACCGTTTATCTACCATATATACTCAATAATCCAATCCAGTTTATGAAAATCCGAAGCATAACTGACTTGCTAAGAACTGATCTATTTTAATTAAATGTTTATATACACGTTACTATAACTTTCGAGGTATTTTGTTGCTTGTTTTTTAGATTTGTACATAAAATTAGATTAGGATCGTGAATAAGGAATAATTATTGTAGAGAAATAATCTGTATACTGCGTACAACCAAGCATGTATCTACTATGTAACAGGCAACTATAACTGAATAGTAAATATAAATGTAGGTGCATTGACTTAGTAATAAAATGGATGTCGGGTCTAAAATTCATGAAAAATATCGAAGAAAGCATAAATACATACGGGCCTTTTTCCTGTCGCGCGGGTTAATATCCGAATCCGATTTGCATGCGTGCCACGTGCATGCTTCATAGATACTTATTATGCATGACGCCAGTGAATAGCGAATAGACTGCAGCGAGTCACGCGTTCTAATTGTACACGCATATGGACAAAGACCCGCGTGATAGAATAAACCATCTCATATTTCATAGCCACTTGTATATTTTTATTAGAAGTTGCATTTTTGGTAATTCTATTATGCCATACCAACATGTTTAAATTGAATACTTACCAGATTTTTCCCCGTATTTGTAGTGAAATATTGCGTCATTGCAAATGACAATTAATCCGCCATTGTAGCTCTTTAAACATTACATTCACCATTTTGTAGCTCTTTAAAATAGGATGTTTTCGACTCGATGTCCATTAATTGATAAGTCAATGAAATTATATAAGTGCAAAGTATCAGAACTATTGTATGCACGGTGTAGATTAGTTAATACTCTTGTTTCACATACAAGTACATATGTACAATGCATTTGAGTAACTTAACATTGCCTGTCTCTGTATATCTCAAGTAACATATGAACTTGAGGCCGTAATAACGTTACGGTTACTTAGTTTCCATCACGCCACATGAAATTTTAAATTAAGACCAAACTTAGTCTGTTAATAAGTCTCTGTGAATTCTCACTACGCACGGATGGAGTAATGGGCTTACTATGTGTTTGACATTGACTTAAACTGGACTTTAAACTTTATTGCTAACACTGAAATTATTAATTTTAAATAACATGCGCCCTTCTAATGTTTCCTGTTACAACCTGTAATCGGTACTCCTGTCTGTTTGTTTGTGTTCTTGTAGGTATGCATCTTGTATCACACAAATTCTTAATCTGAGGCTAATGTAACATTGTCATTTGAAAAAATATCATTTTAAACCAACTAACATGCGAGCTTAGTATCTCCTCGTTTTTCGAAGTCTGTAAAACCGCAATACACAATGGTTTTCGTAATTTAAGTTTTCTTAAAACTTTCAAGTAATATTCTTTGCATAACTATGTACAGCATAAATGCAATGATTGTTTGTTACAGACATAGAATTTATTTAAACTAAGACTTCACTTGTAAATGTATTTCATCCATATAGATTTTCACTGAACACTATGAGAACACTCAACAATTTGACTAAAATAATATTAAATACCATTAAATGAAAGACCATTATCAGTCTAAAGTCAAGTTTAAGTCTAAGTCCTACCTTAGTAGAGCTATGATGAATTTGACACAGAGTACTATTTTAAGGCAAAATATACTCCTGTGGTAGGGCTGCCACACGGGAAGATAATATCAACTTTGATTTCATTTTCCGATAGGCACGATATTGTTATTTGTTCTTTAAGTATTTTACTTTACTATTTATGAAATATTTTATAATGTTTGCAATTTATTTTTATCTTATTAATTATTTATACTATCTTACAGTAGCTTTATTTTAAGTTAAAATTCGTTCTGACTTGCGAGCTAAGCATTGATAATTTCGGTTCCAAAATCACTATTTAAAATATTTTTATCGTTATTTATATTTAAGTACTTTTAACTTAATATGATATTAATTCAACTTATGGGTTTTCTATTTTAGTTTTGGTTCTAAAATCACAGTAAAATATTTATATTTGCGTAAAAAGTAATTAAGAAATTATTAAATATTTAAAAGTTATAACGCGGATGCTGGGATGTTCCTGTTTTATTTATTGTATAAATAAGATTTTTATGTATATGTATTCTCTTTAAATGCTTTAATGTGAACAGAAGTTGATATATTGATAATAGCTTCAAATAATGCAAATGTTATCAAGAAAATATGAAAAAAAAAATAATGAACCTAACGTTCCCCATAACGAAATATGTCTAAAATTTTCCAAAGGTTATCAAAAATAAGGCAAGTAAAGAAAAACCAAGTAAATTATATCGTGTTCTGAACATATTATTATATATCGTAGTTTATACCTGTTGTTTCCTATTTAACATAGTTATAAGTAAATTCTACACCGAAATACATCGAAAGACATAGCGAATATAGTCATTATGATAAATATATTTTTTTATATAAAACATGTTTTTTAATTTTAAATATTCCTAGTATTTTTCGTATGGAATTAGTAAATAAGCATACAGTCCACCTGTTGGTACCCGTTGGCCTATAGGCATTTATTAATCAATCCTAGAAAAAAATAAAGTTCTAGCTGAGCTCCTCTAAAAATATTTTATTGTGCTTAGTCTAGTACGGTGGAATGCCTCGTATAAACGACTTCCCTGCCATGAAAACAGATCCTTTCACACCAGAATATATAAAGGCGTTCTTGTTGTTTTTTAATATACTTACATTTCTTTTTTGATAATAGTGTACTTTTTTGGATAAAACAATTTTACCCAAAAAATCAGTCACTATTTTTCGTTTAAGATTTGTGTGTTACCGTAAGCAAGAGCCGGTGTTAGTTAGTTTTTGTTTGTACCAAAACTACCAAAAGATTATGATATGATGATATTTTTCCACATAGACAAGACTCAACATACAGTACGCAATATAGATACCTAAAAGCCGAAAACTGAATGCAGAAATAAATAATGTAAATACAAAAAAACAATTTTACTATCATAATAAAGCTGGCATTAACGTTTTCATACTATGTAACACAATAACAAATATTTAACATCAATTAAACAATTAACCTTTCTTGTTTTTTTATTCTACGCTGAAGTTGAAATATAAGCCTCAATTACACTGAATACTTAACCCACTCCAATATTATAATGACCCGTATGGTTTCAAATTATTAAGTTTAGAGAATGCCATTACCGTAACATGGATTGTCAATTCTAAATTAATAGTATCAATAAAAATGTTAAAGAAAATTAGATTCAAATAATTAATAAATATTAATATAGAATAAAAAATAATTTTGAATTATATTACTGCAAAAAATTGTTACGGCGAGCCGGCATGATGCCAGTGCAAATGTCAGCATGATTAAATTAAAACATTTTTTTACGTAGGTTTACTAAATGTAATAAAATACCACGGGCCTGCATTGACTGACTATTGTATATCTAGTAATTTATTTATTTAAATCAATCGTACGAATAAAGTTTATTGATGATTAATCATTGGGATAATTACAAAAGGTTGAACATCCCTGCAAAAACTACGCATATTCAGAACACTCACACTTCAATTCTAGATAATATTATATAACCCATTGCCATCAAACATATCATAACAGTAGCCACCATGAACTTTATCGCGAATTTCATTGTTTTGTTTGCAACCTTTTTCAAAATCACTTCAGGTAACTTTATTAATACTTATGCCTGGTAGATATATAAGATAAAAGAGTATAAAATTAAAAAAAAATAGTAAAATATAAGATGAAAAATCTAGGATAAAAAATAAATTCAATAGGTTAAATAATTTTCATAAGATTTTGTTTTTTAAAAATTTGCAGAATATAATACATACATATAGTAAATTATAGTAGTCTCCCTAAAGTGTATAATAATTTAATTTAAATAGAATATGTTAATGTCCGTAATATGTTGATTTTTCACAATAAAATATAACTATAGAAGTGGTGTAAAAATATTTCACAAAATTTAGAGTGAATGAACACTTATTAGAAGTAATTTCATATAAATAGTTCGTACTATTATATAATTTCTGGATTAAAGGTGGTTATGTAGAAGTGCCACAAGCAAGAATCGTCGGTGGACATACAGCCAAGCCCGACAGCCACCCGTATCTGGTGTCTTTGCAGCTGAGGTTCTTGTGGATACGCATGCACATGTGTGGAGGTTCGATCTTGAATGAAAGATGGGTAAGTAAACAGTATGTAGGTATAATAAAACAGTGGTAAAAAGGTGAACATGATAGGAATATTTATGGTTCGCATCCGGCGGCACCACCGCCACACCTATTTCTACCTAATAACAGCAGTGACAAGCGGGACGGGTATACTTAGATTTAGTTATAATAAACTGTTATTTTATTTATAATATAGGAGTAGCAGACAAGGATGCAGTACACCTCTTATCATCATAAATGGCCACTGTCGCCCATGTACATCTGTAATGAAACCCAGATATTATTAAGCTCGCTACAGACTCGAAATAAGAAGGCATCTACACTCATGCAACCTTCTCATTCGCATTCTCGACTATCATCCAGAAAGAACATACAATGTTATGCAACAACAGGCGAGAACGAGAACGCAAGAAAGCTATCACATTCACGCTTCTCGGGTGTTCACGTGGGTTCTCGGTGTGAGTCTGTAGCCGGGGTTAGATTCCTACCTAAGGTCAGTCGCACATGCGCCGCTACTCCTGAGGTTTAAGCTGAAATGGAACGCCGCGGAAGAGTAAGACTCCCTTACCAAGCAACCTTTAAACCAGAACACCGCAGCGCTTGATACTGCTGTTATGAGGCAGAAATCGGTGTGGCGGTGTTGCCGCTGGAATTAAACCACAGTGGGTTCTACCACATTCGAATTTATAGCTCTTTACTTGAAGTTCTTGTAGATTACCTAATCATAATACTTTAATGTTATATTAAATCGTAGATTCTAACAGCAGCACATTGCGTGAGAGAATCTTTTTTGGTTAAATGGCTACCAATGGACGCAGTGGCTGGATCACACGATGTCGACAATTTTGCATGGGGAACACAAATTGTCACTGTATGGAGACGAGTGCCACACCCATATTACACAGGGTAGGCATAAGACAATATTTTTCAAGGCATATTGACTATAGAGCTATAATTTTTTTAATAAATAAGTTATTGGATATATTGAACTAAAACGTCAATTTATAGACATAAATTCAACTTACCTCCTACCTTATGTCCGGTTACTAATACTCAATCTATCCATTAAATTCTGTAAAACAAGTATAAATGTCGTTCACAAAACAACTTTTGAATTAAGTATATAGTTTTGTGACACAAACATATTTTCAATTGTTTAATTAATTAGCATCACGAGTATATGACGTATATTAGGAGTAACTCATTCATTTGTTTTTACTTTGGCCCTTCTTTACAATTTTTCTAAATATTTTAGAGACATCGGTCCCAACGATATCGCCGTACTTCAGACGAGGACACCATTTGCTTTTACGAAACAAGTCCAGCCCATCCGCTTACCTCGTAAATTAAAAATTGAAAATGATAACCTGTCTTTAACTGGTTGGGGAGCGCTGAGGACTACGATATTTATACCAGATCTTCCGAGTAGACTACAAGAAGTACAAGTGAAGTACGTGCCTTATGAAGGTAATACTAAATATTATCAACTTATTCAAATTATGGCTATTAATCTATTCTAATCTTGAAGGTGGTAGAACCCTTTGTGGTTAGACTCCGGCGGCACCAACGCCACACCTATTTCTGCCCAACAACAGCAGCGTTAAGCGCAGCTGTGTTCTGATTAGAAGGGTGTGGTAACAAAAGACATACTTTTCGGAGCGTTCCAGCTTAGTCCTCAGGGGTCGCGGCGCATCTGTGGCCGACCTCAGGTAGGAATATCTAATCCTATCTGGGGTTGATTACAGATTTCCATAGGCAGCAGAAGCCACTTACTGACATGGACTGCATGCTCGTCTCCTAGATTTTGGTCACTAAAATAAGATTAATCATAACTAAATTCTTTTAACTTTTATAGAATGCTACAAAGCTATAGATGAAGTAAAGGGTGACGATGAAATAAATCCACTAGATAAAGACGCAAACATTTGCACTGGTCCACTCACAGGCGGGATAGCTGCTTGCAACGGAGATTCTGGCGGACCCCTCATTCAAGTTATTACTAAAACTAATAATACAGATGTAGAAAATGATCCTGTAAGAGATGATTATGATTACAATTATTATAATGAAGCTGATAATGGAGAAAATGAGCTTGGTCCAGTCGTTCTCGGTATTGTTTCTTGGGGAATAGCACCCTGTGGAGAAAAAGGAGCTCCTACAGTATACACGAAGGTGTCACACTATATTGACTTCATAAATAAGTATATCCAGTAATATATTGTAGGTGATAAAGAACACAGTTATATAGAATAAAATATTTTAATAAATAATAAGTTTACAGCTTATTTACAATATATCACGAGGCCTTAAAATAATGTCTACGTAACTACCTCTTAACTTCTAGCTTAAGGGTTAATAGCATTTGTACTCACTACTCGTTTTAGTAGCCACTTTATAAAAAGTATCAATACTCACTCCCACAATACTTTTCCATTACAAAATAATCTTTGAAAAATTAGATTTTTTTATAACTATAGGAAATTAACGCAGAATAATAATTTATGAAATTTAGAATTGAAATCAAATTAAAATTTCATGTATTGTTTACACGAATTGAGTTATCAACAAGTGAATAATTACTTTTATATAAAATTAATAGATTCTATTTAACGATTTAATGTTTATATCTTTTATCTTTGCTTATAGAAAGTCTGGTATTATCACAATTTCAATACAAAAGCACATCAGCTGGTTTATAATTTCCACATTTGGGTAACGAATCGACCACCAATTTTGGTATCGCTAAAGGAACATTTATTATAACAGCAACTGGTAGTGAAGAAAGTCCACACGACCGACACTCCAGCAACCAGGTTCCTCCGCGATCAGGCTTTATCCGTATAATAGTAAAGCCTTTATTAGGTACAGTAAATGTATCTTTTAGAGGCGCATTCCGTTCATTTCTGTGAAGAGAGAAATAAGACTTTAACATGGTGTTTTCAATACATATAGTTACGAATGAAAATTGTATACTTCAGGCCTCCATTAATTATGGACAGAGACTTGTCAGCTCTTTGTTGCAATATGAAATTTTAAGTATAGGTCATAGGAAGGTACAAAAGGAAAGTAAATTGAAAATATAATGAGTAGATAATCATACGATTACATTTTATAGAAAATGCGTGTCTAATGCTTTAAGATGTTCAAAAGCAAAATTGGATTTTTGAAATATGTTATTTTGTCTTTGCATCTATTGAAATATATGATAACGTATACATAGTTTATGTAAATAAAATGTAACACACCTTATGATTTTTCCTTCTTTGTCAAGTTTATGGAAATCTTCCCTCGATATTGGTAGATTATTAGGATTTTGCCAAGTCGCAATAACTTCTGCACTATATCCGTGTAAATGGAATGTGTATGAATCGTTGCTGCCGAAACCTGCAATTTTAATTCAAGTTAACATATTAGCATATCTCTAGGTATATGTTATAATTTCTGCATGCTACGATGAAACTAACTAATACAACAAATCTGTCTTTATAAATATCACGTATTGTTCCTGATGTCCCTTAACCACGGGATACTAATTGCATTATTAAAGAAAAACTGTCCAAAGGTTTCTGAAATGTTTTCTTGATTTTTTTTACAATATAAGAGTAGCAGACGAGCATGCAGTCTACCTGATGATAAGTAGCTACTGGCGCCCATGGACATCTGTGGTCAACCCAGATAAAATTACATTCCTACCTCAGATCGACTACAAATGCGTCGTTACCAATTCGGACTACGCTAGAATGCCTCGGATAAATATCCCCCTTACACCCTTCAAACCAGAACAAAGCAGCGTTTTATACAGCGGTTATTAGGCAGAAATAGTTGTACCGGTGGTGCGGTTGGAGTCGAACCATACGTTTTACCACCTTCAAATAAGATGGGATTGTTGTCTTACCTTCATTGACCAACGCCAGTTCATACTCTCCTTTATCTTCCGCTTTCAAAACCTGCACACATTGAGTTTGTTTATGTTTCTCCTCCTCGCCCACTTTGCATATGGAATCCGGTTTTACATCCTTAGGCTTCAACAGCATCGGTGTATTTGGATACAGGAAATTCTTGCCGTTTATCTGAATTACACCGTTGCTTGTAGCTAAAATGAAAATTAAATTTTGTATTTACCATTTCAAAAATAAAGTCACAATTGACATCAAGATTAATTCTAAAAAGCCAATTTGTCCTAATTTTTGTTTACAATAATTTGTATTACTATTTCGGTGATTTCTAATAAATATTTAGATTAGCGAAGATAAAATTATTACGTTCTGTTTATATATTTTACTATTTATATATTTAAGGTGATAATAACAACATACCGACCTATATCATGTAATCTATGTAACTAATTATTTATTTTGTTAAACTTTTCATTCTAACTTTTAATTTAAAACCAGTCCGTCTCCTATTTAACTTCCTTAAGACAGATTTTTTCAAAATTATTTCTTAGTTTGCATCTTAGTTATATATGGAACTTCTGTGCAAAAGTTAAGTTTTAAATTCACTACCTTCAGATGTTTTACTACCTACTTTGTCTGTTAGTCATCCAATATATTTATATACACTTACATAGTTCTGCCGGATAAAAAGGCTTCGTGGGTAAAGCATCACTCAAGTATCGATAGTCGTTATCGCTGTCCTTAAACTTAACAGTATTTCGGTCTATGCCCAAATAGACAGAGTTCACATTTTCTGCAGCATTTGTAGAATCTCTCAGATATTGAAGCTTCTGTCCATATATAATAGATGCTGCACCAGGTTCCAGATTATTCTTGGTTTTCTTCTGAAAAATGAATGATAAGCCATATTAGCGGAATAACTTTTTTGACGTATAATAAGCCACATTATTACTAATCCATTGTTGAGTTAGAATCTGTCCACGGAAAGAAAGATGATTAAGTCTAAGTCAAGTTTTTGGATGTCGTAGAACTCTTTGTAGTTCGACTTCAGACTCATTGCTGCCAAACCTTTCTGCGTAATTACATCAGAGTGATAAGGGATAGACAAACTTATTACATACATAAAAAAACCTAAAGATTACAATTAAGTAATAGGTACTTCTGCATAACCTTAAATATATTTTACACACTTACTGGTTCCTCATCTAACATGGCAGTGTAGTTGAATCCAGAATACAGCAGCATAGCACTGGCTGATAGACCACTACACTTGTCCCGCCCGTGGACTCGAACCCAATACCCGCCTGCTTCTTGATCTGCACGCACCACTACATCCATGCGCTCTCCTGAAATTTTATATACAAGACTTTTTAATCTAGATATTTGGAATTTATGAACACATGTTCAGTAACCTACTAATTCACAAACGAAAATGTAGTCCCTAAGTTCCCACTTGGTTAATAAAATAAAATTTAATTATTGTATACATTTTACGAGATATTAAATATTTTTTCCTGTGAAAAAATTGCTATCAAACAAAATTTCAAATTTCCTAAAAATATAATAGTGAAAATTGTTTAATTTTGCCTAAATATCTAATATCGGAAAGTTAAATTAAGCGTAGTTAATTTAATTTTATACCACAAGAAAATGAATGGAAGAGTTGTAAACACTTATCTCTTAATTTTAACAACAAACCTTATAGCACAGTGCGTGTAATGCTTAATTTCTTCGCATATTATACATTTTCTTAAGCATTGAACATACTATGTTATTAGTATTACACACTTCAACATAACTTCCTTACTACCATAAACATTACATACAATTGCCACATTAATAAATCAAAATCCCATTTATGTAGGGAACCGAGATTACGAAATGAGCAACAATCAACGCCACACGCATTCGCATTAGTCAGTGAATGGAAAAAACAAAAGGAAATAAAAGGGCTTAATGTAGTTAGGCGACTTTCACATCAGCAAATGAGCCGCGCGATTAAGCCGCCATTTTGTACCTTTAATATAATTATAGCAATAACTGCACTTTTACACCCAAACAGTGCTGAGATAACTTTTAAAATACTATAAGTGTTTGTCCCTAATTTGGAAATAACTGCCCCTTCCTTTCTTGTTTATATGATATGAAAGCATAACAAATTAACCTTTTTACATCTACTTATACATAATAATTTGGAAAATGACTGAACGGCTTTATGTAAGATTTTAGAAAGAGCATTTTGTTTCGAAGAAATGTACACATTATGGGTAAGATAAAAAAATATAAACATGATGAACATACATTTTGTATATAGTTATAACCCAATTAATTGTTTCATATTCATAATACCATTGTGCACTTTTTAATGCAATTTCAAATTGAACATGGAATTGCAAACCATGTCTGGCAGCTGAAACGCCGCGTGTGAAAATTCTTTAGTAAAGAAAGTGAACTGGAGACCGGTCGTGAGGTGACCTTAAACTCCGAAGTGGACCACGATACACCGATGCCTTTCTCTGCCATTGTCGGTGAAACTTTGAAAATTACACTAACATTTTTTGCTTTCCTGTTTTTACTTTCGATATGTTTACTTGTTGAAGAAAGATTTAAGTTAAACTTGAATAAAACCTTGAAAATTATTTATATTTAACTTTTAAAAATTTGAAACCTAAACCTAAACCTAATTTTATAGTGGAAGTGAATGCTAAGCTAAGCAACTGGGTCGAAATATCGGCAATAATAAAAAACGCATATCGTGAGTACCTGTTACATAATAAAATGTGTCATTCCGCGATAATTTTAGTCTAAAATCATATAATACTAAACAAGTATCTAAGGATGTAACGTACATCAAAAGTTCGGTAACATCGAACTACAATATCGAAATTGTCATAATATAAAAAAATATATCAAAAAATGTATTCAAAAAAATTTTTGGACACCCTTGAAAGTCAACTGAGTTTGCCACCCCTTTTATAGGTCGGCGAATGAAACGGAAGGTCAACTATCGATAAATATGATATCCCGTTGAAACTTTCGGTATGATCAGCTAACGATATTTTTAGGCCTTCTGTATAAATATCGATATATGTATAATTTATCAACTTATTTGTGTTACATATTGTGATGTATGTTTTAAGGTCTAGGTAAACACCTCTCTAGCGATACGTTGACATTAGTTGCGACCTTACCTTACCGCAAAGAGATTAAATACATAATATGTAGGGCTATGCACATTGCACATGAATATGGAAAATCACGAAACATGAAATATCGTGAGGAAACCTACACGCCTGAAAGATCTTACCAAAAAAAAACCCAAAGGTGTTTGATATCTATAAATTCACACTTGGTCAGCACTTGGTGGTTAATTAATGATTGTTGACGTTTAACATGTTTTTCAAAACAACTTATTACCAATTAGTAATAAGTGCTGGCACTATGTCTCCGGTTCTACTATACAGTTGAATGTCTTTAGGTTACCGTAAGTAATGAAGGAGATTTTATTCAATTTTACTTGCACTTTCATGTGCGCTTTATGTACATGAATGGCCTTGGAAGACTCCTTAACTTTATTGATTAAGTACCGACTTAAGTACGTATCTCGAATGACTTGTTTTTATAGTTACGTATATATTTAAAAATATTCCAACTAACAAAAAGGAAATTTTCCACGCTTTATCCCTAATTCTTATGGATGCTTTAAGATTTGAAAACAATACGTCATAGTCGTAGAATAATGACGGATTTGACAAAAATGTGTAATTCACTTTTTATCATATTTGGATAACATATTGTCTAAATATTATTACTGCATTACAGAAAAAAAATCTGTGTATTTCAAATTAATCAGTCGGTATAACGACGGATTTAAAATGCGCTCATAGTAAATGACGTTTGTGAACAACTTGAAATGGCTGCCCTGTAAAGTTTGTTATTTGTTAAAATCGACTTTGTTCTACGACTATGACGATTATAGATTGTTGTCCATAATTCACTTTTCAACATCAAATAGAACCTAAATAATACCTTTTCACTTTCACGGGTACACAATTCGTAACATTAACAAAAAGTGATTTCGTAAGTGAAAGTTGCGATGTTTTTTTAAATCACTACCAAATTAACACATACATGTGGACGTTAGAAAACGTTACTTAATCTTTGAAACGCATGATAATGATATAATACCCTCGGTACCCTCCTTATTTTTTAATATTGTAAGAACTCGTTTTTTTTTAATTTTTTTATTTTGATTCTTGTTTTTTTAGTCATGTGTGTGCTGCTATGTATTCCGTGAATAAAAAATTATTATTATTATTATATGTTTGATGTTATTTGGGACGCAATGAATGAACTGAAGGTGGTAGAACCCTGTGTGGTTTCCGCCTCATAATAGCAGTGTTAAACGCTACTGTGTTCTGTACCCTTACCATGAGTTTTTACGTTTACACAAATATGTCTGTTTGGTATTTGTTTACGTATTTGCCCTGGCGGATTGTGTCAGAACTTGGAAATTGTATGGGCCAATACGTAAACAAATACCACAACAGTCATATTGGTCAAAACGTAAAAACTCATGGTAAGGGTACTGGTTTGAAGGGTGTGGTAAGGGAGAAATACTTTTCCGAGGCGTTCCAGCTTAGTCCTCAGGGTAGCGGCACATCTGTGGCCGACCTCAGGTAGAAATATCCATACCTATATGGGGTTGATTACAGAGGTCAATAGGTGGCAGTAGCCACTTACCTTCAGGTGGACTGCATGCTCATTTGCTAATCCTATAGGTATTATAAAAAAAAAAAACAAAAGTCATTGTGAAAATACAGTAGTAACATTCAGCTTTCAATTATTTGTTTAAATAAAGCAATGAGTAAATAAGCCAACAAAGACATCAAAAAGGCCGACTGTGTAATAAAGTTAAATGTAAACAAAGGTTACATAGGAAGGTAATACGTTTGGAAAGTTTAGTAATTTGCGGTTACATCTCTAACAGTGGGTTCCTGGACCATAAAATATAGCCTATTACACTCCGCTAATAAGGCAAATTTAATGACGACACGTACTTTAAAATTTGTTGTTTGTCTACCTGGTTTTAGTAAATATTTAACACCTGCATTTTTCCTAAGCATTAGTCGGATTGATGGCGATCCAGAGTTTGAATCCCAGGCATGCACCTCTAATTTTTAAAGTTAACTGGCATTATATTAACTTTCACTTGATTTAACCATGAAGGAAAGCATTGTGAGGTAACTTGCATACCTGAGAAATCTTTAAAAAAGTTCTCAAAGGTACGTGAAGTCTACCAATACGCACTTGGCCAGCACGTTGGACTAAGGCCTAATTGAACGAACGAAGCGGATATCTGTGCCCAGCAGTGACGAAGATTTTTCCTACCAGTACACAATTTAAGCACTTATCTACCTAATCTCATGAAATCCTACCTTTAATGTAAAATTAAAATTTTAAATAATCGAACAATTTGAATCAATAATCATTGTCATAATGTTGGAATATTATTATTTTGTGTTACAACTTTTGTAACACCTTGGAGGCTTTAGAATACTTTCTCCACGCCTTTTGCTTTTATGTAAACGTGAAATAAAACAAGACCTTTTCGTAAATCTAGAACATTCTTAGACTGTAAACAACTTTCGAACACTTTTATTTTTGTATGTGACCTAGACACGGATTTCGTTCAACTTATTTTATGAGTTTCCATTAAATTAAAGTTGTTTGTTGTTAAGAAACTGGTTAGAACTCGATCGATATTCTTTGTTGTAATATTTTTCGAGATAAGAGTATATTATTACAAAAAAAGTAATTAATAATATTAAAGGAATTATTAAAATTATTATTAAAGGAATTATTAATATTTAAATTGCTTCCAATGATTTGCGTGCAAATAGTTACGACTCGATCGATATACATTTACCTTCTATAATAAGTAATACTGTTTAGGATCAAAAACTATTTTCAAACAGGAAATATTGTGATATTTAAAATTCATCATATACCTACTTTGATTGACATAAAAGCACTTGAAATGATCTAAAGATACCGGCTTTAAAAGCGTAGGATGGCGTGATTGTGAGCGTGAGTGGATCTCCAAAACATCATTCGTTAATTCAAATATGTTACTTTAACTATTTATCCTAAGCATTATTATAAACCACACTGACATATAGAGGGTACCGGATACTATTATTAACCAGATAACTAAATGAATTTAGATTTATATTCGCTTTGAGTTTTTTATATAACTGTTATAGTTAATGTCACCCACGATTTTTCAAAGTTATGTGCGCATTGGAAATTAATTATCACATGTTTAAAACGGTAAAAGTAAACATCGTGACGAGACCTGCAAAACTAGGAGATTCTAATTCTAAAATGATTTCAAATGTATAGGTATGAAGTCTACCAATTCGCGCGGTGGATTATGGCCTAATCCTTCTCATTCTGAGAGGAAACCCATGCCCAGCAGTGGGACAATAATGGGTCGATGACGTACGCTGAAGATAGTTGTACAGATGTACCAGACGAGCATGCAGTCCAATTGATGTTAAGTTATTAATGCCGCCCATGGGCATCTGCAATCCCCCCGAGACAAGACCTGCTTCCCAGGTCGTCCACATATACCCCTGGAAGGACGGCGGTATGCGTGGTCGCATAGCGTCGTAAACACCAGACAGTGTGGCGAGCCCTGATGCTCATCTGGGCGGAGCCCGAAGGGGCAGCGCGTTCAGAGGACTCCGATTGAGTTCCATAGGATATCCCGGAGTCCTCTTAGTAACGCTGAGGACGGCCACCGAGGGGGTTTTAGTGCGGTAAGAATCCCATATAATCCTGTGTCGCTCCCGGAGCACCGGGTACCTTTTGAAGGTTTCCCCCTCGTCAACAAAAAAAATAAGGTATGTGGACGATATGTGCCGATAGCCCTGTGGACTAAGCTTTTTAATTCTATGTGCAATTTACCGCAATTAGCTATAAATATCAACGATTGCACAATCTAATTACCTGGGTAGAGCAGCACGTGTCGTGTAGATATAGGTTTGACAGGTTTCCCGTCGGTCGCAATAACCATCATGTCGTGACGGTCCACATTCAAAACCAGAGGACACTCGATAGCCGCTGCGTTGATTAATCGGAGCCGGTAAGCGTATCCTGGTATCACGAATAACCTGTAAGAATTAGTCAATCGTTTGTATGGAGTATGAAGTAATTTCTGGTTATCACCATCGTCGTACCACTGTCGTGATGCTGGGGATGGATCTCCTGTTAGAGTACGAGGGTTTAGACCATAGCCCATTGGAATGGCCAAGTACAAATTGTAGACTTCACATACCTTTAAGAACATTTTTATTTAAAGAACCAAGGTGTGTAGATTTTTAATATATTTTCCTCCGTCTATATTTAAGTCAGAAGTAATATCTAAAACGCATATATTTTTGAATTTTTAGAGGCACTTGCCTGGCGCTTAAACCTTAGACCCCCGGATTGATAAGCCGAATTTTATCCACTAGACTATTACTGCGTAAAAAATCTCATATTAAGAGTACATACTACATATTAGTCACTAAAGGCCATAATTTATTACACGGCTTAGCGTTTACAAGTTATTGACTAATTGAATATAATACGTTTGTAGTCTATCACGAAAATCCTTTTCTTATTTCTATAACCACTTTTCACCCATCCATTCATCATTCAAATGGGATTCAAAATTTAATTACATGAAATATTCTTCTTCATTATATAAGACGAGCGTTATATAAGTTAGATAACTCCTGAGCAACATTTCATGCCCACAGGCTTACGATGCCCGTTGTCTGTCAGTCCATCAGTAGATTTTATTAGGTGGAAACTGCGCATTTCGAAGCATCAATGTGAAAGTGCCGGTCATTACAACGCGAAGAAAGTAATTTTATAGTCATATCTATGAAACAGATAGTATACAACACGCAATCCACCTGATATTAAGTGAAAACTACAGCCTGCAGACATCAGATGGGCTACACGCTCTAATGGTGTTTCTTTCGTAAATACTTGGAAATGCTGATAGAATGGGTAAAATGGATATGATTAGTCTGGGACGATAGCCGCTACACCTATTTCTAACGGTATAAATATGCTCCTGCCTTCCAGTCGAACATCGGACAACGGCATCTATGATCACGCTCAGGTCAGAACTCCTATCCTATTTGGAATTAGAAATATCGATGGGAGGCGTGAATATCGGTTGAATTGCAAGCTCGTTTGCATTAGCAAACAATTTGTATTATCAATCTTATACAAAAGAGAAATTTAACTTTTTTGGCTCTATGACTGTCGACGGTCCAAAATCTTTACGCCACAATTTTTTTACGTTTCGATACTGTATTAAATATATTTTTTTATAATATTATAACAAACTTACTTTAATCTGTCTTCATTTCCGTTGATAGCCAGCGAAGTTGGTCGAACTTGGCTCAAGTCTTCTATGTTCCCGGTCAGCAAGGAAGGGAACTTCGCAGCCATCATCAGGGTGTTCTCCTCACCTCGGTCATAGTCGTACAAGGAAACGTGCGGCTCCAAGGGCTGGGGCTGATCCACGACGATTGATCCGTACACACCATCACTTTGATGAGCCACTGGAAATTGATTAATTATTCGTTAGTACGATAAAAATAGCGTGTGGGTGGTAACCTTTTGAAGGTTCTCCCTCGACAACGAAAAAGGTAGGTTTATTGAAGACTAGCCACAATCCTGGTATAATTTTAGACCATGTTTGGAAAATATTAAATTGGCATTGAAGATAACTAAAATTTAAAAGATTTAATGAAATTTTGTAAACACATAACGAAATCATTAGTAAGTAAGTAAGTAGTAAAAAGTCATGCCTGGAATTTACGTTTTTGTTTTAGTCGCGAAGTACTTAATTAAATCATTTAAACAAATTAGGGTAAGAATTAGGAAACCCTCGTATTTTGTTTCATTATGGCAAAAAGTATTTTTTCAAATTTGTGTTAAGCGCATCTATATTTAACACCGCATCTAACTTATTCCTTATGTACAAAAGTCAAATACTACCACAATTACATTTGAGATTTCTCGAACAAAGATTTACATGCACTTTCGTAACAGAAGTAACAGCAGTTGTTGAAGGTTGCTTCTGCAATAAATGCATCACGGGCTAATGACTGAAAGTGCTTGTCGCCTAGACATGTACAATTAACAGAGCGAGTTAAATTTTAAATATTACTTGCTGTGGACTCTAATTTCAACCCCATCAATGAGCTACACAAACAGAACATTTCTTAGATGAAATTTTACATGTGCGTAAGTCAACGGACTTTGTCCTCGAAGGAATGTGAGTAAGACTGTTTTTATGGATGCCACCTTTACGATAACCATTAACATCGAGACCACTTTATCTACTAAATACAACTTTGCTTCTGACTGACAAACATCATACAGACTAACTGACTCAACACAAAGCTTAAACAGGTTATTTAATTTAAATCCTTAAATGCTTAATAAGGGATTGCAACTAGCACTAGAAAGCATAATTTCGCGCAACCATTGCTCTCACCTGAATTGGAATGATAAAAGAAGGTTCCCGGTGTTGAAGCAATGAAAGCGTATTCATAAGTAGATCCATAGGATACCGGGCATTGCGTGACCATCGGCACTCCGTCCATATACGGCGTTCCCTTTTGCTCTACACCGTGCCAATGCATCGCCAAATCTTGATCAGGAACCTTATTTTTCACTTTAACGATAACTACATCGTTTAAACAAACATGTATTGGAGGTCCTGGAGTCATTCCGTTGATCATAATAGCTGGTATATCATTTTCTTGGATAGCAGGTTCTATGTCGAAATCGTAGACACACCGCCGCGGTTTCACGTTGAACTTGCAAGGTCGCTGGCATGATTTGTCTGAAAGAGCGCTGAGTTGAGCAACGTTAGATGTACACATTAAATTGCGTTGGTGTTTCAAAAGCGTTTCGGAAGTGCACTTCCAAGGGAAACTGAAACGCTTGCAACGATACTATTTTTACAGTGATACTTCTATTGGCGTAAAATAGATCAAAGTGTATTTTTCCTGTGGCAGGAAGTGGCCATTGTTACACAAAATGTATTTATAGTATTCACTATCGACTATTTGTTGGTTAAAATTTATTATTTACATATTAGTATTAACTTTCGTCTGTTTGTGGATTTTTTGGTTAACCTTTATTTAAATGCATTAAAAATATCAAATACATCGCAAGGGGTGACTTCTTGAGCGTACATTTATACATTTAGACCTCAAATCAAAATATGCTATTTGTTTAATACAATATGACAAAAAATAAACTATATACTTGAATATTGATGTGGTATTGATTTTATACACAATTGAAATAATACATTTACGCAGCTGAAGTTATAACAAAGGTTAGGAACGTAGTGTACCTGTTTTATAATAATGAAGAATATAACTACCTTTCTACTTTTTGTCACCGATTATGCCCGCTTTTTAAAACCACAATTGAAAATAAGATGGATGGATATTTCATTCATAGCACACAAAAGAATCGTTACAAAACAGTTTTCATAGATAAAGCCAAAAAGTAAAATGGTGTATAGAAAATACCGCTGTTCCAGTGAAACTTACCAAATGAGTCGTTATAAATCTAAGAATTTAACAATATTTCAGTTAGGATCATTCCTTTTGCTTTTAATCCGAGGATTTGTCGGAAAACTAGGTTAATTGAGCAACCTTAGACGAACACATTAAGCCGATTTTGGTTGCAATATTTTTTAACAACAGTAACTCGCAAATGCACTTTACATTAGAACATAGTAACTATGTGCTCAAAATTGCTGACTGTCTTTAAATATTACTTACGTTGAATAAAATGTTATGGTACACACAAATACAATGGCTGTAATATGCATTAAAATTAATATTTGATTACACTGTTATTTTAAAGATATACTTAACTAGTTAAAATAAAAAAATAATTATAGAGTGGTGTCTGACTCAACTAAATTATATAATCTGTTATCAGATTTACAATCATATAAAAACTTAAGTACATTAAAAGGGACTTATCAAAATAAATGTGACAAATTAATAAATGAAATTTAGTATTCTTTTAAATTATTCTACAAGTCAGGTGTAAGGTATTTAATGGTTATAACTTAAGAATCTACAAATTTATATTTCAAAAATATTATATTGTTTAAAAGCGATATTTACGCATAATATATCACCTGAATTCTTCGTTGTATCAGCCAACAAAACGTTAGCCGTCGGCATGAAGCTCTCCAGGGACGCCTTGCCATTGTAGCTCACATTGGCGACGATAATAACACACAGAACTAACAACTTCATGCCGAAGCACGTGTGATTTGAGATCGAAACTTTGCAATCAAGAGGACGACGCAATGCGCTCGTGATGGTGTGCTGAGCGAAACTGTCGGAAAGTTCCGAGGCGGTTTGGCGGGTTGCGGACGCTCGCTTCGTTCCGCTCGCTTGTTGATCTTTGAAGAGATCTGCGATTTAATTGATTTAATTGTAGGAACATACAGATTAATAATTATGTTATTCATAGAAGAGTGTATGAAGGTACATACACTAAAATACTTTGCCTTGTAGGTAGCAAGGAAATTAATAATGTTTTTTTTTTTTTACAATTTATATTTGGCAAAACATGTCGACATTCAATAATTACATTTCATGAAGTAATTAATTGATAGTTTGAATTACCCGTGTGATAAATAATAAACTGATAAATTTACTTGATACTCGTATATTATTAAAGAAGTGTTGAATTAAAATATTTTGTGCTGAATAAATTAAACCGCTGAATAAAATAATTTGATTAAATAAAAATATCCCTTATATTATTATCTTAAGGCCAATTATAAATTAATAATGCATGCAAATTTAGATGGTAGCATTTGTCCAACGTGATAAATGACGTAAACCCTTATCATGGGAATAGACCCATTTTTTTTTTTGTTATCGAGGGGGAAACCTTCGAAAGGTACCCGGTGCCGTGGGAGCGACACATTATGTGGGATGTGGGACACACACAGTTATGTGGGATTTTTACCGCACTGAAACCCCCCCGGTGGGCGTCCTCGGCGCTGCGTAAAGGCCTTCGGGATCTCCAGAGGAACGCAACCGGAGTCGTCTTAGCGCGTTGCCCCGTCGGGCTCCGTCCAGGTGAGCGTGCCGCTCGCCACACCGTCTTTCGTACACGACTGTATGCGACACATACCGCCGTCCTTCCCGGGGTTGCTGGCCGGGCAGTTTGAGCTCCCACTCTTGCCGCCCGCAACCCCGGAAGCCCCTTTTAGTCGCCTCTTACGACAGGCACTACTACGACCGTAGCCCTATTCTGGTCCCAGAACAACTGGGACAATGGGAATAGACCCGTGCCCAGCAATGGGACAAAAACGGTAGATGGTGATGATGATACTTTTTCAATGCCAACCTAAAAATGAGAACCTATTTAATATTTTTCTACAAACCGAATCAATAATAAATTAATCAGAAATATTATAATATCAAAAAAACCCGTCTGCTAAATACAACAACACCCCATTGGTGTGTTATAATCCGGCGAACCGATTGGGCTGTAGGGCGAGCCAAGTAACATACATACATACATACATACGTACATACATAACATACATACATACATACGTACGTACTGCATAATAATTACCCTCCACAGTTGACTAAAAAGGCATGCTCTAAATTCTAGAATGTAGATAGTACGTTGGCTTATTGCCAAAGACCTATTTGCACGAAAATATTGATTTCCTGCCATCGGAACTAGCAATGCCTTGCACAAGGTACTGCGCCACTCTCTTTATTTAGCAACAAATAGTTAATAGTAACATTGAAATATTCTTTTTGTAATGCGCATGCTCTAAATGCAAGGACATTGTTCATAGCATATGGAAGAATAAAAGTAAGAGGAATTTTAGGGCTAATTATGTGAAGAGTCATTATTTTGTAATTAAAATCATGTACGACTAAATAATTAGTTTCTGTTTGCAGCACTCTTTCACTGAGGTCCGCGATTTGAATTCCAGTCACATAAAATTTTTTAAAGTTGAAACCGTTTGAAAGATGGTGGATATGACCTTTTTTTTTTTGTTTACGAGGGGGAAACCTTCAAAAGGTACCCGACGACGTGGGCGCGACGCCGGGTTATGTGGGATTTTTACCGCACTAAAACCGGGGTGGCCGTCTTCAGTGCTTGTTGGAGAACTCCGGGATCTCCGGGAGAACTCAACCGGAGTCCTCCAAGCGCGTAGCCCCGATCGGGCTCTGCCCTGGGGGAGCACTTTTAGCTCCTCCCACACCATCTGGTGTTTACGACGGTATTCGACCACACATACCGTCGTCCTTCCCGGGGTTGCTTGCTGGACGGTTCGAGCCGCCTCTTACGACAGGCAGGGGATACCGGAGCCCTATTCTATTCCCGAGACTACAGGGACAAAGGGTACCTAAAGCCGTATTTCCGAAATCATTCACTCCGGATTTTCCGGCGTATGCCGTAAACTTTTCTTAATTTAGAGAGAAATGCTCAGCATGCTAAGCTGTATATCTATCTGTACCATTAGTATGAGCTTTTCCGTTTTTACAAGAATGACTGTTTTTGTATTTGTTTACGTGTTTGCTCATACTTTTCCAATCAGCGCCCCTAGCGGACTGTATTGGACGGACGGAGAACTGATTGGAAATGTATGGAAAATACGTAAACAAATACAAAAACAGTATTTTTTGTAAAAACGTAGAAACTAACACTAAGGATACCCTACTGTTCCAATTTATTTTCTGCTCCATTTTTCCTGAAATTGTTCACGTCGTGCGATCTGTCACTGAATTGTAGTAATTACAACTGTATTAATCAATAGCATCTGGCCTTTCGTGAGCATTTCAGTGCTTATTAGTATCTGTTTTGTTACCCCATTTTTAAGGAAATTTTAAAAACACTTCAATCCCCCTGGTACGCTGCGCTTTCACTTAAAAGTATAATATTCATAAAAATAAGTTATATCCGTTTTAATAATAGTCGTCAATCAATTTGTCCCACTGCTGGACACCTGTCTCTTTTCAAAGTCATAACACATTCCACCGCGCTGGCCAAGTACGAATAGGTAGAACGATTGAAGGTGGTAGAACCCTTTGTGGTTCGACTCCGGCGGCACCAACGCCACACCTATTTCTACTTAATAACAGCAGTGTTAGGCGCTGCTGTGTTCCGGTTTGAAGGGTGTGGTAAGGGAGACAGACTTTTCCGAGGCGTTCCAGCTTAGTCCTCAGGGGTAGCGGCGCATCTGTGGCCGACCTCAGGTAGGAATATCTAATCCTATCTGGGGTTGATTACAGACGTCCATGGGCGGCAGTAGCCACTTACCATCAGGTGGACTGCATGCTCGTCTGCTACTCTTATATTATAAAAAAAGGTAGCCTACACACCTTTGAGAAGTCGTTGTTTTAAATAACTCACGGTTTCCTCGCGAAGTTTTCCTTCTACGTTTAAGCAAATTATTGTTAGTTTCTAATTCGCACATAACTTTGATAAATCAAAACTCCCCGATTGAGTCATCGAGTTTCAACCACAACCACTGCTTCCATAGTATTTAACTTTAATTTCTTTATAGAATTGCCAATGATAATTCGCAATAAATTAACACGCCCACAGTACTTAATATTGCAATATTACTTCCTCATTGCACTGCACTAAATATGCCAGATGATACTGACACACATCAAAACTTATTACTTTTTCATACGATAATGATGTTTCGTCTCATTATTATATAATATCTCTTGTCATTATTTGTCAACTCTTATAATGGGAATAGCAAATAGCAAATGACGTAAAAAGTTGCAGCTGCTATTAATAGTTTCTTCACTGTTCATAAAATAACATCACTTAACATTAGAAATATTGTTATAAGAAAAAGCAATATCTAAATAAATTAAAAATCTTTAATATAGGACTAATTTCTGTCTGAGATACTCGTAATATAAACATCTAAGTCTATAGAGAATTGTTGTAAAGACATGACAAATACTGACATACATACGTTTATGTAAATGTCCTCGAAAAATCTTACCCTCCGTATTTAGGTAAAAATTAATCATCATCATCATCATCAACCCGTTACTGACCCACTTGGCACGGGTCTTCTCTCAAAATAAGAACGATTGGGCCATAGTTCACCGCGCTGTTCAGACATCGAGCCGATTTTTAAACTTCGGACCCCTCGATCAAGAAACCGAGTTTCTTAACCACTAGGCTATCACTGATTTTAAAAATTATTATGATTATGAAATTATTGATTGCAATCAATTTGCAGTTACTTTAATAATTATCTGCATCATCTACCATTTAGGTTGTCTTTTTTCTGATTTTGTAAATAATATACAAGTCCTCGTTATATAATTGTATAAGGCAATCCATTTCTAACAACGGCTTATTACAAAGCTTCGATCTAGATTGGTTTAATTGTATAATAGATCAAATACCAATTAACAGTATTGCCGCTAATTTCCTAACAAGCTACTAAATTTTTAAATAGCTATCGAGAATCAATGGTATAGGCCTTACGTCAAATTGTATTAAATTATTTTCAGAATCACTGTTATTAATGATTTTCAGATTTTATGTACAGGTTCATGTTCTATTTAAACTTAAGCATTATACGAATGCACCCAACCTCTAAATATAAATGTCGCGTATTTCCCTACTAATTACATAAATATTGATTTCAAATAAACCTTAAATATTGTTGTTTTAGGTCGTTGCTATCCCTTTTTTTTCTTCTCGAGGGGGAAACCTTCAAAAGGTACCCGGTGCCGTGGGAGCGACACGGGGTTACGAGTATGTGGGACTTTTACCGCACTAAAACCCCCCCGTGGCCGTCCTCGGCGCTGCGTAGAGGACTCCGGGATCTCCGAAGGACCGCGACCGGAGTCCTCTCAGCGCACTGCCCCGTCGGGCTCCGCTCAGGTGAGTTTGTATCACCGCACCGTCTGGTGTATACGACGAAATGCGACCACAGATACCGCCGTCCTTCCCAGGGTCGCTAGCCGGGCGCTTCGAGCTCCCACTCTTGCCGCCCGCAACCCCGAAAACCCCTTTATGTCGCCTCTTACGACAGGCAGAGGATACCGCAGCAATATTCTGGTCCCGGAACTACAGGGACAAGGTCGTTGCTATCCCTGTAAATTGTACAAGTTCCTCTCCCTTATATCATCCTTGGAGCCGGCACATTGTCGCTTTAAAGCACAATTTGGTGGAAAAATAAAAGATACAGGTATGTATGTTTTGGAATCTTCTACTCAAAAATAGCCAAACAGAGCACTGGTAAATAAAACACCATTAAGCGTAGAATAATTTTAATCAATATGTGCATTGCAGTAATATAAGATGTGGAGGAGCGAAGCAGGGATCTCCAAAATAGTTGCAAAAATACACACTCTACATCGAATAAAATATCTTTGATTTCTTAGAAAATTTTTGCCGAGTGAATACTTGCTACATTACTTCTGCACTAGTTTCAATAGATTCATAATATTCTTCTTCACTGTTTCCTTCATTACCTGCTACTTTGCCCACCACAACCAGCTTGTCTCTTTCTTTTCTCTTTCTTTCTGGTTATCTTCATGCTACGTGGCCAAAGTAGTTAGAATCACTGCTAACAAACAGTAGATAGCCTAGTTTTGTGCATAGGCTGTTGTGTACTAAAATTGTGCATTGAATTTCATAGACTAACGCTAATGTGCTGACTTAAACCTTGACAACAGTAATAAACTTATACATCGCCTGCAAAGTAGTAGCAAAAGTATAAATGTTTACTGGTATAATATCAGCCGCAAGCAACACAATCGGCTTTTGTGCTTGCATTAGAATCACGTACAGCGTCTTCTGGTCGTTTGTCTTAAAGTTCTCCCATCCACAGCTGTACACTGCCCTCTCAAACTCTTCTGCAGCATTAATTAACCGCTGGCAAAGAAAACAGTACAAGAAGAAAACTAGGAAACAGTAAATCAGAATCGGAATAAACGGCACCCATTCTTGCAGAGGCAGAAAGAAAAAGAAGCTAATGCATACAGCATTGGAACCAAAATTAACTCCTAAGGGGACGCTGTACAAGTATTTGAAATTGTTAATGATATCCAGGATTAAAGCGTGACGTTTGATCAAAATAGGCAATCTTTCTTTAACCATATTGTCCAGGTTCGGTAGATTCTCTTTGTCTTCGAACATTTGGATTTCTACGGACATTATATCGTACATGGCGGCCGTATGCGCTATGAAGAATAGTAGAAGCGCTTGGTAGTTGAGGACTACGGTCATGATGGTCAGCTCTTGAGTTGCTAATATGGCGACGCAGATCTGATGGTTGGGAGTTGAACTTAGAGGTTCTAATCCTGAAAAAATAAAAATCATCATTTATTTTCTATTGATGGTCATGGGTCAGTACAAGAAGAGTTCAGGGCCAGGTGAGAATTTACTTCTACACACTTGTAAGAATATTTTTTTCCCGAAGCCTCAGATTACTTATGACATTTTCGTTCAAATTTAATTGTGCAATTGCCAATTAACTTATCTACATATAATTTTGTGAAATTAAAGTCATGCATCTGTATTCCAATGTTGGCCTCCGACGGAACCCCTTTCTACGTAATCTGCTGCTGAGAGTAAATATATTTGCATCAGAATCTTATTATAAGTCAACTAAGTGAAGTATTTTAAAGATGGTTTTAATTGTTAGATTTTAGCTATCAGAAACAAATAAAATCGTTAAGAAAAATAACTTACCAACGCAAGGTGTCATAGAAAAATTGTTATTAGTGATATCAGTTCGATGTGGTAGGTAGATAAACATAGCATCGATTAAATTGAACCCATAGAAAATGAACAATATTTTCTTTATAACTGACATGCTCTTTTCATGTTTCTCCCTCAAAATTACAGTCTCCCTGGATAAAACGTCGCTTTGTTTTACCATGGTCAGAACGGTTCTTAGTAGAGGTCTGTTGGGTAAGAATAATAAAGTATTACAAAGTAATTCCTAAGAAATAACAGACAGGCAAATAATGAGGCGGCAAAATTGAGGACAGTTGCACGAAGTAATAGTAATTTACCTATATGTAATTCGCTGAATTGAATTCGCAAAAAAAACATTTTTGTAATATTAAGCTGTTTCGTATAGGACTTGTTGGCGTCCTATATCTAAATCTAGAGAAATAAAATATAACCTCCGCCCCGGACAGCACAAACCCACTTAAAATACAGCTTATGACTCGTACATCAAAGGGCGGCAAATTTTGTTATTTTTGCCCGATGCGGCTAAATAGCCATATCGAGCCCTGCATCTCGGTATTTTAATATACCCGCAATTTTTCCTAGATTAAGACCTATCACTAAAGTACTAAAATATGTGTGCCGGTGATGCCTCCGAGTCGACCCACAAAAGGTTCTCCCATATTGCGCCTTATCTTCATATCCATTCACATTTGACATACAATAAATTAATTTCCACTAAAACACAACTCACCTCTTCTTCAAAAACCAATAGCTATTATTCGCAGTCAAAGCAAGTATCGAGATGTTGACATAGCTTTTGATAAAGTCACCAGCGCCTTGTGCGTACTTCGCTTGGAATACCGCGCTGCCCACGCCGTACACGTACAGCAATAACGACAAGTGGAGGATCCAGAATGGAGCTAGAAGTAATGTTACAATAAAGTTGTATCAAGTTTCTAAGAATACTTTGATTAAAGGATCAAAGCGCTCGGAAGACGAAGAAAGGGTTTTATCTAATCACTTTGTATTCAATGATCAAATCGTTTTAGGGTATAACGTATATTAAACTTAATAATAAAACGTGCAAGCTTAGTTATTAACTTACATGAGGATCTGTAGTTGTAATATTTGTAAAAGAAAAGATAAATAATTCACTTTTTCATTATCAATAACAAAAAGATAAGGTAGAAGTTACCAATGTAACTTACTCCATTTAAATAACTAAACTTAATCCACTTTTAAAATTTATTATAAACTAATCAGGATAAGACTTTATTTGAAGACCCTTAGGGATTTAGTCAAAGGGACATCTCCCACAGGGCTAGTTGATCATGCCCGGGGAGCGGCCTTGCTCACTTCGGGGCTTGTATATGTACAAGATGTTTAGAAAACTTAGATAGCGTGATTCAGAATACTCGTGGCGCCATCTCTTGACGAGTAGCGGGAAGTCGGTACAGATAAAACTCATAAATCTACTATCGCTTTTATCTTGGAGAGAACCAGCACAAGTCAGCACGATATTTAGCGGCCAAAAGATTATACAAGTTGTTTTTTTGAAAACTTTGCTTATTAAATTAACATTTTTTTTCTTGTCAGAGGAAACGTTAAAAGAAAAGCTAAGTAAACTTCTAGATAACTGTAGTTTATTTTTCAAGCCAATGATCAGAGAAACATGAACAATTTGGGTGTAACTTTTTATATTTAATTTAAAATACTGTTATATTATATATATTTTTTTATATTTTTCAAACTTTTGTAATAAAAACCTCAATAAGAGTTTAGTTTATTTTACAGGCATTTAGAGAAAAATGGACCTGCTAACGTACCACTAATTTTATCTTGAAGAATAGAGAAACCAGCACGGCTCGGCACTATGTTTACCAGCCACACGAGACTGTCCAAGCTGTTTTCTTGAAGCCGAGATTTTACCTTCAGCAATGTGTGTTTTATACGGTTCAACATTTTAAGCAAAATTTATCCGCAAATGATTTGGAAAAAAGAGTTTACGAAGTCATGTAGGTACGTCTTAACCTTACAGCTAAAGGATAGGAAATTTATGAAAAACTAAAAAAAATTGTGAAATTTTCCAGTGTCGCAGCAAACTAATTATTTTTTCCACTATGGAAATATCCATGACTTTTCTTGGGACAATTTACTTTTTAGGGTTTTTAATTGTTACATTGTTAGATCATTCAATTTTAGGTTATTAAAAATAAGAAATATATATCTGTTAAATAATATATTAAATTAAAAAGACCCAAATTGTGATTGTGTGTTCAGATGACCATATGACATTACTAAATTATACAATGCACTTTACTAAGCTAGATTACATTCAAACTACTCTAGTGAATCCAGGTATTATAAAAAGCACATGTTTTCTTTAGGATATGGTGTTTCCTAACTTTAAGACATACACACTAATAGCATATTTTTATAGATTTTTTCATAAAACCCAAAGCATTAATTTAGGAACTCAACGTATAATTTAAAAAATGCGCCTTCACCTAGAATGTAGGTAATTATATTATAATACACTATTATTATAAGGGAGCCAGAAACACTACGCCGTGTTTAGAAGGTGCGATAATTATACAAATTACAAAAGATCAAAGCCTTATATTAACACAAGAATCGTCAGAAGTGCAAATAATGATAATACCTTCTGATGAATATACATACTAACTAATACTCGAGATAATTGATACTTAAAGAACCGAATTCATGCAAATTATTTCCCAAATCCATAGTTTTATAACATTTGCTGAATAAAAGTTTCATATTTTAACGCAATTTTAGATTTTAATGTAAAAATATATTACAAACAAGCACTTCTGTGTGCAATTAATTATATTCACGCGAGTTGAAACACCATTTTTATTTATCAAAAAACTCGAACATAATAATCTAATTACCTACAGTTTAAAAACCGCAAAAAATCTATAAATGGCCTGCAAAGTTTTCGCAAACGTATAAATACGGATCGGCACGATATCAGCTGCCAACAAAATAACAGGCCTCTGGGATTGCTTCAACATTAACAGTACCAACGTTTGATTTTCAAAATTAAATTTCTCCCAACCACAACAGTACACAGCCCTTTCCAATTTTTCTGAAGCTGTCGTCAATCTTTGGCCTTGCAAGCAGTATAAGAAAAAGACACATAAAGTGTAATACACGATTGGAGTAAAGTCCATCCAGAGTTCACGGGGTAGGAACGAGCACAGCGATAGCAACATTGCGTTCACCCCAAAACCGACTCCTATGGGCGAACTGTACATCTCTTGAATTTTTCTAACAGTTTGCAGAAGAAATCCATGCCGAGCGATGTAGTTCCTTAAGCGCTTCGAGACTTCATCCGAGTTATTACAGGTCTTAACGTCATCCAAACTCATCAAGTCTTCAAAGAGGAGATTGTACATAGCAGTGGTATGGGCTAGTATAAAAATAAGTGTGACGTCATAACCAACTATAGCTACAATCGATGTCAGCTCTTGGAATGCCACTATCAATGCACAGACCGCTCGATTTGGTGGTTTGTTCACCGGCTCTAATCCTGTAATAATTAGGGAAAAAAAACACTGAGTTTCTTTTTTGAAGTCATAAAAAGGTATAAAAAACATTAATACTTAATATTGTCCAAATATCTCTGAACACCGGAGATAATTGTTATATTCTCATGCTAATATAAAGAGGAAATGGTCAAGGTTTATTAAATTTTCCCCAACACAGTAATAACTGTAATAAAAATAATAAAGTTTTGTCTCTCTACAAAGCACTCTACTATTTTCAAAATATAGAAAAATAATAACAAAATTGGTAATACCGATACACGATCCTACGGTATAATCCGCCAGGCTGAGAACTTTTGACGGTATGTAAATGCAAATATCGTTGACAAATTGAAAAATGTAGTAAAAAATCACAACTATCTGGATCTGTCTCAGCATCTTACGCTTTTTATCTTGAAATTTGCTTGTCTCTGTAACTAGATCGTCATTTTTCTGGATAAGTTCGATAATTATTTTGATGTCAGCCCTGCATATAAAAAGAGGATTAATCTTTTTCTCAGTGTGCTCTTATTAGCATTTATTACAATATACCTATTTTACCAGTATATAATATATAACATGAACATAGTACCTTCACTAGAACGGTAATAGTAACAGTATTAAAAAGCTAAATACTCAAACAATAGCAAAATAATGAACAAAGCATGTTTCAAGTTACATATTCATCTATAACTACAAAATTATTATTGTTTTTCCTATTATAATTTCTAATACGGAATAAACATTATAATATTGACGTGAAGGTTGCAATATTGTGTCATTGTGATTAAACTTAGATTGGAACTTACTTTTTCATAGACTTACCTCTTTCTCAGAATCCATACACTACCATTCATGATTAGAATAAAGAGTGAAATGTTTAGAAAGCTGTTGACATTGTCTACAAATGTTCCCGCATAATTCATTTGATACACAACGGTGGTGTACAGGTACCAATAAAATAAAAGAGCCATGTGCACTATCCAGAATGAAACTGAAATTGTTAATAATATACATAATTATGTTTACTTCACATGGCATTTTTTTCATTGTAAGTTTCAAGCGAAAGAATTGACTTATTTTTCTTCGTTCTTGGTTTACAAGCAGTACGATACTCTATAATATACTTGTAGAAAAAATATATTGATTATTTTATTGTAACATTAGAAGTTACATCTGAAATTCGACGTATAAATGAATAAGTAGAAATAATCAATTTAAATCCAATGAAGAAATGTTCTTTTGAGTACTATAAGTACAATAAAAAACCACAAACCGACAACTTTCTTCCTCTGATACGTATATCCCCCTATTCTTGGTAGAACATTAATTAAGTTTATTAAATCGGTGCACGAATTTACTAAGAGCTTCTCTTTCATTCCCTGTATTCTCTCCCAAAGGGTCGTCATCTTGGTATCTGTAATCGGCTGAGACTAACTATAAATTCTTGCGAAATACTTTATATTCACGAAATCCACTAAAATATTTAGTCGCTTGTTAAGATATTAGTCGGCCGTCCATAACCTGGTCTATTATACAATTAAAATAATCTGTCAGATTACTGAGGCTTCGTAATAGGGCATGATTAATTGAAATGGGTTGAATTACAAATGAATATGGAGTATTAAATGAAAATTCCGTTTTTAATCCGATAGGGTTAATTAAAAATTTCACGTAGACTAAAGTTCTCGAAACAGTTTCAGAAATTTGTTATACCGGCCTCCCGCAACTCGACAAAAGATGACGCCACATATTCCTGAATCACGCTGTTAAAGTTTTCTAAAAGTCTTATACACATAAAGGTAAAAATCTATAATGACTAACGAATCACAGTCGCGCCTCACAAACAAGCGATCTCCTTGCCATTAATTATGGCTTTTGCCATTAAGTAAGCAATAGGATTCATCTAAAATGTATGTGCAATGCCATTCTGAATTATAATTTCCAACGTTCTCTGATTAAAAAAGGTATAATAGGTACATTATTTTAAAGTAATAACTAATAGCATTAAAAAAATAGAAAGAAAGAAAGAAAGAAAGAAAGAAAGAAAGAAAGAAAGAAAGAAAGAAAGAAAGAAAGAAAGAAAGAAAGAAAGAAAGAAAGAAAGAAAGAAAGAAAGAAAGAAAGAAAATACTACATACGCATTAATGTTATAAATAAACTTGTCTAATCAACACTTTTACACGTTCGAGCTCCCACTCTTGCCACCCGCGACCACAGAAAACCCCTTTTAGTCGCATCTTACGACAGGCAGGGGATACCGTAGCCCTATTCTGGTCCCGAAACTACAGGGACATTCGTAAAGCAATGCCTACCGTAATATATAGATAATTTTATATTAAAATATTTTGACATACCACTAATTTTATCTTGAAGAATAGAGAAACCAGCACGACTCGGCATTATGTTTACCAGCCAAATCAAACCGTCCAAGGTGTTTTCTTGAAACCGAGCTTTGGTTTTCAGCAATGCGTGTTTTATGTACGTAAACATGTTTAACAAAAGTAATTTACATCGAAATCAAAAAATATATGTATTTTACAAAACTGCACCCATTTAAATCCAAGAATATTTTTAGTTCACAAAACCTAAATCATCGACAGATAAATATCAAATAATTATAGCAAGCTATGAGATTCTCAGATTATTAGTAAACCTAATTTTCGTGCGTCTAATTAAGTGGACTTTACTTTTTAGGGTTCCGCTCCAAAAGTCCAAAATAGTACCCTATTATTAAGCCTCGCTGTCTGGCCGTCTATTAAAGGGCCCTATCTTCAGAACTGTAATAGATACACTTGCAATTTTTAGAGTGCACAATGTTAATTGTAATGACCAAAATAAAATAAAATAAAATAAAAACGTCAAAAAGGTCCCTATAAAAGTATTTTTGAGTTTTTTATAAACACAGATGTATTTCGAGTACCTACCTATAATTTGCAATGGAAAATTTTTAAAGATAAATGCTAAGATAACAATACTAAAAGTAAATAAAACATAGTGTTATGGTACTTGTCACCGTAAACGAGTTCGACTCACACTTAGCCATTTTTAAATTTACGCCTAAAGTGAGTGAATTGCCATTAATTGCTATTAATTTAAGGTATTTAAAATAATAAGCAACAATTATGATAATTGTGTCGAAAAGAACAGGCATTGGAGATGGTACTACATGACGAGGTAACTACACAGGTTAATTATTTTTATCTTAATTAATTAATATAATTATTTGTTTCTTGTGTAGATGTCTATGAATTAAATTTCGCGCTATACGGGTCTATAATGTCTTACTAACGACATCTGTCGTACAAATATAACACTATTTCAATCCCTAGTAAGATACCAAGTTCGGTGTCTCAAGTAGTAACAGAAGTTATCATAGATGTCGCTCTTTCCTTTGCACACTTGGTTTAGTTTCATAAAAACCAAACTAGATGGCGTTCAGTTGACCATTCTAAAAATAACCTTGTGAGCTATTTATGTAGATAAGCAATGAAATATTCTTAAAAACAATCTTATTAGATAATTACACTAATATCTTGTCAAATTTAATAAAAATAACGTTATTAACGATGTTATATTTGTATAAATTCCTTTCTTACGCCATATTTTTTCATTTCATGGTTGACTGCTGCAAATGTCATTGGCATTGTAATGTGCTGGTGCGCGGGCAACAGAATGTCATGTTTACATTTACCTGTTGTTTTTTATTTACTCTTACGAGGAGTCTTTTCTTGTTAATATCCGATGACAAATCCATTTATACTTTAGTATTACTTAAACTTGGCTACTTGAATTTTATGTTAGCTGCTAGGCACTTACTCCCCACAAATAAAGATGGCCTCCATAAATCCACATTGTGAAATAGTGTGGTGGCAAAAGTTCCCAGCCTTAGTTATGGAGGAGGGGGTACCTAAAATAAATAAAATAAAAGTAGATACTAGAACTTAAGTTACTAACATAATGATTTCGGAACTTTATTATTTTTTATAATATATAAGAGCAGCAAACGAGGATGCAATCAATCTCATGTTAAGTGGCTACTACCGCCCATGGACATCTAAAATCAACCCTAGATAAGTAGATTGCTTCACGAGGTGGGCCAAAGATGCACCGCTATCCCTTAGAACTGAGCTGGTATGCCTCCCTTACAAAACCAAACTTGAACACAGCAGCACTTAATACTTCTTATACAGAAATACGTGTGGCGTTGGTACTACTTGGTACCGCCCAACCGAACCACAAGTTCTACCAATTTCAACTTATTATATTTTTGTTTTAAGACACTTATCTATGTTTAAGACCAATGCATTATCTTTTAATATGACTAAACATTATCAATGTAAAGCAATTGTGTTGCACTATTTTAGGTCGAAGTGTTACCTTGGCATCTATATAAATAGAAATAAGTAAATACATTGAAGTGCACGTCGGCATTCAGTAATTTCAAACAAGTGTTGTTATCAGCACATAGGTTTTAAGTATCTTGCCAAGATATAACATGTTTTTCCTGTTTGATTATTGTAACTTATTAATATAAAAAATCTTGTCTCATCTTCTACCTGAAATAAAGAGAAAAGCACCGCAGTAATGCCGTTAGATTGCAGAATTGAATTAATCTCGATAGCTCATTGACATAAAATATAATTTCTGTTGAAATGTCACAAAGGAATTTGTGTATTTCTATGCACTAATTGGGTATAGTCCGCGCCAAACTGCTAGTCCGCTCTGAAGTTGTTGCGAGCATGTGTAGTCATACAATTTGCTATGGCGACGCGATTCATTTCTATATTCAGAGCGCGGACTATACATCATTAAGTTTTAAAATATATATGTATATAAAATACGTTGATAATAGAGACGGTTTACATAAAATAGCTCATTCACATATGACGTATCAATTTTAACCGAATACAAATTTCCTGTAAAATTTTAATGAAGTTAATTCAGGATTATCACATAGAAACGGCATTACCTATAATTAATTTACTACTTTCATCCCATCTACCATTACCATTAATGTCATCGTGTACCGTATGCGTCTTTTTATCAATAAACCGGCAGAATTTATAAATAGAGTGACTATATTACGTCTGAATAGATAAAAAATTAACTTTAAGTTCTTAGTAACTCTATAATCGCATATTTTTTCCTGCTCGTTAATGTTATTAATCAAGTATTCTATACTATAATAATAATATAATATATACTATCAGATTCAGATATCCTCATTAGATACATTCAGATATATTTCCGAGAAGTAAACATACCTACCAAATTTACGTCCAAAACCGGTTTAGTTTGGCGTTGTTTTGTATCATACTACATGGCTACATGCACAAAAGGCAGTCCACTACGTCACACATAAGATGTGATCACACTAACACAAGTGCAGATAATATTTTTGCCCCAAAATTTATATCTTACTAATTTGCTTGTTTAGGGTGAAGAAAAACGGTCTTAAACTTCACTTCTTACACTATACCTACTTATAAAACCCTTTATTATTAAGAAGAGTTCTTTTTTCGAACGATAAGATACGATATATTATTTGTACGTTTGTAATCATAGTTGACAAACCTTCGCTCAAAATGGTCCACCCTTTCAGATACAAGTATTGAAACTCAATCTTGCTCATGTAAAAGAAGTCAAAAATATTTATTATAAGTATTTTATTCTTTTATTTTTATTTCTATCTTTAAACCTCTATGTCATTTTATGGTCTAAACTTTTCTGTCGACAGTCGTTAAAATTTATAAGTGGGACAAGAGTTCTCACAAGGATAATAATGTTGATATGAATTTATTTTTACAGTACTATAATTAGAAACTGTGTTCTTACCTAATTGCCAGCAAGACCCATTTTATTAATTAAATGATGTTGACTTTGCACAACAATTGATGTACATGTTACGCTAACATGTTTTAATCTAAACAATTCCTAAAATAACTACCATATGTTGTTTTAGTGGCTTCTCAGCTACTTTGGTCACGTGGCTAGTGGACGAACAGAAAACCTTGATAAGTTGATGGTGATTATTGAATAAAAAAAGGAAAGAGTAATTTCGCAAACGGCTATCTGACTAAATAGCTATCCTCATCGAAGTATTAATTGCAATCGCCCTGAGTAATGCTGAATACCACACAAATTGGACGACTGAATGGATAGAATTGGAAGGAAGAAATTGTTAATACATTTCTGTGGAAGGTGAGACCTCTTAACAATAGATGGGCTGATGGTTAGTATGTTATGAAAAAGTTAAATCCAATAAGATGATAAAATACATAATATTTGAGAATTATTAAATTAATTATATAACATCTAGATAGATTCCTAGTCCACACTCAATACAATACTTCACCTAGAAAGTCGCAAGTCGCAATCGTGTTGTGACGTCAGACCTTTATGTCTGGCACCGGCGCAAACGCAATACGAGGAATTCTCACTTTCATTCGTATCACGTGGTCACTGATGCCGGGTATTTCCTCGTATTACAATGGATCGATCTATAAACAAATACTGCACAAGTCCCCCAAGCATAGAGACAATATCGCATATTTAGTAAATAGGTACAAATTTACCTAATCGATGGATAAGTTTAGGTATATACTTACTCACTACCCCTGGGTAATGATATCGAGTGTATATATTTAAGCGGGGACAAAAAAACGAAATAAAAACTTTTATGAGGATAAAAAAAGCCTTAAGTACCTACCTTACGGGTACATGTTTAATCGATATCTTTAACAATCATGGCTTAACCAGTAGTACATGGCTTAGTACCAATATAATTCGACCGAGGTTTTATTACTATTTTTAGCGTGTTGCAGTTCTATTATTTCTGTTGAAGAGTATGGATGCCGGTGACTTACGTACATATAAGGCGACCATCTTAGTTCCCAGGAGTGGCAACCTATCTGTAATTAGCATCAGGGAGAACCCCTATTTTATATGGAGTTGATTACAGATGTAGATTACCGTCCACTTACCAAATGGATTTTCGGATTGTTTGTTGCTTTAATATGTTAAAAACCTAGTTAGTTGTATGAGGATTTAATCATTGACTTGTCCAGAAATACCTACTTATGCCTAAAGAGTTATTTTAAAGGTCAACAATTTTACATTTTGGCAAGCTATTTCTACTTCCGGATAACTGGTTTTCCATTAACTGAAGCTGCTCCGAAGCCTGGAATATCTATTGACATTTGCATCTATGGAGGAGTTCACACACCTTTGCGAAAATTATGACAACTCTTGGGAAAATAAGTTCTCGCACTATATTTCTCCTTACTGATGATGATAATTTCTGACTTACCTACTTCGAAAATTAAGATGTGCTTTCATGGAATTCTACCCCGGATAAACTTCATAACACTTACCTGTTCGATTAGAAAGATAGTGGAATATGCTCCAAGCGTCCCAATTGTACGTCAGTTCGTCCCGAACAATGGGACGTAAAAACAAAACTACACCAATTTGCGAAGGTCGTTAGACTACAATTATACCGAGTGGCACTTAATTGACAACTATTAGTCCGGCCATACACGAGCAGCTTGGAGCAGCCAGTATCGAATGCTTCAAGTTGCGACTGCATAGTGAACTTCAGACTTATAAGTACGTACATACACGAACCGCTCGAACAGTTGCAACTTCTTGAGGCGGTTGGTAGCACGGTGATTTTTCATCTTGCGGTCAAGCAGTCGCCAACCATACACTAACAGCTCTAGCTGTCGACTGCTCTCGCGGAGTTACCTCAGCCCGCGCTCTTCATTCTTCGTTACGCTTCCTGCCTGCACAAATTCCTCGAGCAGTCAGCTTAACTGCTCAAGGAGTTATCAATGGCAGCTTCAAGTTGACACTGACTGCAAGAGCGGTCCGTGTATGTTGATAACGGGGTAACTGCTCGAGCAGTCCATGTATGGCCAGCCTTAGGTCGTTGCAACGTCATCGGTGTACTATCGGTGGCAACTATCTAGGGCGGCGCGAATTCCGACAACCGCCTACACACAAACAAAATTATCCACACAAAAACAAACGATGCTTGTACACTGATCTAGGCAGTGTGTCAGCCAAGTTTCGGAAGAACCGTGTGAAATTACACAATACTAGTGACCCGGCAGTGTGTCAGCCAAGTTTACACGAACTGTTTCGAAATGCTTTTAACATATGTGTAACTCATAATCCATTAGGCGTTATTTACAGCAGGGTGTCAGGTGTATTCGTAAGCCCGCTGAAGGTGCCAACCACGCCACATCTATTTCTGCTAAATAATATCAGTTAAGAGCTGCTGTGTTCCGATTTAAAAACAAAACGGATACGGTTCCCAGCCACTCAGTAGAAATCACGAACACTCAAATATACATACATACATACATACATACATACATACATACATACATACATACATACATACATACATACATACATACATACATACATACATACATACATACATACATACATACATACATACATACATACATACATACTGGTTGAATAGAGAACTTCCTCTTTTGGAGTCTGTTAAAAAAGATAGCCACGGTAGTAATCTAAGCGCCAGAGCAACTAATTAATGCATACTTTATCAGCCAATTATGAATCAATTATTTCCATTATTTCATCCAATAGTATGTTACTTAAAATTTTCCTTAAGGATAAATTAACGTTTGTTCCCTAAATGAATAAAATTATAATTGGTAACCCGTATTAATAAAGAAACTATTTATACTACGATCTATACTAGCTATGTATGTATTATATGTATATAGGAGTAGCAGACGAGCGTGCAATCCACCTGATGGTAAGTGGCTACTGCCGCCCATGGACATCTGTAATCAACGCCAGATGAGATTAGATATTTCTACCTAAGGTCGGCCACAAATGCGCCGCTACCCCTGAGCACTAAGCTGGAACGTCTCGGAAAAGTATGTCTCCCTTACCACACCCTTCAAACCAGAACACAGCAGCGGTAAAAACTGCGAAATACAAGAAGGTAGAAATGTTTAACTGTTGTACAGTACCTATTAATTAATAAAAACAAAGTCTCTTAAAAGTTTTAATTTATGAGAAAAATATACCTAAAGTCTGTCACGAATATCACAATTCAGTTATTATTAACGCGACGTGGAAATAAATTACAAGTATAAAATTTACATTTTATACAACATGTTTCAATTAATATTCATATTCTTGACGGCATTTATATTTACCTCTCGTTTGTTCTGTATAACGTGTGAGCGAGAAAAATATACAATAGCCGCCATTTAGAATATTTTTTTTTATTGAAACAAGTTATACCTGCATTAACTCGATAATGATTAATTAAATTAAATTTATGCCTGATTTTTCCCTAGGCCGATTTTGATTAATTTTCAGTTTTCCTCATATATTTAAATATTTTAATCTTTGTTATCTTAATGTTGAAAATATAAATCTCGATCATATGTATTGCAGGCTGAAGGTGGTTCGACTCCGGCAGTACCACCTACCTTCTGCCTTATGACAACAATGTTAAGCGCTGCTGTATTCTGGTAGGGGAGACATACTTTTCCGAGGCGTTCCAGCTTCGTCCTCAGGACGCATCTTATCAGCGTAGCCTTTAGCCATCAGGTGGACTGCATGCTCGTCCGCTACTGCTATATTATAAAAAAAACTTCGTTTCTTGAGGTGATCTTAAGAAAAAAATAAAAAGCAGGTTTCGTGCTATACTTGCATGTTTTATTTCAAAGCAGGTAATTGACTATCCTTCTGAACAAGCACTACGACTCCAACCATGGCACATCAAGATGACACAAGTACATATGATAAAGTTAACCTTAAAATAAAGCCTCTTTCAAAATGTATGTAAAAATATTTAAAGAATAAGTTAATAGAAATATCATATAAATGTACTTAATTTATCTATGGTACAATGACTTACTATAGACACAGCTATCAAATGCATTCGTTCATTCAATTTAATAAATAATCTCCATCTTAAAGGGAATTAAAGCTTTAAAATCAGGTGACGCTGTAAGCCAGGCTGCCCCGGCTGGGCTCGTGTCAGCTGTGCTCGGAGCTCACGCTGCGCACCCTACGGATGAAGTCTTCCACCCTTTTGTAAGGGCTCTGACATTTCTCTTGGTTTGATTCTATGAGGTACGGGCCGTTGGTCTCCCGCCCTTCTGGGGTGTGACGACCGCTGGAACCGTCTGCCGCTCGGTTTAGGAACGGCTCCATGTCGGGAACTGATGTCGACGCCGCCATACTTCGCTCCTCATTAGCAGCCATTTCGGCTTCCCTCTGACGGAGCCAGACTGGAGAGTTAACGTATATTTTGGGTCGTTCCCGCAACGCATTGCATCTCTCGAGAGCCGGTCTCCTAATCGGTACGGGCGGCCTGTAAGCGGCCGGGAGCGGCACACCTCTACCGAAAATAGTACAAATTAATCCTTTCAGCGCTGCCCGAAAGTCTTTTAAATGATATGCGTATAATAAAGGATTGATGGCAGAGTTGAGATGCGAAAATATAATGCAAAAATACGTGAGCGTGTTCGGAATGTCTAGTTCTGGCATGAAGGCCTTGACGGCGTTGATGGTGTAGAGTGGGATCCAGCAGACGATGAAGAAGAAGACGATGATGGAGAGGTTTTGCGTGGCCTTCACCTCGCGCTTCTGGGCGGCGCCGAGCACGCGCAGCATGGTCCCTCCCCGCCCTTGACTCCCTTCTACTGTCACCACTGCGCTCATCTGGAAAATACCAACATATTTTAAGAATTCCAGTGACGCAACTTATGGAATTGGGACCAAAACCATAACAAAAACATATTTAAATTATAATTTAGATATTATCTACTTAAGTAACATATGTTCTACTTATAACATCATTAATGTATTCGAAAGTCTGAGTAAATAGAATTATTTACTTTGTACATTACACGTTTTATTCGTACCGTGAATATATTGCGTAGCAGAAGTAACGGATCGAAACGAATGGATTGAAATTACACGTATTTAATTTTAATGGCAAAACCAATATTAATATTAATTTTACATAATAATCATAGATTAGTAAAGATTACTCATGCCTAACAAGAAAATGTAACCAGTTTTGAAAATTGAAAATAGTGTTTGAAAAATATTAAAAAAATGTAGTTTTTAGAGCATTTACGAATGAAACGATATTTCTCCGCACTTTTTCCTCGATGTCTGTATTGTTCCGCGTAAATTACACCATGACAGTGGGAGACGTAATGGGAAAACAGTCAGCCATTTTACATGTGTCAGCCATTTAATGGCTTTCTTCAATTACAAGGTGGTAAGATATCTATCTATAATAATAATATATAGATTAATCTTATATATACAATTCTCGTGTCACAATGTTAGTTACCGTACTCCTGCGAAACGGCTTTACCGATTTTCACCAAATTGTACATGCATATTCAGTAGGTCTGAGAATCGGCTACTATCTATTTTTCATACCCCTAAGTGATAAGGGTTATACACCCTTATGATTTTTTTATTTATATGGCAACACAGCCGGGTCAGCTAATTTCGCTATAAAATTTAACCAACTGATATCAGAAACAACAATACACATGTCCTTAGAAATCTACTTGAACGGGGGATTTTTGATTAAACCATTAAGGGGTTTAATAACCTTTTTGCTTGTGCGTGTTTATGACCCAAGTGGATGAATCATTTCAATGGAAAAAAGTAGCTAATTCTCTGAAAAACCTCTTGGTCATCTGTTACGCTATCCATGGAGAGAAGGAAAAAAAATGTTGTGTGCTGTCACACTAGAGCAAACCATAAGTAATACCTACGACCTTTTTCGATTTTATTTCAAGTGATTTTTAAAATTTTAACAAACATTTTTATACCATAGTGCGTGCTTGTAGGGTATTACTCAATTGTACCAAATTACTAATCACGCCTAGCAAAACGTCAATGACCTCTTTCAGTACCTACCTACCTACCTGCTGTACCTATTTCGCTTTCTATAGGTATTATTAGTGTTTTAACCATAACAATTAAATGTTTTATATGAATCAACAAATGAGAAAGCATCACGCTAATTTGATATTGAACGGTCATTGACGCCCGTAGCCATCACTCTGTGGGTACCTACTCTACTTCAAAAAGGTCATAATCCTGCCCCACTCTGATGGCAGATACTTCGCTGCTTCTGAGAAATAAGTCATTACTACTACTAGACTACATTACAGAAGGGCTTATTGTTTTAAAATAGACACAGAAATGGCGGTAAAGCCACGGTAGTTAATTAAAAAACTGGGTCTTTTTGTAGATAGTGTTGGGCAAAAATAAAATTAAATAGTAACTTTTTTTACTTACAAGTAAAAAAATTGAGTGGAACGCCTTCAGTCACAAGACTTTATATATAACATTTCATACTTCGCTGTCAAGTTTTATTTATTTACTCTTTATCGACCATTTTAAAAACAGTATGGCGCAAAAGGCGGACTTAATGCTAAATAGCATTTTCTCCCAGTCGACCTTAGGGATGTGCAGAAAAATTGAAGGCGGTACAACTTTCATACGTTGTTTCATAGGTACCTACTATGTCGTGAAAAATAATATAATAGACATATTAGTCACTGTCGACATTGTCTGGTTTTTACGTCATGACTGGAAAATTCAGTTCAACATTTGAATAAGATAAGGACAATGTTATTGAATATAATAACATTCTAATTAATTCTTTCGCCAATTCGTTCTTTGCGCGTCATCGATATTAATTTACTAGCAAATTAATAATTTACTGATTATTTAAAAATAGCGCTCGTGACAATACACGTCAGGTCCGATTTCCATCCTCGGTTGAGCAACTTAAGAGAATTAGTAAACAAGCGACAATGGGCTAATAGGAACTCGAGCGACGATTTATATCGACGACCATTATAGATTATTAAAGATTACTCACTCCTAACAAGAAAATGTAACCAGTTTTGACAGTTGAAATAGTTGCGTAAAAAAGTTTTGCCACGTGTCCGTGCTAAAATGTCCCTAAAATATTTGAAATACTTAATTTATTTATTACTAGTTTTTGCCCGCGGCTTCGCCCGCGTTAATAAATTTAACATACATAAAACTGAAAACTCGTACCTTCAACTTTGCTTGTGGGATTTCCGGGTTAAAACTCTCCTATGTCCTTTCTCGGGTCGCAGACTATCTTTGTACAAAATTTCATTTAAATCGGTTCAGTGGTTTGGGCGGGAAGAAGAGACAACCAGACAGACAGACAGACAGAGTTACTTTCGGATTTATAATATTAGTAAGGATGTAAATTACGCAGTATTAGTTATTTATTCGTAAAAATTCTCTAAAAATGTTTTTATTTGCCAAGAATTCAAAAAAATAACTAACAAATCAGCCTTTCGTGACTTCATTCAATTTAAAGGAGGCGAAGTATCTTTACTAATCTATGACGACGGGCGGCAAAAATCAGCGACAGTCGTCGATAGCCGCTCACAGTCGTCGATAGCCGCTCACAGTCGTCGATAGCCGCTCACAGTCGCTAGTGACAGGCGGAGACAGTTGACATCAGTCGGCGAAAGTTGACAACTTGACCACAAGCGTCAACAGTCGGTAATGGTTGTCGACATGAACTGTCGCTCATGTGATAAATTCCTAACCAACGATGGACCATGGGAATTCAAGTATGCATAGCCTTACCCTTTATAAGTTCCAGAAAGTTACAAACGTTATAATATACCTAACTGGTCTTCTTAAACAACTAACATACATTATTGTCTTTTTAAACTATAAAAAAATTAATATTTTCCTCATACGTCAACCGAGGAAGCGACAGACACGATACCCGATCGCTACTCGGAAGACATTCGTGCATCTTAAGTAGGCGTTACTAAACACTATACTACTTGTGTTGCTATACGGTTTAAAATTTACATGTATATCGATAGGAATATTAATATAATGGTACATTCTAATCGCCGACCGAAAAATATTCAACCCATTTCAATAAAATTTTCTCAGATTGTATGGTTGGTCCAGCATGAAACATCATAATTTTGGACCGGATAGATGGCGCTGCTTTTTACATATAAATATTTTTGTGGCATAACTACCTGAGCAGACCAAACTTAAATTAGACTAAAGTATTTGTTAATTTACAATGCAACATTTTTTTGCAACCTATTTTTGCACAATTATAAAAGCAAAAACGTGGGAAACATAGGTGCTACACGGAAGGTGACGGAAGCTCTTTTTGCTCGACAAGATAATGAACTCACCGCTTTTATGGGAAAGTAAAGAAATCGGTCAGACAACGACATGGTCGATCGTCGCCCGGCAGAGAAAGCTTGTCTAGTTATACTTTGTTCGCAATATTTGCAGAGCCGGACTCCGGGGAGGGCATATGGGGCCTAGCACGGTCTCCACAATAGAAATAAATAAACATAAGAGAAATAAAAATATTGAAATTTCGACAGGTCAGCAACTTTTAACAGGCAAACAAACTATAACTAAATCAAATATATGAACTAAAACTTTTTAAATCCAAATAATAAATGCTTACTACTAATAGCTCCACCGTTGGATTAGGTCTCTCAGAGACAATTAACACTATCTAGTGGACTGCAAGCTCGTTTCCTAATGTTATATTAGAAAAGCCACTAAATTTTATTTATCATAAAAATACATTTTTTTTCTTTACGAGGGAGAAACCTTCAAAAGGTACCCGACGACGTGGGAGCAACGCCAGGTTATGTGGGATTTTTATCGCACTAAAACCCCCCCGGTGGCCGGCCTCGACGCTTGTTGGAGAACTTCGGGATCTCCGACTGGTGTTCACGACAGTATGCGACTACACATACCGCCGTCCTTCCCGGGATCGTTTACGGTTCGAGCTCCCACTCTTGCCGCCCGCAACCCCGGAAGCCCCCTTTTAGTCGCCTCTTACGACAGGAAGGCGTTACCGTAGCCCTATTCTAGTCCCGGAACTACAGGGGTGAAAATACACCTAGAACATTCTTTGAATAATTACATTAATTTACATGTCAGTATATAATCCAACATAATAAATTGTAATATTTCCCTCTAGCGAGGGTCATTTCCATAATACCACTAGTACCTGTAATTTAACACAGCTACAATTGTAATGATCGTGACCAAACGAGCATCATCCCATATTATTACCATAGTTATTATTACAATCAAAACAACCCACACACTTTATGGTACGATGCGATAACACGGCGATGCATAAAATAGATAAATCAAAGAAATCTTGTATAATATCATACATGTCTATCAAAACATCGAAGTTAGGCAACTGTCGGTAATTTAAATAAGGTTCCGTCCTTTGATTGCCCTTAGGGGGGCGTTAATGCAAACGCTATGATAGAAATGTGGTAGAGCCTTATGAAGTTCGTCTCCGGCGGCACCACCGCTACACCTATACACCTTACAACAGCAGTGTTAAACGCTGCTGAGTTCTGGTTTGAAGGGTGTGGTAAGGGAGACATACTTTTCCGAGGCTTTCCAGCTTTGTCCTCAGGAGCAGCGGCGCATCTGTGGCCGACCACGGATAGGAATATCTAATCCTATCTGGGGTTGATTACAGATGTCCATGGGCGGCAGTAGCCACTTACAATCATGTCGACTGCATGCTCGCTACTCCTATTTTATAAAAAAATAATAAGAAACCTAAGAAGGTGACCAGGTAATGAAACGCATTGTACTGAACTATTCGCTCAATGGTCGTTCAAAATTTAGAGTCAACGCCGTAAACGAATTGTTTTCTTAACAGTCTGTGGTTAGTATAATCATGTTCGTGCTCAGCACTTTTTGTAGCAATTTTAAATCAAATCAAAATATAACTAAAAAAAATAATAGCAGACATATAAAAACATAATTCCAAGTAGATTCTCAAAAAAAAATATCTGATCACTGATGAGTAGTAGCTATACCTCGACTGTACTATAAAGTTTAATTATCGATAAGCACGCAGGTATTCATTACATCAGGTGTGGAAGGAAATAAAAATAGGAATGATGCTTCGTTTTCCATAAAATAATTATTTTATTCCAACGGAATGACGGATTAATTTGCGCAAAATAATAATTAATTATCATTATAACTAACACAAGTCATACTATTTGTACACTAGTACTTGTTAGACTTACACGAAAACAACTTAGTAGAATATAGCGTGATCAAAAAGGTCGTTAAGAATATCGGTGTAAAATAGTTTGTTCTATTTGAAATTTTGCCGCCCTTAAAAGTGCCGCCCGAGGACTGCGTTAAATTTGAAAGATCCTTCTTTACAAAATTTACACTAATATTATAAAAATGAAAACTTTGTTTCTTTGTTTGGTTCTAATGAATAGATTTGAAGAAATTTTAAAAATTCTTTCAACATTCGAAAGCTACATTATCCACGAGTAACATAAGCTATATTTTATATGAAATGTATTTGATATAGATTTTGAGGCGGTACAAAGTTTGCCGGGTCAGCTATATAACGTTATATAACGAGTTCATTTTGTCGTCGTTTTTGATAGGTATACCAGAGTGATTAGAATATGAGTCTAACTTGGGTTATAATGCGGACCGCATTGCATACAGTATATGTCGTCTTCATGCCAAACAAGTAACGCTGAATTGATGAAATGTTTATCTAGTAATTTTGCGTCAGAGCAAAACATACAGCAGCTTATGTGTGTAATTGTTACGCAAACAACTGTATATAGTAATAGAAGGACTCGTTTTATTTACATTTACTATGACAATAATTCTTGTAATGTCATGTACGATATTATTAATTATACTAATAAATACTTAGGTAATCAATATTTACCAATGATATAAATTGTTAATGAATATTACATTCCACATTTCAACTTAATGGTAGTTATATAATCAAAAACATCATCCAGAGTCGCTAATAATAAGGATATCTACTTTCAAAATGGGGTAAGGCCTGTATGCAAGGCTTTCATCTACCACTGACCACCGCCGTCGGCCATACGTATTTCTTCCTAAGCACTTTTACGCTTATTATTCTAATTTAGAAATTGTGAATCGGAGTTTTATAAAGCGTTCCAAATCAATCCTCAGGGGTCACGATCTTAAGCAGTACTTCAATCTATGTTGTACCTGCTGCTTTAAATCAGGGAGGCAGACGGGAGTCCGTCGGTTTCTTTGATTCAAATTATTTTGTATGTTCAATCGATCAATAGAATGATTTTCCTCAAGCAATTTCATTCACAAACGAGTTCATGTACATACCTTTGCCTCTACGTATCTGTAATCACTTCTCTTTTACTCACCTGAAACATGAACGAGACAAAAAATGCTTGTCTAACGGGTAAATGTCGAGGAATGAATGACGTTTACCGCAAAATAAGATAATGAGATTTCCCTTCATTGAGTCAGTATAGGCTGTGGTATAGGTATCTACTGACTAATAAGTCCTTACTTTTACAATTACGTAGATATTTTAAGTTAATTAATATAAATGTCAGAAAATTTGTCCCTAAGGTAAAAGAGGAGTGGCATGCGTTTGAAACTATGGTGTCTGTGTATATTGTATATGTAGCATCGTAATCACCTAACGGATGACACGTTTATATTTTTTATGTGACGGCCATTTGAAGGCCGGATACATTAGAGTGATTAGCCATATGTGGCAAAAATCTGACCGGCGATTTTTCATTATCTCTTTTTCTAGTTGTTATACCTAACTTTTACACGAGATTACAAGCATTATCATTTTAAGTAATAATAGTAAATGTAATACAATTATATTTTTTATCGCTTGTAATAAAATCATGAGTAACATCCTTCCTCCAACACTTCCAAAATACAAATTGCAATAACGAAATTACAGACACTGACAGACTAACGACACATTATATTTATTATCAACTTCTATAAAAGGCAACTAAAACATTTTGCTAGATTGAGTTTATTCTGTTACATAATATAGTTGTTGGAAATGTTGAGTCTAGTAGATACTATGTTTTAGCATCATGTAGTAGATACCAACCTGTTTTCACAAAAACACATCACATAAATAATTTCTTCTCAAAAGACCCAATATCCATTAATAGACATATGAACTAAATCTTACTGCTGTCGCAGTTTGTATCTGCCCTAATGTCTGTTTTGGTTCTTCCTGGTATACCTGTCATTCCCTGTTTCTATGACACCCATTATCATCTCATAGCACCACAAAATTGTGATTTACGTGGGAAAAAGTGGGATTTACGAATTTGCCGCCAGTGGGTAGGCTATTCAAATTTTGCCGCCCCTACCGATCTCCGAAATTCAATAACCTAGTTAACAACAGTAAATTGAGGAGCCATACAAATTTTGCCGGTCCTTAAGTTTGCCGCCCTATGATTCAGTCTCAGCCTATTAGTAAATCCGCCACTACACCTCAATATTCTTCAAAATTAACTTTTACTTGATTTATTACAGTCACCTGTTTTACAACAACGCGGTAGATATGAGCGTAGAACGCAGCGAGCAACACACTCGGGGTGACGATGGTCGCGAAGTAGAGGAACAGCAGGTAGTTGTAGTCCATCACCTCGACGAAGTAGCAGCCTGGCGCTGACTCCGGGGCCGCGTGCCACCCGAACAGCGGCAGGAACCCCACGCCGGCGCCCGCCACCCAACATACTGAGATTATCACTGGAAAACGGAAAAAATATATATTATTTTTGTGCATTAACTTAATTAGGCAGTGACAATCTCTGTGGTCGATCAGTGACTGTGAGGTCCAGGGTTCGAATCCTAGCGATGTCAACATCAAATTTTAATTCTTCTCAGTTGAGAGAATTAATAAGACAATGATTAATTTAATCTGGAGCTCCAGAGTTCTAATCTTAAGCGATATCGACATCCTATTTTGTCTTCTCAAGTTCTCAGACTGAGAGAATCTCAGTTTTATTCATGTTGCTATTTTTACCGACTTCGAAAAAGGAAGAATTACTATGTTCATTTCTATGTATTTTTATAACCAAGATGCATCTCGTCTTATAAATATTTCTGCGTTACAGCACCCTTCAACCAGAACTTAACAGCATTTACACCGCTGAGTTAGGTATACGGCCGTAAGTTAAAGTCAACGAAAAAGCGAAGATCGCTTGTAATTAATAACGATATTTACGTCAATAACACTTGTTATAAATAATAAAATATAGTTCAAAAAACTAAAAAACACGCTTTTATGATAAAATTAACTAAAAAGTAGAAAATCTAAATGAATCTAGGAATCAATTAAGGAACAGTAAATAGTATAATTGTGAAATAAATCTACAAAGTTTGAACGAAATCTGGCCGTTTAAAGTGGGTCAAAATCGCGCCCAAAGAAGTCGGTTACAAACATACAAACAAACATACAGGTGAAGCTAATAAAAAGCGTGTAAAAACAGATAATAAATGAATGCAGTATCATCCTGTGCCCTTGACTGCGTAACAGCCAAACATATGGATCGGTTGGCACTTGGCAGGCAAACAAAAAACCAGATCTCCGTTGGTATGCAATAGGAATTTAGATATATTGGAAGCGAACCACTATAAAAACTTTACAGGCATGTATGTAGTTATATAAGTTTACTTAGCGTATCGTCAAGAATTATTTATTTAGCCATTTTGCTGCGTATCAGATCAGATAACATTATTTCTATTACTAATCAGGGTAAATAATGGTTCTGAAAATCCTCTGTGGTTCGACTTCGGGGGCACTACCGCAGCACCTGTTTCTGTTTATTTTCTGTCTAACAGCAGTAGCGCTGCTGTGTTCTGGTGTGTACCCTACACGTAGTGTATATAGTGTCTATACTTATCCGAGAACTTAATCCTCCAGGGTAGCAACGCATCTGTTGCCAACCTCAGGTAGGAGTCTAATCTGGAGTCGATGGACATTGGTGGCAGTAGCCACTTACCACCAGATGGACTGCATGCTCGTTCGCAACTTCAGTAATAATAATAATAAATGTACCATATGTACCTCCATCAAATCCGAATTTTAATTAAAAAGTTTCACAAGTTCAAAAAATCAGATCTTCTTATGGGCATTCTCGTTTGGGTTTATATATTATGCAGGGATGCAAAATTAAAGTACTCAGCCTACACTGTCTGGCACACGTATAAACGGTAATCAAGTAATACATAACCTCAGTATGTTTTATATGAATCAGTCTGCCAATTTACTGATATAAGTGAACAAAGGACGCTAATTCGACAAAACAAACCATAAAATTAACTAATCCGGAACAATCAGTTTAAATGTAAACATTAAGATGAATATATAAATTCCTATAAAACCCGACGACTTAAAAATATAGTCTATGATTACTCCCACAATTTAGACAAATCGAATGAAACAATCCGACAAGCCGTTTGGATTGTATGTATTTCATAATCATCATCATCCCATTACTGTCCCACTGCTGGGCACCGGTCACCTCTCAGAATGAGAAGGATTAGGCCACAGTCCACCACGCTTGCCAAGTGCATATTGGTAGACTTCACATACTGAGATTTTTTTTATAAAGCTCTCATTTATGCAGGTTTCCTCGCGATGTTTTCCTTCACAGTTACGCAAATGATAATTAATTTCTAATACGCACATAACTTTGTAAATCAGAGGTGCCTGGGATTTTGATCCTCGGACCCCTCGATCGAGAGGCCGAGTTTCCAAATGACTAGGCTATCACTGCTGTATGTATGTATGTATTAGTATGAGATAAACAGGAAACGCTCGAAAAACATTACCCTCCGCAGCCAGGTAAATGTCTAATTAACACTAATTTCTTTTACATTTTTAAGTTTTCTCGTATTTTCCAGTAGTTATTTTACAAGATCGAAGTAAATATTTTTTTAATGCATTTATGTAAGATAAGTTATCACAAAGTGTATGTCTTGTGCTCAGTCTATTTGATTACATTGTCATTGGCCTTACGCTAAGTGACTGGTAAATAATAGGACACAAACAAGCTGGGATATATATACTCATTTTTTTATACTACCGAGTTAATACAATACGAAATCGTCAACCGTTTCAAGTGTATTAAACTCTTATGTTAAGAGGCACACATATCAGGTGGCATACTTGATAATAGTAAAACAAATGAAATGTTTAAAAAATAATTTTATAAACAATTATCAAGTTTTAATAATATTTGAAACCGACAGAAAAAGGTCGATAAACCTATTACATATTTGTTAACAATATTATACAGCCATTTAAAAATCTGCGTGACTTTCGCGCGATGGCGTCGCTACATCAAGAGCCGGATAGACCCGTTGTGTACACACACAAATATACTTAAAATGATTTTAACTTAAGCATGTTTAAATATTAAAATAGCAGCTAGTAAGATGGTATTGGGAGGATAATGTTGATATCTTTCCTCTATCCATTTAACAGGCCTTACTTTACAACTGGTTATTTTGTCGTCGTCACCGCGCTAAGACTTGCGTGTTTGCAATAAATTGGTAGGAAAGCGACGCTACCCACTTTTGAATTTATTCCCTTACTCAGCTACTACGTCATTGGCGCAAATGTGACTGTAGACCAGCGGTCGGCAACCTGTGGCAAAATAAACTAAAGGCCGCACTTGTTATATAAACCCCCGAAGCCGAATATACCTGTATAATTTATCAAATCCCATAGAATGAAAATCCCAAAAAATGAAAAACTCTTCAAATTGGTAAAACTTACAGAATTTAATTGGTAGAGGTAATTACATTACGTTTATAGCTAAAAAATATGGAATTTAAATAGAAATAAAAATTACAAAATTACGACTACACTCGGTCATTTATTGTTCATTCGCGAGCCGAGCGAAGCGCCTTACACGCAATTCACTATAGGGTTGTTTGCGGTTCGTTCATGCATTTATTTTGATATTATTTGTTCTTATTTTCAGACGTAAGACGTAAGATTCGTAAGACGTCAACGGGCCGCGCGTTTCCGACTACTGTAGAATATCAGGCTGGTCCCTAGTTATTTCGGAATTACCAGCACGCAACGTTGCACGTTACGTAGTTATGACGTCAACCACGCATATGACGCATGCTCGTATACTCATCTTTGTGTTCTACTTCAGATCATACCGATGAATCAGTTAAGAAAACAAAAAACAATAAAGCATAATGGTAAAACAATTAAATTATCCTGTTTTGTTATATTGAGAGCTATCATTTTTCATAGGCACATAATTCACTGGCGTCACTCCGACGCATGCAAGATCTTAAACAACCCATAACTATGTACAAATACCAAGATTGAAATTTAAAAACTAAAAACAAACCTTTTAATATACAATTTGGATTTTGAGCATCAGCAACTTGCCCTCTTTCTTTATAAGGTCCATATTCAATCAATCCCCTGATATAAGTGGGAAATAATCTTTATATGGAGAGTGCGATACAGTCGTGAAAAGATATTCGGGCCATATACATTTACATACATACATGCATCTATAGGTAGGTACATTTTAATTTACTTTCTTGTAACATTTCTGCTAATTTCGTACGGTTGTTTTACGCATTGAAAATACTGGGAAAACCATTCTTTACCCAAGTGTAAGTGGCACATATAATAAACATCTGCGCCTACATATACTTACTTAAATGTTTCGCTATTAGTGTCAGGTTATTTTACGTAATTACTCATTTTTTTACACAAAATAAGCTTGTTTAGGGGCTACGAAATAAATTTAACTATTGTAATTTTATAATTTATACTTTTTAGTTTTGCTTATTCCAGTAATAAACCGTTTATTGCAAGAAAGCAAATTATACAAAAAAAATATTTAATATAACATTTTCTCTGTTTTTCCAATTTCTATCACAAAATTGTGATAGATTTTTGATATTGTGTCTGAGATAATTGAGATTCGTTAATCGAAAATAATAGAGCCTTTTGTCAATTTTTCTTACCTTATAGTAGTGCTGTTAAGCTATTGTAATTTAGTTTGAAGAGTGTATTAGACACAGTTATAATGTTAAGCCAACTTAGCCCAAACTTAGTGTTAAGCCAGCAAGTCAAGCAACACATCCACGATCAACCTCAAAACCTCAGAAGGAACTCCTACCCTATTTGAAGTCTAATGCAAATGTTCAAACTGATAAGTATTGAAGTTACCTATTTCTCTTATGTAGGTCTACAACGCTTCTTATCATTAAACATATCGAATGCTTTTTTGCTGCTTCCATTATAACTAAATGTGGGTCATGAGAAGCACACGAGCGAGAAATAAGATATCAGTGAGATTGGATAAATTCTTTCGTATAAGGTAGGTAAGGACAGTTTGTGATCTATAATGGAATAAATTTTAATACATACTAGTAATAGTTCTACTAGCTTCCCCACACAAGTGGCAGAGTCTTTTAATGTTTGCAATTACATTGCTTAAGATATTTACAGTAGGCACGTATTTGTTACCTTTGGTAAATCCTTTCTCTTTGTGTAGAAGTCCATAAATAGTAATACTATTATATAATACCGTAAGTACAGTGAGTTATTGTCGAGTAACAAACAGTCACTAGAATTCATTTGTATTTTGTATAAATAAGGTTTCTTACTTTAAATTTCCACGTAGTCAACAGCTATAAAATAGTATGAAACATGGCTTTCCTCCACGTTTCGCCACAATAGCAACTAATGGTGATTTAGCAGCTATTACATTTTATATTACGGCCAACTGCATAAAAACGGAAAAAGAAAAACGCATGAAATTGAATTGAATCATTGCCAAAACATTAAAAATGAAACTGCTTTATTTTTGCTGCAAGTTTCTTTTAAATGTAATATCATATTCCTTGGCTGGTTATTATAATGTGAATCTACTGACGTAACCAGATGGCAAGGAATCCAAGACGTGGATATTAAGATGTTTGGGCATGTTCGATATGATATCCGTAATATTAAAATGTAATTAAATTACGACACGGATTTAAATCTCCAAATCAATTGAATGGATATTTCTAAAGTTTTGTAGAGGGTAGGTATAGTTAAGTTTTATGCAAAAGTTATTTTGGACACTTATTATTCATTTATTAACGTATATTTTATATTGTAGAAGCAGTTTCTTGCGATTAGTACTCAAATGTCAGGAGTATTTCTTTTTTTTTTATAATATAGTAGTAGCAGACGAGCATGCAGTCCACCTGATGGTAAGTGGCTACTGCCGCCCATGGATATTTGTAATCAACCACAGATAGGATTAGATATTCCTACCTGAGGTCGGCCACAGATGCGCCGCTACCTAGGACTAAGCTCGAACGCCTTGGACAAGTGTCTCCCTTACCACACTCTTCAAAACGGAACACAGCCGCGCCTAACACTGCTGTTATTAGGTAGAAATAGGTGTGGCGGTGGTGCCGCCGGAGTCGAACCACAAAGGGTTCTACCTTCTACGATGGGATAATATATAATTTTAGAAAGAAAAGAAGTATCCAATGACTAAAGGAATTTACGATTTATATTAAATAATGTATAATGAAGCTGATATTCTTAAAGACATAGGTAAGTGTAAAGTTGTATTTCTTGAGTCTACATTCAATTTGACTCGGTACTTAAAGTAGAACTATAAGTAGGTGTCTAATAATTTTATGGTCATTGATGTATAATCAATTTATAGGTATATTATTGTACACTATTCTTTACTACTGATTTTGTACCACAAAATATTAAAACATTACTACACATAATATTTTTTTAGAGTTCAAAATGTTTTGAGACTGAGCTAAATTACCAATGTCATTAAATACATTAATTAGTTAGATACTCAACTGTTTAGTCATTTTACTTTGGATTAAAAAAAACCGGTTATCTATATATCTTGTATAGATATTTTAAACTTATTTAAACTTGTGAAACCAGTGTAATAAAAATTAAACAAAAAGAAGTATTTTTATAACAGTTTTTAATAATACAATCATAAGAAATACAATATATCACAAATTGATCTCAGACTGATAAGTACATGTTACGCTGCATGCAGTTGGAATCTTTTAAGGAAAAGTAACAAATTCATTAGAACCAGCCTCTTTACAATAATAATCGAGAAGATAAAAAAATTAGGCCACTTTTGAAGCCAAAATCAGATCTTTAACATATTTATCATTCTTATCATTATGTTTTTTAATAATCTAGGTCAGTTTATCACATCAAGTCATTTTTACTTTGATGATATATTAGAAAAAAGTTGTGCAAATAAATTTTAACATTGGCATAAGTAGGAAGCACTGGAACAGGGTCAGTTACAACCAGAATAAACCAGATTAAAGCTTCTTGCATATTAACCAATCAAGGCAGTACCTTGGTCCCTGACTAAGAAGTGTCTTTCTATATTTAGAAGCTTAAATTTAATATAAATGGAATTTAATATAAATAAAAATTAAATAGAAAATGGAATTTTGAATTTGGAAGCAGATGCTTGTGAGCAAAGATCATAAATACACTAGATTTAATTATATTAAACATATTATAAATGTAACAATTATAGTTAGAACTGCTCACTGTTTGTGCTAATTGCAAAAGGTCATGAAGCAAAATTGCATTCACAAAATTTAGTGTTTATCAAATATATAAAAAAATCATACTATATAAAAACTATAAAATATTATTATAAAAATACATATCTTGGACGTGTCTTCATTACTTTACAATAATTTGGTGTTTATTAAATATACAAAAGGCATCATACAAACTACATATTTTGGATGTGTCTTCATTACTTTGAATTTAAATATATTGTTTCGCTTAAATTAATACTTAACATTGTAAATATATCTACTTTTATAAGTTGCCAATAACAAAACTAGTAATACCCAGACTGATCTTAAAATATTTTTATATAAATATATTTATTAAGTAGTGGAATACATAGTATTTTAGATTTGAATGGATATTTTTCAATTCTTACAATTTTCCTATAGGACTTTGTAAAAATATTGTGTTTTAGAATTCTGCAACATTACAAACTAAATACTTAATGCATAACAAAAAGGGCGACAACAATAGATAATATTGTGAATGCTGGGATGTTACGAGCAGCTGAATTTTTCTTTAGAGATGTATCTGCATATGTCTGCAATAGGCCACAAGGCACAGTTTTCCTCATATTGGATGTAGGACTATGCCTTATGACAAAGCACTGCATACCAGGTGTTACTTGAATTGGTGCACCCTTTACATCCAATGCAGACACTGTTGTGGTGTTTGTAGTCGTTACTGTCACTGAAGATGTCATCGTATTGCCAGCGGATGAGGCATCGTTCGTTGCATTTGTTGTACTATTCACAGAAGTCACATTAATGGGAACTAATGTACCATTCGGCAGCATCTCATACACTGGGTTGGGTTTGAGGGTAGTTGTTGGGGCTTCAGTACTTCCTGGGTTTGTTATGTTGACTGTTGTGATGTTAGTAACCGTTGTCGACGTAAGTATCGTATTGTTGGGGCTTTGTTGCGTTTTCGCTTGCTCTTGGAAAATAAAACTCGTGATCAATTGACAATCGATTTTAGTTTCCTCATAATCTCCGTTATCCTTTTTAACGCCAAATTTACAGACTTCGCCCGGCTGAGGTTTGTAATTTGAGTGGCTGTGGCTGATAGCGTACGCGCCGGCGGCGACGGTTCCGAGGTTCAAGAGGGCTAAACCGGCTAACAGTGTACCGTACTTGCTTCCGGAATCCTTGTACTTGTAGACGTAAGTGGGTGGGCTTCCATGGTACACGGGGTAGCTCTGCGCCGGCCCGCCGTGCATCGGAGTGTACCTGATTTGCTGCGGCGGATTGTAGTTGTAATGATAATGGACGTTAGTAGTGTGTCCGGTATTGGTGTTACCGGCCAGCCCCTTCCCGGCCGGATAGCTGTGGCTACCTGAATGATGAGTGTTGCCAGACGATGGGTAGCCTCCTGAGCCAGGCGCGCCGTGACTGTTACCGGACATACCGCCAGATGACGGGTACCCGTGATTGCCTCCCGATGAAGGGTATCCGTGGCTACCTCCCGATGAAGGATAAGCGTGGCTACCTCCCGATGAAGGGTATCCATGACCTCCGCCAGATAGACCCCCAGAACTCGGATAAGAATGGTGACCTCCTCCACCAGAGAGACCGCCCGACTTCGGATATGAATGTCTACCACTACTAAACCGTTTCGCTGATATCGGTTCCGTTATTGAAAGCGTAAATAACACGCAAAACAATATGCACTTGTAACGACCCATTGTAAAATTCTCAACTTTCACTACGTATATAATATTATACAATTTTCACTCCACTCGCGCGCGGCTTACAATAATACTCGTGCGCATTAAACTGACTGACTCAGTGAACTAGAACTAATCACAATCAATATTCACCGAGCAAGACTTAGGTCCATCAGGTCTGAATCAATATTGAATGAATGAAAAGAAAAATGACATCACGTCAAAGTAACCCGAGCGAGTAACACATGACATGACTCAACGTCTCAAAGGGTACGCAGTTGGCAGCTTGTATTAATATGTTACCATACGCTATTTTTAAAGTCCCGAATGGAACGATTTAAAATAATAAAAACATAAGTATATAATCTGTGTAATAAAATATTTTTGTGTCACTGATTGGATGATCGATAATCTATTTTAAGGGAACTTCCTACAGAAAGAGGTTACTTGTTTCCCGGAAATGATTAGGTTTTCTGAACCTTTGGCAATATTAAAAATCAGTTAGTGTAATAGAAATTGAGTATTTTAATGTGTTGCAAACGGTGACAAAAAGTTTGAATATTTTTTTTGTAATTCTTGTTTGATTCAGGCTGCATTATTTTGATAGATGTACTTCATTGGTTTATTATTTAATAGTTCGTTTTTCCAGTTGATTATAATTAAGCAGTTAAGGTTTTTACTTGCGGCACTATTTTAAACGCTCGGTCACGGAACATAAAAGGTAAGCATAACATTCGAGTGGTTTTCAGTGGTGTCACTCATGAGATAAACATGAAGATATCAAAAATATTTTCGAACCCTAAAGACATCTTTTATAACCAATTCCGGCGTTATGTATTATACCAATTATGTATTCCGTATGCACACGAAATACATACGTGTGCATACGTAATACATAATTGGTATATTATATAACAATAATAAGAATAATAATAAGCAGAACGATTGCACCATCTCCCACAATCTGTCAATCCAGCCACAGCACGAACCAGGTACGGGAACGAGAGATGCAAGTGGTCTCCCGAGGCAACCAAAACAAACAAACATTTACTCTAAACAAGTCTGTGTCATTTGAATACTTTATCCAAAATCTAAAACAATTGTACAATAAAAATATTGTTTTTATATTGTTTCCTAAATAATACAGGTGGAAATCAACAAACATTCATATTTTAGTAAAATATTTTAAAAATATAGATCAATAATAACTCCATTCATAATGGTGAAGTATTTATTATGGTAACATTTTACTTTTATTTGAACATGACTACCAACATAATAAAATGGAACCTTGGTAACTACGAAATGCCGGGAAAGTTTGAAACAATTTAATGGATGAGTTTGTCCTTGGATTGACTAATTGAAAGTTGACTTCGGAGGAAGAAGGTTTGATAGAGATATCAGACGTTTTTACAGTAAAGCAATAGCAAAAAAGTAGACCTAAGTCCTATGAATGTTTTATAATATTGTGTGCTTTTTTTTTTCACATTTTTAGCTAGTCATTGACTCATTGGCTTTACTTTATTATAAAAGGCGACCTCTGTGAGTGTATATAAAGTATAACGAAAGACGAAATACGAGGTAAAATTTTATTTAATAGATAATTAATAGTATATTTCCAACAAAGATTTTTCTATGTAACAGCAATTAAATGTAACATTTAGTATTAATATGTATTGATTACTTACTAAATTAAAATATGAGAAAAAGAGAATAGAGATATAGTTTATATGAAAATATTTATGAGAGAAAAATACACAAAAAAATATAAATTCTTTTATTTCAAGTACAATCTTAACAAAATAGAAAATGTTGTAAATCTACCTAAATTATTCAATATGTTTTCAAACATAATTATTATATATTAACATATATGGTCTAAGTACCGGTAGACCTATTTTCGATGCAGTATATTGTATTTTTTTATTTAGTACGTACACAGTTCGAATAGTATAAAATATTATATTAATAATATAGCTACATTAACTACATGCTACAAATATTTATTTTAAGTACCTAATTAAGTAAGAATAGAAAATACTATGTTAACATTTTTACTTTATATTTTTAACTGCGTATTATATATAATATAATATCTTTGCCAAGTATTTGTTTTCTGTAGTAAAATTATACGTAAATAACAAGAAAGATTGTATGGCATCTAAGCATATTTTTTTTCTTTAGATATATAATATATTTTTTCTGTAAAGATATTTAAAATGCACAGAAACACATAACGATTCATTTCACTTATTTATGATAACTTATTTAATATTAACGTTATTTATTAAATGTTACATTATGTTGCAACAAATAATGACATCCACCACGGAGGATTAGAAATCCACGATTTCAGTTTACTTTTTGAGGGAAGTAACACAGTATCTTTCTTAGGTTCAGGCATTTTTGAATATTGCATAAGAGTTTTACAATCTATGTTTTTGATCGAACGAGTGTCCTTAGTTATAATTTCTACGGAACATTCCATATTACTTGTGTTAACTGGAGGACCTTTGACACGCAGTGGGTCGGTGGCATTAACTACAGAAGTGCAAGATGTGGTGTTGGTAATTGTTACATTTGATGCAGTTGCCGTAGAATTTACAGAGGAAGTATTGGTTAATGTACTGGGCAAGGTATTATTAGTAACAGTAGTATTTGTCACACATACTGTACTATTTTGCGTTTCTGTCACTGTTGTGTTCTTATTAGCCGAAAATGTAGATACAATTTCGCAAGGTATTTTTAAGATTTCCATCTTTCCATCTTCCTTAATTCTAAGTGTACAGGCAGCTACATTTTTGTTTTGTTCGTTAGAACTGTAGTGGCTTCCCGAGGGATTATATCTTCTGTGATAATAGTCATCATAATAATAATGATCATGATGATGGCTATGAGAACGTCCCAAATTGTACAATGCCAGCCCCGTTAAAATATCACTATAACGGCTGCCCGAATTTCTATACTCAGTTATATAAGCATATTGAGGTGATGAGTAATACGTCGGAGGATAGCTGTATGTTCCATGGAAACCTTGATTGTGGAATCCAGATCCGTAGCCACTGTTACTATTAAAAGTATTACTTGGACGATAAACTGTTTCACGCGGAGGATTGTAATTATTCTTATTTGAACCTCCATATACGTATCCTCCTGATGATTGCGTATGAATATGTCCACCCGTCCCAGATAATCCTGTCGGCGACGCGGGATATTTACTCCCTGATCCGGAAAATGTTGAACCAGAACCTGACAATCCTGTCGGTGAGGCAGGATTTTTACTCCCTGATCCGGAGTACGTTGAGCCAGAACCTGACAATCCAGTCGGTGACGCTGGATATTTACTCCCTGATCCGGAGTACGTTGAGCCAGAACCTGACAATCCTGTCGGTGACGCAGGATATTTACTCCCTGATCCGGAGTATGTTGAGCCAGAACCTGACAATCCAGTCGGTGACGCTGGATATTTACTCCCTGATCCGGAGTACGTTGAGCCAGAACCTGACAATCCTGTCGGTGACGCAGGATATTTACTCCCTGATCCGGAGTACATTGAGCCAGAACCTGACAATCCTGTCGGTGACGCGGGATATCTGCTCCCTGATCCTGAATATGTTGAACCAGAACCGGACAATCCTGTCGGTGACGCGGGATAACTGCTCCCTGATCCTGAATACGATGAACCAGAACCTGACAATCCAGTCGGTGACGCGGGATATCTGCTCCCTGATCCTGAGTACGATGAACCAGAACCAGACAAGCCGGTCGGTGACGCGGGATATTTGCTCCCAGATCCTGAATGTGTATTACCATAACTAGATGATGGTTTACTCCACGATGATGTGTGTCTATTGCCCCACGACGAGCTCGATGATCTACTGGAACCTCCTCTCGATCTGCCGCCGCCAGAGCGCCATTTACATTCTATAGTTGCCGTCAAGCAAACGAGTAGTAAACACAGGAACGATATTTTGTACGCCATATTAGCGTGGAAGCGCGCGGGCGCTTGCCTTACGACTGATTTGGGTTTTATTTAGATCACTTATGTTATGACGTGTACGGCGTATTCTGGGAATATCAGACGCATTTCTGTTGTGCTCGCTCGTTCATTGATAAATAGAGGTCAGAGGTTAATGGTTAAGGTAAACAATTTAGAGACGTGTTTGAATATACGAACAATGTGTACAAGAAATGCCGTTTATTCCTAATTGTTTTACAATAAGTATGTTAGTATACTACCTTGTGTATAAAGCAAAAGAATTTTTACTTTATAAACTTAAGTGTAAGTAAAGCTTGTAAGTGCCAATGGAAAGTAAGATTATTTTTAAATCTTGTCCGTAGTATTGTGCTGCAAAAATCTTACATGTTTTTAAAGTTTTCATCTCTAACGGTTGCATTTATAAGTATAAGTATTTTAAACACCACTTAGCTAACATAGACGATAGTGGCCGCTGATTTAAATCAGGATTAAATTTGAAATTAACCAACACATACGCTACTTTCACCGCACAACGAACCCTTTATGGTTCGACGTCCAAGGCACCACGGCCAGATATATTTCTGCCTAATTACAGTAGTATAACTGCTGTATTCTGGTTTGAAGGATGTGGGGAGAGAGACAGTCTTATTTGAATTGGTCCAAGTGTTAGAAATCTATTATAATTATTTTATTATTAATAATATTTTAATTGATTATTTTGTCTTATTTTCATGACGTGTTATTTTTATAATATAAATAGGAACCTATTGTTCCTATTTATATAGATATTTCACTGGTTGGTATGATTGTATGATTTAGCATAAAAAAGAAAAAGAACGGTCGTCACGTTAGAGTTGTATTATGACTCAAGGTCTCAAACTGTGCACAGTTGGCAGCTTGTATTAAAATGTTACCATATTGATTATTGATTTTTGCCTCCTGGGTATTCCATTTCTAAGCCTCAAAACGAATAAAAAAATAAATAAGCCAAAAATACAATGAACATAGTTTTGTAGAGCGGAAAGAGTTATATCGAATGAATACTTACCAAACAGTAAACAAATCTTTGTAAAATTAAAGAAATATAAAAACGCTACGAACTTATTCCCCAACCCAGAATCTGTGTAATATAATATTTTTGTGTCACTAATTGGACTATCGATAACCTATTTTATGATTGGTTTCAAGTTTTTACTCGCGTCACTCTTGTAAACACTTGGTGACGGGACGTAAAAGGTAAGCATAACAATCGAGTCGTTTTCAGTGGAGTCCCTCATGAGATAACCAAGAAGATATCACAACATATTCTCGAACCCTAAAGACATCTTCTCTAACCAATTCCGGCGCCACCTTTTTATGTATACGTAATACATAATAATAGTTCACAGAACGACTGCACCGTCTCCCATAATCTATCAATTCCAGCCACAGCACCAACCAGATACGGGAACAAGAGGAGCAAGTGGTCTCCCGAGGCCAACAAAATAAACAAACATTTACTCTAAACAAGTCTGTGGCATTTGAATACTTTATCCAAAATATAAAATAAATGTACAATAAAATTATTTGTTTTCGTATTGTTTCCTAAATAATACAGATGTAAATTGACACACATTCATGTTTTATTAAAATGTTTAAAAATATGAATCAATAATAAATCCCAGTCACCGCTAAAGTATTTATTGTGGTAACATTTTACATTTATTGGAACATGACTACCAACATAATAACATTGGTAAGTTCAAAATGCCGCGAAAGTTTGAAACAATTTAATGGATGAGTTTGTCCTTGGATTGACAAATTGAAAGCACAATTTTATTCGTTTTTATTTTGTGTTGAAAGTAAGACTTCGGAGGAAGTAGATAATAACTTCTTAGAGATGTCAAACATTTTTACAGTAAAGCAATAGCAAAAAGGAAACCTAAGCCCTTGTAATTTTTTTATATTGCGTTTTTCTTTATGTTTTTAGCTAGTCATTGACTCAGTGGCTTTGTTCTATTGTATAAGACCTCTCTTTGTGTATTATATAAACTACTATTATATAAAAGACGAAATACTAGGTAAAATATTATTTAATAGATAAACAATTAATACCATATTTCTAATGAAAATTGTTCATTGTAACAGCAATAAAATGTAACACTTAGTATTAATATGTATTGATTACTTACTAAATTAAAATATAAGAATACAGGCCATTCTCACAGGTTTACGACGGTATGCGACCACACATACCGTCGTCCTTCCCGGGGTCGCTTGCTGGACGGTTCGAGCTCCCACTCTTGCCACCCTCAACCCCGGAAGCCCCCTTTTAGTCGCCTCCTACGACAGGCAGGGGATACCGTAAATATATATATAGGAGTACCTAGCAGACGAGCATGCAGTTCACCTGATGGTAAGTGGCTACTGCCGCCCATGCACATCTGTAATCAACCCCAGATAAGATATTTCTACTTGAGGTCGGCCACTGCTACGCCTGAGGACTAAGCTGGAACGCCTCGGAAAAGTAGGTCTCCCTTACCACAACTACCAGCCTTCAAAACGGAACACAGCAGCACCTAACACTGCTGTTATTAGGTAGAAATAGGTGTGGCAGTGGTGCCGTCGGAGTCGAACCACAAAGGGTTTTACCACCTTGAAAGAAAATCGATTTACATCACTCAACTTATTACGTAAGAACTATTATGTGTTAGGCGATTTGGGAATTATTACACGCTTTTCTATTTAGCTCGGCCGTTTACTGATAACGTTCGGTCAGAGGTTATGATAAGATCATTAAACATGTTTACGTATTGTGCAAGTAACGACTTGGGATATTCCAAGAAGAATAGATTTTTTTACAAAAACATATTTATATTATAAGCAAATATTATAACTAGCATGTACCTAATTGTCAATAGGAAATAAGACTTTTATAAGGGGTTAAAACTCGTATAAATAGGTACCGAAGGTATGAAACAGACTTATGTAACATTTATAGCGTGGTAAATACCTAACCGTCATAAAATTCTACTTCGCCTTTTTTGCGGTATCCTCTATACATACAACGTACAAGAACAATGAGGTTGTATTTTATCTAATAATGCATTTCAGACTATAATCACCTCGCGAAGGCAAGCCATAGCTATTCTGCTTCAGTTTTTGTCGCAACGATACAAAGCCAACAAACGGTTAGTCACAATCATGACACCGGTAGAACAGTACATTTAAAATGTTATTCAGAACTCTTATAACAATCGCTTTCATATCGCCGTACACAGTGTTTTGTGGTGAAAATATTGCAAAAGAAATAAGGCCTGACGCAGTATTCCCCGTGCCGTTCGAGTTGCCGAACCGTAACGACCGTTCCGATCAGTGCTGGCTGCGAGTCGAAGATGCCGAGGTGACAGAGACCGTAACCGTCTATTGCTACATCGCCCAGGCGTTTCTTAGAAACTACATCCATGACTACAACTCCAACAAGATGACCGAAGACGACGTGGACGTCAGTCTCTGGAGCGAGGACCCGAGACCTCAAGACGACAATATGTTGACCAAATCCGTGAACCAAAAAAATAGTATATTGGATTGGAAGCTCACCACAGTGATGGATCCCACCACCAGGATGCGTTTATATGTTACGAAGCAGGCGGTCTGCAGGCTCATCATGTACAGCCGTGACGGAATGACAAACTATAAAGTTGATTGTGATAAAATTTTGTACTATGTAAACAATCGCATGAACGACGCTTCTACGATACAACAAGTGCCCAAGATGTGTGTGATTACATCGATAGCATTCCTCGTCCTTGGTCTGTGAATTAAACGGTTGATAACCAGCGTTATAAATTAGTTAATTATTTCTCAGAATAAAAACGGTGGGAATGTTTAGGTAGTGTTATTCGATGGAAGTCAATAAAATTCATTTGAAACGACGAAAAACATCTGGTTGTTGGAGGTCGTCTCATGGATAATTAGTTCCAACTCGATCGTAACAGGCCTTACAATGAAACAAAAGTGTATTATTTTGTTTTACAATACCAACAATGAATTTTAAGCATTTCACGTAAAATGTGGAAGCAATATAAAATAAAATGCCGTGTATGTAACAGTGTGACTACAAAACGACAGCTGTAACTATTTAATTATACAAAAGATAAGATTAATGTTAATTGTTTTCCATTATTGGTAATTCAAAGTAAGTCACACTAGTCATAAGCTATCAGTAAATAGAAATTATTTTAGTAACAATATAGTATTTCAGGAGTATTTAAAGGAAGAAAGTAATTAACAAAATTAGTTAACCAAAGAAAAAGGATTTTTGATATAATTTAATATACGGAAAAATGTTGATTCCTCAGAATCAATCGTGTTAGGTAGAAGCTACGACCAGGTGGGGTAAGACACCGGTATTGTTTTCCTCTAGGTATTTCCTTATGATGAAATCTAAACTGCTCTCCTTAAATGTATATTTTTCCTTCCTTACTATATATTTTAGGTATTACAGAAGTCCTATTACCTATAATTAATATTATGATCACAGTTCTACTGCCAATGAGTGAGAATTTTGTACAATTATGATGAAGGAGATCTTTCAAAAATGCTTCACCTGACGAGATCGTGTTACCTTGCTTCCAAATATGCTAGATCTGACGTGTTACTTTATATTGGGTTGTAGACAACTCATTGAACTGTATCCTTAGATTGCCTGTCCTCCGGTCTAAGTATAATATTAACTTCAATAGCCTAACAACCCTTCAATAGAGTATAAAGACTCTCATTTTAGTGTCTTTATTTTCTTTCGCTTTCTGTTTATCTTCTCTTTGCCTCTTGTCTTACTCTTATTTAAAACGTTTGGTAAACCTACAGTTTTATTAGGACTATATTTAGAGGTACTTTAACATTAATTAATTGAATTAATTAAAAGCAACGGACTATTAACTTCAGTTGTACTTCAGCATGCAGCTTGATCATTAATTATTTTATGCATAAAAACAACACCGTTCAATTAAATAAATTGTTGTTGGTATACATTTATTCTATTTTTATAAATGCATAAAAATGAAAATTCACAATGTGTTTGATCACCAACCAATTAATTTTATATCTTCTTAGAATAAAAACAGGTTATATGATACCGCCATTATAAATATTATTGTAACATTCGTTTTCCTCACGAATAAGATAAGTATATAATAGATTAGTGAAGTAAGTAATATTTTGAAACGTGTTTTGTTATGATCGTATTATTTAAATGTTTAACCAAGGTTATCGCTCTTGTCACACTTGAATTATACACAATATTATTAATTGCAAAAAACGTCTGAATTTTTAATTAAATGAAAAAAAAACTGAGAGATAATAAGGCGTTTTTAATTTTGTTGTAAGACAATCGAGACATCATATAAAGGTGTGATGTTTTGTCATATGTTATTATATAATGGAAGTAGCAAAGGAGAATGCAGTCTACCTGATGGTAAGTGGCAACTGCGCTCGTTTATAAATAACCCGAGAGAGGATTACGCTCCTACTTGAGATCGGCCACAGGTTACCGCCGCTACCGCCGAGGACTATAAACTATCCTTCCCTTCGACGTCCTTCGACCCTCCCTTCGAGGGGAACCATTAAAAGGTAATAGGTAGCCAGTTATCCAACTCAATATTGTCCATTTTTATATCTCGATTAAGTTTAAAACACTCTAAATATTTTTACTACTTTCTCTTCCGTTCCACACGAGTGCATTCTCTAGGACATCTTTCAGTTTTATAATACCAATATACTAAAATATATTTTCAGAGAATAATAGTATTCAAGTCTAATTGTCTAGGTAAAGTGCCAACATCAGTAAAGAAACAAATAATGAAAAAATAATTTGTTTTATTTGTTTATAGTTTTATTTATATAGTTGTAAATAGTAATAAATAATTTAATTATATGCAGCGCTCGTCCAGCTATATAAATTACTAGCTGACCCAGCAAACGTTGTATTGCCATATATAAATAAAAAAAAAATTAGGGTTGTACTACCCCTAACATTTAGGGGGATGAAAAATAGATGTTGGCCGATTCTCATAGATACCGGATAAGCACAAAAAATTTCATCAAAATCGGTCAAGCCGTTTCGGAGGAGTATGGCAACGAAAACTGTGACACGAGAATTTTATATATTAGAAGAGAAGATTATGCGGATGCGCATAATTACACGTTATTGTATATTTATCAGTCCGCAAACAATATTTTGCAAGTCCCAGTTATTGGTTATCTATTTGTTTCTTCTGCATTTGCATGGAATATACATATTTGTTTTGCGGAAAAGATTTATACTTAAATGCCTGCATTTCCTTAGTTGAATTTAACTTATATATTGAGGACTTTAAAATAACTATAACTACTAAAATATTAAGTACCTTAAATCAACTCCATCTGTCAGATAAGCGTTTGGCCGGGCCTTTATTAGGTGTCGTGATCATTTATTTTATTTTTATACATTTTCTATTTTTATACGTTACCTGTAACCTGATTCGTTTATGTTAAATACTAGTGTAGAAAACGTGTAGTGGTGTCGTTATGATGGTATTGTTGGAGCACGGCAATGTTATATTATACCTAAATACTAGCATACCTTAATATAATCCAGCATATTCTTGCATAAACTTAAGTAAATTAAGTCGTAATGTGTCACAGTCACAAAATCATTGTCATTTTCTAAGTATTTGAAGATAAAAATTGCTGTGTTCTATTTCGTAGGTATAAAGCACCAGCAGTATTGGAAGCACCATTCTCAATTGTGGTATTCTGACTAAATTATAAGTTCACGGACAGCAATGCACCTGTGGTCAGCCTGTGGTAGGGTACTTGCTATAATGGCACAGGAAAGGACATCGTAATCATTAAACTTTCCCAAAGTTAGTATAGTTTCTACATACAATCGCAAACTGTGAGGAACCTTAGCATATAATAAAAGCAATAGGTACAGGTATGTTTATCATGACATATTTTTGCAATTAATTTTATCTTTATTGCCAGTACCTATAATAAATAATACAATTACTTCGCATGCAAATACAGATGATTGCATTGATGCACATATTGTGTATTGTATGATACACAATAGACAGGAGTAACACGTGTATTCAATAACAGCATTTTGCAAATTATTCGTGCTACGGTAATAGTTTATTTTTCATTGTAATGGTTCACGGATGCTTTAGAGGATAAACTATCTAGTATTGCGGATTTCCTTAACACGATAATTATAAAGTTAGTAAGTTTAGTTTATAGTTTGCACTAAAGTGCATAGATAAATTATTATTCTTAAAATTCGGAGTCCATGCTTAAACTATAAAAATGTAATTACCTCAGCATTTCCCGGGATAAACGACAATTCATCTCTAAGCTATGAAGCTGCCCTATATATTGAAGCCGTGAAGAAAATTAAACTTTATAACCGAAACGAATCCGCGTTAAAATTTATAAACTTCAGAGCATGACTGCAAACTCAATCATTGCTGTTGTATTCCTTTCAGGCGCTCCGCTAACAGAACAAAACGATTTATCACGAAATGGATCCACAAGCCGTTGTTTTAGCATACAAATGGACTAAAAATAATTTTTTATTGATGATTCCTCGTTATGTCATAAAATCGCCCACACAACAAATGCATTTCATTTTTACCAGCTTCGAAAAAGGAAGAGGTATCTAGTGTTTTCGGCCGTATGTATTTATTCTTGTTGCTCTTTTTACTTGCTTGGTCTAGTTTAGATGATATAATATTTTTAAATAATTTTAGTTTAAAATTTCTAGTTATGTAATTATTGTTTTGACAACGTTGCTGATAATATTTATGTTACTATTATTATACCATTAAAGAGATATTCTAACTACCTATAACTTAGTATAAATTGTAGATCACGCACTAAACCGTATACTATCGTAGGTACAAATTAGGATGCAAATACTTATCCAGGAACAAGCGTACTACACTGATTAAACAATAGCCCTATAAAATGAGTACGACTGTACGCAGACAATACTGGCTGTATTTAAGCGATGGTTTTTTTTTTATTTTTTTATAACATAGGAGTAGCAGACGAGCATGCAGTCCACCTGATGGTAAGTGGCTACTGCCGCCGATGGACATCTGTAATCAACCCCAGATAGGATTAGATATTCCTGCCTGAGGTCGGCCACAGATGCGCCGCTACCCCTGAGGACTAAGCTGGAACGCCTCGGAAAAGTCTGTCTCCCTTACCACACCCTTCAAACCGGAATACAGCAGTTATCCTAACACTGCTGTTATTAGGTGGAAATAGGCGTGGCGGTGGTGCCGCCGGAGTCGAACCACAAAGGGTTCTACCACCTTCGATTCTTTATACACAGTTTTTTTACAGAGTCTGTGTTGATTTCGACAAAAGAAGTGGTTTCTATAGGTATCATCCCACATGTAGGCATAGGTTTCCCCATTCAAATAAGTGAAATCGATAGAAATGTAATACTGTGATGTTCCAGAATTCAAAAGTATACTGTTACGATTAATAACAATAATAAAAGATGCGATATTCCTGTATGATACAGATATATTTGTATATATATATATCTTTTATTACATTTACGGGTATTACTACAATTTCAATTTTCGTAATTATTATTATCATTCGTTTTTTATTGTAGGTACATACTGTTAGAAATGTATTCAATTTTTTTTATAGTATTATTTTTTTTAATTAATTGTTTTGTGTTACTTTAGTGATAGTTAGTACTGTAGTGTTTTATAGTCACTGGTCACTTGTCACGATTGTATGAGCTAGCATAAAAAACAAAAATAACGCATCTGGACGATAGAGTTATATTTTGCGCGGGAATAATAAAAGTTGTAAATTGATTCAAGAAGTAGTGTTATTCTTTCAATACGAAATATTGCATTTTATTGTATAAGTACATATCAGTATTGTATTCAGTACCCTTACCATGAGTTTTCAAAACATCCCACCATTTTACGTTACGTTTACTCAATCCATTATTCTGTTCCGTTTGCTTCAGTAGACTGAATAAACGTAACAATAAGTAAATGCTCAAGTCTTTTTGTCTGTCTCACATGTTCGCAAAAAAGAGTGACAAAACATAAAGCATCATTTTGTCAATTTAGACATTTAATGTTACGTTACTGACACTATAGTACTGATACAATCCGCTAGGGGCGCTGATTGGAAATTGTATGGACAAATACGTAAACAAATACCAAAACAGTCATATTTGTCGAAACGTAAAATCTCATGGTAAGGGTACAGTTGGTATGAAACACGTGTAGGTAGGTATATACGGTCTACTCTTATTCTTAATACGTAACTCCAGATAATGTTTTAATTGAAAGAAAGGAAGATAATCGTAAATCTCTAGGTTCTAGTGTAAATATTTGTTTTAACGCATTCAAATAACTCGAATTTTACCTAACGTGAAGTACGTGACCTCGCATCTGAATAACTGAATGAGTTTAGTAAAATTAAAGTTTAACTCGTATACAAACGCACAAACTGTAGTTTTAGCAAACACTTATGTGTTAAAAGCATAGGTATGTATAAAATATTTATATAGAAAAGTTATTTTTATAGACTAATATAACCGATCTTTGTATAAACTGATATACTAAAATCTAGTAGTAGTTTGTTTTTTATATGAAATTGAAATAGCTTACACGCTGGCAGTCTTGTTGTAATTTAATTAATATTTTTACAATGGAAAAACACATCAAAAAGACATACTTAAAAGCTTCTATTTAATACTAACTGAAATAACACTAACTACACCTACCTAACTTTATATAACTTGTACATGACTTGGAAAAATACTTAGTAAATTGAAATCAAATTTTATGGAATGAGCTCCCTGCCTATAAAATAAAGCCTGTGACAATCCCAAAACCTCGACATAAGGATAAATTTAACCACAACCCGTATGCTAAAATGGGTTTTGGTTGTAGAGTGTGAGACAAAAATATATAAAATTAGGTACACAAAATTATGCTTATAAAATGTGACCTCGTAAAATGTGACCTTTTTGGGCAGTCTTATAAAAAATCCATTATTATCAGTTCTGGCTAGCCGCGGATCGATCCTGGAACTCAGTGTGTGGTAAGCGTATGTGGTTACCACACCACACGTATCACCTATTAATTACTCATAGCAAGGCAATCCAACCTAATACCTTTAGGTAAGACTTAGTACTCTATACCTGTTTCCTTCATCCTGACAAAATATATTAGATCGGAAGGGAGTATACAATGAATACACACACCCAACTCTATTTATTAGTGGCTGTTGTTGTTTTATTCGTTTGTTTGAGTTTCTTAGGGCTCTAACACACGAGCGACAGCCAGTCGGCAGCAGTCGCTAACGTCAAGATACCCGTTGGTGGTAGTCATTGATAACAGTCACCGAAGATTCTCGACTGCCGCCAACGCTAACTGACACCGCCTCTTGTCAACTGCTGATGCCAAAACACAATTGTAAAACGGCGATCGTGTTTTGTCATTGGTCAAGGAGACAAGTGGCAATAAACAACGACCACGGGATAAAGCGACGGTCGCATACTAGTACAAGCAGTGATAGGCTACTGGTTAAGAAACTCGGCCTCTTGATCGAGGTGTCCAAGGTTCAAATCCCAGGCACCCTTGATTTTTTTCATTTATGTGCGTATTAGAATGCTGTGTTCCGGTTTGAAGGGTGTGGTAAGGGAGACAGACTTTTCCGAGGCGTTCCAGCTTAGTCCTCAGGGGAAGCGGCGCATGTGTGGCCGACCTCAGGTGGGAATATCTAATCCTATCTGGGGTTGATTACAGATGTCCATGGGCGGCTGTAGTCACTTACCATCAGGTGGACTGCATGCTCGTCTGCTACTCTTATATTATAAAAAAAAATATCACTTGCTTAAACGATGAAATAATGATGAAATTTTGGTGATAATATCAGTAATCAGCGCAGGCTGTCGCTTGTATGTTATCTTCCTTACTGATATAATATAGTGTAGGTATAGTCGTCTGTCTGTGTGTACCCACTTGTACGTGTCCTCCGTACACGTGGGAGGACTTTATCAGACAGAAACTATGTACGTACTAGTACCTAAGTGTACAACTCAATAATAGAATTTATACATCTTGATTCTTCGTTTCAACTTCTGGTATTGCTTTCTTACCGCCAATCTTTGTATAAAGTGATATAAACTAGAAAGTACCTATAGGTTTTTTAAATGACATTGAAGTAGCATACACGCTGGCATTTTGGCTAATTTGGCTAATTTAATTACCTATCCACTTATTTTAACAGGGAAAGGAAACATCTAAGGACATTCTCAATGTATGCTTCAGAGCTTTAATTTAATACCATCAAGTGCTTTTGAAAAAAATCGTACTTGAACTTTAAAGCTGAGGGGAGATTCCAGCTAAGAGCCAGTGTAAATAAAGAGAATTGCAGTGCACTGGTTTGTTCGTATGATTTAAAAACTTAGAATTGCTTTGGTAGCAATAAGAGAATCTCGCCTTAAAACCCATAGTGTATGTTTTTCTGCATGTAATCCACCAGTAGCTAATGCCACCCATCGACATTTGTAAGCAATCCCAAGTCAAATTAGAGTCCTTTCTGAGAACAAAATTGGAACGCCTCGTTTAAGAATGTCTTCTTTACAACACCCTTCAAACTGGATTTCAGTAGCCCTTAACAATTATATTATTAGGCAGAAAAGGTGAGGCGGTGGTGCTTCCGGAATCGAGCCGCAAAGAGTTATATCAATTCAATTTTACTTTGAGTTTTCATCTAAAAATGATCCTACATTTTATAAAATACAACCAATATTTTATAATTATCAGTAATCCAGTAATTCAGTAATTTAGTTAAATGATACAAAACAAGTAACTTATTGTTACATCACTAAATTACTGACTTACTGAGTAAACAAAATTATTTGCTCTTCAAGTCCAAACGTTAAATAGCCGACGTGGATCAAAAACAATTTATCTTCAACATAAGAAAATCTTCAACAAAATAACATTTCGTAAATCTTTTACACCGCATTGAACGCTATTTGTAAATCAGTTAGTAAAGTAACCTCCAAGCTTCAATTAACCTTTTTACGTGAATACTCATCTGCTAGAGTAAAAGAAATACCGATTGAATAAACCGAACAATTGACACGGTTACCGATGGATGTAAAAAGTAACTGTATATTTGCTACTTTCAATTTACCTGATTGAAAACTCTATTCTTTTGCAAACTTAATTATGGTCTTTAAATAAAGATAATACGATAATTAAGGAGATAGCGTAAAAAACGTAATAGATCCTATTCCTAGTGCATTAGAAATTATTTGTTGTATATTAAATGACATTAGGTTTACCTTATATACTTTCATCATCACCATCAACTCATTATCGTCCAACTGCTGCACGGGTCTCCTCTTAGAATGAGAAGAATTAGGCCATAGTCCACCGCGCTGGCCAATTGCGAATTGGTAGACTTCACATATCTTTGAGATTTTTTTGTATTATAAATCTCTCAGGTATGCAGGTTTCACGATGTTTTCCTTCACCGTTTTAGAAAGTGATAATTAATTTCTAATACGCACATAATTTTGAAAAATCAGAGGTGCGAGCCTGGGATTTGAACCCCGGACCCCTCGATCGAGAGGCTGAGTTTCTTAACTACTAGACTATCACTGCACTTGCCGTTATAGGTATACTTTATTGCGACTAAAAGTTAAATGTGTTGAAATTAGTATTTTCTGACATATTTTAATGTTTTAGGGAAAGAAACTTAACTGATGCTGAATTCTTGAAACGTTTAGGTATAGATATTTATTCACACGCAGATATTTTTTGTTGTTTTTATGTATGGATGCATGTAAAACATTCACTCATACTTTTCCTTTGTACCCTTCGATCACTAATAAGAACTAGATACACAATCCCATACAAAAATGAACTTAAAAAGTGCCGTCAAATTGACGCTAAAAAAAAAGAAAAAAAAAATTGACGACCGTGGTTTGTCACTTGGACAAGGAATTAGTGGAGACGAACTGTCATTACTTTTAATATTTTTATTAGGTCGAAGTAATTAATTTTAATGAACATAATAATAATTTATCAATGAAAGTAAGTAATATGCAGTCACAATTTATTATAATAAAAATATAATAAGTTTAAAATTAAAATATAACCAAATACAAGTAATTTAATTAAAAAATCAACAAGCTGTTTACGCCGTTATCCAACGAAATATATTGCCCACGACTAAATAAATATGTAGTAAACCAACATTTATTGCAATTATTTTTACCTGACTGCCAAGGAAGGGTTATGTTTTTCGCGCGTTTCTTGTATGTTTGTCTTTATTTATTTGATCGGATCTAACAAACGGCTGGATGAATGTCGACAATTAAGGTGTCATTATATTCGTCTCAATGACCCGAGTGTCCTTAGATAGGTGTTAGAAAAAAAAATCAAGATGGCGGATTTTTGGCGCGAAATAGTAATATTTCAAAAAAAGTTAACCGAACCTATCGAGTATGATATCAAATGAAAGGAAATTAAACGGAGATTATAAAAACATATAATTTGTATATATACAAAATAGCAAGGTGACTGACTGATTGACTGACTAAATGATTTTTTCATTTTTCAGAAATCAACGTACAGCCAAAACCGCTTAATTTAGAGTTCTGAAATTTTGCACATGGGTTCGCTATATAGCGTAAATAAGTACTAAGAAAGGCCTTTTGAAAATTCTACCCCTAAGAGGGTAAAACAGGGGATGACAGTTTTTTTCAAATCCTTTAATTTTGAAGCAACTACTGTAAAATTTAGTATTTGGCTTTCTGGATAGGAATAAAGACACACCTATTTATCCCTTTCCGAAAAATCAACCCCATAGAGGGCAAAATAAGGGTTAAAAGTTAATTTGAACAACCGTCAATTTCGACGCAAACACTATGAAATTTTGTATCTGGCTTGTTGGATAAAAATAATGAAATTCTACCCCTAACGATATAAAATAATTACTAGAACTTTGAATTACTGAAGTTAGATATTCTATAAATCGTAAATGGTGGATGTTTTTCCGAAATAGTAACACGTTTTAAAAAAAGTTAACCAAAACTATGGAGTAGGGTATCAAAATAAAGGAAATTAAAAGGTGATTACACACATATTATATGATATATACATGTGTATAACACATCGAGGTGACTGTCTGACTAAATGCGTAAGTTGCTGCGCCAGACACCAACGTAAAGGGAAACCGCGGATCTTTAGCGTGCTGGAATTTTACACATAGGTTCTTTATATAGCGTAAATGAGCCCTACGAAGATAAAATAGGATAATATTGTTTGAACATCTTTTGTTTTTGAAGCAGATACCTATTATAAAACTTTTTTTGGCTTTCTTGCTAAAAAATGATGAAACGCCTATATCATTATTTTTGAAAATTCTACTTCAGCCTTTATAGTGCAGTCGGGTTTTTGATTATTTTAATTAAATTACTTGCTTACTTTGTAGTGACAGAAATCCGTTGTATATTTCTTCTTAAATTTAGAGTTTTTTTCCAACACCTATCTAAGGACATTTGGATATTTGAGACGAATATAATGACACCTTAACTGTCGAAATTCACCCAGCCGTATGTTAGATCCGCGGGAATAAAATGCAGTGCAGCTAAAGTCCGCTTATAAAGATACATACAAGATACGTGCAAAAAACATAACCCTTCCTTGGCAGTCGAGTAAAAATAAAAATATGGAATCAACAGGATGCCATTAATTCCCTTGAATAAAGTGAGTTTATTGGAAAACAGTCTTTTCGATGGATTTTTATTTTTTTTCCGTATCTTTTTTGGCTATGTTAAGCAATCTTATTTTAGTGTATCTTTCGACAATAGACTTTATTATAATAATTCTATGACTATTGTCGCGGCAGTTGGATGAAAAGACATCATAAAATATATTAAATAATAATTTACTTAATAATTTAATTTCACTCATTTACTATTTACTCATTGCCTATGTTTAATTATTATACAAAACATATATTTTTATATAACAAAAAAAAAGAAAAAATAATAATTAAATTAAAGAAAAAAATATAAAACAATAGCGTCTCCATTCAAGTTAGAACAGAGTCACCATGTAACCCGAACAAATCAAGTGGGCTTGCAATAGTAAGAATTGTACGTTTAGTAACAGACTTTACAATTTAAATGGTTTATACATTCTGTTGATTTTTGTTGATAATTTTTAAAACTTAAAAATAAATTATTTACGAACGAAATAGCAGTATTTATAATTGAGTGATAGCAATTACCTACTTATAATAATAATACTTACCGAAAATACGATATTCCATCATTTGTTAGCGTACTAGACGTGTGATTTTTGCAGTTTTGAACGAGCACTGAGGCATGTTTATTCTCCGAACGTTCAAACACTACTAACCTAAAAGCGCACCCAAATGTCTATTTGGGTGCTCTTTTCGTCGCGCCATTTTTTTGTCGCTGATTGTGTATCTAGTTCTTATTAGTGATCGAAGTTTATACCGCATTAAAAATGAAGTTTGATTGCTGCAGTTATTTTTTTAGTGATTATTTACATTACCGCGTCTGCTAAAACATAGGCAAACAGACTCTTTTAGTATATTTCCAGGAATTGTTAAAAGAACTATTCTAAACCTCGTAAGTATTCTAGAAAAAATATAGTTAAACCTATGATATTTAGGTATAACATGGTTAGAAAGAATAAACTACTATAAACTTTTTTTTTATAATATAGGAGTAGCAGACGAGCACGCAGTCAACCCCATCTGCAATCAACCCCAGATGGAATTAGATATTCCTACCTGAGTTCGGCCACAGATGCGCCGCTACCCCTGAAGACTAAGCTGGAACGCCTCGGAAAAGTATGTCTCCCTTACCACACCCTTCAAAACGGAACACAGCAACGCCTAACACTGCTATTATTAGGTAGAAATAGGTGTGGCGGTGGTGCCGCCGGAGTCGAACCACAAAGGGTTCTACCACCTTCAAAATTAACTGAATTATAATTATTTTATTTATTCAGTTTGGACACTAGCTCTTCGACACCTTTACTGGCAGTCTATTTTTGCAATTCTGGTTTGTAGCAGACATTTACAGGTCCCCCTTAGAAATATCAACGCGCTTGTTCCAACCCTATTTGGGGACCCAAATTCTATTTGGGCAGCAGTGCGCTCTTTTTATTTATTTTTTGGTTATGTGGGATTCGTACCGCACTAAAAACGCCTCGGCGCTGCGTAGAGGGCTCCGGGATCTCCAAAGGAACGCAACCGGAGTCCTCTTACTGCGTTGCCCCGTGGGATTCCGCCCAGGTGAGCTCTTGCCACCCGCGACCTCAGAAACCTCTTTTTAGTCGCTTCTTACGACAGGCAGGGGATACCGTAGCCCTACTGGTACCGAAACTACAGGGACAAGTTGGCATATACTATCCGGACTGTACGCTCGTTTGCGACTCCTATATAAAACAAACAAGTTACATTAATGCACTTAAATACAAAAGCCATTAGTCGCAGTAAATTTAATTCCCAAACGACCGTTTCTTGATTTGCATGCTTATTTGCCTGTTTCCAATTGAAAGGCGTGGTTGCGTGCTAGCTCTTTATAATTACTTGGTGACAAATAGCTTGTTAAGCTTGTACCACCGACATATCAGATACCACAATCGTTAGGAAGTTAATTAATTGATGCCTAATGGTTTCTAAGTATTGTAACGTGTGGCAAGGCGAGGTCAAGGTAAGGGGTAGTTGAAGTAGTCGACATATATATGCACACAGTACGATGTCGATTAATGTTGCGACGTCGTGTCACGTTACGATGTGACCTCGTGTAAATCTAAGACACGACACAATGCGTCGTCATGAAACGTAGCCTTGTCGCGAAAATCTACGACATGCATCGTAAAAAATCACGACTCGGTTGTGAATTGCTAATGCAATTACGTTATTCCGTCTTTAAGTGGTTTTCATCATAATGGAAAGAGAAAAGTTCATCACTCAGAATTTTCATAAATTATGGAAATCACTTTGGAAACTTCAGAATTCTGAATCCGACAAATCTAATAACACATCATAATATGTTAAAATCTTTATATATGGGCGGTCCAGAGAATAAGACATACATAAATACTTACAAACATTACCTACCTCCAGCGTTGAGTAGAAAGATAGCAAGTGTGCATCACCAATTTTCACGAAGTTGTTATTTTTAAGATGCACGTCGTAGATTTAAACGACGTCGCAACGTGCTACGATACGACGCCGTATCGTAAATTGAAGTATGTGTTTAGCCCTTACGTTTCCAAGCTTAATAGAATGATGGTGTATTTATGGGACTACAGGAAGTAACTCTAGTTCCCATTAGGTGTTTTATGTCGCGATGGGTGTAAAGATAAAGGCTTTTACGTTTTAAGGACGTCTGTCCATAAACTTTTAACTCCAATGTGATTATTGTTACTTAGGCATAAAGCTATATTACCTATTATAACAATTAAATATAGACTAAAAGATGACAATACGATCCTTAACTTGAAGCTTAAAATTATTATAGTTAAAATGAAATTAACAAAAACAAATGTAAAATTACACGTAAATGTAAACGTAAATATTACAAATGAATGAAACATAATATTATGGCTATCAATTAAATTATCATTCTCTACCCTTAAATGTAGCAAAATTGTAGATCTTACCTCGATTAAGGCTGAGATCCACCTTACTGGCCACAGAGAAGTTCCCACTCCCTTAAAGACTACAATACAATGAGTAACCAAGGGTTTCCTCAAGTATTTAATTCATTAATAAAGCAAGTGATAAAATAATTATTATTTATGAATACATCTTATATGTATATAAAATTCGTGTCACAATGTTTGTTAGTTACCGTACTCCTCCGAAACGGCTTTACCAATTTTCACCAAATTTAATATGCATAATTCATTTAGTAGGTCTAGGAATCGGCTACAATCTATTTTTCATACCCCTAAGTGATAAGGGGTCGTTCAAGTATTACGTAACGCAATTTTTGAAGATTTTTGACCCCCCCTCCCCCCCTTGTAACGCACCGTAACGTTTTTCTATACCCCCCCCCCCCTAACGTTACGTAACACTCAAGTGTCAATTTTTACCCTAAACTTGCTAAAAAAATATGTTATAGTTTTTATCCTTGGGCGTGTTCAGCCGAACTAGGTCTCCTGAGTATTCTAAGTTAGTTTAAGTATAGTCAAAGCATATATACTACTATACTGTACTATACTTAGTCTAACTCAGAATACTCAGGACTTAGTTCGGCTGAACCCACTCATTCAAGGGATTCCCCGTAAAACGTAAATGAAAAGGGTTGCCAATTTAGGAGTTTTAATTCTCTATTTCTTTATTAAAAAAATGTTACGTAACGTGTATTAAGAAAGACCCCCTCCCGCCCCTGTAACGCATCGTAACGTTTTACAAGACCCCCCCTCCCCCCCAAATTGCGTTACGTAATACTTGAACGCCCCCTAAGGGTTCTGTACCCTTAACATTTTTTTATTTATATGGCCACACAACGCTTACCGGTTCAGCTAGTAATTACTATAATACGCACACAACTACTCCCCCTCAAAAATTCATACTACTAAGCTATCTGTGTTCAAAATAATAATTCTCTCTTATAGTATATATTTTTATTATTAATAAGGGCACTGACTTCCAAATTACGTTCACATTGCTCACAATAACATAAAGCTGCAGGATTCTGGTAAGAACCCGTTCGTAATAAAGAATTAGGGGCGGAATACGGATTACGTCACAGGAACGTGATCCCCGTGACCGTGACAACGGCGTAAGGTCAAACGCGCATAAACATTTTGAGAACCAGTGTCCTTGGACTCCTTAATAACCGTACAATGAAGTATCTTCAAACGAAGTGGCACGTGGTTTAACTCTTTAAGTAGTAGAACTCTTTGTACTTAGTTTACTTTGTACTAAGGCACCAGCGCCACACCTTTTTCTGCCTAATGACAGCCTAAGCACTTCTGTGTTCCGCTTTGAACGGGATGGTAAAGTTACTTATCCAAAGCGTTCCAACTTAGTCCTCAGAAATAGCAACGCATTTGTGGCCAACCTCTGATAATAATCTAATCTTATCTGAAGATAATTATAGATGTCAATGGGCGGCAATAGCCACTTACTATAGGTGGACTGGAAAGTTTTTTGATACTTCTATATTATAAAATACAAATTGGATACAAACTCTACTACTAAAATAATAGTACTACTAGAAGAACAATAGTATAAAGAAGTCGAAGCATTTGCTAAGAACTTCAACAAAATGAAAAAGTATGAACTTTAGCAAATTTTCTAGACTTATTGAAACATATTGAAAGCTTAACAAGAAACGACTGATTTTCGTGACCAAGGATATAGTCTGAAGGTCACAAACCGTATGTTAAAAATTCATGAAGAGAGTCCTCTTTCGATGAAAGGGTACAGATATTATCGAGTTTCATAAAATTTGATTTTGAGCAGAGATATTACATATCCTATTTCATATAGAAATCATTATAAATGTGCCTTTACATCTTGGAGACAAGCTACTAAGTTTGTAACTAAATAAAAAAGTCTGACATGGTCTTGTCAATTCTAAATTGAACCATTTTACAACTTTGTCTTCCGTGTACGAAGATTGGAGAATTCAGTTACACCCAAGTGACATAGGGATGGGCTAATGCCGGAAAATAACTGTTCTTGTCCATTTTTACATTTTTTTTTATATAATATAAGAGTAGCAGACGAGCATGCAGTCCACCTGATGGTAAGTGGCTACTGCCGCCCATGGACATCTGTAATCAACCCCAGATAGGATTAGATATTCCTAACTGAGGTCGACCACAGATGCGCCGCTACCCCTGAGGACTAAGCTGGAACGCCTCGGAAAAGTCTGTCTCCCTTGCCACACCCCACAAACCGGAACACAGCAGCGCCTAGCACTGCTGTTATTAGGTAGAAATAGGTGTGGCGGTGGTGCCGCCGGAGTCGAACCACAAAGGGTTCTACCACCTTTGTTAAGTAACATTTTTTTAAGCAGGTAATAAAAACATTTTATCAATTTATACTATTTATTTATCTATCACACGTATTTAGATCAGGATTAAATGGCCCACCGCTGTACCTGCTATAAACCTATTAAAAATAATACTAAACATGACTCTTTACTAAAAATAGTATTAAATCGCTTTATAATCTAGGTAAGATATTTTACGTATTTTATATGTTTTAGCGCACATGATTACATTAATCATATAGGTACCTGTATTACCTTATGATTTTAAGGATAAGTTCTTAGAAAATGTTCCCGTTGAATATTAGAAAACTCGCAAAGTAATCAAAATTTTGTTTGCTGGGAAAAAAAATAGTTATTTACAAAAAAATCTTACGCGAATCAAGAAAATGCTTTCCATAATTACCTAACCCTTTTTAACACTATTATAGTCGTCACAATTTAATAGGCCCATTTTAACACATGTCATCCCAATGTCATTAATGTCTTAAACTAACTTTTTAGTAGGGAAATTACGACCACGTGACGGTTACAGCTTGCAGCTTCAAAGCATTCGGAAGAAACCATAATCGATTAACTTTCAAATAATCGAAACTTAGAATTAGCGATAACTAATTATTTGTCCCTTTTTCATTATAACAACAATAAAATAATGAAAACTTTGTTTCTTAGTGAATGATAAAACGAAAAAAAAATACAGTTTACGACCGATGCTTTATTTAATCTTCTAGAAAGGATGAAATTTTAAATGACACTTTTCTTTTCTCCTTTTTATTGAATATTTAGATGATTTAGAAAAATATAGAATAAATATTCTGTTTACAAAATATTAAGTAATTTATACAATTGTGACGACTACAGGTACTGAAAATATAGAACATATAACAATATAACACTTAAATATATTTGATATTTTACAATTTTACTAGTACATTTAGCCAATCTCTACGCGTTATCATTATACCAGTCCTTGCGACGTAACTAGCAAATCTTAAGGGTAACATTAATTTATCTTTATACATCGTCGTTAACTTGAAACAAGATTACGAAAATTACATAACATTTTATTTCGAAATATGTTATGGAAATGTTAAGGAACATTTTATACACTCATTAAAACGGGAAAATAAGGGTCGCCTGATGTGATTTCTCATACTGCTAATGAGGTGCTCGGAATTAAAAAAAAATCTGAAATTTGTAGGAGAACAATAAAAAGAAAAGTCTTATCTGTTGTACCATAACCTTTTAAACTCATTTATTGTACTTAACAAAATATTATAATTATATAGTATATTTTTATTGGTACTTTCACATTATTTTTTTTTTATTTTAGTACAAATAAAAGCTTGTTTTTAAAAACGCTTTAATTTTAATATTATTTTTTCACCAAAACGAACACGTAGCGTATACGTCAATGGAACGCAACTAAATCGCCGGGATTATGAAATGCCGCTACGTGCACTGAATTTATAATACCTACTACCTGAAAACATTTGTAAAATAAGTACTGTGACAACTCCACCATAGTAACAAATTTTTGGTCGTCCCGGATATTAGGGACAGGATATTTTTGGTTACGGTCAAGTCACCTTTTTATTTTGAACATGACAACTACCTATCACAAAAAAATATATATTGATTGCGTGCGTGATACAAAACAAATTAAGTACAGCAAAGGTTGAAGAAAAATGCTCCATCTATTCTAAGCCTGAGAGAGACTTAGAATAGATGGAGTCGAAATTGAAGCTCAACAAATCAAAACACTGAATAAAATAAATATTATAAATCCCCATTTATATTTGAAAATGATCTGGCACTAAGGGATCTGTGATCGTCTTCATGAAGTAAGTACTACAAAAGTAGCCAGTTAACATTAGATGGACTGCTCGATCGCTTTCTTCTCGTAATGAAAAAACATAAATAAATGAATTAATGTTGCCAGTCGTAGTTTATAACCTATTTTTAAGCACTTGATGTGGCATTTCTACTAAAATAAAATTACGTGACCCTATTATTTTGCATTAAAATCAAAGGGTCGAGTGTCTATGTAAATCTATAGTGCGGGTACAATTCCCTAGCGATTTGCGACCTAACAATATCCCAAGTGTCGTATTCAGAAAGGGTCCGTCTTCGATTGACAAAGCGCGGTGATTTGTTATTTGATGTTCATGCGTAAAGTTAATGTATGGAGACATGACATACGATGTTTTATTTTGTTTTCGGGAAGCTACAGACGAACATACAAACCACCATTGTCACTTACATTTTCTTAGATATCTACGTAGGTACGCGCGGTGGTGTGGTTAGTGGTCAATCTCACCTAGGACCATTTTTTTATAATATAGGAGTAGCAGACGAGCATGCAGTCCACCTGATGGTATGTGGCTACTGCCGTCCACGGACTTCCGTAATCAATCCCAGATAGGATTAGATATTCCTATCTGAGGTCAGTCACAGATGCGCCGCTACCCCTGAGGATTAAGCTGGAACGCCTCGGATAAGTATGTCTCCCTTAACACACCCTTTAAACCGGAACACAGCAGCGCCTAACACTGCTGTTATTAGGTAGAAGTAGGTGTGGCGGTGGTGCCGCCGGAGTCGAACCACAAAGGATTCTATCACCTTTCAAAACTATATGAATGTCTTCCTATATGAAATGTCTTCCTATATGAATATTTTAAATTACCGATAATATCGTGTTGAGTTTCAACATTTTGACATGATGCCTCGTGATGGGTATAAATATATCTCGATATTAATATCGTTCGCAAACTTGCATCCCTAACCAGGACTTTACGGGGACGTGAGTTATCTTTTACCTCGAAAACATTTTTCATTCTCGGTAAGAATAAAAAGTGGCATGTAGATGACATGTTTACCATGCATTTGAAGTGCTTCTTTATATCTTTGATTTTCGAATTTACTTTGCAACGTGTGGTACCAAAAGTTTCGTTTCCCGAACGTTTTCTAACGTTCTAGAACGTTCGTTTATTCTGTCATACAATCACGTCAAACGGATCACGCGTCGGCGTCTGATTGATGGCGGCTGGTGTACCAAGTTTTGTATAGAATTCTACCGCTTTTTTTACAGGATTTTCACCTGCTATGACAGAGATGCATATCATACATCGCCCATTTGTTTCTATTGAAAATATGTCGATAATTATGTGAGTGACTTTTTTTCAATAAAAATATACATTTAATTTCTTTATAAAGTATTCTCCCTTCTTGTTTTTAATTTCAACCCAAAGTTTAACATGACGTTGAATATTTTTGTATTGTATTTAATTTATTTTACAAAACTCGACTCACTTGTTAAGCCTTGTGGGCGAAAAGCCGTACACCTTGTAAAATTTCATGTAACGTCGTTACTTTAGTAAAGCCTTCTAGGATTTCATTATAGCTGCTGGAACAAAATCCTAAACATTACTTGTAACTTGGTTGTAGTAAAAACTGTCATTTTGAAAGAATAAAACTATTTCTTCGACCAATTTACCACTTTTATTATTCTCGCGCAAAATACAACTCTAACGTCAAGTAACTCAAGACCGTTCTTTTTTCTTTTTTGGCTAACTCATACAATCGTACCTGCGAGTTATTAAATAAAATAAGAACTTATTATTATAAAAAACAACACATCATGAAAATAACACAAATAATAATGTTTTGAATCGATTTCTAACCTTTTTTATGCTAACTACTGTTGCTCATGGATCATGTCTATAAGGAGCCAAAAAAACACCGCCCTTCTTAAAGTGGTTCATAGATGCCACTCCACTCCAGAAGGCTAAGTTTTAATGACTCGTCATGGAAAACTCGGTAATTGATATTTCGTCACTGACGGTGATACTTTCGGCTCCGAACAGTAAACTACGGAAGCTATTAAAAGTTAAACATACCCGACTAATTTAGCTGCTTCTAAATTTGTACTTAACGCCACGGTTTAATTAAAATGTGGTTAGACCCCCGCATGTAACCAGAATTGCTTTGTCTCATAGCTTTAGGAACAGATGGCTAATGATAAAATCAAAAGATTACTCTCCATTTTTCAGACCCTAGCACATTTAGAGTTTTAACTCTTTCATCATCGTGGTCCTTTTAACACCTTTTATTTATTTTGTATAGTAGCGCTGATAAGCAATGCATAGATATTCCCCATGAAAAGGGTTCTGCTATAAATGTGGCTGTGTTGTGTTGGTGATTGCAGTAGATGAAAGGGATTGCAGGGACACGTTATCATCTATCTCTAGGGAAAGAGAGTGGTGCTATATAGGGACGACATTACACAGTTATGATGGAGTGACATAAAATCGTAAATGTGTACAAATGTTCTTCCTGTATATTACATATCTTACCACGTGTCGGCCTTGGTAATACGATTACAGTTACTTTTGCAAACAATGGATATATAAACGAACATTTGTTTCTGTTTATGACTAGATATTCAGTAGCAGTGGCTTAAATACAAAGTTTGGGCTATATTTTTTTTTCATTACTAAACCTTTTCAACCTTAACTTATTGTGTATAACTCCATTTTTGGCGTACGTGGTATGCTTTGGTTAAATCATATCGTTAATTAAGTTAGCGTTTCAAGTTTTTATTGATTCAAAAGAAGGAACCATATAGAAAAGTCTAGTCTAGACTAAAGTCCATCATGTCAAAATATTGAAACTCAACACGATATTATCGGTAATTTAAAATATTCATATAGGAAGACATTTCATATAGGAAGACATTCATATAGTTTTGAAAGGTGGTAGAACCCTTTGTGGTTCGACTCCGGCGGCACCACCGCCACACCTATTTCTACCTACTCGTAATAACAGCAGTGTTAGGCGCTGCTGTGTTCCGGTTTGAAGGGTGTGGTTTTTCGATTTTAAGAAGAATTGACAAGTTTTTTTCGCCAACATGATAATATTATTATTTTGATATCCTCGTATAATATTAACTACTATATGAATAATTGGATATACGAGTATATATATTAATCATTTTCTATATTATAATATCGTATGAACAATGGTTTCTATATTAAAATATGTACACAAATATTGATATTTTAGTTTCGATTTAGCGATATTTTCGAAGATAGAAATATCGTTGACTTCCTAGTCCTGGTAAAGTATGCTACGAACGGCCTAGTCAGAAAAACAACCCCACCTACGCGTAAATGTTCAACCCGTATCAATAAGACAGCAAGACAAAACAAATAAGAACGGATTTTTATGTCATGATGTCCCAGTAACATACGAGAAATTAAAAGCTTCACAGTAGCTGGAAGCCTCTTTAATTGTATTGTAGTCTTTAATTTTGTTACAAATAAAATTATTTGTTGTATTAATGTGGCTGCAATAAGATTCTTATGTAACATATAGATGGTAGAACCCTTTGTGGTTCGACTGCGGCGGCACCACCGCCACACCTATTTCTACCTAATAACAACAGTGTAAGGCGCTGCTGTGTTCCGGTTTGAAGGGTGTGGTAAGGAAGACAGACTTTCCGAGGCGTTCCAGCTTAGTCCTCAAGGGTAGCGGCGCATCTGTGGCCGACCTCAGGTAGGAATATCTAATCCTATCTGGGGTTGATTACAGATGTCCATGGGCGGCAGCAGCCACTTACCATCAGGTGGACTGCATGCTCGTCTGTTACTCTTATATTATAAAAATAAAAAAAACATTGGCACAGGGGCACGGGTTGCTATAGCAATGTTTGGTAGAAGGAGTACGGATTGGTGGCCAACCTAATTTGAATGTTTTCAAACTGACAATAAGTCCTCTGCTGATTTTTAACAGCTACTATTGTATAACATCCGGGATCGACGGCTTATCGTGTCCTCCGAAACACGGAAGCGCGAATGACATTTTGACACTATCGGTCACCCATCACACTCATTACCACACTCGACATTACTTAACTTTATTAGTGGGTCAAGATGTAGATCTTGCTTGTAGTGGGTTAAGATAGATTGTAGCTTGAGTAGTCAAGCTACGAGTCCAGGCACCCTTTATTTATTGTTATATTTTTTGTACATAGATTAATTATATAATAAATACTTAATCGTTTCACAGTTCAAACAAAAGTACCAAAACGTTCAGTTGCGTCCTTCATAAGTCTTAATTCAGCAACAATTCGAAAATAGGATTGAGTCCCGTAAACAATCTAATTTGTGAAGATAAGGGTTCTTAGAAAAATAACGCTATTTTTATTTGAGACATAATCGTGCCCCATTAAGAGGATTGACTGAGAACAAATAAATCTGCCGAATCTGGATCTAATACAGTATTGTTTACTAAAACGTAATTACCGAAAATATAATCCGTTAGGAATGATATCTAGCACGTACACGAAAATAACGATAGATGGATACTTAGAAGCAATAATGACTCGGCCTTTTGATCAGGGGGACTGAGATATAAAGAAAGAATACTGGACTATGTCAGAATGAGAAGATTTCAGGCTATACTTTATCATTATCACACAAGCCGAGATAGTTTGATAAATATCCTCTCCTGGATCTTACATACGACTTAAAGAGAGATTAATTAGACGAGCGAATTGATTTATGGTGTGAAAATTATCTGGCGAGCCGAAAGGTTTACCAATATAATAGGTATAATTAACCTTCATAGCGAATGTGGGTATCACATAGAAACAATGGATACTTGCCTTTGATATTGGTTTAACGCAGTTAAATATAACATTGAGGGCAGTTAAATATCAATGTTACCACAGACCTCTATACTCAAGCATTATAAGCCTGGGTTCACACAGTGTAATACTGCAAGTTTTTTGACGTATTCAATTAAACCGCCACTCCTATTTCTGCCTTATAACAACAGTGTTAAACGCTGCTGTGTTCTGGTTTGAAGGGTGTGGTAAGGGACACATACTTTTCCGAGGCGTTCCAGCTTAGTCCTCAGGGGTAGCGGCGCATTTGTGGCCGATCTCCGGTACGAATATCTAATCCTATCTGGAGTCGACTACAGATGTCCATGGGTGGCAGTAGCCACTTACCATCAGGTGGCTTACATGCTCGCCTGCTACTAAATATTATAATAAAAAAAATGAAAAAAAAAACTATTTTCATCCATATGTCAATCGCTGTTATAAAACGTCTGAAAATTATCAATTGTTTTACCCCCCGCAGGCGGGTAGGGTAAAAGACTTCGTAATACGACTCGCTACTGCAAATCGAATACAATAAAGTTTATTTGATTTGCTTGACAACTTCCGTGAGTATTCGATCAAAGTGTTTATCGATGTACGTTTATTGCAGTACAAGCGTTGTGAAAATGCAACTGTGCAAACCTAAAAAACAGCACTTTTTTCTAAAAGATTTATTCTACACAAAACGTGTAGTATTGTCCGCGCCAAACTGCTGGCCCGCTCTGAAGTTGCTGCGAGCAGGTGTTGACTACACAATTTGCTATGACGCGATTCATTTATATATTCAGAGCGGACTAGCAGTTTTACGTGGACAATGCCGTGTGAACGCAGTTTAACCGGCCACTTCATTCAACTAACGAGCGGCCGCCATTTTAACAATTCCGCTCACGCAATACTTGCACTGAAGAAGAATAAAGGAGGAAATGTTCAGTGAATAAGAAACAAAGATATATGGAGCTGATAATTCACAATTTAATTTCATGAAGGAAATGAATGAGGAGTTTTCCTTCCTTCCTGTTCTATAGCAGGGCTTTGCTTATTCTCCAGAATGTCTATCACGCTAAGAATATATTAAGATACCCGTACTTTATCTTCTTTACTTATTCTCGTTAGTCATTCTCAATTCTTCTATGTCAAAGTCAGGAATTTTTGATGCATAAAGCATGATAACATAGTTTCTGCTACTTCTAATCTAAAGGGTTTTACAATAGTGACTGACGTTATTTATGACACACATACCTACTTGGTATCCTTATAGTTTCTGCTATTCCTGATCTACAGGCTTCACATTACAGACTGACGTTACACATGACATACATCCATAAGTAATGCTACCAAGGGTCTTAGCCGACACACGTCGATAATTACTTTTGTATTAGTTGCACCCCAGACTAATTTAAGTGACCTTACAGTAGGATTATGAAGCTTCCCCCCCGAACGGGCTGCCACCTTGTCGTGGTGGGGGGGCTTGTGTGTCCTAATGATCCCGGAGGCTATACGGCAGAGTTACTCATACCGGAAGGCAAAGGGTGAAGGACCAGACTAAGAGCGGCCCAGGGGAGCTCACCCCTTAAAAAAGATGCGAAAATGGATAAGGCTAGTTGTAAAAGTAGTCCCCAGGTGGGTACCCGAAAGGGAGAATCCCACCCCTCTGCTACGGCGGAGGGCAGCCCCTCGTACTCTGGGGGGGGCAGCAACTGCCTCGTAGGTCGGCAATCCGCCGACCTCCGTCAACACAACCCATGCATTCCCACACTGGACTCCGAATTAGCTTGCGAGAAGAACACATTGCCTGCTACACAAGCGGCGAGGAGGAAAACGCGGCGCGGTAGGGCAGTAGCTCCACCTACACCAGCCATCTCGTCAGAAGCAGATGAGTTGTCGGACTGTTCTCTTTTGTCAGGAGTATCTGAACAGTCCACAGCCATGTCGGCAGGTGCCCGTAAAAGGGCGCTTACGGCGACAAGTAGCGGAAGCGAACGGCCAACTAAGAAGCCGATGAAAACCCAGTCGGCAGGAGATGGCGATTTTAGGATCCCAATGGCCAAGAACAATTTGAAGGCTTCCCTGCCTAGTGCGGAGGAACTAGGTAAAGATATGACCCAGCAGCCTACTGGAGACCTAGGTTCTCGAATAATCGAAAACCTAGAGGTAATAGAAAAGGCGGCAAACAGTTCCCGCAATCTAAAAGGGGACTTGGTGCGAACCATCCGTTTGGCCGTACGCCACGTGCAGGCAGCAACGACAGAGGTAGTGCAGCGGGCAACCACTGCACACCTGGAACAGGAGAATGCGATGCTGCGTTCCGAGCTTGCTGGTCTGCACGGGAAGTTTGACGCCCTTACGGCGGAGCTGAACGAGTTGCGCCGTAAGAACGCCCCAAATAGGCCAGAGCTGCCTCGCCCCTCAGAGACGAGGAGAGCCGTAACCAGAGAGGATGCTCTAATGGAAAAGATTGGGCACATAATGGACCAGAAGCTGGCCTCCTTTAGGGACGAATTGTTCCCGGGCAGAGCGGTCCGGCCCCCCTTGATGCAGAAAGCCACACCCGTTGTGCCTTCGCACCTACCAGTGGCCTCAACGCTGGTGCGGCCTCCAGTTGTTTCGACTTCGGCCGCGCAGGAGGGTACCTGGGCCACAGTCGTGGGGCGCAAATCCCGAGCAAAGGAGCGACCCTCGGCCCATTTGCAACCAAATCGGAGGCAATTCCCGAGCCTCGGACGAGGTAGGAACGTCACCCGACGGCGTCGGTCTGTGACCAAACCAGCACAGCCGTCAGCAGCCCGAGCAACCGAGCCAGCGCGGGCCAGCAAAAAGAAGGCGGTTAAGAGGCTTCCGCGAGTTCCGAAGTCGGCGGCCGTGGCAGTCACGGTACCTGAGGGGTCGGACATCACCTATGCGGAGGTGATGAAGACCGCGAAAGGCCAGATCCAACTTGCCGACCTAGGCATTCCTGCGTTGCGGCAGAAGAAGGCCATAAACGGCGGTCTTCTCCTGGAGGTTTCTGGCGAGGATTGCGCTGGGAAAGCCGACGCCCTGGCACGAAAGTTGCAGGAGGCTGTCGCGGAGTTAGGCGTCAGGGTGGTCAGGCCCACGAAGCAAGGGGAGGCCAGGGTGATGGATCTGGACGATTCCGTCACCCAACAAGACGTCGCCAACGCAGTCGCCGAGGCCTGCGGTTGCATTGCTAGCGACGTTAGGGTCGGAGAGATCCGGAGAAGACCTTCGGCGTTGGGGACGGCCTGGATACGCTGTCCCCTTACGGCTATCCACAAGCTGGCTGCAGCCAAGCGACTCCTCGTCGGCTGGGTGTCCGCGAGAGTGGAGGTGCTGCCTGCTAGGTCGCTCCAATGTTTCCGGTGCTTTGAGATGGGTCACGCACGGCACCAATGCACCAGCACGAAAGACAGGAGTGCATTGTGTTATGTATGTGGTGAGCCTGGGCACAAGGCGAGCCAATGCGTAGCACAGTCGCCAAAATGCGCCCTGTGTGCTGACCTTGGTCGCCCAGCTGACCATCGGCTCGGTGGGAGAAGGTGTACGCCGCCAAAGCGAAGGCGCCGGGGCATCGGAGTGAGCGAGACAGCGGTCATGGCTGCCGGCTCAACACGGACAGATGGGCCTGCGCGTTCAAGCGCTTCGTCCCATTGTCCAACAGTGGAAGCGATGGACTCTTGATGGATAGGTCTCCGTCACTTAAGATCCTCCAGGGGAACCTGAACCACTGCCGCGGGGCGCAGGACTTGCTCCAGCAATGCCTCGTGGACCGTTTGGTTGCCTTGGCAGTGGTGGCGGAGCCCTATAGAGTTCCAGAGCATCCGCGATGGGTCGGAGACGATGTGCAGTCCGTCGCCGTGTACTGGGCAGGTGGCGTGGGTGATCCTCCATGCTCCAAACTTCACTCCGAGCGGGGCATAGTCGCGGTGGAGTGGGGTCCCCTCGCGGTGTTGGGGTGTTATGTTTCCCCCAATTGTAGTCTGGCGGCATACGAGACGTTTCTCGACCGTTTGACAAGCTGTGTACGCTCCTGTCTTCCCCGCCCTGTGATCGTGCTTGGCGATTTTAACGCTCATTCGAGGGCCTGGGGAAACAGGCGCGATAGCGTCAGAGGACGGGCAACGCTCGAGTGGGCGGCCGGGTTGGACCTGCGTCTGCTTAATCGTGGCTCGGTCAGCACGTGTGTGCGCTGGCAGGGAGAGTCGATTGTTGATCTTTCGTGGGCGACTCTTTCTGCCGAGCGCTTGGTCACGGATTGGAGAGTGGCCGAAGATCTCGTCACGTTGTCTGACCATCGCCACATATTGCTAGACGTAGTAGTAGTTTTGCAGCTCCCGGCTGCTGACACACGCCGCCAGGCTAACGACCATCCACGTCGGTGGGCACGAAAGCGTCTCAACCGGGACTTGCTCGTCGCTGCTGCCCATGTCGTGGACTGGTCCAACACCGCTGAGGGGGATACCCAGGTCGATCCCGAAGAGGAGGCGATCCGGCTCAGGGATGACATGACGGCCATCTGCGATTCCGCGATGCCGCGGGTCAGACCTGGCTGGAGACGCCCTGTGTACTGGTGGACGGAGCGCATCGCACGGTTGCGCGCAGCCTGCCTGCAAGCTCGACGCCAGTACACTCGGGCTCGACGACGCCGAACGGCTAGCGCCGCGGAACGGCAGGAGAAGTACGTAGAGTACCGGGCCGCAACAACACTGCTTCAGGGCGCTATCGCCGACAGCAAGGCCCGGAACTGGAGCGCACTCGTGGAGGGGCTGGACCGAGACCCATGGGGGCGCCCTTATAAGATGGTGCTCGGTAGGCTACGTCCATGGGTGCCTCCACTGACGGAAACCCTCGACCCGATTTTCGTCGACACAGTGGTGGACAGCCTGTTCCCAGGAACCACTGACGAGTCGGGTTTCTCCGCGGCGCTGCCGGATCTCCCCGCCTGGTCTGAGGAGCTGGCGGTGACGGAGAGCGAGCTCGACGGTGCCGTTAAGCGCATGTCGAAGCGAAATACTGCGCCGGGGCCGGACGGAATCCCATGGCAGGCTTGGGTCTTAGCGCTGACAGTGCTGGAGGGGAGGCTGCGAAGACTGTTCACCGCCTGCTTCCAGTACGGAAGTTTTCCGTCAGAGTGGAGGCGGGCGAGGTTAGTACTATTGCACAAACGGGACAAGCCTCGAGACTCTCCATCAGCGTACAGACCCATTTGCCTGTTGGACGAGGCGGGCAAGCTATTCGAGCGGATCATCTCCGCCCGGATTAGCCAGCATCTTGTATGCCACGGCCCGGACCTGTCCGAAAACCAGTTCGGCTTCCGGCAGCAGCGCTCGACTGTCGACGCGATCCTCCGAGTCCGCACGCTCTCAGAGCAGGCCATCTCCCAGGGTAGAGTAGTCTTGGCGGTTAGCCTTGATATAGTCAACGCTTTTAACTCTCTACCCTGGAGTGCGATTATGGACGGGCTGTCTGTCCATCAGGTGCCTTCCTATTTGCGGAATGTCCTGAAGGCGTATCTGTCGGACAGACGCGTCAGCTTCCCAGGCCGCTATGGGAGCGTTCGCGGGAGGAGCGTCGTGCGCGGGGTACCGCAGGGTTCGGTACTGGGGCCATTGCTGTGGAATATCGCTTACGACGCGGTGCTGAGAACGGTGCTCCCGGATGGAGTGAGCATCGTCTGCTATGCCGACGACACCCTCGTCCTCACCGAAGGGGAGTGTTTCAGCAGGACGGCTCGGCTAGCAGAGCTCGGGGTGGCACGCGTCGTAGAGAACATCCACAGGTTGGGCCTCCAGATAGCGTCCCATAAAACCGAGGCGATGTGGTTCCACGGCCGCAGGCCGAGTATCGTACCAGCTGAGACCTCAGTGCGTGTCGGTGATACGGACGTCCGGATAGGCAGGTACATGAAGTACCTTGGCCTAACACTGGACGGCCGCTGGCGCTTCAACGAGCACTTTGACCGTCTCGTCCCCCGGATTCATAAGGTAGCGGGTGCTATGCACAGACTGCTGCCAAATCTCGGGGGACCAAGGGAAGAAGTCCGCCGCCTCTACGCGGGTGTGATACGCTCGATCGCCCTCTACGGGGCGCCGGTATGGTCGGACAGGTTGTCTGGCTGCCGGCGTCTTGCGCGGAAACTTAACTCCGCGCAACGTACGATCGCGATCAGAGTCGCCCGGGGATATCGTACCATATCGTACGAGGCGGCGACAGTCCTGGGGCGGTTTCCGCCCCTAGACATTCTGGCGGATATGGATGCTCGGGTCTTTAATAAGATCCGCTTCCTCCGTCAGAGGACTGAACCCTTCACGGAAGAAACGGTCGAAGTGCTTCGGAGGAGAGCCAGGTGGCGCGCTCTGAGGTGCTGGCGAGATCGGCTATTGGAACCGCGTAACATACGCCAACGGGTGGTCGATGCTATCGTACCGAACTTTCGGGCTTGGCTCATTGCCAAAGGTCGTGTCACCTTCAGGTTGACCCAGATACTCACCGGACATGGCTGTTTCGGTGAGTATCTGAACAGGATACAGAGGGAGGAGACTGCCCAGTGCCATCATTGCGGGCACCACGAGGATTCCGCACAGCACACGCTGCAGTACTGCCCAGCGTGGGAGTCTCAGCGGCGGATCCTCGTGTCAAAAGTGGGACCGGACCTGTCTCCAGCCGCCATTGTTGGAGCGATGGTTCAGCGCAGCGAAGCCTGGGAAGGCATGATCACCTTCTGCGACATAGTCATGTCCGCGAAGGAAGACGCCGAGCGAGCTAGGGAGCGCGCTGAACCCGCTCGGAGGAGGAGTCGCCGCGGGCGTAGATAACGTCCACCGGCGCGGTGTCCCTGTAGTTCCGGGACCAGAATAGGGCTACGGTATCCCCTGCCTGTCGTAAGAGGCGACTAAAAGGGGCTTCCGGGGTTGCGGGCGGCAAGAGTGGGAGCTCGAACTGCCCGGCTAGTGACCCCGGGAAGGACGGCGGTATGTGTGGCCGCATACCGTCGTGCCCACCAGACGGTGTGGCGAGCGTCAAGCTCACCTGAGCAGAGCCCGATGGGGCAACGCGCTAAGAGGACTCCGGTTGCGTTCCTTTGGAGATCCCGGAGTTCTCTACGCAGCGCCGAGGACGGCCACCGGGGGGGTTTTAGTGCGGTAAGAATCCCACATAACCCCGTGCCGCTCCCACGGCATAGGGTACCTTTTGAAGGTTTCCCCCTCGTAACCAAAAAAAAAAAAAAAAAAAAAAAAGGATTATGAAGCTTGACTGCAACTAGAAGGTCGTAGAACCCTTTGTGGTTCGACTCCGGTGCCACCACCGCCACACCAATTTCTACCTAATAACAGCAGTGTTAGGCGCTGCTATGTTCCGGTTTGAAGGGTGTGGTAAGGGAGACAGACTTTTCCGAGGCGTTCCAGCTTAGTCCTCAGGGGTAGCGGCGCACCTGGCCGACCTCAGGTAGGAATATTTAATCCTATCTGAGGTTGATTACAGATGTCCATGGGCGGCAGTAGCCACTTACCATCAGGTGGACTGCATGCTCGTCTGCTACTCTTATATTATAAAAAAAAAGAAAAAGCTTGGTTACAACTTTGTATGTCCTACTGATTGGCAGAGATGTCATACAACTCGAAACGGCCTAGAACCTTTACCACTCCCATACATAGTGAAGTACTTTAGCTGCCCATTTAGCGTTAATTACTATACTAACCCCACTCAACATTAGCGTAACTACAAGCACACAGTGATCATAAACTAATTTCAGACCATAAAAAGTTACAACTGTAGTGCGCCTGACAATCCACTTTAGTACTCACCATTACTCTGTTATTACTACAATATCCATGAAGTGAATATTTTGTGATAATGAACAAAAGAGAATATTTTTGAAAGTGCTCTTTCATGTCGCTCAAGTTGCAGCTTTAAGTTCCATTACGTGGCTTGTTTGAGCTTGTTCAGCTGTTGAAGTGTTTTTGTAAACAAACCCCTCCGAATAGATTCATCCCTGTGCAGTGTTTTTATATTTTGCAAGTAATTTACCCATCTATAAACCATAAAGAATTTTACCGTGAAAGCTGAAAGCAGTTTCCAATAATACTTGGATATGGAAATTGCCAAGAAAAAGATTTTATACCGTCTCGTTACCGTATCGCAGAAAGTAATTAGGAGTACAGTAAAATAAGAAAACAAAAAACGTTATTACCTCTACGGTGTATATCTTGTATAGGAAAACTGTCTTTAAACCTCATATCTTTAATCAGTATACATCAGTGCAAATACTACAAGGAAAATACCTTTTTCTTGCCGTGTGCCAAGTGCCAAAAAACAACACAAAAACTTAATCACCATTAGAACTTAAAACAAAGAAATACGAAGGGCTAATCCTTTCTCGGCAGCTTTGTATTATCAAAATAAAAATGAAATCCTAAGTACCAACCCTTAGCTACAAAAACAAGATCAGCCTTCTAAGATGTCGCTAGAGAAAGACAAATTGGCGTTATTATCGTTTGGTGTACCATAGCTACTGGCTGTAACATCTTACAACCTTATAGTCAGGTTACGCCCTTGTAATCTTAACCTATAGACCGTAGTTTCTCGGGTTAAATCATTGAGAGTAGTTTATTATTATTTATTTTTATTTTAATGCCATGCGTCCCGGTCGCTCTTTATACTCATAGCCCCACACTAGAACTTTTTCTGTATCATGAGTGCTCACAAAAATGAAAATACAAAGCCGGTACAGAAGGCTATATTCATCATTAAAATATATGTCAAACAAGAAAAACAGCAAGAGTAGGAAAAAATCCATAAAAATTACGTTTTTGTCTCTTACAACATACCTATATACAGTTTATCGTTTTGTATAAGTAAAACTGTCTTTAAACTTCACAACCTTTATCGGAATACATCAGCGCAAATACAAAATAAAAAGGTACGTGCCAAAACAACACAAAAACTTAATCACCATTATAACTTGAAACAAAGAAATACGAGGGGCTAATCCTTTCTCGGCAGCTTTGTATTATCAAAACAATAATGAAATCCTAAGTACCAACCCTTAGCTACAAAAACAAGATCAGCCTTCTAAGATGTCGCTAGAGAAAGACAAATTGGCGTTATTATCGTTTGGTGTACCATAGCTAGTGGCTGTAACATCTTACAACCTAGTAGTCAGGTTACGCCCTTGTAATCTCAACCTATAGACCGTAGTTTCTCGGGTTAAATCATTGAGAGTAGTAAAAAGAAATAATAATATTCTTTTTATTTTAATGCCATGCGTCCCGGTCGCTCTTTATACTCATAGCCCCACACTAGAACTTTTTCTGTATCATGAGCGCTCACAAAAATGAAAATACAAGGCCGGTACAGAAGGCTATGTTCATCATTAAAATATATGTCAAACAAGAAAAACAGCAAGAGTAGGAAAAAATCCATAAAAATTACGTTTTTGTCTCTTACAACATACGTATTTACAGTGTATCGTTTTGTATAAGTAAAACTGTCTTTAAACTTCATAACCTTTATCGGAATACATCAGCGCGAATACAAAATAAAAAGGTAAGTGCCAAAACAACACAAAAATGTAATCACCATTATAACTTAAAACAAAGAAATACGAAGGGCTAATCCTTTCTCGGCAGCTTTGTATTATCAAAATAAAAATGAAATCCTAAGTACCAACCCTTAGCCACAAAAACAAGATCAGCCTTCTAAGATGTCGCTAGAGAAAGACAAATTGGCGTTATTATCGTTTGGTGTACCATAGCTGCTGGCTGTAACATCTTACAACCTAGTAGTCAGGTTACGCCCTTGTAATCTTAACCTATAGACCGTAGTTACTCTGGTTACATCTTTTACGCTTTCTACACTCACAGCCCCACATTAGAATAACTTGTATCGTGGGTGCTATGGAAACACACAGAGACAAATACACAAACATCCAGACCCAGAAACAGAAATCTAAATTCATCATTTAGAAATCTGTCTGGCCAGGGATCGAACCCGGGACCCTCTGCGCGTCAGACCGGCATGGTGAACGCGCCGCCACGCGGGTCGTCATCTTTCATCTTTGAGGCTTTGAGGCTAAGGTATTATATTTTTTTTATATTTAATGTCATGCGTCCCGGTCGCTCTCTATACTCATAGTCCCACACTAGAAGTTTTCTGTATCATGAATGCTATCAAAACACGCACAAAAAAATAGAAATATCCACGCCCGGTACAGGAAGCTATGTTCATCATTAAAATATATGTGAAACAAAAAAAAAACAGCAAGGGTTGTAAAAAAATATACAAAACAACAGGCCTAGAAATCCTGAGTAGAAATCAGCTCTAAGGTTAAAAATGTCACAACAGTCGCCGGAGTCAAACCACAAAAAGTTCCACCGCCAAATTAAAGTATATATGTTTCGTAAAGTATGTTTGTAAAGCTTCGTTTAACACTTTATTCTCATCCAAGTGTTAGTCTAGCTGCTTTTGACGTTTCAAGGTCTTCTTATTTTTCTTCTTAATATCATATCGGAGAAAATTTCAGTAAAAACGACCCGCGGAGCAGACGCCCTTTTGAAACAAAAACGTCACAAGATGTTATTATCGCGTTCGAAGAGCCAGATTCTGAGTATGACAGACATTAATAGCGTAATTTAATACCACTTTATGTGTGATAGTATAGAGAAAATATACAAACAAATAAATTGAAGTGTTCATGTGAGACTTGGAAGTAAATATCAATTTTCGTCTCACAATATATGCGTGTTTGTATGATACCAAAAGAGTAAATAAGCTTTGAAAGTAACGTTTTACACGAATAAAAATTCAACCTATTTTAAAGGAGATTTCAAGATACTTACATAAGTTGGTGGTTTTATATAAGTTGGGCTACTTTACACCTAAAAGTATTCACGAATTCTGCAAATTTCGAAATAGTCCGTTTCTCGGCAACGACATAAGAACAAAAATCAAAAGAAAGAAAGAAAAGATAAACAATACTGAAATTTAGATATTTTTTTGGTCTATGCATCCGAGCAATAAACAAAATACATAAAAGAAATTTCTAAGTAAGTTTTCTAGTTTTCTTAATTTGCATCCAGAAACCAAAGAAAATACAAATGAGTAGGTACCCATTCAATCACCACTTCGAAGGCTTCACTACCATTCGTTTTATTGGCAACTGTCCCCAAATGGTTATGACGCATTTAATTATAGTCTGTTGTGCAATAAAATGTCTATGGTTAAGTTGTTATCGAGTCCATATAATTTTATGAGAGGAATTTGTTTTACTATATTACGTACGTAGTTATAACACGAGTAGTTTAACGTTATAATTGGTAACTAAATATTTGCAAATAGAAATAAGTGTATGGAAGAGAATAAGAATACTTTGTACAAAAAGAAACTTTTAAAGTTATAGTTGTAACTGCAATAGATAAACTAATGAACGACAAAAAATATTAGAAACGTCAAAAGAAAATCCTTAATTATTCATTTTTTATGACTAAGTTACTTACCACTATCTGAAGTGTATACTTTAGCGGCACTTAACACTGATGGATATGTTTAGCAGTACGACACCGCTGTAGAACCACAGAGGGTTCCTCCTTCATAACCACCTTGATATTATAAAGACCTACGTGACGGAGCGGTCCCCATACCGGTCTTACCCGCAATAGGTTCCGGTTTCGATCCCCGGCAAGATATCTAAAGGGCGGATTAAGATTCTTCTCATGGTTAGTAACTGTGCGTGTCCATCGTACCCACATGACGGAAAATAGCCTATTGTGAGGCTTTAGTGTAGAAAGCGTTTATTATTTATTATCTCTATAACAACCTTTCCTTTAATGACAGGGGTTATTAATTACATCTCCCTTAAATTTCTGCGTAAACGGCGTCAACCATGAATAAATACAAAAACAAGCTTAATAAATATCTTTTATCATCCAATACTATCAACGACAGGCAGCAACCGCCGACTGACATTATTAACGATATTTTAAGCCTGGGGGCGCGAACAATTCCAGAGTTGTCCAATATTGCTACGCTGTGACTTCACGGCGAACATCCAACTTTTGCGTCATATAAAGTTTTGAACATGTCGCTGTATAAAAAAATATGTACGTGTCCATTGCAATAATGACATAGAAATAATCCTAGTGTGAAGCTATAAATAAAGAGAGCTATTTAAGTTATTAAATAGGTATATCTAAATCAACCTGTCCGTTAACGACAGAGATAATTAATTACATCTGCCTTAAATTTCTGCGTAGACGGCGTAGACCGTGAACGAATACAAAAACAAGCTTAATAAATATCTTTTATCATCCAATACTACCAACGACAGGCAGCAACCGCCGACTGACGTTATTAACGATATTTTAAGCCTGGGGGCGCGAACAATTTCAGAGTTGTCCAATATTGCTACGCTGTGACGTCATCCCCAACATCCAACATTTGCGGCATACAAAGTTTCGAACATTTCCAATATAAAGCCACGGCACGGCAATCATGTCGGGATCAAAAGTTTTCTGTGTATACATTCCTTTTATTTAATTGTTAAAGTAATGTACTTAAATAATCACAAAATAATGCGTGTGTTATCGAACAAAACTAAAACAAATAATTACCCACCGATTCAAGAAACGTAATAATCAGTCGTTAAAGAGAGAAGTATGATTAACATATATTTTAATCATATGTATTCCTTGTTTAATCTCAACCTAAACACTGTTTAGTGTTTATTCAATGTTATTGATTGGACACCGATATATACAAATAATTTCTATTGTTATATGTAGATATATTTACATACCTACACAGAACGTTCCAGTATATCGTCACTATATTATATAAAATGGAAAACAGATTACGTTATTATATCATATTCAGCGGCTTCAGCGTTGAAGAATATTACTAAATAGTTTTCCTGCAGATGGCGACACAACGTCAAACTTTGCGAGCTACAGCTTTTATAGATAACTTTGTAAGCAGAATTCTATATAACTCCAATATTGGGAAAGCTAAGGATAATTGTGCGTTCTTCTGCGTACATTTATCTTTCTAATAAATATAAAAGATAACAATTCTTCCGTTTAACTATTTATATTTGCAATGAATAAATAAGATGACATCATAACAATAATACGATTATTAAAACAACAATTTAGTAGAAGCTTCTTATTTAGAAGTTATTTATTAATTAATAAAATTTAAATGTACTTATGTCATTATTTTATGAAAAATAAAAATTTTTTGAGCTACAAAAAGTACAAAACAAAGAGTTGTAAGGTCAATAATATTATATTTGGGCAAATAAGTGCGTAATACAATTCAACAAATCATACAACAATCATACAAATCAAACTTCGCAATAATACCAAATTAACTTTTGTAAAGGGAAAACACCCAATAATTAATTTCCTTTGTTTGTTGATTGATGGTTTTCCTTTTGATTATAAATAGATTCCAATGGTGGTGTTACCACGCGTATGTTTTAATATAATTTTGTTCCTTATTAAGTATTCTGAAAATACATAAAAATGTTCGATTCTAGAAAATCTCTTTGTCTGGACAACAGAAGTACAAAACAGAAAATTCTCCTGCTTAGCTCGCACCAAAAATCATTAAAAACGTTTACTGTAGAGCCTCATACGCATTTTAATACTACCCGGGAAACATTGGGATGTCTATCACGTATCTTTCTAGAAATTATATATACTACGTTCTGGAAAGATTAAGAATGGTACAGCCTCCGCTATATGCATTTTCTCGCTATAAAGGCAGTGTAAATAGCGCTGTTGTGATCTTGTTCGAAGGTTATGGAAAACGGAGATTCATTTGAAGTATTCCATATTAAGTAACCCTAAAGGCTGTGATCTGTGGTAATGTGTGATGACGCACCTGTGATAGGAATGGGGAAAGACTCCTTCACTATCTAATCTATCTGAGCTCGGTTATAGATTTCAATGAGCAGCAGTTACCATACAAGATCTTTATGTTTCTTCTATAAAAAAAGGTTGCTTACACTGAGCCTTGATGACATAAACTAGTGAACTATTGCAAACAACACTTTGTTTTCATTTCCTCTCAGAGTCGTGCCGAGGAAACAATAAGAAAAAGTGAAGAAATAAAAACGTGTCCACTCACTGTATATGCCGGGACGTGTGTTCCTCCCGCAAATACTGTTTACTCAGTAAACTACATGTGCTACACAGAAATCACTGTGTTCGCAGTTTTATTATTTGTTTCTACATACGGCCTTTCCCACAGAAATGTGCGTAGTAGCTGATGTGTGTCAAATATATGAGAAGAATTTACTTAACAGCCTTAGCGAATTAGATATTAATCAAGATTCATTGACAAAGTTTCGTAATTCAGTAGAATTAAATTAATCAAAATTGTTATTATTACGTTGTCAAATTGTTTAGAGTTGCAGTGTACGATTAAATTGGTACGTCTTTCCGTTTCTGCATGATGAGTTTATCTGTAAGTAGCTGTACATTTTAGACTTTATAACTTTAGATGTATAGTTTGTAAGGAAGATGTTATTAATGTACAATTGTAGATACACCTGAATAAATAAAAATAAAAAAAAAGAATTGCGTAATTTTCACTGCTTGGCTACATGAAGCTATGCCTTTTTGTATGGGGGGATGCGAGCTAAGGATGTGAGCTACGCGAGCTCCGACGAGCTACGTAGCTTGCTTCCGACTTAATATACATGCATAGTTGTATGGTTTCCATTGCACGTCCTACTCGGCTCGGCATCGAATTGGCACACCGCTTAGCAAATATCTGTTTGTATGGCACTTTTATGAACGAAATTTATACTTATGTGCTTGATAACCTAACCAAACACTTTTATGAAATGAAAACACAACCAAAGTAACGTTTGGAGGAAATTTTGAGGATCATCAAGTTTCAATTTATTTTGTAGGTACCGTTCCATTTTTTATTTACTTTACCAATATTGATTTTTGTATCAAAGTGTATTCGTTAGTATTAATAATGATGAGAAATTGTATTTCACAATTAAGTACCTCCATGTTTATAAACAATACTCGAAATCTACAGAGAGCAGATCCATTTTTATTGTATTACAAAGCACAAATTGTTCAGTATTATCGACTTCAGACAGAACAGAAAATAACAGCTCATTTTACGGGTTTCGCTCTCAATTCAACAAACTTCAGTGGTAAGCGATAAGGAAATACGCTATTTATATGAAATATGTTTAATATTATAACTAATTGTAAAATATTTCTACGTTGTATTTGATTTATTTAATAGAGGCACGTGCAGTTATGCTAATAGGTATGTTATTTGATTACATTAGTTATTGTTGTTAAGAGTATTAAATTTACGTGGGTATAAAATTACGTAATATATCAAAGCATTTCAAATTGGTATCTTATAATAATTATAGGTTATATAAATATGCAAGTCCGGCAAAGGCAGCGAAGCTATAAGGAGGGTTTTCTATCAGAGAACTACTAGAACTACGCTACAAAGCTACGAAAACATTAACCCATTTCCACCAAAACGGGTAACATGTGCTATGAATATGCGCTGTATGAGATAACTGAGCGGATAAGACTGCTTCAACGGTGTCTACACTCGGTGAAAAATGCCCGCTACGCATACGATACATATACTATTTACGTTGCATCTTGCATATAGCTACACCGAGCACGGATCCTTAGCATCCGTAGGGTTATGCCTTAATATATTCCTCCGCACAAGAACATAGCTTTGTTGAACACATTTCTACCATTAAGCAATGAAAACCAGTCCTCATCATGGTGGATTGGCAAACATTCGCAATATAATTTCCTCTCACAACACAACTCTGGTGTAGAAGCACCGTTGGGTAGAGTCGTCTGAGTATACAGAGTTGACTAGCACCTAATACGTAAGAGTATATTAGAAAAAAACAAATATAAACCAAAATTTTATTTGCAGGATTAAAAAATTATATTAAAGAAATCTTAAATGCTAATCAATAAAATAGTTTCTATCATTTTCTACTACCACTACATTAGTAGTATACTTTATTTTCGCCAGAATACTTTAATTACTTTTTGGCTTTCCTAGAATAGCGAGAGACATCCGAAAATATAATTTTGCAATACTAGTGTAGTATAGAGCATACATTCATACATTCATCTACACAAATATTATAAAGAGGATAACTTTGTCTGTTTGTTTGGTTGTAATGAATAGGCTCAAAAACTACTGGACCGATTTTAAAAATTCTTTCACCATTCGAAAGCTACATTATCCACGAGTAACATGGGCTATATTTTATATGAAATATATTTGATAAATAGATTTTGCGGGCGGTACAAAGTTTGCCGGGTCAGCTAGTATAATATAAAATAAATATTTTTGATTTATTGATCAATGACGCTTTGGTAGCGTGTAACTTTTATCTAGGCATATGCTCGCATGCTAATGATACCCACAAACGCATGACGCCAGTTAAAGCCGTAAAATTTATAGGCCATTTGAATCTCGGTGATCCCCATTCCCACCCACACACGCGTAATATCGCTTTACACATAATCATTGGATGTCCCATTTTCGTCACAACGAAAATGGATATAAAAATGCTAAAGAATTATTATGAAAACAAAAAACCGACTGCTTAAAAATATAGCCTTTGTCACTCGTATAAGTTAGACTCACCAACAAGACCTCTTTTAATAAATTTTTTTTAAATGAAAAAACGTCAAAAAATCTCTCCTCCTCCGATGGAAAAAACATATTCACGATGGATCCTCTGATGGAAAAAACATATTCACGAGAAAAATCACACACAGGAAAATTTTCGAAAAGTATTATACAGTCTGCCTTATTTACGTGATTACTGAATTTATTTTCATTAGGTATAGGAAGCGGCAAATGAGCATGCAGCCCACCTAATTTAGTCATTGCGTCTCATGATATTTGTAGCGGACTCCAAATAGAACTGGAGTTGTCCCTGAGATAATTCACAGATTCTTTACTGACTCATATGTACAGGGACAGTAAAGAATCAATGACAGATAGACGTCTTCGGACTGTAGAAACCTACTCAAGTACTCATAATATCACAGGTTAGTTGTCTACGATGTGCAACGATCCTAATCTTAACTTATAAATGCGAATGTTAGTCTGTCTGTCTGTTTGCGACACTTTCACTTCTTAACTACTTAAAACGCTTTCTACAATCACAGCCCCATACTAGCATTCCCTGTATCGTGGGTGCTATGGACACCCATACCCAGAAACAGAAATCTAAATTTATCATTTAGAAATCTGTCTGACCGGGTATCGTACCCGGGATCCTCTGCGCGTCAGACCGGCATAGTGACCGTTCCGCCACGCAGGTCGTTCTTAACCGATTGTCATGAAATTTGGTACACACCTTGTCAGGGGTTCAAAAAAGGACATAGAGAGTACCTTGTATGCCGAAAAAACCGTTTAAGATTTATTTCATAACCGTGATATAGATAAAACCCTGAATGCAACCGAAGCTGCGGGTAAAAGTTAGTTTCAAATAAGTAATACGGTAATTAACGCCTGTGTATGATTTGCAGCAATTGTTATACAATACCTCATAATTTAGCTGGAGTTATGGAGTTGGACTGTAGCCAAATCTAGAGCAATTAACATGTCATATTCGTATCCAAGTCATTAACAACTGTTAAATACATAAAGATTTATTTGTTTCATAGAAATAATAAAAATTAATAACACCTTTTTACTTTTAAAAAAATAACATTCTTTGTTGTGGTACGAATCCAGCGTCACCACCTATACCCTACCTACCTGCCATACCTAGTTCTGCCTAATGACCGCAGTGTTCAACACTGCTATGTTCCGATATAAAGGGAGTGGATGAATGGATACTTATTAGTGACGTTTGAGCTAAATCCTCTCTAGGCAGATAAGAGCTACTTAAGTCCTAAGTCCTGGACTTTAAACTTATCTGTTCTCGATTACAGATGTCCGTGGGCTGCAACAACATCTTACCATCAGGTGGATAGCGTTGTTATATTATTTGTTATGTTATATTATTATTAAAATATTTTTTTATTTTATTATAAAACATATTACGAAGTTACGAACCAATAAGAATATATATTTTTCCTAGATATTTTCTTTAACGTTAAGTTAAAACATAATTAAATACGTTGAATGTTTTAAAACTACTTAGAATTCCAACCCGAAACTCGTGTTAAACCCGAAAATTCGGGTTTGTTAAGACTAATTTTACAAGCAATTTATTATTATGTCCAACGCAAAAGTTACAGACTAAGTTCCATCTCGGAAGCTTTCTGTAGCTAAGTGCATTTTTGAAGGCAGTCACTAGCATCCATAATGCTATTAAATCTGTCTTTGACATCAAAGATTAAAGATAAAATTTACCCTCTTAATCGCCGCCATTTTAAACTAGTTGGATAAAATTGTCGCATGGTTCGACTGGCGAATCAGTTCATATTTTATCCTCAGCAACATTAATTGGACACACTTTTTTATAATATAGGAGTAGCAGACGAACATGCAGTCCATCTGATGGTAAGTGGCTCCTGCCGCCCATGGACATCTGTAATCAACCCCAGATAGGATTAGATACCTGAAGTCGGACACAATTGCGCCGGTGCCCCTGAAGATTAAGCTGAAACGCCTCGGACAAGTATGTCTCCAAGTTTGTCTCCAAGTATGTCATACTTCATTGTAGCTGCCCTTTCAGAGATAAAAACACATATGTACATGTGTGACTGTGACGAGCCTCATATGACATTACACATTTGCACTTTTGACGAATAAAACAAAATATTTTATGAACCTAGTTCAAATTAGAAAGTTATTATAAAAAGAAAAAGCTACATTGCTTTAAAATACTGCCTGTGTGCCTATGTCACTCCCATCATTTAGACGAGCCCAATGACAACTCATTCTTCAAGCCGTTTGGGTTTCAGAGCGTGCTTAATAATGAGCCATACATGAGCTCAAGAAATATTACCCCCCGCATTTAGGTAAAAAAAAATCGGTTATACGTTTGCCATAATTTTTTATGTGGCTATTTACCATGGATCTCTATAATTTGGAATCTAGAAGAGATCGCTATTTTAGTGATAAGGCCGCCAATTGTACTTTAGATTATTTTAAAATACAAAACAAATACAAAATTTGTTAATATAATTTGATGTACGATAAAGAGTTTTGTATTGTATTGTATTTAATATAAGACCATCTTCTAGTAAACAAGAACACCTGTAAAGTTAGTGATAAACGAATGCGCTAATGAACAGTGTCGTAACTACCTGTCCTCTCCGAGTTATGCTAATTGGGGCGTAAATTAAGAAATGCGAAGGACACCACTGGTTAATGTTCATCCAGCTATAAAAAAATAATTAACGCTTTCACGTCGCTCTAGGGTTCTATGTTGTGGGTGCTACAAACACAAAGATAAGTAAACAAACACTCAAGATAGAAAACTTTTTATAGTAAGTACAGAAGTAGCATGCGAGTATACAGTCCATATGTAGTTAAGTGGCTATCTATTACCTATGGATATTTGTAGTAACCCCAGATAAGATGAGATTTCTTTAAACTAGAACACGGCAGCACTTAATAGCAGCTAGCACTAGCACTAAGCAGAAATAGTTGTGGCAGTGATGCCTTCGGATTCTGATCTGAATAAATAGTTTTAAGATGGCTGCAGATTTGATGTCGAAACCGATACACTCCGTAGGGTAGGCTAATAGGATTACTACATATTTTTCTTTTTTTTTAAATAAAATAGGAGTAGCAGACTAGCATGCAGTCCACCTGATGGTAAGTGGCTATTGCCGCCCATGGACATCAGTAATCAACCCCAGATAGGATTAGATATTCCCAGCCGTCGGCGGTCGGCCGCACATGCGCCGCTACCCCTGAGGACTCAGCTGGAACGCTTCGAAAAAGGTATGTCTCCCTTACCACACCCTTCAAAACGGAACACAGTAGCGCCTAACACTGCTGTTATAAGGCAGAAATAGGTGTGGTGAAGGTGCCGCCAGAGTCGAACCACAAAAATGCAAACAGTCCGTATCTAAAACAGACCGTGTATTTGTCTCGACTCACGGGTCATCAATCATGTCTCTATCTTACCGAAATTGAACCCAGAACCCGTGGCATTACAGACGCGTAAAATGTAACAAATGAAAAGTGTTACTTAGATATCACATTCACGCAACAACAATAGAAACATATTGATAGTTTTACACAAAAATCATCTCGTGCTATCTGAATGGGTACTGATAACCGAACATGTATCGAGGTTGAATGAATAATAGATAATAAAGCAGTGGGTACACGTCAAGCGGCTCATCAAGGCTTATATTACTGGTATGACGCAATGCGCGAACAATATTAATAATTGCTTGCAACAAGGATACCAAAAGAAAAACTAGTGTTCCGGAACTAACTCCCAATGTAAACGTAATATCTTAATAATAAATATTTATTTTTAGGTCATATTTTGCGCAAACATTAATATTCTTATTTTGAATAATTGTCTGTGTCTCTGTGAGAATGGAACAATTCTGTCACTGAATGAAAAAGAACCGAGAACATCTCAAATCTTATTTGAATCTATGGTACGTGGACTGCATATATAGTGTGGCCTTCTTACGTAAGAAAGAATGATAGAGCTTAGTGGTAGAAAATAAACCTCCCGAAGCTCTGTTTTTGATAAATTAATAACATGGCGCAGCATTTTACAAATAGATAATCCCTCACCTTAAAGGGAATCGAAAACATCGTAATATGTATACCTAAATGCTTGAGAGATCTCCATAGTGCTCTCAAAGTTGAGTGAAATCGTCCACCATATTATGGCCTAAATACGCTCTTTGAAGCTAGATGCCTCGTAGTGTAACAGAAGTGGATAGATAATAATAAAAATATGGCATCTTTAGAATTAAAATGATATGAACGCAAAATATGTACTTGAGAAAAATGCACTTGTATGAGGAGGGATGCTCTCAATTATTTCTCTCAGCTCGAAATTATACTAGAATCAATGTTGTATTTTTTGCCCATGAATCATTTTCACGATAGCTTTTTTTTACATTTACTTTATTGTAATTCGAAAGGTAATATATAACAACTGTTAACTTTACCGTATTTCCTCTGTCTTATTATTTTTAAGATAGAAATATTCTGGTGGAATTTTAAAGATGGTTTAGGTAGCTATCTGCATCACAAAAAATGTACCCTGCCAGAGACAGAACCAGGAGCACGCCAGATCTTCCCTCTTAAACTTTTAGTCGAGTCATGTTATAATACGAAATATTTCAACGACAACCTACTCTGAAAGAGTGCTCTTAAGGCCATTAATTTTCATCTCTTGTGACGTGAAAAGCATATAGGATTATGTGACACTTTACGAATATTGTAAGAAGTGATAAATATAGCGAGATTTTAATAATATTACGACCTTCACATTATCGAGCAATTTTAAAGAAATATTTAGAAAATCGACATTTATCTACTGTCTCATAAATTAAAGGCAAGTGTCAGCAGGCAGCTGTCATGCTAAAGTTCTAACTTAGTTCTCATGATATCAATGCACCTATGACCAAAGCCAGCTTTCCCACACAATCAGAAACTTCAATAAATTTGCTTTGAAACACATTTGTTCTAATAGTTCGAAGAAAATGATCAGGGTGCCCTTTTATAAGACGTTCAAAGTATATTAGAAATAGTAAAAAAATATGTTTAATTTTTAAAGAATCTTGCCCTATTTAGGTGTAATGACAAGTATTCGTGGGCTGCAGAACTCATAACAACAAGTGGACTTATAAATCAGATGGAATGTCTCTTCCATTTAATAAAAACAAAGATTGATATATAATTTGCATTTATATTATCAAAACCGCTAAAATTTCAATGACTTTTACGTTTTATGAATAAAAACCCATTAAAATTATATTTTAACAAGTTTAAAAAACTGAACATTGAAAATTTTTCCACAAAACATTGTTTGACACATTGTGACCCCAAATATATGAATCAACATGTCATGAAAGACATTAGGAAAACAGAATGAGACTAGTTTGCTGACATGTTTTAAATTTTTATTGGCACACGTACAAAATCGTTATGAATAATTTATAATCATATCGTAAATGTGACGTTTAAAATAGTCTTGTGTGGTTCGCGAACGAACTAGTTCGAAAGAGCGCCACAGATGAACTACGCGAACTAGATCCCCGACTTCCCGCTCCATAGTTCATTAGTTCCTATGTCTTAACTAGTAAAAGTTGGCGGTAATTGAACTAATGTCGTAATATTTTATGAATATTTTATCTATATGAAACCATAGGTTTATCCATTTTTTAGAGCTCAACATTTGGATTAATGCATTCCTTAATCTTGTCACATAATTTACAAAATTCAAATCTACAAATTGATTAAAAAAACGCACATCGTTCACTCTTTTGGTTTACCTGTTCTTCAGATCTCAACTGTTCGGAAAGCAGCTCGGAGAAGACGAACTAAATGAGCGAACTAGTTCCTTTAGGAGCCGCGAACTACATTAAGCGATCCCAGTTGTGAACTACCCAAGACTAATTTGAAAACTTATGAGTATAGCTTCATGGTGACTATAAAATCTAATAATATAAGTAGAAGTATTTGTAAAACAACTGGCAGTGAGAGGGAACATTATAAACATTTCCCAAAATAATTTGAGTAGTTTGAATTATAATATATTATTCAAATACTATCAGACATTTTGGCTGATTCTTAGTCTTTTAAGCGCTTATTTTATAATCTACAAGACAAGAATAAAGTCTTAAATAATAGACAAAAACCTTAAATGTCTAAAATAATGTTTCGCCTAAAAGCAAGTAATATAAATTCTTAGAATTCTATTTCTAAATAAGAATTATGAAAAATGAGCTATGAATAATGATGTTATGAAATATCTAGTTTATAAATCACCTCCCTCACTAATGTCTTCACTAAATGGCAGTTTCCGATTATCAATCATGTGGATATTATATTCAATCCACATATTAAATAAACACTACTAGGCACTTTAAATCACTACGTTATAATTATATTTTACGACTATGAAGAGAATCCAATATTTTTTTCCCAACAGTAAAGGTTTACGGTTTAGTATTTTTTTACAAAAATACATTATTTAATCCACTCAAATAACACAGTAGACATACAAAATTCCTTAAAACCTAGTGGCTTGTGAAATGTTAACTAAAAACGTTTCAAATTGAAAGTACTGTTTAAAACCTTCTATTTTTAACTTACTCTAGCAGCGTGCAATATAGAATACCTTTCTAGCCGTGACTCATACGGTAAAGATATACAATCACACTAAACAATAAGTGCCGTTCAGTAAAAGCCATTAATTCAGTGGCACTAGACATGGGATACATTTTATTACTTAATAGTGCAATTTTAATTAATACTGAGAACAGTAGCCAACAATCGGCCTATTAAGTGGCACTTCCTCTTTTACAGTCTTCTTTTTATAGCAGCAGCATTGGCAGCAAACGTATATCGCTACTACAACGACTAAGGTCACCGGAAGCCACACGTACACGGGTATCCCAGAAGGCTTCATTGTTTCAGCATACTCCTTCAACAACGCACACGGTATCTCACTCTTTTCAGTACCCATACTAGTATTGTGCCATACGACGCATTCTTGATCTCGAGTTACTTTGATCGGAGAACCAGTAGAGTTCATGAATGGCTTGATGTCGATTTGCGATGACGTTATGTCCAAAGCTGCAGGATCCGGCAAGTGGCTCTCAGGCGAGCGATCCATGAAGGACGACATAATGAAACATGGGATTTGGGTTTCTTCAAAATGTTTGCCATTGATCACATGTAAGGAACACTTTTCGTCCTGGCGGAGTGAATAGAAATGAGTGTACTCCCAGTGATCCATCGACGCTCGTCCCAAGTTGTAAAGAGCCAATCCAGTTAACAAGTCTCCAAATCTGCCGCCGCGCTCACGGTATTTGTAGACGTACGTGGGCGGCAAGCCGTGGTACACGGGATATGACACGAAGTTATGGCATTGGCGACACAAGAAGTGAATTTCACTGGGCGGATGGTACGAATAATGCGCGTGGTGAGCGCTGACGTGCTGATTGCGTGATTTCGTTGGCATGTTCTTGTTGAATCGTCCGCGGGGTCCTCCGCTGATTTTTGCACGAACACTTATCAAAGTAAGGAGGAATATGGAGATAATGTGGAGAGATTTCATTTTGCAGCGCGAAGGGCGGGTCACGGCGCACGACTGCGCTCGCCAGCCAGGGCATAGGCGGCTTGGCGCCGGCTGCCCGCTGGCGCCAGTCGGCCGCGCCGCCCCATGACTCGGTATGAATGGGGAAAACTCACGACGGGTGGTGTCCGTAGATTGCTCATAGTGGGTGCAATATCGCCATTTTTACGCATAAAAGTGACAGTAATTTTATGATTTTTTTTTTGAGAAATTTTTGTATTTATTTAAAGCTTATGTGTCTGGATTACTTAAATTGGAAATATGAATAGTAATTTCATTTATGTGCACAGTACATGTCTAGTAGAGTGTAGGTAATTTACGTAGACATACATTGATGCAGTTACGCTTAGCTACATGTAGAGTTGAACATTTATACCGATTCCAACTTTTCTATATAAGTAGTTAGGTATCATATGAAAGTGTGTCAATTAACTAAACGTGTTACGTCGGTATATAAGCATTGCATACTTTCAAATTAACCTTTTAAATGTTTGCAGTGCCTTCTACTTTGCAATTATAAGGGTAGGTCTGGTAGGTATTTAAATAAATATTTAAGAGCGTTAGTTTAATTTGCAAGTAACAAGAGCTATGAATATAATAAGTCCTACTAATTCGATTAAGTAAAATCTTTTTTTTTTATTAAAACAATATTCAGGGCTTTCTGACTTAGCGCCAAGCGAATTTTGTATGAACTTTTAATTTTTTAATCCACCTGAAATGAGGCTAAAAGTATAAAAATAAGAAAACCAAATAGCAATTCATATAGTTCAACGATATAAGAAACAACTTCGTGTAAATTCGGCAATCAGGCACGTACTCAACCTCTTCGCAGCAGCGCACAATGCACGCCTCCGCACAAAGCGAGCGCTTCCTGCAAGATATCGAGATGGACAATTTCCTGAGCATTGTCCCCGAGACTGCCAGCCAGCGTTCAACATCCTTGGGCTCGTTGGATTACATCACACGTGCGACCGAATGGTAAAGGATCAAGTGTTGGTTATGAGTCAATGCTTCAACTAAAGTTCATAACTAAGACTATTTCATTTTGTTATATCTTCTAAACTATCAAAAGTATTACGTTGGCTAAGCACAAAGATGATTTAAACATTTTTAAAATATTAATATCAAAGTTTGCGAATAAAAAGAAATGTACCCTTATTTCTGGTACTTGTTGATTTTATTTTCAGCGACCTTATAAAATATAAATCGTATTAATTTTTTATGTCAAATACGGCCCTGAACTTGTGAAGCTCCGTAAATCCAAATCTCAGAGCTTAGAGCCACAATGCCAAAACTTTTTTTTATAAAATTGAAATAATATACGACCATGCTATCCACTTGATAGTAGGTAGGTACATAGATACTGCTGCATATGGATAAGTTAATGAAGTCCAAATAGGACTGATTTCACCTCTGCTATACCCTTCAAATGGGACCACGGCAATTTTCTTATAATAACATTAAAATTCGCGTAGGATTACGATGCTACGTAGCATACGTGCTACGTCGCCCTATGGCGATCTGATTGACCTCTTGAAATGTGATGCAAAAAGAGATTCAATTCGTATTAACGAAAACGGGACCGCATTACACATAACACTGTTATTATTTGTTGTTGTTGTACCAATTGCTTTTACAACCTTTGCCGACCTCTACGGGCTCGGTCGTAAGTTTTAAATATTATGCCTACCCATATCAGAAAAATCGCAAACTAAGTATGTATAATAAAATATGATTCTATCAAAATTTACGGATCCACGATGTCATCGGAGCCGCCAATTTAGTAGGCGCACGATACTAAATTGCCCAATTTAATACTGATAGCATATAATTTTAGCTCAGTATTTACTTAGAACTTCGGGATCTCCAAAGGAACACAACCGGAGTCCTCTTAGCGCGCCGCTCCGTCGGGCCCCATTTAGGTGAGCTTGACGCTCGCCAAACCATCTGGTGCGTACGACGGTATGCGAACACACGTACCGGCATCCCTCCCGGGGCCGCTGGCCGACCGGTTCGAGCTCCCACTCTCGCCGCCCGCAACCCCGGAAGCCCCCTTTTAGTCGCCTCTTACGACAGGCAGGGGAACCAGTAGCCCCATTCTGGTCCCGGAACTACAGGGGGACAATAATGGGTTGGTGATGATGATTGAAAATACTAGTCACAGAAGAGCATACAATGAATAAAAAGAGTGAATATTTTCCATTGAAAATCTTTAACATTTAATAGCGGATTCACTGTCAGCAGAAACACGATTGCAATTCGATTCTGTAAATACAGATTATAAAAACAGATGCAACGAACGGAAATGACGATCAGAAGTATAAAAAAAAGAAAGTGTCAACAAGGGAAATTTGATATACGGCCATATATTATTATTTTAAGCTTTTTATGAGGTTATTAAATACGAGTAGGTATTGTGAGTATTCAAATTATTGAGTTATAGTATTATTTTAATTAATTATTTGGTGTTATATTCATAATGTGTTATTTTTATAATAATAAGTGCCCATTTATATAGTCACTGGCTGTATGGGTTATACGATTGTGTGCATTAGCATAAAAAAACGAACGCGCTTGGCGCGAGATTTGTATTTTACGCGGGAATAATAAAAGTTGTTAATTGGACCCATAGATTAGTAAAGATACTTCGCCGCCTTGAAATTGGATGAAGCCACAAACGGCTTATTAGTAAGTTATTTTTTTGAATTGCTGACAAATAAAAACAATTTTAGAGAAAATTTACGAATAAATAACTAATACTGCGTAATTTACATAATAAATAAATAATTATTTCAAATATTTTAGGGACATTTTAGCACGGAGACGTGACAAAACTTTTTTACGCAACTATTTCAATTCTCAAAACTGGGTACATTTTCCTGTTAGGAGTGAGTAATCTTTACTAATCTATGATTGGACCAAGAAAATAGTTTATGTTATTAGAATATTGTTTATTTCAAAAAGAAAAACTATGAATAGTTCTAGCTTTTCCATTAACATTCATCCATATATATTAAAGCTAATGCTTTTTTTTACCCGACTGCGGAGGGTAACGTATTTTTGAGTGAAGGTATGGTGTGTAATGTCTTATATCTATCCTTTAATCTATATTCTGTAACGTTAAAAGCAGCAATTTTCGGCAGGTGTAACATATATCCTTTGGTTATTTACAAAATCATCCATATCTCTCTAGCGTAATACGCAATACAACAAAACGTAAAGTGGTGCTCTATTTGAGTACAAATTTGTTGTTAGAACTCCACCCAGATAGGTGGGCCACTTGGCAGTAAGTGGTCAACGTCGCTATTTTACATTGCAACATTTCACATCAACAGCTTTGAAAGAAAGATAAATCCTTTATATTATCAACCTACTTCTATTTTAAAATATACCTAAATCACTATATCGATTCTAATACAATATCATGCTTACCTATTTGCACGATTATAGAATATCAAAATCCGTCCCTAAAATTTTATTTATTTTTCAGAAGTAATTTTGAATATCTGAATGTCGTAGGACCTACACATACTTATAATAGAACATACCTAATGTTAGCTCTAAAATCTTTGTAACAACCAATTTTTGGCCTGAATATTATAACGTTCCAGGATAATACACATTCGTTTAAATTCACATTTGTAACTGTCATAGGCGTGTATTAAGAATAAAATAAATAGATAGGTACTTTTATTTTTACATTCCTGTGGTTTCAAAATTTATTACGCATCGAAATTCAACTCCAGAATAATCTCAATATAGGTACCTACTGATATTCCAACTTATATCCAAATTCACGCGCCTGTGAACCTGTGAGAGCTCGTATTTTAAAAATAAATTCAAAAGTGTGCACATTGATGTTATCTTTAAAATCTTATATATAAAATTCTCGTGTCACAATGTTAGTTACCGTACTCCTCCGAAACGGCTTTACTGATTTTCTTCAAATTTTATGTGCATATTCAGTAGGTCTGAGAATCGGCTACTATCTATTTTTCGTACCCCTAAGTGATAAGGGTTGTTCACCCTTATTGTTTTATTTATACACAGTTACACAATTTACACAGTTTTATACACAGGTACACAGTTGCTGGGTTAGCTAGTAATATATAAACTATGCGAAATATAGACACAGTATCAATAGTTGTATGATGTTTGCGGTTAACACGATAACCACTAGATTGACAAAGTACCCCGTGGTTTTGGTATTGGGTTAATGATTGTTTGTTTACATATTCTTATGTCACAGTTGTAAAACGGAAGTGTATACCTCACGCCTACACATTATCTATTATCGATCTACAAAGTTAAGCAACATTGAACTGAGTTTTAAGCGCGCTTCCGTGCTCGATAGGACAGATTAAGTCATCGGTTTCAGCTCAATCGGTTAGGATTAACTGAAGGAACTAACATGGCAAGATAAATAAAATCTTGTAAAAGGGTTATCAAGGACAGAATAAAAGACCCTTTAAAAGGTCGGTCACACATTACCGTTAAAATATCGTTACGCCACGAAATAAAGTTATATCGTATATTTCACAGTTAAAATGGCTTACTCGCAAAAAAGTAATATTTTCAACTTACATATTTTTTCTTTTTGCTTGGGGTTAATGAACCGTTCATTTCAGTTCATTTATATAAGTGAGAACTGTCGATATCTCGATGACCGTCAATTAAGAAAAATGTTCATAGTTTGACGTCGTAAAACCACCCAATCGCCTCAACTATCGGCTATTAAGCTCTTAACGGAAAAGTTCATTATAACTCTGCAGTGTGTGTTGGCGTTGCTTCCACAAAATTGTACTTTTAATAACACCCATGATATGATACATGATAATAATACTGAACAACATTAAAAGTTAAATGAAAGTAGACAAATAATTCTTAGTTCTTATTGTTTTCTCCGAACATTTAACATTGAACATTAAAGACATTTAAGTAGCACAGTAAAGACATTCAAAGGCAAATTAGATAAACTTGAACTCACAACTTTAGGTACTCGGGTAAACACAATTTCTTTACGCATTCTCTTTATATTATTTTTGTGGCGGAGCGGTCATCATACCGGTCTGACGCGCAGAGGGTCCCAGGTTCGATTCCCGACCAGACAGATTTCTAAATGATGAATGTAGGTTTCTGTTCTGGGTCCGGGTGTTTGTGTATTTGTCTCTGTGTGTACAGCGCCCATGACAATCCTAGTGTGGGGCTGTGAGTGTAGGCAGCTCAAAAAAAATTAAACTCAAAAAGTTCCCGGACATGGCACTAGGACTCACTAGGTAGATACAATATGTTTTCATATCCTGTGATTCAATACTTACAATTTAGTAATATAAATATAAGAACCAAAATAATATCCGATAACATCCTAGGAAGGATGGATTTATATAGAATCGAGAATGATTTATTACGGAAACCGGATACCGGAGTTCTTTCGCTTGCAAATCTCTGCGAATGAACTTACTCGTATTTTATTTACGTTATTATTATTCTATGTGTAACTTCTTGGATAGTGGTTAAGTTCTTGTATATTCATTACATACTTTATTTAAATTATTTATTGTTGCTCGAGTTCAGGCAGTTTTTCTTCCTAACAACATTACAGTTACATGAAATCAATATTAATAATAATTTCGAAGCAATGTTTTTCAAATATTTTTTGTAGAATATTATAATAAAGAATTTTGAAAAACCTGCTTTCTAACTATAAGGGAATGCTAAATGGTGTACATTTAGAATTCAATTTCGACATAGTCAAAAGCATATCGTACATAGTCTAGCTACCAATATATGCCTAAACTTTCTCAAAGGTGTGCAAAAAGTAACCCCGTATGACCTTTAGGAGGATCATATCCACCATAGTATAGATCCTTGGTGATAATGGATGCAATGAGTACTAGGTAGTCGCATCACGTCTTAGGAAAGTTACGCAGTAAGCAATGGGGAACAAAGTGCCTTGCCCAATCCAATACTTTTAACAATGACCGCCAAAAATCAGGAGAGATGTATTTCTAGTGTTTCGTTAATCGCGTTTTTGTATGAAAGTGCTTAATGGCTTGGCAGTGCTTAAGGGCTAGGTGAACTCTTGGTCTGAGAAAAACTAAAGATACATATAACTACAAATACTTTTAGTAATACTGCTAGTGGAACTAATAAATATTGCTTTATACCAACAAAATATTAAATTATGTTTTAACTGTAAGATTTTGCAATAAATTAAATTCGTTCGTTTTCAAGCAAATTTTCCACAATAATAACTCAATAATATCCGTGATCCACATCCCAAAATAATTATATGTGTTTATATTTATACGACACGAATGATTGAAACGTGCAGAAATTTGCTTTAATCTTGTTTTGCAAAATAACACATTTTCTTTATAATAATGAATAAGCTGCCAAGTGCGAGTCAAACTTATGCACTAAGGATTCCGTACATCACAATAATTCGATTATCTTAAACGCACAGTCGAACAGACGGCGTGCTTATATTAATAGATTTCATATATAATACTAGCTGGCCCGGCAAACGTTGTGTTGCCATATAGGTAAATAAAAAATGTTAAGGGTGAAGAACCCTTATCACCTAGGGGTATGAAAAATAGATAGTAGCCGATTCACAGACCTACTGAATATGCATATAAAATTTGGTGAAAATCGGTAAAGCTGTTTCGGAGGAGTACGGTAACTAACATAGTGACACGAGAATTTTATATGTAAGATTTACAACTTAAACAATGATGTAGGCAATATTAAGGCATACAATTGCTATTTTCCATGTAAATTTTAATAAAAAATGTTGCTTACATTACGTTAGGCACAATTATTAAATTTATGCTACATTTTTTTGCAAATTGTTTGGTAATACAAAAATAGATAAAGGTATAATGCGAAAGGAATACTATTTCCCTTACAAAATATTGCAGAATCGACCAAAGTGGAGCGCCTCCAAAGGGAATAATAAAATAGAGCCGTAGATACGACACTCGTATCGACTCTCCGATAGAGAAGATTGCGGTTCACGGGAAAGCCTTGCTTAAGGGCTTCACGATAGTGGCAGGTCCCTACAATGGCAACATTTATCTCCATATAATTAAGGTTTTAATTAAGGTTTTAGTATGTATACGTCTTCAGTTTATACACATTTATAATAGACATAAGTAGTTACAAAAGAAGTAGATGATCATTTTTGAGCCTTTTATTATAACTTGTAGGTATAAATATATTAAAAACTAAGGAAGAACATGTAAATGCAATAACAGCTCTCAAAATAATAATTTAGTCCATAAATATCCTGGCAATAACATTACTTCCCCTTGTAAACAATTTTATTTTACTGCAATCTTCAATTAACATTTTTATTAATATGGGCTCTGAAACTTTTACTTTTTCTGGTACTATTGTACATCATGAGTCAAGAAAATCAAAATTATAAAGAGGAAAGTCGTTTAGTTAAAGGTATGTGCACTATATAAAATTATTTACTTGTAGGTACTTCTCGTATACAGTTTGTCGAACTATCATTAGTATTTACTAGCACCTAGCTAAGAAAAGACTAATCTTAGTCTTGCAACAAGTTTTCAATAAAATAGCTTACATACTAGATACCTTTAAACTTCACCTCATATACTAGAAGCATTAAAAGAAAAGAAAAATATTAACCAAACAAATGACATATGGTGACATTTCTAGATTAGAACCTCGCCTTAAAAGAAGTATTTCAACAAAAGCACATGTATATGTATAGACAGTGGCTTAATATGCCGTGTTCAGTGTTGACAAACCTCATTACTGCGGTTAGGTTAACGAGTGTAATGTCGCGACCGGAACAAACTCCTTGAGGCGCGCCGGGATTTCAAGGTAAGGCACCAATGACTAATGGCTAGCTAAAGGACAGGAAGATCAATCACCGTAATAGAGTAATGAGTGATTGTGCCCATGTCCCAAGTCCCTTTGGCTTTTGCATAATATTTAAATAGTGGTGCAATGTGTGTGAATCAGTCTGTTGAAGTTTTCCAAAGTACGTTACGTTATTATTACGCTTTTAACTTTCTCTATTGTTATTTTTCTTATTTCATAAATTACTGCTAAAAATAAGAAAGCCAGCTTAAAAATAAGAATGGTTTAGCATTTAGGTTTAGCATTTTGGAAGTGGCGTATTTGTGTGGGCAAATAATTTAAATTTCAGTTATTGTGTCATCACACTTTTACATACATTAAATCTTAGAAACATACCTTTTTTATAATATAGGAGTAGCAGACGAGCATACAGTCCACCTGATGGTAAGTGGCTACTGCCGCCCATGGACATCTGTAATCAACCCCAGATAGGATTAGATATTCCTACCTGATGTCGGCCACAGATGCGCCGCTACCCCTGAGGACTAAACTGGAACGCCTCGGACAAATCTGTCTCCGTTACCACACCCTTCATACCAGAACACAACAGCGCTTAACACTGCTGTTATTAGGTAGAAATAGGTGTGGCGGTGGTGGTGCCGGAGTCGATATTATAAAGAGTTCTACCACCTTCAAACCTACTATTATAACATCATTGCACAGAGGTACAGAACCCTTTTACAGCAGTATTCTGGTTGCAGTGGTCGGGGTGTGATAATGGAAAAACATACGAGGTATGCAAACTCAGTCTTCAGAAGTAATAATACCAACTCATCTTCGCCGACTTCAAGTAACACTCCAATACATAATAACAGGTGGATTGGTCGTTACGTTATATAATGCAAAAAGAACTGTAAAAAAACCTAAAAGAATATTTGAACTCAGTGATTACACTAAGTATATCGTGGAACCCGAAAAATGTCTACTTATCGTATTAATCAAATCAGGGCATATGTTTATTTTGATTCTATAGCTCTACATATGAAATATTATTATTATAGTAATAAATATTCGCGAAACAAAATTCTTAACGAACATAAATAATATTGTGTGTTTAATTGAGATACTTGTTTTTTTTTTAAACAAGAAAAAGGGTTATAGATCTTTCAGCCATGATGTATGATAATAAAAAGAAAAATAAACTGGCCGAATCTAAACATAATGTGTGAGTTAACGACGCTACGCTAGTGCCACCTACGGTTTTCACGCATTTTTCTCTGAATATTATAAATAGGTACCTATTTTAATTTTCTTTTTTTCTTTTTATTCAGTCTTTAATGTGCTTATACATATATCTTGAAGCTATTAATTTATTATAACCACTTGCAAACCTTAGGAACACACAGCCATGCAGTTCTTAAAAAAAATTACGAAATCTACCAATTCGCACATAGCGCAGCAAACTGTTTCCCAAAGCCCTTTAATTTTGGATGGATGCCCGAGCCCAGCGGTGGGACGACAACTACTATTGAAACTAAATTTGTCAAGAACACGGAAAAAGACGTATAAAAGTCAAACAAAAACTTTTTTATAGTGGACAGAGTGTAAATAAATCTGTAACTAATAATAGATACACATTTTATTGGAATGAACCGACGTAAGCAACTGTTTCAGCAATTATTTGAGGACGCCATATCCGAATGTCCTCATTCTGAACCGCTTAATACCTTGGAGCTTTCGTCCCAAAATATATTTATTCTTTATCGTAAATAATCAGTTTTGTTTTGTTTACAATATATTTAGTAAATAATTGTTACTTCTACGATTTCTTATTCGTATGCCTGAATATAATAACGTAAATAGTTCGCAGTTCTTCTGATGCTAATATCATAATCATAATAATGTATTTATGTATTGGAGACAAAGACATAAATTCATCTCTTTGAGTGGAAGTAATCAACACGAAAATAAGTACCTACCAGAGACTTTACACTTCACTTTTCACATTAATATAGAATAGAATAGAATACTCTTTATTGCATACTTACAGTTTAATTTTAACAATAAGCAATATACATATACAGGTCAAGCAGTATTCTGCAGTATGCAATAGGAAGTCTTATCGCTAAGTAGCGATAATGTTTCGGTAACTACTAACATTTTGAAAGTAGTTAGGTAGATTGCGGTTCCACTTTGCGTTCCCCTCCGCAAAGCCTTTTCTCCGGAACCTCCGTCACACCTTTATCTACCCAATAACAGCTTTGTTCAGCGATATTGTGATCCTACTTGAAGGGTGTGGTAAGCGAGACAAACTTATCCGAGGCGTTTAACTTAGTCCTCAAGGGTAGCAACGCATATGTTACCGATCTTAGATTGGACTCTTATCTTATCTGGGGTCTGATTAGAAATGACCATGGGCAGCAGTAGCTGCTTACCATCATAATGGATTGGATGCTCGTTTGCAATTTCAATATTATAAAATAACTCATATGGTATATCAGGATGGTAGGTAATTATTATAATATAATAACTATTCAGTAAGAGGAACATTAATGCCTGTTTCCTGTGGGCAATATGACAGGGTGTTTATAAGAACCCACCACAATCCAGAAAGTGCAAGTCACCAAGTAATATAATATAAACAGACAATAATCTTATATACATATAAAATTCTCGTGTCACAATGTTAGTTACTGTACTCCTCCGAAACGTCTTTACCGATTTTCACCAAATTGTATATGCACATTCGGTAGGTCTGAGAATCGGCTTTTCATACCCTTAATTAATTGTTCATACCCTTAAGTGATAAGGGTTATTCATCCTTAACATTTTTTTATTTATATGGCAACACAACGTTTGCCTGGCCAGCTAGTTTATAATATAAATCTTCCCTTACAATATCACCTTGAATATAAGGCTAGATAACTTTGTTATACTCTCATTTACCAGTTTAAATTAAGTTTGGAGCACTAGTTTCTGTATAGCGATGCTGCTTAATCCAACTAAAAGAACTACAAGTTTACTCAAAGGCATAGTCACTAGGGCATAATATTAAATTAAAAAAATATTCCATTGACATAATTATGATTGACTAAACATATCTCCTTTTTTGTTATATAAGCATACAACTAGTTAGATAGCCTAGTGGTAGATTGTTTTAACTTATGTGCGCATTGCAAAGTAACGATCACTTGCTATCACTTATAAGAAGTACTCGTAATAGATAATCAATTTGTTTGACACATACAAAGATAATTAACTTGTTAAACAAATTATTTAATTTGTTACTTAGGTATATTAATATGGATATTGGATGTGACATCCATAGCACGTCGGTCACTGTACGGGTTTGCCTCACATAGGGTAGCAGGTTCGATTCGCAGCCACGCAGCTATCATGAGCATAAATCACGAATATAAATTGTTTTCGACTGCAAGTTCTGTTAAGCATCTGGTAATGGCCCGCAACAGAGATAATCCTGGAAGTAGGTTGTGAGTGTAGATATTGTTGTAATGTTTTTTTTCTTATACACAAAATATGCTTAGTACGTATTTCTCAACATAGAAATATACAGTTAAATTTAAGCTTACATTTCCGCATATTCTCTCAGAATCAATTCATGAAAACAATTCGGTCCTAAGCGTTGATCAAGGAAATTGGGCGTAAGGGTAACGGAACCTCGCACACAATTAATGGAGGTAGCCACCCTAAATAACGGCAATCCACTACAAATACTCTGATGGACCGTGAAAGGAACGCCGAATGATATGCGTAGTATGGGAACACATTTATTGTTAGCTTAGACAAGGCTTAGACTGAGAAAAAATATGCAATGTTCTCTGAAACATTTCGTGTACCCTCACTTCTGTGATTTCAGATGCCTTAGTATAATTAGGATAGCTGTACCTATAGTAAATAGTATGAATTTTTATGTAATATTGAAATATAATTGTAGAACTTAGGTATTGACACCCAATGGCATTTTTTCTAAATGTTGAAATATAATATTTGATCATTAATCTCTAATACATAAATAGTCAAAGATAAACCTAGGATATGATCTCCAAACCTCCGGCTTGAGGCCGAAGTTCAAACAATTAAGCAATCGTTTAATAAATAAATCTATCAGCACTTCATCGGCTAAGCTGTTTTGTAGACTGTACGTTTCCATTATTGTGATAAGACGAATACCTACATATTAGTTATTCTCTTTTGGGATAAATCCTTTCCATTTCTATGATCTTTTCGAGGAAATTGCCTTGACATGTCATCACATTAGCATACAGTAACCAGTCCGCAATACTCTGACCCATTTCATCTTTTTCCATTGTCTTATCTGTTTCTTTGATCTAACATCACGTTAACTTCTGAGTTGTTACGACTTTTAAATACGAAATGTTTTCGTATTTAAAAGTTTGTGATGGACTTATGATTGATATCGTTTCGTTTATTTTATTTCGCTATACATATTTATGTACCTATACACGGCCTGTGTATACCATACCATACCAATAAATCGCGATTTCTAACACAACCATCTAAATTCATTATAGATGTATGTCTGACCGGACATCGAACACAGTATCCTCTTCCTGTCGAACCGATCTGCTAGCCACTGTGCCACATGTGTCATCAATAAACTATAGTGATCATAAAAATTAGAATCAAATCGCGAATCGGAAATTCTATTTATTTCTGCTCTTAGCACACGTTGGAGTAAGTAATGGGCGTATGGTCTAACCATTACGTATTATTGTTTAGAAAAGAACTAATAGATATGCTCTAAATTCCTTATTGATTGCTCCGAACACCTATAAATTCACGACTTTTGTTTAACTTATTACAGACATTAGAAAAATACTTTGAACGCATTGAGACAGATTTACGATTGATTGTAAGAAAATGAATGGTTTCTGCAACCCATTTATGCCTTACGTCCTACTACTCGATACGAGTATCATATGTTTTCAGAGGCAGGAAATGAGCATATTTAGAGGTTTCTGTCTGACGTTTGTAGACTAGATAGTAATCGGCCCAAAATATTAAATGTGTGAGACATTGAAACATTTTTTATAAACACGTCTTATTTTTATCCCTGCCTTATCACCCACCTATCTTCAAATTTCAACACCTCGTAGTTTTGGGCACGAAGGTAGTTACACCCTTTGTGGTTCCACGCCATGTCTATTTATATACTTACATCTAATAGCAGATTTAAATGTTAGTATGTTCGACTTTGAAGAGTATGACAAGAGCCAATACGAGGCGTTAGTTGAGGGTGGGTAGCAAAGTATATATGGGACCAAACTCAGCCTATAATCCTGTCTGGGCTTCATTATGTGTATGTTCCATAGAAGATAAAAGCAAGGTATGTCCAGAGGAAACAGTGACATTCAGGTGGACTGCATGCTCGATTAATATTGCTATGTTATATGTATAATAAAAAAAAAATAGAAAGTGCAAACAATTAATACTAACAAAAAAAATTGAGAAATCGTATAGCTTGCTTCATTGCTACTTCAATGAAGACTTAGTGAAGGTCTAATGGAGTATGAGAAATAAAATGTTTATAAGACGATCGGAACTGTGAAGTACCATGTGATGAAGACAAATCTGTTATAGAGCAATATAGTCGTTACTGATCGCATAAGGAGTTGATAGCCATTGTATTCAAATAATGATAACAATAAAAATAAGTACAAACGTAGAATGACCTCTGGTATAATATTTAACACCCTCCCACTAAGTATTTACTATCTTCCTCTCTTAATATTGTAAGAACGTATTTTTTCGATCTGGGCCCATAAATAAACTTCATTACTGAACTTCCTGACTACTTTGAAGGTCCTTTTATCTGTGGGGTCTGGCATTTTGCCAGTCCTGATGCCCTTATTACAAAACTAGTGTTTCAGCAGAGTAATTGCGTTGATACGTTAAGGCACTTACCCACTGCTGTTTTAGTGCGCACATTCCTCGAATAACACATCGGGTGCAGGATCGCCCAGTAGCGATCGACGGACACGGCGACCAGGCAGAAGATGCTGATGGTACACAGCATCACCAACAGCGACACCGTGAACAGGCAAGCGTGGAGATTCCTCGGAAGCCCCACGGACGCTAATATCGCGAACGGTATACCCAGTAGCCCGACCAACAAGTCCGCCACAGCCAAAGACACTATGTAATAGTTCGTCCGTCTCCGCAACCGTCGATCTCGCCGGAACACATGGATCACCATGGAGTTTCCCACCACCGCTACCAACGCCACTACAATTTCTAGAGTGGTGTACGTCGCGTGTAATTCTGGAGTCGGTGTCCGATGAGGAGCTGGAGCGACGGACGTCGCAACAGTCACCACTTCCTCGGTCATATCTAAGTTGACTGTCCCCATGCTTAACAATAATCCCACAAAATGGTCATTTTAATTACCTAATATAATATAATTTTCCTTTATCCCTATGAATCCAACAAAACGTTCACATTTTAAAACCCGTAAGATTTCATTATTTAAAGCACATAGTTGTTATTATTTCAAACAGCACCTGCCATAAGTTTGAAAGATTAAGTTCAATGTTAAACTGTCGTTTCGTTAGACGGGTTATCGGTAATCTCGCACCGCGGCTCGCGGTCGCAGTGTCCCGCGCGAGGCGCTTCCCACCACTGCGGGCTGTTGGCGCGAAAGCCGGGACGCCGAACACACGCCGACGCGCACTTGTTGCCACCGCAAGCTGCCGCTTACCCTTGACAACGAAATTGCTTTAGCTGGCCAGCGGTATTGCGTGCTTTACGTAAACTGAATGCTTTGTAAAGTGTTAAGTGTCCAGTCATAAGTTTTATCAAAAAACAATCATGCAATAAGATTACGTGTAAACAAAGTCCTTAATGTTTCTCGATAAAGATTGATAAAGAACAAGTCTTGGGTGCTTTATGTTAATATATGACCAAAGTCTGACAACATTTATCAACTTTTCGAAGACACTTGTGTAATCATGAATCATAATTACAGAGCGCTCTTAGTAACATAAAAATGACATCGCAGAACTCAATGACGCGAGCTCTTCGCTGCTTTGGTCCTTCGAACTGGATTTAATGTCAAGGATGATATGATTACCTTTTCATAATATAAACAACTTAAAGATTGTAATTGTAACAAATTAAGACAATGTTTTGTAGGAAAGTGATTTCGACAAAACAAGGAAAATTAAATTATAATAAAAAGCGTTAAATTGCTTAATATAAACTCTTATTTCAACATTCAGTTTAAATAAAAACATAAAACACAATTTACATTTCTAACAAATGATTATGTTCATATGCTATAACTCATCTATATATTACATTATTTTGATTATGGTAGGTACATACATATTCAGAGAAATTTACTATATTCCGTCCACTATATTATTTTCTATATAACAATCGATTCATCAAGTTTCATATTTTTGGGAATGTACATGAAATAATGTGATATTTTATTTTGTAAGTTATATTTATGTTTTTATCCAAGCCATTTACTTTGTTTCTGTAAATAAGGTCTGAAATACCTATAGGGGCTGACATTCACAAAAGCGACGTGATGCCGCACTGCTAAAATCGTTGACGGCGGTCGTGGCTACATAGAAATATACAACATGCTGTCTATTCCGGCGTTAATTGTGTGAAAAGTGGTTCCTCGCTCTACTCTAGCGATGAACGCTCACCGCTCAGCGCTGCGTTGCAGCATCGTGTTACAATTTGAAAATCTCTATTTTACTAAACCCATACCTTACGTTAATTAGAAAATGATACAGTGGCCGGAGTTACATAAAATTCAAACTCAATCCTGTTCTCTCAAATTCAAAGAAAACAACATGTATTATATATAATTATATACAAAATTTTACGAATATAGGACTAATATTGCTCTGCGTATTCAATGCTTTATGTATTTCTCAATAGGTACCAAATTTCATTATCGTGACCGTTTACTATGTTGTGTATTGTAAAACCAGACATGTTTATAAAAATATAACATAATCTTATTATGTATGAATTACAAAATAGTATTAGGTATGTCAGGAAAACTAGTTTATCATATGTTAAACATAAATAAATATTAAGGTGTCTATTCAAGCAACGTAAACGTTTGAAATGCTGCACACACTTCATTTTCTTCCTTTTAGTTATAGTCCGCGTAAAACTGCTAGTCCGCTTTGAATATAGAAATGAATCGCGTCGCCATAGCAAACTGTATGACTACACCTGCTCGCAACAACTTTAGAGCGGACTAGCCGTTTGACGTGGAGTATACTTAGTACTTTTAACGTAGTTATACAGTAATAAATAGATCATGTATCGCGCATTCGTACATTAATATTATTGCTCGTTATAATCATAACTGTTTTAATTTTAATATCACAATCAATTTATGTTTATTTTAGTACAGTCCATGATTTTTTCACATATAAGATTTCACATTCTAAATTTAAAATAATTTTACTGAGTCAGCCATTTAATAACTACTTTTTAGTGAATTAATTTTATTACTGCTTATAATTTACATTTAACAAATAATGATAATTGATTCAGTTATTGAATTAGTTATGAACTAGGTTTCGTACAATTAATTTATAAAAATGTACATTTTGTTATATAAATTTAGAATCAATAGAGTAATTTAATCGATGTTATAATGCCGGCTTCCGACAGTCCGTGATGTTTCGTAGCGGGGCCTCGGATCCGCTGCAGGTCAGACATTTCAAAGGGCATTGCGACGTCACACTTTACATTTTGGAATGACAAAATGACTTCGAATCTCAAGACTGTCTGTGTCATTAATGCGTAGTATCAAGGACCGTAGGAACCCGACATAAGACGCTTGGTGACCAAGATACAAAAATTCGTGTGTACATCAAAGACATAACTCAATATAATTCTACCCTAAATGTGAATGTGATTTACTTATAACAATTCGCAATGCAGGGAACACAATATAAAATGCAAGATTATATGCCACAAAATGAGCACTGGATTTATAAAATTCATGATTATGAATATGATTTACTATGCACACTTGTAATTTTTTTTTAGTTATTTGCCTTAATAATTTTTCAATTCTTACATACAATAAAAAATACCGAAGAATAACTTTATCCTATTGTATAAAGCGAATACGATATTGTATAAGCGTGATAAAGTATTGCATCAAAGCCAGTTTGAAGTACAATACAAAATTTTATATGGATATTTAGAATTTCACATCATATGGATCCTGTCAACAAAATGTAACGGTATTCCCATATTTAAAAGTGTTTGCCTATCGATTTGGTCTATTTTCGGACTAAAGCTTAACAGTGCTTCCCAGCATATCTCACTGAGTTTGGGTATGCACAGCCAAACCTTGTACAAGTTATTTTTCCTACAAATTGTATCATCTTTTGGTTCGATACCACCGAAAACGTACATGCAACCATAAGAAGTGACTGTAGAAGAGTGAAAATATAAGGGATGAGGCAGTGCAGTCTTTTGCATGCGAGTCCATTGCAAGTCTGATATATTTAGCCTCCAGAAGTCATCAAACACATAAACTCCATCGGAACCACCAGCTACAAACACTTGGGCACCATCAGGTGTGTCTATTTGTACAGCACTGTGACACTTCCTCGCCAACGGTACAATTGCTTTATTATTTTTGTGATCAGCCTTTGGTATTAGAATAGTCCATGTGTTTGTTTGTAAGTCGAATGTGGGTATTTCCATCAGTTCGAAGGCCCAATCTCCTGTCCCACCACCAATTATGTAAAGTTTGTCACCAACTCGAGCTACTTCATGCCTGTATCTGCCCATTGGCTCACCTTCCTGCCCTGTACCAACAAACACTGGTTCCCATGTCAATTTTCGGAGGTCCAACCTGTAAAGAATAATAAGTTTTGTGATATTGTATCATAATAAGAAAAAGAAAATGACAAATGTCTATATATTAAACCAACTATATTTTTGGATTTATTTATAACAAAAACTATTTGATATTCAATTATTCACAATATTTAATACACTTTTTACAACAACTTTGCAGGAAATATCCTTTTTTACTGTAACAACATCCAGGGAAAGATAGAGTTATTAAATAGCTGTATACCACATATCTGAAAAACTAAAAAAACAAATTTACAAATATATAAACATACCTGAAGATATCACAGTTGTATGCATATCCATTAGTGCCTCCAATTGTATAAAAGTACCCATCATGGCATAATATTGTCTGTCCATACTGTCCAGGAGGTCTTTGGCCGATCACATCAAGGATTCGAAGCTTAGCATCCCCCCTGCAAGTCCTCCAAGTTATGATGTCATTACTGCACTTGTTACCAAAAGGGGCACCTGTCCCACCATATATCTGTAACCATAACATTAATCATTATCAAATATATTTATAGACTGATTATTAGCACTGATAAAATATGAGGAAATGTGGAAAAATATTTATATGTTAGTTTTTTTTTGTATTATTGGCCCATTACTATGTGCCTGCTGGGCTCAGGTTGCTTGTGTGTTATTCACCATTTTAGCCAAGTGTGTATTTACACATACGTTTTCCTTCCTCATTGAAGCAAGTGATAATTCAAACAATCACATCTAAACACCGAATTGCAAGTCACTAGACTATTTTTTTTTGTATAACAGAAATTACAATGCTATTATAGACGGAGCATAGTATAGCAATTAATAATTTAAAGTTTGAGAATTTCTCTTTGTTCATTAAAATGTATACTGTGGTACAGACAAATTTTTAGACATTGTAGATTGATGATTTATTTCTCAACTCTTTCAGAACAAAAATTATACATGTACAAATATATTCAAAATAATCTACATACCTACTTGAAACATGCTACCAATAGAGATAAATTTGTGGTTAAAAACACATACTGTTTGTGGTTAAAAAACCAGCAGACACAGTGGATGCATATTACAATTTATATTCGTCCAGCTAACCAGAGGTCAAATCGAAAAATGTAATTGTAAACATAACCTAAAATTCATAGCAAAAAAAGGGGCACAAACCATCAAGTATCTTCCGTACATACAAGCAGCATTCGACGCTAGTTCCTCCTCTGGCATGTTCTCAACCACTCTGTGTTGCGTCCACTTCTTCGTAGCTATAGAAAAGCTCCACAATTCCTTAAACAACGGCTTCGCTGCAGTCCACGTAGGATTCTCCCTCTGAATGTTATTAGGAGGTAGGGAAGGATTGTAGCCTCCAAAACAGTATATGTTCACATCGTCACACGCTATTCTGTGTCCACTACGAGGTCTAGGACATTCTGGGCCCTCAAATTTTACTTCTATTACCTTAAAAGGCTCAAAAATGTAATCTTTACTAGAAGAAGACATCTCAATTTTAAATAACTATAGCACATGTATTTTTTAAAGTTGATTTAATTGTACGGATATTAATTGCAAAAACAAAATAATGCACACTGAACATACGGTATCAAATATCGATATTGCTTGATAGTTCGACTATTTTGCCTTCTCCTGTCAAAGTCAACGTGAATTTTTGACGTTTGATTTGACATAAAAATACAGCTGACTGATTGCAGAGATTTCCTCTATGGTTCGGCTTTGACGTAGAATACCTAGTGAAATAGTCTATGATTGCGAACTACATGCAGTTTAATTTATTATCATCATTCGTACTATAATTCACACATTAATATCGAATGCAAGTATTAGAACATTTTTGGAGTAGCAGATTTTGGGTCACGAATTTTCAAGAGGGTAAATATTCCCAAAAATATTAACTTTAAGCCTTCGATCACTAATAACCTTTAAGCCTTACTAAAGTTACTGACTTAGTCTTTGCAATAAGTTGTTTTCAATCATTTGGGTTTCTTATTGTGTTTAATAAATAAAAAAAACATTTGTAATAAATTTTATTTATTCACCAAAATGAAGGTGGACTATTTGAATCACATTGGTTATACATACACACATATATATGAAACTACGGATAGTAATTGGCTTTTAACCAGTCAATTTTAAGTGTTACTGTAATATTAAAATACATACTCTCTACTTTCGTAATAAAATATTAAGGTTTAACAAGCATAACATAGTTTTGAAACAAACATAATTTACCCTAAACATGATGAATGTAATAAAGCAACAGAAGTTACGGTATACATTTGTCTTCTGACATCACAATTTTAATTATTTGCTTTCAAGATGACAGTTAAAATTTTTGCTTAAATAAAACACCACCGAATACCATCCTACCAAAATTAAAAATACTACTAATAGTATCTGCAAAACTGAATAAGCTAAAGTTAGGTTTAAGCTGAATGTTGCATGCCAGTGGCGAATAAAAGTTTCGGTTTGTTCTTTTTGTTTTTCTTGCCGGATGGTGACGGGACGGTTCGTAGAGCCGCTTCTATAGCGTCGCTGAGGACGAGCGCGCGCGGGCCGGCAGCCTCGTCGTCCTCTGGCGGTGGAGGAGGCAACGCGGTCTTACGCACACGCCATGTACCACTAGAGCTCGCCATCTGAAAAACATATTCCATTACTTGTAAGAAAAACATCCTAAAATAGTTTTTGACTACAATCGTTTTTAAATCCTGCTACTGGGATCTCTTACTACAACTGAAAGTCCAGAAACATTTACCACATCATTGATAGAATGAAGGCGTGGGAATTTTTTGTTTACACAACAATCATATAAATCATGTACAATACAATACAATACAAAAATTCTTTATTGCACACCAAAGACAAAATAATGAACAATAACAAAAAATTAAGGGTACAACAGGCGGTCTTATCACTAAAATAGCTATCTCTTCCAGACAACCATTGATTTTAAGACAACATAATACAGTAGCAAGTGAAACAGGGTAGGTATACAAAATGTATTTACCAACTTTAATGTCAGCAGCTTGTGTGCAAAAGGAGAAATACACAGAATGAGGAAAATAAAAGATTAAAGAGGGAGAGATTAAAGGGTGAGGTCATATTCCTTCACTTGTTTTTTAAAAGAGACCAATGACTGTGCACATAATTATACATTATGTTAAATGATTGAACAACCTGACTGAAGACTAACCTTTGCAAAGGACAGTCCAGTTGATGGTGGACTTGAAGCAGACGAACAAGCTTGCTCGAGTGGTGGTGGTGTGGCGACTTCACTGGGTGGATTTACTTCCTCAAAGTTTGCGACTGCTGTTTCAGCGAGCGGGGGACTGCCGAAGGTGTTCTGAGCAGGTGGGAACTGTATGTTGGAGAAAAAGTCAGGGCGCGGGGGGCCCTCTTGGGCCCGGCGGTAAGCGCGCTCTCGACGCCGCTCGTCCCGTTCGTGACGCGCTCGCAAACGGGCGCGTCGGTCTAGTTCCGCTGAAATTTAATGCATTTAGTCAATAGTCCTTAAATAAAAGTTTTCGAACGATAACCCAAATCGTTACAACAGCTTGCACTACATAAAGTAAATAAAAACTTGTAACAAAAAGAGTACAATCAGAAGCTCATCAGTATTGATTAACCAGTATCACATGAAAGTGCTTATTTAAGTAAATATTGTTGTATGAAATAATTATAGAGAAAAAATATGTAACAAAATTAGAAAAAACCTTTTTGAAGATAATTGAAAATGTGAATTTGATTGAGTTTAAACAGCTGTGACAATAGAAGCCTGATTTACCTATCTTTTGTGTGGAATTATATAGCCATGAGTCATGGAATATAAATGAGCGCACAGCGTTATATAATCTGAGATCACAGCTCGCCAAGTGGCGCATTTTAAAATCAATGATTCAGAATCAATAGCAATGGTTACAATACTAGTACTATAGTTTTTTGTCTCATTTCATGAGATCCACAAATAGAATTACATCAACTTGTAAAAAATACATTTCTCTTCTTTCTATCACTAAAATTTAAACCTGGATAAATATCTACAATAACTTACCTCCAAAACTATTGAGAGCAGCTAAAGTAACATAAGGAGGCTGCAGTTCCAATTCCACAATGTCAAATGAGCAATGCAGTGGCAAGTGTGCAGTGTAGGGCATATGTTTCCTGGTCTGAAATTAATATATAAGATAATTCAATGAAATTTAAAAAATAACAAATGTTCACATAGCAATACAAAATCGGTCATAAGCATAATTTTTCCAATAATATTGAATTAAAGACACTAAGCCTTGTCAATAGCAACCAAACAAAAAAGGTAAAGTTACTTAGTGTTATCGCAAATTTCTGATATGCTTATTGCTCCTTATAGCATTTGTTTATATGATGCAGAATTGCAACTACATACTAACGCCCTTTCTTATTACAGAACACAAGGCACTCTTACACTCCTAAGTTGAACAGAAAAAATCAAATATAGTATAATATACCTGATCACTAAGAGATAAAGTCTCACGATGTAACACACGGCCGCGTATGACAGCCGGGGCGGCCGCCAGCGCGCCCCACGACGCGTTCAACACGCGCACGTTTAGGCTGTTCAGGAACACTTGCTGACCATCATCAGCTGCAAAAGGAACTTATGAATATAGTCTGATTCATAATTAGGTGTCCAAAATAGAAACAAAGAAATGTCATTGTCAGAATACGTTTACAGGTATTGTATACCTTATTTTACAATTACCAAATTAACAAGAAACAAAAACTTTAACATCTACACACAATTAACAAACGCGCTATGAAAACGAGAAAGCATTCGAGTTCGATAACGATCACTAAAATAACATCGGCTACGAAACTTAAAAATTGCGGCACAAAAAATGTTTTGGATCCAGATTGTGTTACCATTATCACAAGTTTAATTTTCTACCATAAACCTTGTTTTTTTATTATTATAACTGTATGGAACGAAATTGAGGTAATATAAATATTAGAAAATGTGAATTGATCTTAATTTATTTCGATTATTATTTTATAATTGTTGTATTCCTTTAATATCATCAAAAATAAGAAACTACCGTTTGAAACATATTTTCTAGATAGGTCAACACCTTTGTTTACATTTTGGACACCTAATAATACAAGTACTGTAACATGCATATACAATGAAATAATAAGCGATATTGTTGCTGTTCAGTTGACTAAATTGATTTTTAGAATTGATGATTAATAAACTCTTATCTTTTAAGTAGGTCTTCTAACACCCTTTTACAAGCAGGTGAAGTCTTTCAACAAGCACTTAAGTGCTCTAATTGGCTAGGTTTTAATATGAGCTTTCCCAGCTTTATAGACACACATAAGGAACAACAAAGGAAGTAGGAAGGATATAACATATTCATGTACAATAGTAAAAATATGTAAAAATGTTACCTTGGTAAAAATAGAAGTATTTTGCTTGATTCTCCTTATCAATATCAGTTATAGCATTGTCCAACATTGATGGGGCTTCTTGTAAAGCACTTTCAGTCAATGGGAATTCTTCCAACTGATTGTCATTTATATCATTTTGTACAAAACTCTCCGCTTCAGGGTTTAAATTGGACTGAATACTCAGTTCTGCCATCTCATCTTGTACAATCTCAATGCATGCAGCACCTTCTTCAGACACATCAAACCAATCTAGTTTCCTATTATTACTCATATCCTGCTTTTGGATAACAATAGGGGATATTTCCTCAATTTCTTTCTCTACTATAGGTTGTTCATATTGAGCTTTCAATTTTTCCTCCTTCAATTTCAGCATTTCTAAAGCCTGCTCTAAGTACACTACCTCTGTTGTATCAATTTCAGCTAATATTTGCGCTTCTAGTTCCTTGCGCTCCCTTTCCAAAATGTCAAATACCTATAAACAATTTTATTTCAATCACAAACTAATATTGTATATAAGTAACAGTAACTATTATTGTTTGTTTTTCCCTATAGAACTTTACCTGTTGCTTAGAAGCGGAAAACAATTTTGTGTAAGGTGCATCATTAAGACTACTGAGTGGCAGTATAGTTGTGTCATCTATGTCAGTTATTTGTCCACGAGGGGGTGCTATTTCCACTACTGTAGAACCTCGGAGACGACGCACTAAGCGCATTGTAACCTGCAACCAAATTCTTCATATTAGAATGATATTCTTAGGTGACATTGTTATATTGACATTCAACATATATTAAAATATCTTTAACATTATCTTATATGATGCAACATATTCATCATTTTCTTTGGAATTTTGATATATATGTCGGAGGAAGAGTCAGAGTTATTTAATATAGCCTTAGCTATACTGTTAGTATAGTATTTTAGTAATGTTATTGGTACTTGATCAATCGAAGGGAATATTGATTTAAACTATAATTAACAGTCATTATATAGCTTTCATATTAGAATCAGAGCAGAGACTTTTAAGAGGTCTCTATTCTCTCTCTGGATCATTATTTCGTTGTGCTTTGGAGCGTGTAGTCACTACCTTGAACCTGCTGCTCAAATCCTTTGTTTGTAAAGTAATAGTAGTAGTATAGTATAGTTATTTTGTAAATCCGAAGTTATAAATATTAAGAACAATAAATACTGTGATTACTGTATTTGTGCCTGCATCTACCCTATGACTACGCCCACAAAACCCATAGATTCTATCAATGATGTCGATGAGAGCCGTCCTTCTCCGACATATATACAGGGTGAATTTTTAAAACGGGCCTTCAGGGCCAAATCCGAAACTATAAGGATTAGCGAAAAATGCTGAAAGGAGTTACGAGGCCGATTTTGATAAAAACTAAAACTGCATCATTAGTTTTTTTAAATATTTTTTTCCTTAGCCGGGAATCGAACGAGTTCATTTTGAAAAAAATGACACCTCTATATTATTCCACTATCTGATAGTGTCGCTTATAACGATCAAATTCTGGGAAGTAATGTTATGTGACAAATCAAAGGAAAAGGAAAATTTTGAAGAAAATACGTATTTTTCCATACATTGGCATACTAATCAGTAAGGATTATACATAACAAATGATTTATGTATAATTCTTTAGAAACAGACATAAGTCATACCATTGAAGAATTTGTTGGTTAATCAACTAATTATTCGATGTTATGACTATGACATACGGTTTAGTATGAGAAAGTAATAGTTTGGCAAATAAGTTACCGCCGCATTTAGGATTTATTTTTTAATGAAAATAAATAACTGATTAAATAGTAAATTCTTATTGTTTGTTGTTTACAACTTCGTTTCAACGTTAAATATGATTTTCTATATTTCTTTTCTTAGTAATCACTCGGATTTGACTCTAAAAAGTAATTCTCGCAAATTGTCAACTTTACATCTGTATTAAACGAAACTCCGCCCATAGCAAGTAAATCCATTTTATTGGTCCTAAAAATAACCTTAGCTAAGTCGGACATAAAAATATAAATTATTGGGAAATAAAACGTCCATTTCGAATGATTAGAAACATTGAGCCAAAAAAAATGTTAATACACGAAATGTTCAAATTAATGAATGGCGGGAACTTAACTGCCAAATTAATATGAAAAAATATGTATTTTCTTCAAAATTTTCCTTTTCCTTTGATTTGTCACATAACATTACTTCCCAGAATTGATCCTTATAAGCGACACTATCAGATAGTGGAATAATATAGAGGTGTCATTTTTTTCAAAATGAACTCGTTCGATTCCCGGCTAAGGAAAAAAATATTTAAAAGAACTAATGATGCAGTTTTAGTTTTTATCAAAACCGGCCTCGTAACTCCTTTCAGCATTTTTCGCTAATCCTTATAGTTTCCGATTTGGCCCTGAAGGCCCGTTTTAAAAATTCACCCTGTATATAATGGTTGGTGACATAACAACTGAGTATTTAGACTGCTGCTGTAACTTGATGTACTTAGACTGATTTTAGATTAATATTAAAATAGAATTGAGACATTTTAATGTAAATAATTTATAAAGACATTTTAGTATGTACTTACTGTTTGCGATTTTTATTTCTTTATTGCCAATAGTTCAAGCCATACCATATTATACAAAGAAATAAAAAGTTATATAGTAACCCACCTCATCAGCCGGTGATTCCCACTGCACCATCTTTGTGGGCTTCATCTCGGGCACTTGTATGGGTGTAGAGCACACAGGGCAAGGTGGAGGCTGTTTGTCATGAGTGGCCGTGTAGTGGAGCATGCAAGCCCAGCAATACACATGGCCACAGTGGCCAACCCTCCCAGCCACTGGTGCACCAAGGCATATTGGGCATTCGGAACGTCCAGTGCTTCTTACTACCTATAAATACATTTTTTTCAATTTGGTCAAAAGTACTTCGTTAAGTCTTTACTTTTGTATGACACAAATAGCAGGTTTGGACAGCTAATGGAAAAATTATTTATGACATATTATCAATGAAACACAAATATAGCAGTAGAGATGGGCAGAGGGTTTAAACCCATCGGGAATAAACCGGGTTTTTACCCGGTCGTTGGGAAGAAATAGGGTTTAAACCCGAAAATGGGTTTTTATTCGGGTATTTACTATTTTCATGCATATCTATCCTTTTTTAAGTGCAATTATTACTTTGATGACGATACTGTACTAAATATGCACTGTAAAAAGACATTTACAGCGCCCAAATGCCATTTTATCACGCCATTATAGAAGCAGACTTAAGTAAGAAGCCAATCAATCAACCTATGCTTTTGATGCAAATTTCAAACAATTTCCACGTCACGTTGTTATTCTAGAATATAATATCCTCTGGCCGCTATAACAACAAATACTAAAAATAAAAAACATCAAAATAAATGGGAGACGCCATACAAGGACCCGCTATTTTTCGGCATATTTCGCTTTATCTATTGAACCGTAATACGTGGACAGTTCAAATTTTCACAAGACATTTACGTCTATGGTTGTTATGAAAAAATATATGACAATGGATGGAATAATACAGGGTATGATTTTTTTTAAATGAAATCGTTCCATTCCCGGATTTTCAAAAATCTAATGATGCAGTTTCAGTTTTTCTCACAATTGGCCTCGTAACTCCCTTCAGTTTTTTTTCAAACACCTATCTATGAAAAAATGCCACTTTGGTATTTTAGACCTTAACTGTCAAAATTTATCTAACCAAATCCGAATATATTAAAAATAAAAAGATTAAAATAAAAAAAAAATTAGATTGAAATAAAAAATAAAAAAGATTTACAAACATACAAAATATGCGCGAAAAACATAACCCTTCTGGGGCAGTCGGGTTTAAAAGTAGGTAAAACCTCAAAAATAAAACATTAAAAAATGTAAAAACGTTGAAAATACCGTAGAAACTTTCTAGTATATCTATTCAATAAATATTTGAACATTTTAAAAACTGTCTACAGATTTTATGAAATCATTTTTAAATACCCAAATAAATACCCTGTGGGAGGGTATAAACGGGTCTTTATCGGGTTTAAACCCAGTACTGGGTTTAAACCGGGTGTTTTGCCCATCTCTATATAGCAGTAACACAAAACTGTACTTGTAATCAATAATTTCAATGTTATACTTATACAATTAGTTTTGTTATCAGCTTATCAGAGATGACTTACAATTTCCTCTACTTGATCCCATTTTATAGGCAAGTCAGGGTCCAATAGATTGACCTTGTAGTCTCCATCTTCCTTCACCACAAACTGACAACTAAAATCAAAACACATTTACATATTTTCTAACATATTTAACACATGTAAAATGATTAAACTAAAACTAAATTGTTCCTAAAATATTTACTATACTTTACATACTTGATGTAATCTCATTATTCTCATTGTAAATTCTCGTTGTTTATTAGGGAATGAGTGACACTCATACAATAAAAATACTCACTATGCCCTCAAGTACAGGTCATGCTCATGTTTATATGAGACACGGTGGTTCTGCCGCCGCGGGATGGGGACATTGGCCCTTCTGTCTTGACCACCACGAGATGGATACATGAAGTTCAGCAAATGATTCAAGTTTTGCTTTTTGCTGCCAGGCACAAATACTGAGCCAATTTCTGGCTCATCATCATCTTCTATCCTAAAATTGGAAGAAATATAAAATATTAGTCATAAGTTACTGACACATATGAGGTGATACACATTAGATGACCACATTAGCCCGGAGGATTTTTAATCTGTGATCAACTTTAAATCATTATGCTGTTTTATATGGAGTTGGTTCATCATTGCAATAATAAACCTATATTAGATAAAATCAATACCCGGTGTTCTGCGTTCCACCCATAAGTGAACTGGAGGGACCACGATTCTGTGGACGTCTGTCAATTTGACCCCGACCTCTCTGTGGCACCACATTTCTGCGATTTGGTTCATTTTTCTGAACATTGTTTCCTTCTCGTTTTTTGTTGTTCCGTGGCCAAGGTTTGTGTGTCAATTCTAAAATAATGTATGATGTTTTTACATTTTACATAGGTGTAACATGTACTGCTTAACATACTATTCTATCAAAAGTATGGTCATAGTTATTGTTATAAAAAGTTGCTGACTTATCTACTTCACTAATTGGATAACACCTTTATTATTTCAAAGCTTTATTCCAGATGGATAGACCTATAATTATGTCAATATTGTGTAAGATATATCAATGCGTTATATATAAGAGAAAAAACAAGTTTCAAAATAAAAACAACTGGCATGTTCAAAATAATGAGCAATAAAAAATGACAACACGGAAAATGTCATGACCTTCGGAGCTAACTCACCTGTGCTCTTTTTACAGTCGATGGATGTAGTCCTCGACTGTTGAAGAGACGAACGATTTAAAGATTTCTTGTCCATTCTGGCTTCCTCCAACATCCACACAACCAGCTGAGCGGGATACTCCGCAAGGAGACGACGATAATACGTTCAGGGCCGACATTTTAAAAAGCCATGTTTATGATACAAAAAGAAAGACAAAATATATCTTCCTCGACAAACTAATTTACCAATCGGTAAATACTCAAGCGGTAACTTAAAACACAAAAAAGGGAGTACTAACTACTCCCTTTCGCCGAAACGACGAAAATCGCAATAGAAAACTGTTTTTAACTCGCCACAAGTAATATGGCGACCAGACCAGCCGGCAGCCAGCCAGATAAAACAATTTGCGCACTTCCTCTTGAAATATTTAATAAATTTTACTTTAAATTGAGCTATGTTTTGGAAGTAAAATAAACGATATTTAATTATTTAGATAATTGTATCTGTTATGGTTGACGCATACAGTATTTAAATTTAAAAGTAGTTTATATGACTATTTCCTTTAATTTTGGATATCTTTTATTTTTGTCATGATAAAATTTTGATGTTGAGCAAATATTTTTTGTCAAAATTCTGAATATACCTAACTAATGTATTATGACAAATATATGTTAAAATGAATTAATTATTTGAAATACCAATAAAGTTAGTGTAACCTCGTAAAAAATAAATAATTTTATAATATCTATGTTCATTATTTATAAGACGAAACAAGAAAATCAAATTTATAATTTATATAATAGTTACACTGAGAAAATATTACTTCATTAAAATAGTTTTTATAGAATCTTCGTAAACGATTGAATAAAATTATAAATATGTATATGTATTAAAAGTATTATGGCTGTTTGCAATGAATAGAGCATATTACAAATGAAATTTAAAACTATTTTAATTTTTGGCGGTAAAAGTACTTGTAATGATTGTTATTGGCAAAATCGCGCGAACATTTGATTTATTCTCCTTGTAATATTGGAATCAGAATAAAAATGCATAAAGTAAATGTACCCGTTGAAAAAGCTCGCGAACCTGATGAAGAAGCTCGACAACCTAACGTGCGTATTTAGTTATTGCTTCAATCATAGATTAGTAAAGATTACTCACTGCTAACAAGAAAATGTACCCAGCTTTGAGAATTGAAATAGTTGCGTAAAAAAGATTTGCCACGTCTCCGTGCTAAAATGTCCCTAAAATATTTGAATTCTTTATTTATTATGTAAATTACGCAGTATTAGTTATTTATTCGTAAATTTTCTCTAAAAATGTTTTTATTTGTCAAGAATTCAAAAAAATAACTTACTTATATGCCGTTTGTGACTTCATTCAATTTCAAGGCGGCGAAGTATCTTTACTAATCTATGGCTTCAATTAACAATTTAATAAAATTTCACCAATTCCAATAGATATACTTACCTATTACAAAATCTTAATTGCAGGTTGAAGACCAAATAGTTCGTACTAATAATAATGGAGAGTTACACAGAAGGTAGGTATAAAAAACTATGGTTGGATAATGTTTAGTCAATAAGATTAATATTGTGCATATTTTATTTTATTGCTCGGCAGCGCTTACAAAAACATTCTGAGTCAACCTCCTGAAAACTTAACTCATAAACAGAAATTACTTTGGCTCCAACAACGTCGCACAGAAGGGCTGTGGGTACAATGCGATGATTGCGACAGCTGGCGCTACTTGCCACGAGTGCTTGAACGTCACGAGCTACCATCTAAGTGGTTCTGCTGGATGAACCCAGGTCATTTCATTTCACTTACTATAGAAACGTTTTTTTACTACTCATCACCATGATACTACTCATCAACATTTTACATACACTGTTAATTTATAAGTGTCTCTAGCTTGTTAGTGTCGCAATTTTTACAAAGCTTCGCTCCAGAACGATTGTCTCTTTAGTTTGATCATAGTCGACCATCGTTTTACCCATAAAAATAAAATCGTTAGTTATAGAAAAGTATACCTAAAAGATACACAAACTGATTTTTATATAATGATTGAAGCATAACTTTTGTACTGATACTTAATATGTTTCAGACACAACTTTAGCAACATGTTCAGCACCGGAAGTGCCGATCTGCTTACACGACGAGGAGGACCTGATACATTCCGAATACGCGGCTGGGTCCGTTGTTCTGGCGCGGATGCCTGGCTTCCCCTGGTGGCCCGCAATGGTTGACGATTGCCCCGACACGGAGCAGTATTATTGGTTGGATGGTTTCTCTGATATACCTGTATGTCTTTTATTTTTTATTATTGTTTGTTTCAATTTATATTAAGTTTCTTCAACCCTTAAGACTAAACTAAATTGGCATTATTTTTAGACTCATTACAATGTAGTATTCTTTGATGCACTTGACGCAACACGAGCGTGGATAAGTCCTGAACATTTGATGCCCTACAAGAATAACAAAAAGATGCTGACCAAGTCCTTAAAAATTGCCAAATACAAGAACCGCTTAAATGAAGCTTTAAATCAGGCGAATGATGCCGATAAACTTACACTTGCTGCTCGATTAGCCAAGTACAGTTTCATAGCTAGATTCAATGGTAAAATTTTAAGTCCTAAGAAAATCAGCAAAGCAGTAATAAACAAGTACCAAAATAGAATGAAGAGAAAATTACATATCGATTTTAGTGCAGAGTTGACTGATTCAGAAGACGAGGTTGATAATCGAACTGTATCAAATAAAACTAAAATCAAACCTAATAGGAAAAATATAAATAAAAAAGTTGATGCAAAAGTTCATGCAAAATCCCATGAACCCAATGTTATATTGACTGAACTGACAGAGTCTTCAACAGAACGTTCAACGATTAACCTTACAAAGGAATTGAATTCTTTAACAGTACAGATGGACACTGATTCAGGATTGATTCATAATGTTCTTAGTGAAGGTTAGAACATATATTTCAAGTAACTTGTTGCTTCTCATTTGCTTATCTTTGATGTTTATGAAATTAAAAATTAATCTATCTTAAAAGCAGTATTTTGATATTTTAAGTTACATGTCACCTCTATATTATTAATATTCAGATATTGAACAAATGTGCTGCTGCAGTTTCATTACTTTTTTGGGAGCCCCTATTGGAGCATTGCAGTTTTAGAAATTTAACTAAATTTCATCGTTAATTGCTAACAGTACATTATTTCCATTAAATAATTGTTTCAGCCTCCAACAATTCCCATAAAGAACAAAAAAATAACATTTTCGACTCCCCAATAACTGAAAACTTACGAAGTATTGAAGACAGTCAAAACAGTGATGATTTTGATTTTTGAAATTGGTTTTTGTTTTTTTTTTTTTAATTTTAATTCTTACTTTCATTGATATATTGGGTAATTTTCTTAATAAATTAGTATAACGAACTGAAATGTTTGTCTTATTCTTAACAATGAAATAAAAATGTTAACTTACATAAAAACAAATGTCTATTTTTCATTCTTTAATGAACATACCATAGTATTTTAATTGTATTATTTTCTTACTATTCGAAAGCCTTTGCTACTTAATACTGAATATGTAATATACCCATTTTAGAAAGACTTGCGCACACAAGTAAATTGGTAACAATGTTTTTGAGATTTGAATTTAATGTTGTCTAAAACAGTATTGGGAGGTTGTGTATATTCAGCAATATTTGGAATAAATTTAATATTAAATCCGTACTATTTTTCTAAATGATGTATTTTTAAATGCGTAACATAATATTTTACTACCCTATTCTTATAATAACATATTTCACTTCTTGGCGGCTGCCTTCTGTCTCGCTTTCTTTCCTTCCAAAAGTTTGAGTCTGTCATCTTCAGACAAATTCTTATTGATCTTTGTAATAACACCGGTTCCCAAAGTTAAGTCTGCAAGGCGCAACGTGAACCTTTGTCCAGCTTCACACACCATAGGCTTCAGGAGTTTTAAATGTAACCTGTAAAGATAAATTTATAATATTAACAAGTTTTTCTTTATAACTAATGCTGAATTGTGTTTTATATTAGTAGACTTATTTAAATTATTAACATTATAGATAACTGATACTTTTTCCCCTATGAAGAACGTATTTTGCAGTCTACCTCTGATCTGTCCACTTCAAAAAAAGTTATAAATATACATAAATTAAACTCACGTGGAATCTTCACCGGGCATGACCATTTCTTTGTCAGGTACAGTAACTTGTGTAGCGCAGTCCCAAGTCATTGAAAACATCTGCAGCTGAATGAATGATGTGAATGGCTTGGCACGGCCACCTTCCTCCTTGCTTAAGATGTAAACCGCAGCTTCTACATTGTCATGAGCTTTGACTGTTCCAGGTTTGGCCATTACCATCCCACGCTTGATCTGCTCTCTTTTTATGGAGCGGACAAGAGCACCAAGTTGATCACCAGCTTGTGCTTCCTCTAGTGTCTTGTGGAACATTTCAACTCCTGTCACGGTTGTTTTCATTATTTTACCATGACCAACAATCTCACATTCAGTACCCTTTTTCAATACACCTAGAAACAGACAGTAGTTATTAGCATTTAAATATTTTATGTTAATAGTTCATGGTCTTGAAGTATTGCAGTATATAATATATTGAAATTAAATTGTACCTCTGTGAAGACGGCCAGTAATAACAGTGCCACGTCCAGGAATAGAGTGCACAGACTCCACAGGCATTAAGAATGGCTTGTCTAGCTCTCGGACAGGAGTAGGTATGAAAGTATCCACTTCTTCTAAGAGCTTTGTAATGGCATCAGCACCAATTTCGGGGCTTTTTCCTTCCAAGGCACATAGAGCAGAACCTAAAAATTTTTATCAATCTATTAATAAATCTTGTAGTCTTACCAAAATTCAATCCATTCAAATTTGTAACAGGCTAAAAATCAATTTAGAACATTTGCTTGTAGACCAATTACTGTATATTTTTGGCCACTATTGACGAGATTTAATGTTATCAATTTAAAATTCCTCAGATTTTCTATAATGGTCATGGCAGAATTTAGACCAAGGAAGAACTACTTTAATTCATGGCCCTTACCCTTGATGACAGGAATACTATCTCCATCATATCCCATCTCAGTCATGAGCTCTCTAATTTCCATTTCCACAAGTTCCACCATTTCATCGTCAGCAGCATCAACCTTGTTGATAAATACAACAACATGCTGAATGCCAATTTGCTTGGCAAGCAATAGATGTTCCCTTGTTTGTGGCATCACACCATCAGTAGCTGCTACTACAAGGATGGCACCATCCATCTGTGCAGTTCCAGTGATCATGTTCTGAAATATACATGTTTTATTATTTTTAACTAATATAAAACTGTGTGTATATACTGTGTTAAAAATAATGGTTACCATATTTTTAAATTGCATCATAACAGATAAAATAATACTAAAAAAATTTAAAAACAACATAGCAAAAGTACAAGAGGAGAATATACTGTAAAGTCTATTATTATTGTATAGTAAGCATAAAACTGCTAGTCTGCTCTGAATATAGAAATGAATCGCATCACCATAACAAACTGTACGACCACACCTGCTCGCAACAACTTCAGAGCAGACTAGCAGTTTGGCACGGACTATACTTATTATGATGATCTAAAGTGGATGGTGGAAAACTGCTGAATTCAGATGATTGCTGACCAGTCAGATGATCCTTTATGCGGCAGTAGGATTGGAGGAAGTGATGGATGTATAGAAATCTGTACCTTTATATAATCAGCATGTCCTGGACAATCTGTATGACCATAATGTCTGGTGTCAGTTTGATATTCGACATGGGCCACATTAATGGTGATACCACGAGCTTTCTCCTCAGGTGCATTGTCAATGTCTGAGTAACCTTTCTTCTGAGCCAAGTTACGATCTGATAATACTGTAAATCAGAAACATTCAAATTTAGAAAATTGTCAAAAAAATTCTGGAACTATTGAATTACAACTAATATAACATAGGAAATAATAAAAGACAATTATACAAACAGCCTTATATTATGCTAAGTATTTCTTATTAAAAATATTCAATAAAAGTAATGCGTACCTTTGGTAATAGCAGCAGTTAAAGTAGTCTTTCCGTGGTCAACATGCCCTATGGTGCCCACATTACAGTGAGGTTTGTTTCTCTCGAATACCACCTTCTCTGCATAATTTCTCCGAAGTACAACACTGAGTGGACTGAAAGTTGGTAGACTGTTGGCGCTTCGTAAGTACGATTGGTTTTGCTTCAGTATAAGTTTAAGGGCTAAAAAAATAAAATGTTAAGTAAAATGCGTAACAAAGTAAAATCAATACAAACCTAACCTCTAAGAATTTTTAACGCACTTCATTGTGAAATATTACAATTCTAATCAATAGTATTCACTGAACAATACACACTAGAGTAATACATAAATATTTATACTATGTCAATTTCTTTACGGCTACGCTATAGTTTCTATAGCACTTTTATATAATAGTTGCATACAGTACATACCGAGTACAGGTTAAGTTAAATTTGTAATGCATCATATTTTGTGACTGTTATTACGAATAAAAATGAGTTTTTAAGAATTAAAGAAAGCGGAAATATGAATTACAATATAATATTACCTGGATTTACCAAACTTTTAGCGAGTGAAATAGTAGCCATACTCGCGACCAAGGATAACAAGATTGTATCGCACTTGCTTTGACTTTGAACAAATACGAAGATAATATAAATGTCGTTAAGACATTTATGGGTATAACATCCGAATTATTAAATTCACCACATGTAATCTATTTTTAAAGTATTTTTACACTTATTCAGAAATCCAATTCGATAAAATGAACTTTATCTTTTTTAAATCATTTAAAAGTAGGGATGGGATATTTATCGATAATGGTGAAAATCGATATTAAACCGAAATATATCGAAATAAAAAATATATTTAAATATCGATAACACCTAGTAAATATTTTCAACAAAATATATTTATAGTGAAATATCGGGGAATAACACAAAAAAAATACTAGTTTACTGTAGTACAGTAAACTAGTAGTTTCTTTTTTCGTGCGAAATATTAGCTAGATGACAATAGTATCGATTACTTTGCAACCGATAATAGATAAACGGCTCGAACACAGAGGAAAGTGAAGTGGCCATATGCATTTGGGATGTTATGATAACGGTTGCTGGCGCACGTCTCCCGTGTTACTGAACGTTATTTTTTATTAATATGATTTAATCGTAATCGTTTTGTAACAAAAGTCAGCAGGCATTGATTTTATGAACTATGACTATTATAGCCCCACAAACTTTTCTGTGAGTGTAGCGATTTTCAGTAACATTATTGTTGCCTCTATTATACGCACAGAAAAGTTTGTCGGATTTTACTAAATAATATTATTTAAAACAGCTCTGCTGTAATCAATATAGAAATGAAAATGATGTGTATGAAAATGATTATATTTATATCTAGTATATCATTGATTGTACTATCTTGTTATATGTGAAAATCTTAAATTTTTTATTAACCATTGATATTTTATTTCAAAAAATGTTTTGTAGTCAATTATATCGAAATATCGAGTTTTAACAATGTAAATATTGAGCTCTCGATATCAATATCGATGTTTTACCAATAAATATTACTTTCCTATTTCAAAGAAACTTCAAATGAAGTTATAGACAATAAGTAAGAATATTATTAAAATATTTTTTCATTTTTTTTAACAACTTCATAAATTGTCAAAAATAAGCAAATTATGTAATCTCAGAATAATATTTATATATTCTCTTCAGAATTTTAATTGCTTGAATTTACCTATATAATAACTCCATTTTTCTCCTTTGAAACTGAAGCTACGAAGACATTTTCTAATTAACCGGTCTCTTGCCTATAATAGTATTATTTGTTGTTATGGAATTATTTCGATAATCATGTCTAAGTGCTCGTACACAAAACTGCGATGCGACGTCGCATCGTAAAAATCTGCGAGCTCCCTCGACGCATCGCAAGAACTTGCGAATTAATTCGCATCGCACATTCCTGCGATGTTTCGTCACACTTGTTGACGCCATTTTTAGATCGTTCTGGGACAGCACGTGGGGAAGACGTACAGACCTGTATTTGTTGGGTGGGAAGACGTATACTTTAATGTAAAAAAATTACAAAGTACGTCGTTGACTTTTTTATATTACTGATTGAGGAGCGCCCTGTTCTTTGGGAAACTAAATATAAAATAAATTATATATGAATTAGATAAATGGATAATCCCAAAATTTTCTTTGTTACTCTTTCCTGTATCTCTTAAGCAATAACAAAAGTGCACACTTCTTTTTACGATTCATGTCACGACAAATTTTCAAAATACGTTCCGTACGGTTGACGGTTGTCGAAAGAATGGTCACTCTGGGAGACGCTATGCCGCACGATATCGCATCGCAGCAATTCGTGTCGCAATTTTCTGCGTTGCGAATTCGCATCGCAGTTTTGTGTAAGAGCCCATAGGAGTAAAATAAAATAATGATTATAGACACTACACTACAGTTTACAAAAATTACATGAATTTATTTACCTACTGATTACTTCCATTATTTGTAAATATAAAGGTTATTGAACTTTAATGTATGAATCTACGCCCAAACCATATTAATATATTTAAGTGTGCCGAATGTAATAGAGGTGTTTGCAAGTTTGTGAGTTTTAAGAGGAAAAAATTGATGTAACAAAAACAAATAGCTTCCAAACAGATAATGTAACGCCATCTACCTTAGTCTCGCGAGCTCGAGGTAAATTAATGAAACACCATATTGTCTTTTACCTTTATTCAAAAAGTATCACCACAATTTTAGAGTGAAATATTTATTCTGTTCTCATGTGAAACAAAAAATGAGAAATAAATTAGGAATCGAGATGTTACATGGGCAACTCTTTTACTTTTACTTTACAATGTTGTAACACTTAGATTGATGTAACATCTAGATAATGCATGCACAAACTGTTTCAAATTTTCAAGCACACATTAAATGATGATCATGATAATTTATCACAAGCTTATGAACTCTTAAGGTCCATAGTTACAAAGATCTTACCTTAGTAATACAAATACTATCTATCTAATAGTTTTATGCAAAACAAGTCACATCACAGTACAGAACATATTGTAGGCATGATTTGGTTAGTATCTTACAAAAGCTAAGATATACGGACATTAATAAAGGAAAATAACTATACAATTAATAATATTCACACAATGAAATAGTTCTTAAAATGTCATGTTAATTAATGCCAATTAAGATACATTACTTGAACTGGTGAAAAGATATTGGTACTTCCAATTTTGTGTTCAGCTTACAAAAATATTTGAAACCTAATGGAATGAAGTTTTTAAAGAAACACATTGCATACACATTCAAATATGTATAAACCTCCACATGAGCTTTAATCACATTAACGATAGGGCACTGGGAATTTTGCTGACAGTATTGTTTACAAGTCTTCATCCTCTTCGGGCAGGGCGGTGTCTTGCGCTTCCTTGAGATCCTTCTCGATCTGGTTTTGCCATTGGGGATCCATTGTAACTTCTGGAGGAACCAGTGCAGGCATAGCAACAAATTCTAAGTTGCCATCACCAATCAATTTCCTTGCTAGCCATAGGAAAGGTTTTTCAAAGTTGTAATTCGATTTAGCAGAAATGTCATAGTACTGAAACACAAATAGAATGTATATTAGTAAAGCATTATCACTTACATTAACATTGTGTTTTTAACACTTACATAATGATGACAATAACAGTCAACAGTATGTTTTATATAATTTATATGCTTTAGATAGTCTTTCGAAGCAAAGTTTAATCTTCACAACATCTAAAATTTATTGACTAAAAGATATAGTATACAAGCATGTGCAACTAACCTGTAAATTCTTTTTCCTGTGGAAAACAATAGTTTTTGCTTTGACTTTTCTGTCCTTGATGTCCACTTTGTTACCACATAGCACTATAGGAATGCCTTCGCACACACGCACTAAGTCTCTGTGCCAGTTGGGTACATTTTTGTAGGTGACACGGGAGGTCACGTCGAACATAATGATAGCACACTGTCCTTGAATGTAGTAACCATCTCGAAGCCCACCGAACTTCTCTTGACCTGCCGTGTCCCAAACATTGAATCTGATGGGTCCTCGGTTCGTGTGGAACACTAACGGATGCACTTCCACACCTAACGTAGCGACGTATCTTTTCTCGAACTCTCCAGTCAAGTGCCGTTTTACGAACGTTGTTTTTCCGGTACCACCATCTCCTACCAGCACGCATTTGAATGTGGGCATGTCATCTGCCATTTTTGATGATTATATTCCCCTTATGCTGTAAAATTAACAATGTATTCGGTTAAAAACTTACGCATTATAATTTGACATGACGCACCATATTTGTACACTGTAAATTTAGTCAATTGATAAGATTATTGTACCAGTAATGTTTCGAAGTAAAAAAGACGTCAGTTGCGATATAATTTGTAAATAAAACGAATAAATTAAATATGACAAGTTAAATTTCTTTTAAGTTTTACACAGAATGGCGCTCAACTATCCTCACAGGAATTTAGCTCGATGGTACCGAACATAAATGAGAAATACACATAAACTACGTAAATTACACCCAAAATATATACAGCACTTTAAAGTTATTCACACATATAATGTAATATCAGGAAATAAAAACACAAATTACCAAGATTATCCAAGAAATTTGAGATTTAACTCTGTATTCTCTAAAGTCGTTACGGACCACAATGGCGTCACTTGACTAAACGGAAGATTTCAATGACAGCGACAGGCGCACTGACACTAGTAGTCAAGTGAAGTACTCTTATAATGTGCGTGATAAAAATAATATTTACTTCTATAGGTTATAAAACGATTCAAATTGATTAAAAAACAAATTAAAAATATTTAAATAATGGTATACAGTTTACCATGTAATAATTTTATTTAAAATTAAATAGGAATGAAACAACATTTAGTACTAAACTGCTGTACCGACATATTTTTGACGTCACGTTCTTCGGAATCTATGGTGGCGCCACCTACAACTCACTTTGTGAAAATTACTTCACTTCAGTAGACTGACGGATAGTACAGAAGTTTCGTTTCGTTCGTTCGTTGTATCGATTTTTTGAGTGAAGTGAACTAGTGTTCGTGTCCTTTAGTTTAGTGACGTTTGTTAGAAAAATATCTGTGAATGGGATTGTGTAACAAGATAAAACGTTTATTTGGTGTGTGATATTCTGTAAAGGATGACGAAGGACAGGTTAGCGGCGCTTCAGGCGGTAAGCTGTTATCTCATTCCTCTCAACTCTTGAAATAACCAATAGATTTTATGACCTCGAAATTGCAATGAAATGGCATTGAAACCACGCGACTGTGGCTGTTGTTTTATCGACAGAGGTGAAATTCAATGGTTTCCCGTTAAAATTTAATCGTAAAACATTCTAATTGGATTCATTTTCTGGTCGCCCCACCCGTAAGCTGTGACTCCTTCAGTGAATGATAGTTGTCGGTCTGTCATTGAAGCGAGACAATTTGTTGAGTTCCGCACTCAAATCCACTGTTTTGGCATCATTATTTTATCAGTGGTTTGCAATGTTTGGATTGTAGATCAAATAATATAATATTCATACACTTTAAGCCAGTAGTATGTAGCTACTACCTACTGAACAAAAAGTTTTTAGCTCCTAACTACCTGTCTTTCGGATGGTTTAAAGATTATAACAAATCCAATTTAATATTTCAGAAATTATAACCTATGAAAATAATTTATTAAGTATTGTTTCACATAATGCTAACTAAATTTTATTTATTTATCATTATCAAATTATCATATCAGCAACTGATAGTCAGATATTATTTTTATTATGATCATCAATATTACTCATATTACAATGCAAAAAACCTTTGCCTACACTAAGTGCCCCCAAGGGAATTATCCTTTAAATTATGATTAGTAGAGTCATATGTCAGTAATTCACTATATAGGTATATCACCTTCCCTACCACTTAACACAATTTCGTTTGATTATAGCAAGTAATGATCTGTTCTGAATTTCTATTCTCTGCAATCTCTCTCAATATCACTATTATGAACTGTATAGAGTATACTAATAACACTATTTTAATTGTCGATTGAAACTACACTACATTAAGAATTTACTGTACTTAATATGTAGCTTGAACTAATTCATATCATAGTTATAAATAAATTAAAATGTAAATGTCCAGATGTTACAATGTGTGGTATCTTATCTCTACATGGACCTCCGCATGTTGTAATTCATGCTAAATATATTTTTACAAAGTTTGCTAATACATGATAACTGAGTCATTCCGAGTGAAGGAAAGAGTCAGAAATTCATTCAATAAGGCTGCATTTATAATTGTAAAAAAATAGGATGACATATTAAGCCTAAAAAAATATGACAATACTAATAAGCTTATAATAGCTTAAAAGGGATAAAAAATATGACAATACTAGCAGCATAGTTATCAAAGTAATTTTTGGGCACATTTTGGTTATGTTATCAAGTTATATATACTCACTTTTGGAATTAGTCCAAAATGAATATCTTTATATGGAGCCTAATAGCAAAAAGACTATTCAATTTTAATGGAACATGAAATATGGTTATTAGCTTAGTCAATTTATTCTTTCTTAGTCTATATCCCCATATCAGACTTCTTATTTTGTCTTAAGTAGAATGCATAATACTGAATAGCATATAGGATGCTTTATTTATGTCTTGAATATTGAATTGAATTTATAAATAGAAATGAACCATATTCATGATGATTGCTTATCAGGCATTATCAGAGTAAATAAAATCTATCTATGAATATTAAGACAATAAAGTTATTAAAGTTTGCAGCTTTTGTCGAAGTGTATGTAATATTCATACTTAATTATTTCTGTAAAATATTATTGTAAGAATTTCTACTGTCTACTACTGAAATGCTTAAAATGATTTTTTTTAATAAAATTACATTTGTTATATGATGTTAAATATTGTTTATAATTTTTTTAAGTCAATATTTTGTTTTATGCATGGAGTAAACAAGCCAGATTTTACGAAATGCTTTTTGCATTAAACAATTTTTAGGTGAATTTTCCATTTTAAGATTTTCCCATGATTTTTCATGGGAAAATCTTAAAATGGATTTTACAAAATTCTATGGAGGATTTTACAAAATTCTAAAATTACGACATCTGAAATATACTCGTAACCGTGTATTACATCGCGAATATTTATTATGCAAACTTAAAAAAATCACATTATAAAAGAGCTTAAATAACGCCTTTAATTACGAATTTACGATACCATCTATTATGAAAACAGGCTTGATTATCTATTTGATGACACTACTTAAATGCAATATTTTTAAAACATTCACTTTAACAAATTGTACATTAGCAAATTGTATTCGATTCATCTGCATGGTTATATAACTAAAATACTTATATAACCCACTAGTCTGTACAAAACAGATTTTTGCTATTTCCCCACTTATTTCATCAGTCCATTTCCAATATTTTTAACTTCGATTTTAATTACGATAGCAAGAGGCAATTTAAAGATAAATCTTACAAATGAAAATTATAAAAATCTTCATATTATAAGGAACTTATTCTTATAGAGTAACATGTCAATTGTACTCATTTTGTATTTCTCTACTTTAATTGTATATTCAAGGGCCGTTTGTATTGAACGCAATCGTAGCGACGAAGCGAAAGTGACCTCTCGTTATGGCGACACCAGATGATGATGGCGTTTGAATAATTCTTTACCTCTTTGGCCTCTCTTTGGACTTTACACACGAAAATATATTACATCGTCTAATTTGTCGTCATGATATCATGGCAAAATTCCTTCAAGTTGCCTTCAACAAGTCCCTAAGACCTTTTGTTAAAGTTGCGAGTGAGCATAAAGTCAGCAAGTAGCATAGTATGGTCATAAATCTTAGAGAAACTCCAAATAAGACAGGGGTCCTAAGTCGGTCGCAGATGTGTTGAGCTTCCCCTGAGCTCTTAGTTGAAATGTCCCAACCCTCATATATTCGTAGGTAAAGGTAGATATAGGAGTCGTAAGACGCGCCCATAGAACGGAATACAACATTGTTTCCTATGTATATTGTTTAATAGGTACGGTTTCGCTTTATCACTAGGCTATTAATTAAGACACCTTAAAATATGAAACAGCATACGCTCAGTAAAAGTAATAGAAAGTTGTACATGTACTTGACGTATGAACATAAAGTAAAAGTTAAAACTAATTGAAATAAACCTTCAAATAAAATTCAACATAAAAATAAGGTTAAGAAGAAACTAAATTACGTTAGAAATTCACATAATATTAAATTGGTTACTGTGCAAAATGTTTACAGTTATGTTAACATGTAAACTGATAAGACTCGTATTACGTCCTATGGGAGGTTTTATATCCATCAAACTCGGCTCCGAGTGAATTTTAGGCAGATCGGATTACCGTATGTTAAACGGGCTGTACGTTTCGCGTGTCGTATCGTGGTTAGAACGGTTACTCGGTTACTTATCAGCTGACGAAGCCAGCATCCGGCGCGCGGCCTTCGCTTGTTGACTCATAAATATCCGTCATACTGACATCATCAATCTTAGGACTCGATTTCCAACTCGCTTTAGTAATTAATAAACTCCGAAATACTATATAAATACTGGAATTTCATTATAAGTAATATTCTGAATATATATAGTAGATTGTCTTCAAAGTTCAGCGTTCTTATTGCTGTGTCTGTGTTTAACTGTGTGTCGTGTGTGTGTGTTTTGTTATTGATTTATTTTCACACGTATATTTCACACGATATTCTCACACCTGCTTAAGATAATTCACTGCCTCTGTTGTATACTTTCATGTTTCTTTGTTAATTATGGCATTTCAAAAATAGATAGATTAAGTGATATAAGATTAAGTTCATAAATGACAATATGGCAGTTGCCAATAGAAATTACAATTTACATAAGGATTTCCACTTTTACTAGATTTAATGACATAAGTACTCGTAGAGTCTCAAGGACGCGATAAGATACAATAAAACAATAACAATTATGTTGTTATTTAACGAATACATTTTAATCCATATTGGGAGAATTGGCTACTTGACACTTTTTGGGAAACTGTTTTAATGAATTCATATACGTATTATATACGCCTTTCATTGATCATTTTTTCGAAAAAAGGGCTATTTATTAATAAAAAACATATTTTTATTACGGTAAACGGAACGTTACGCCAAAACAGGCGGTCAAGTGTCATTTCGTAGCGTGACGTCAACACATTGAAAATATAGAAATAAACTTCGACGCTACACATACTTCAGGGGAAATCTTGGGAATTATTTAACTTTTATTAGTACAATTGCAAGAATGTCAAATTACAAGGCGTGTGCAGTGACGATGTGTTCAAGTACGATTGCTAAATATCCTAACAAATTTGCTTATACAAGTTCCTAAACCCAAATCTCATAAACGTTAAAGAACTTGCAGATTCTTATATGTTTAAATCCTCTGTTTGCAAGCAATGACATTTTATACTATCTATGTAAGAGAAGTATTATTGAAAAAAAGGAATAAATTTAGTAACTCTCGAGTGATTCGTCAATTCCAAATCATTGGAACGGGACGTAATCAAAATAAAACAGCAAGTGGAAGTATTCATATATTTAATATATTATATAGATGTCTATGATAAGAATAGAATCATAAGACGTCTATGAGAATTCTATTTTAAGGGCCCATTCTGTAATTAATTGGACACAATTAAAATATTTCATGACTGTGTTATTATTGATGGTGCATGTGCACTGATTAAGTTACAGGACTGTATAATTAAAAATACATGATTTGCTAATATTAGTATTTTATTAACCGATTTCTTTGTTTATTTGGTTTATATGGTTCTATTAGTGAGTACACACAGTAGAACTTTTGTATATATTTATCATATGTTACAGTTACAATAATTACTACAGATCACCTAAGCTAAATTTTTGTGCTGCTTGCGTGTCTGCTTTTCTTCATTACTAAAATTATTTTCCGTAACAAATGGATATATATTTTTATCACTGTCATTTTCAGAATTAAATTGCAATGCAATAATAGGAACTGTATGGTCACTTTTCTTCCTTCATCTTGTTGGGTAGGTTACGCAAGTAAAGAAGTACTATTTCCCGTGTACTTTACTTTATGTATTTCAGACTGGTGCCCACTTTCGAAACTTTTGGCTCCTCACTTCTTCTAGGCAGGACAGTCATCACATTTTCATTTTCATTGATGTACCTTGTGTTCAGGACAACTTTTACTTTTCATGAAACACAAACTTGCCTTCCTCTTAAACTGCACATACTCTATAACGTCGTCACTATACGATTGTCGGGAAGATCTGTAAATATAAATATAACCAATTAATAACCTTAAAACAGTTCACATAAGAATATAAGTATATTTAAAAAGATCTTAATAATCACTTGAAGACAACCTTTCTTCTGTCTGAAGTCAGTTAAGAAATGTTTTAATTGTCCGATATGATTAAATGTAAATATAAAGAATGTTTTACTTACGTTGTTTATTTGATATTTCCATAGGTTATCTCACGGAAGTTTTTGTATCCATTTTGATTTATTGCACTGCATATATGGAGATTCTTTAAGCAGATTCACGCTATCAGCTTTAATATAGTATGGCTTCATTTCGGTTTACAACATATTATAAATTCAACCAACTCTAACAGCAAACGATTTAATTATTATTTGTCTTGTTTGGTTTCGATGTAGTGACGTCACATGTCATTTGAGGCAGCACTGTCGCCGTTTTGGGATTTAAAATCCACAGATAAAAAATCGAAAATTTCTTTTTAAAAATTAAAATACTTAGAACGTATTAAAAAATAAACGAAATACTGCATAATTTATGTTTACTTATAAGCTATCATATCCAACATATTTCATATTTTATTGTTATAACTGTCAAGTACCCAATTCTGATAGTTACTTTCATTTTAGTAGCTACTACTTTTTATTTTACTAGCGTAATCTAGAACATGTCGCTTGATCTACGAAAAAAGCTATAAATAATAATATAAAATAAACATTGACAGTTTTAAAATGAAAAAATTAGAACTTTAATTATTTTTACGTGCAGAGTTACGCCCAACTAATAATAGAATTTGCCTAAGTACCACTTACAACTGTTAGGATTGCATGCCACCCTTAGATAAATTTAACAACTGCGCACGCTATAATTTTCCCTTAACCATTTTTAAAATATGAACGTGAATAAAATGAATGGTCTTTGATTTCAATATAATAATAGCTTTCTATGCTATTGTACATTTTTTTGGTCTGTCAATTCGTCTTTCTTTACTCGAAACAGTGAAATTGATTTAAAAGAATGGCGTTACAAAAAAATGGATACTGGGAAGTTATATAGTATTTTGTTAATATACAAATATGTAGGGTTTCCTATTAAAAATAAAAAATCGAGCACAGAAAAGCACGCATGCATGGCCGCGTGTAGTAATTCGATTTTTATAAAAAACATTTACATAAATGGTTTTAACCGTATTCAAAAAGACTTTAAGTGGCAAGCATGAAGGCAAAACCTAATTTGAATTTCTAACGAAGTAAAGTACCTGAAATATGGCGATTGTGAATCAGCGGAGGTTTTCCTCTTTTACATACACTTAAGGATGAAAGTGATAACTGAATTACACTTTTTATTTCGCTTGCTTCCGAACTTTCCTGTTTTTGCTCGGAAACTTCTAAGTCTCTTTCGTAACTTTCTTGATTGCCTGCCTGTTTTTCACCCGTGTTTGAAAGAGGTATTTTAACAGATATTTATAACAATACAGTCTAACGTATGATACTTTATTCTGTGGTTGCCATATTACAATATCCTCTCAGAAAAATTCAAGCTCTTTTATGACCAAAGAAAAAATGTAAAAACCAGTCGCCAGCGTTTCTCATTGAATTGACATTTAGCGAACTATCCTTCCCACTTTTGTGTTGAAATCGCTGACGTTAACGATGAGCTTCCAGATGTCAGGGGCGTTCAACCCCAGCACCTGCCTTTGTATTATGTAAAAGGTACAAAATGTAATAAGAAACGTTTGAGTTATCTAGCCCCTACTATTTTCGAATGAAATCAAAACGACTGAAGGTAATAATAAAACGCAAGAAGACGTTTGGGGAACGGGTATGAATAGCGCTATTGTCATGGTCCCACCGTCACATGCATTTGCAACAGCTGATTCACATCTTGCGTCGAGTCTATTTTTAACAGCTGTCTCGCACTGTGTCTGCGCAAATTAATGCGGAAAAAATGGATATTATTTCAGAACAAATTTGGAGACAGTATGTTGGAACATGTTTAATAAGGATAATTAGTATGCAAATAGAATGCAACCAACAATATATTTCATTTAACAGCATTAACTTTAGATTTTAATTAAATTTCATGCACGCTGTTTAGAGGAGATATCACCTACGGCGCTAATTCTTGTACTCTTTCCATATTAATAGTTCTTATATAATATTAACATAGCAATTTCGTATAAAATTACATGTGTATTTATTGTAACATCGTGTATCTAATTAACTAACTGCAAATAACAAATGAAGGTAGGTGGTTAGATGTTTCTCTCTTGGTGTCGGAAATCGGGCTGATTCCGATTTCCAACACATTACTCAAGTGGTGATTGATGGAGATACGGGTGGATGTTTCTCGTCTGTAGGCTGTTTTAAATCTCCCAAATTGCCCATTATCAAAAGGGTTCGGATGCCCAAACACGTTCACACACGAAATATTCCCACTTAGCCGTATAGAATATTATGCAATTTTCGATCTGTGGTTACCAATTAATCAATTATGTCGAATACAAAAAAATCAGCCCACTGATATGAATTGACTTGTGATATCGAAATTATCACACTCAAAAAATGTATCCAAAAACTATTGAATCTTTTCAGAAATTTAGTAAAAATCAAGTATCACATCGGAGTCTTAAGTTTAGACAAAAAGTATATCAAAAAGCAAAGTTGAAGAAATTAAAAGCATTTCCTAATGCCTGTAGCTTATCTATTTGTAGTCACTGGTGATAAAGCACGGAAGTTCAGAGGTTTCCTTGTGGAACAGTTCTGAAACAATCTAAAGTTAGAACTTGGCCGTACAAGGACTGACACGACGTTGATTAATTACTACGGAATGCTAACTTTACTCTGTGGGCCATTTCAAACTATTGGACACACACAATTAAGAGAAGGATAATCTGTGCAAGCACAATTGATTTAATCAAAGCAAGAAATAACCAGGATTGGATTTATTACAGAATAATAGTATGTATGTCTTAATTTTAGAAACTTAATTCTCTATTTAGAACGCGCGGATACGCAAATTTACTTGCGTAATACCCAATTACCCAAACACGCATCGAATTCAGAATCTCGTTCGGTGTTGGTCAAAAGTTTCTTGTAAAGAATACTCTTTCACGAAATTACCGGGATCCGTCTCATGTGAGTAGTACCTACATTATATGTTTAGTCTTTATGTTTGTAATTTCTACTTCAACGCCCCTTTTCAGGGATTTGATACTTATCTTTAAGAATATATTCCTTGGAATGCTTTGTCAGATACATCGAAATTGAGCTAGCTCAACATTACATACATTAAATGTCATATCTTGTCCCAATATTATGAAATTTACTATAGCCAAACTATTGTCAACTATTTAGATATATGTGTTAATATGTTTGGCAATTTTCCAAATTAAGCTTGCACTCAGCGAGTTTCCCCGAGGTCACTGGTGCGAGTACGTTATCATATGCCAAACTGCCTCAAATATAAATTGTTTATTACAATGCTATCTGGTTGTACTATTTTTCAAATAGCTTTTATCGTTTTCGACATAACCGTGATTTCCGTTGTGGTTCTCGTACAATTCGCCTACAGCTGTCGTGCGCTGCGCCACAATCTCGTCTCGAAATTTAATTTCAGTGTAAATTCACACAACCGATGTTGCATTGGAAACGTCAGCAAACATGCGCAGAGATACAGCGTATGTACAAATAGAACACGTTCGATATATGTACATACATATGTGTATCTCGTTACTCTAGTTAGGCACGTGTGTTTGTGTTTCCGTCGAGTCCCAATTTGGGAATGAGTTGCGGCCTGGGTTTCTGCAAATCGAGCCTGAGTTGGGTTACGCTCACTATTGTTTGTTTAAATTAAGCATCACAATCTCTTGATGCTTTTTCATTATTATACACTGAATTATATATTTAATTTATAGGCGCTGTGGATTATATTGTAGAAAAACCATTAATAAGACCATGAACAGCACTAGCCTAGTGGTTGGAGAACTTAAAGTTGGAACTTCGAATTATTATACAAAATAATGCACGTTTTGATTTTTCAATTTACTTTTTCTGATTTATAAATAACGAGCTTTTCCCGCGGCTCGCGTTATCAAGTAATATTGTCATCCCCTATTTTACCCCCTTGGGGTAGAATTGATCAAAATCCTTTCTTAGCGGATGCCTACGTCATAACATCTACCCGCATGCCAAATTTCAGCCCGATCCGTCCAGTGGTTTGGGCTGTGCGTTGATAGATCACTATGTCATTCAGTCACCTTTGAGTTATATATATTTAGATTGTAAAAAGTGTGTGAAATTCGCCAATCAGTACTTCACGAGTGTGAGGTACTATGTAGCCATATCCCTTTATAAAGGCGTTAAATCGGTGAACGATTTCGGAGGAGATTGATGACACTACTGTTATCGCGAAATATAAATAGATCTCCCGGGAAATTGCTTAGCTTCCTAGCTAACCTGGAAATCCTTTTCCATATACTGCATATGAAGTTGCGAACGGAAAGTAGTTTTGTAAGTAAATAACATGTAGGTAACATTTTAAAAAGTTTTAAAATAAAGCATATGTATAAAGATTCTATGTTTAGAAAACTCATATTCATTTCATTCAGTTGCAAAAATTTGACCCTCACATACGAGCTAACAAAGTAAGTTAAATAAAACGTAATAAAGTACATTTCGTGTTACACTCGTAGATACTCCAAAAGCTTCAACGAATATAAAATCCACTCTTGCTGGAAATATTACTTTTATAGTCTGAATTTGGTTGTTGCTTTTATTATTTACAGCAGTGTGTATAACCCTGTAACCATCGTTCAAATTTTTAATCCCTAGTGGGGGCAATAAATAACAATTACGCAACGATTGCGCTCAACGCAGTTCGACTGTTTTTGTATGCATGATGAAAATTTCCATGTGTGTAATAATGTTTTTTTTTTATTCCTTTCTGTTATTTTTACTTACATTTTCACTCACAAAAATGGTCGTTTGAATTATTTTTTATTATGGTACTTGTTACTATTTTTGTAAGACATGAATGAAGTCCTTCAAATTAGGAGACATAGGTAGACCTATCATTAATGGATTTGACAAAGCGAAATTTGCTGTAACGGCTGACCAAATGTATCAAAAGTGTATCTTGGGAAAAAAATAAACAAAACAGATCCAACTATATATACTGTTTCAGAAGAAATACAGAAATAGGTTTGCGGTTGCCACAGTTGAAGCGTAGGAGTCTACGGTCTTTGAATCGTTGATTTGGCTATGCAAGCTGCGTTCTAAAGCATCTCTAGTGGTTTACCCATTTTGCACGCATTCAAAGGGCGTTTCTGCAAGTGGAATAACGGAGGCGAGGAGTCAAATGGGGCAAACCGTCCTTTTTTTTTTTTTTTTTTTTTTTTCGTGGGGAAACCCTTCATGGGTTCCTCTCAGCCGCGGGGGCAGCGGAGAGGATATGCCGGACTCCTACCGGCTAAAACCCCACGGTGTTCCTCTGTACGCCCTTTGTCGGGACTGCGGGTACGCTATGCATTCGTCCGCGGTCCTGACGGCGTCTGCCCACCACAGGGCCCGTCTCTGTGTGGGATGGAGCTGGAGCTACTCCATCCCCTCGTCTTTGAGGAGCGCGCGGGAACACCGCGCGCGCCACCTCGAGGCTAATGATGTATTTGATGTAGGACACCCCCGTGTCCTACGCCAATGCCTCCGTTATGGGGGTAGGAGATGGGCGTGGGGAGTCCTTCTCCTACGCCCGGTTTTCCGGCTGCGGATAGGGAGATCTGAGGATTTCTCTCTCTCCCTCTCCGCAGCCTCCTTCTGCGAGATGACTTCCTCGCAGAAGGATTTTACTCCTTTCCAAGACCTGTCGCTCCCGACCATAGCTTTTACCACGGCAGGGAGCGAGAGGTCTGGCCCCACTGCAGCGACGAGTACACGGCGCTGGCTGTCCCATGCAGGACACTCCTCCAGTGTATGCTGCGCCGTGTCCTCGTCGCAGCTACAATGGTGGCACTGGGTGGTTGGCTCCCTCCCGGCTATGCGGCACAGGTACTTTCCGAAACACCCATGTCCCGAGAGCACCTGTGCCATCCGGAAGGTCAGCGATCCATGCCGCCTGTCCATCCAGGCTTCTAGCACCGGACGGACAGCCTCCACAGTCCTGAGGCCAGCCGTAGGTTCAGCCAGCCTCTCTTTCCACTTTACAGTCATGGACTGTAGAGCGCGGAACTTCCGCTCTTCCTCCTCCTTGGGCGTGGGGTGTTCCTCCCGGAGCCGGAGGTCTGCGCGCCATCTATACATCGCAGCACAGACCTCCGCCTCCAGATCCCAAGGAGGGCACCCCGCCAATAAGCACGCTGCCTCAAAGGAGATGGTGCGGTATCCACGAATGACCCCGACGGCCATCACCCTCTGCGGTCTTTTTAAGAGGGTGATATTCTGCCTTGTCAGGGCCTTCGCCCATACGGGTGACCCGTATAAGGCCATGGACCGCACCACCCCTAAGTATAGGCGGCGGCTACTCATACTAGGCCCCCCGAGATTGGGCAGCAGCCGTTTCAACGCAGCTGCCGCTCCCATTAACCGGGGGGCTAAGCGAGTGAAGTGCTCGCGGAAGTTCCAGCGGCTGTCGAGGATGAGTCCCAGATATTTCATATTTGACCCAACCTCGACACGGGTTCCACCAATGAGTATGTGGGACCCCCGCGGCGGTGCTCTCCTAGGCCCGTGAAAACACAGGGCCTCGGTTTTGGCGCACGCCAGTTGGAGCCCCAACATCTCTATCCTGTCAACCACCAGTGCCACCGCTTCTGTGGCAAGACGGGCAGCCTCCTCGTAGTTAGACCCCCGGGCAGTGACCAGCGTGTCATCCGCATAGCAGGTCACAGTAGCCCCCGGGGGTAGGTTACCCCGCAGCACCCAGTCGTATCCGATGTTCCACAGAAGCGGACCAAGAACCGACCCCTGCGGAACACCGCACGTCATCTGCCGACTGAGTGAGTGTCCTCCGTGCCCCGGGTACGTTATGTACCTATCGGAGAGATAGGCTCCAACGATCCGGCTGAGGTAGAGAGGCACCTTATGATACTTTAGTGCCTCTCTAACGCTGGCCCACGGCAGGGTGTTGAAGGCATTTGCTATGTCGAGCGAAATAGCCAACATCACCCCGCGTCGGGCCACCGCCTCATCCGAGAGGGCCTTTACGTGCATAATAGCATCGATGGTCGATCTGCCCTCTCGGAAACCAAACTGGTTGCCGGATAGGTTCGGCCCTACCTCTCCTAGATGCCTGATGAGGCGACCTGCCACAATACGCTCAAAAAGTTTGTCTGCCTCATCAAGCATTACTAGGGGTCTATACGACGAAGGACACTCTGCGGGGCGTCCTTCCTTCTTAAGAAGAATTAGGCCGCCCGTTTTCCACTGTCTTGGGACCGATCCCGACTCCAGACAGGCATCACATAGCCTGCGAAACCGGTCCCCAAGCTCCTCAAGAGCTATAACCCAGGCGCGGCCAGGTATTCCATCCGGCCCCGGGGCCTTATTCTTTCCCCGGAGCCTTAAAATGGCCGCACCTAGTTCCTCCTCCGACACCTTTGGCACCTCAGTTTCCTCCGATCCTGAGGTGTGATCGGAAGGTGCCATTGTCGGAGGAGAGTGTGCCACTCTGGCTGGAAACAGAGTGGACACCACCTCCTCCAGTAGCTGGGGCTGGAGAGTCTCAGTCAGAGGGGGCGCCCAAGGGCGCATTTTTTCCCTTACGATCTTATAAGGGCGCCCCCACGGATCGTGACTAAGGGTCTGGAGAAGCTCCGTATTGGCCTTTTCCTTTGCCTGGCTTATGGACAGCTGTAGGGCCAATCGTCGCTCTCGATAGGCCTCGTACAGCTGCTGCTCCACCGAGCCGTGATCGGACTCACGTCGGCGCAACCTGCGGTGCCTGGCGTACTGGCGTCTCGCCACTGTGCAGTCTGAGCGAAGCACTGCGATTTCGTGGGACCACCAGTACACCCGGCGTTTTGGGGGATGCGGCTTGGCACGGGTCATGCTTGCGTCACAAATATTCGACATGGCACCCCGGAACCATTCCGCCTCCCCTTCCACCTCCACAGGTTCAGGTGGAGCCAGCCAGGCCTGGACTATGGCAGCTTCTACCAGAAAGTCTTTATTGAGACTCCCCAGCACCCATCTCGGCGTCGATTTCTTTGGGCGACGACGGCCCGGGTGTTCTGGCGAGGGGGACACGTCGAACCGGATGTATAAATGATCAGACAGTGTTTCCACCCCCTCCAGAACATTCCAGCCCCGGACGATGCTTGCCACAGCGGGGGATGCGAACGAGACATCCACAATAGAACCCCCCCGCTGCCGCACGCATGTGTTTGCCGACCCTTGATTTAACACCAAGAGGCCGGTTGTTGTCGCCCACTCCTCCAAGACCTCGCCGCGAGCATCCGTCTTAGGGGAGCCCCATGCCGTTGACTTGGCGTTGAGGTCCCCAAGGACGAGCACACGGCGAGTCTGAATCTGTCCTATTAGGGTCTCCAACTCGCCCAAGAATTCCTCAAATTCGACAAGTAGTTTGTTGGGCGAGAAGTAGACCCCAACGAGGACGCAGTCCCGCCACTGCACAGCCACATAGCCCTTGCCCCTCTTGATCATAGTTAGGGGCGGCACACTAAGTGTTCTGGAGCTCGTAATGGCCACTAATCCATCTTGGTCCCCCACCCAGTTGTTAATTGGGGGGACAAAATAGGGCTCCGCCACCACCGCCACTTCTATCAACCACTCCGCCATACTCTGAACTAGAAGGTCTTGAGCAGAACGGCAGTGGTTGATATTAGCCTGGAGTAGGCGATGGGCCATACTTAATTGAGTTGTGTGGCCATTACCTCCCCAGTCCCTCCTTCAGATGGGGGACTATCGGCGGCTGCCAGAGTAGATGTGGCGGCATTCGGAGCAGCAGTACCAGTAGCTGGCGCGGGAACGGGAGCAGGAGCTGTAGCGGCTTTGGCGCTCTTCCCTTTCTTTTTCGGTGGGGAGCACGCTTTACTCCCCAACCGATGCTCGGCCGGCCTATTTGCCGCCGCGCATACCGAGCACTTAGGTGTGCCGGTACATGCATTGGCTTTGTGGCCAGGTTTACCGCAGCGATAGCATTCTTCGCTGCGGTCAGCCTCTGCGGTGCACTGTGCTCTGACGTGCCCGCTGAGCAAGCACCGGAAGCACCGCAGTGTTCTTGGCTGCAGCACCTCCACTCTTGCTGAAACCCAGCCTATTAACAGGCGGCCGAGACTACCCATCTTTTTCACCGCCGTGACGGGAGCCCGCACCCAGACGGAACTGACGCCCCGAGGAGTGGGTCTAATTATACCCACATTTACTGCCTCCTTAGAGCAGCCTCCATCCCGTGCAACGGCGACAGCGACGTCCTCCTGTGATACGGAGTCGTCCAGGCCGGTGATCCGCATTTCTGCACATTTCACCGGTCTGGATACTATGGCGACTCCGTCATCGAGCGTCTCCCGGAGTTTCATAGCAAGGGAGTCCGCCTTGTCGCCGCTAGAGGCTCCTGGTACCTCCAAAATGCGGGCACCTGTAGCAGCAGTACGGAATTTTAGACCGCTTATATTAAGGCTCGGGAGGTCAATATCCGCCCTCGCTTTTGCCAAAATTTTGGCAAAAGTTACTCCTTGCTGTTCGGCTGCCGGCTGCAGTGTAATAACTACAGCCGCGGAGCGAGGAGGGCGGAGCTTTACAGGCCCTGGCCGATTGGCTTTTGGCTTTTCGACCTTCTCGGCAGGAGTTTTCCTCTTCCCCTTACTGCTCGTTGCTGCCTGAGCACCCACCTGAGGATTTCCCTTCTTCTTCTTTCCCCGCTTGGTAACCAAAACCCACTGGCCCTCCTTGGGTGCAGGTGTCAGCGGGGGAGGTCGGTTGTCGGCCTTTTTTGGGGCTGGTACAATGTCAGCCTCCCCTTTTTTCTTCCTACTCCCATTCTCCTTGCCGGAGGCCTCCACCGGTCTCGGCACCTCTCGCTTGTTACGCGGCTTAGAGGCAGCCTCGGCAACCGTGTAGCTGCAGTCAGGTGTACGCGAAGGCAGTCTACTCTCCAACGCCTCTAGGCGCGCATCTAGCATGCCCCCAACTTGTAGCAATATGTGCCTAGACAGCTCCTCATTGCTGTTAGCCGTTTGAGGCGACTCTTTCCGTGGCGAGCTGTTTTTAAGGCAAACTAACTCTTCCCTGAGCTCTGACATTTCTCTACGGAGATCTGCCATCTCTCCGTTCAGGCGTGTGTTTTCCGCCTGCAGTTTGGCAGTTTCTTCCGTAGAAGACCTAGAATGTAAGGCTTCTATTGCCACTATCAACGACTGGGCCGCCTCCTTCAGGGCCTTGTGAAAAGTACCCTTTAGGTGTTTCGACTTTGCCGTCACGTTAAGGATCACGCTGACATCCTTAAGGGCCTTCTCCTTTAATTCTAAGGCCAAACGATCGTCTTCCACTCCTGCTGAAGCTACGTTTGACGTCAGCTGTGCCTGTGTCGCCCCTTCACTGCAGGTCTCTGTTTGAATGAGGAACTCTTTCCTCCTGCTCTTAACTTTCGCCGGAGCAACTGTTGCGACTGGCGCAACATCTTCATCGCTCGACAGCGCTGTAACCGAAGGACTCAAATTTTGTCTCCTTCGGCTCCTCCACAGGCGGTTCCGGCCGGTACCCACCTGTGTACTCCCACTCACATCCGATACGGATGCCTCCCCCTCATCAATGTTTTGTGTGTTATGTGTGTTTGTGTGTGTGCGTGTGTTTTTTGTGTCGTGTGCTTTTGTTCTTTCTTTTGGTTTTTTAAATTGATCCGCCATTGTTGTTCCCACGAGTATGGGGGATAAGCGGTCCACCCGGGCAGTGCCCCCTGTACCCGGGTAAGCCTGGGCGTAACCCACCACGGTGTCGGCCGGTACCTTGGCGGGAGTCGCACTAGTGACTGGCCTCCCCGCCAGCCATGCATCCCCTCGCGGTGCGCCGCCGCTTGGGATTAGGGTGATTTTTTATAGAGGTTTTCTTCCTCGCAGTCCGGCCAATTAAGGCAAGACCCTCGGTCCCACCAGAGGCCGCGAGACATGACCACGACACCTCTCCTGGGTGGGATTACGATATCGACGGTAGCTAGGCAAATTACCGTAGCCTGCACGGTGGCACAAGTGCACACCGAGTCCGCCCAGGGCTCTCCCGATTGGAAGAGACTCCTCGTGCAGGCTATTCGCCTTGCACCTTCCCCGCCTGGTGGAACCATTTTGAGTCCCGACGAGGGTGAGCCACTCTTAGTCTGGACCCTCCCCACCAAGCCTGTCCGGTATGGGAATCCCTACCGGCATAGCCTTGGGGATCGTAGGGCCACGCAAGCCCCTCCACCACGACAAGGTGGCAGCTCCTCGGAGGGGGGGCAAACCGTCCTAATCCAACCGCGAACAAAGCCTTTGAAGCGCTTAAATACGGAATTGCGGATAATTGCAGCCCTACTTTCTCCTACGGTTATTACTCAACTTTAATTTTGTCCTTATCTATGTAATTGTTTAATCAGTCATTAGATATTATTTAATTTTGTGACTGATTAGCACAATTACAAACACCAGTTTCTATATAGAACAGAAAAGTGGCTAAAAATATTTTGAGAATCGGTTCTGAGGTATAACAAGATATATGGATACTCCGTACGTTGTTTTCCGAAACGGGTAACACGAGTTTCAGCTATTTGTAAGGCAAACATAGACGTTGTATTAATGGCCATAGAAAAAATAGATCGTAACCGGCTACAAAAGGTACTATTTGATTAACCATTTTGCCAGACAGTTGTTTAATCGAATATTCGAGCAAATTTAAGTGGATCAGTTTTCGCATTTTAAGCGGGGAAAAACACATTTTAATTTATTTTACCAAATTAATGGCTGACGGGTCTCGTTGCTGAGGTTAATGAAATTTTCAACGCAGAGTGATTTATGGTTCTCGATTCGTTTTCCACACACTTCGACAGGCCTAGCATTGTAACCGTGTTTTACCGATGTTGATTAATTATTTCAGTAACCTCGGCTATGTACACATTTATATAAATCATAAAATTATGTGGGACGGTTAAATGTGGTCGTTTGTATTTCACCAAACTTGTAATTTTACTATCTTCGTGAACTTTCGTGGGCTCAAATGGGGTCACGTTGTTTCTGTAAAGGGCTCAGTATTATGCTGTATGTGTACTTTATAGCGTAACGAGTTGTGCCTTGCGGTTTCACCCGCGTTTAAAAAAGAAATAAAAAAGAATATATAATTGTTCTTTGTTATTACTACCGTATATACTTTCTGTGAAAAATAATTTTGACATTACAAACATACACTTATTTCTATAGATTAGGAACCTTACAATCTAAATTTATACTCTAGGTCGAACCTCTACCTCACAAACGACAGTTTTGAAATGTTACATGGTCATCAGTGATCAAGATAACATTTGCCAGAGTTATCTCAGTAATTTCTTACGTGTTTCTAAATTAAATATATGAGTGTGTATACCTTGAATGCAATGTGTGCAAGCAAGGTCTGTACATATTGTTGTGGGAATATCTCATGTGATCTAGGTGGTTACACCTATTGTCCTTATTCACGGATGCATGCTATTAAATAGTCTTTTCTTTACATTTGATAAAATCGTTATCGTATTTATCTAAGTAAGTAAATTAAGTCTTACATTCAAAAAACGCAATGTTTAGGTAGTTAACGTGATAACATCGTACAAAATAAGTAGTATGATAAGAAAATACCTGTTACATTACTATTAAGTTATCTGTTATTTATGAAAATATTTGATAACTGATATTACTGTGTGAGTCTTTATACATTCGTCTTTGTGTGTCATCCACAAATACGAACCATAGTGTTGGACTGTTTAGCGAATGTACAATTGTACATTGATAAAAGATACCATACGTACATAAAATCTCATCATTCTTGTTCCATATAGGGTTATTGCAAAGTTTTATATCATTTTCTGCGAATATATCCGTTGTTTGGCCGTTTTTCAGAACGAAATGAACCTTCTATACACGCGGTCCACTTGACGCTGTTTGCCCTCTCGTTCGGAGTGGGCTTTAGAAAAGTTTATTGCGTGGTTTTATTTTCCTAAGCCTTATCGTGTGGCCGTTCGCCATTACGCACTGATTTGCCGTTAGGTTTATGTTTTACGTATAAGTGAACTGACGTAGCTGGAATCGTAGATCGTAGAGGTCGTAGAACTCTACGTGGTTCACATGTTTCTAATTTTTCGTAGCAATTTAGTGTTGGTTAGATATAATAGATAGAACATTCTTTATTGCACAGTAGATCTCGGTTGTAAGGCAGATTTAAATGTGGATTCTAAATTTGTCATATCAAAGAATGTTTGATCGATATTGAGCACTTCGGTACTATTTGGGGATTATTTCACATATCCATGAACGGTGGTGATCAATTGCAACTAGGTGGATTTCATCTCCATTTGGCACTGCAGTCTCTCAAAATGAGTTTTTTGACCGAAATATCCGCGTAAAAATTGGCATAACGTACGTTGCGTCAGAATTACGCAAGGGTTCATAGACATAACTCGATGTCTGTGCCAGGAGACAGGATCGTAATAGGGAGCCAGCTCTCGTTCTTACGGGCTTTATTTATCTCGTAGCCGCCGGCAACCTCCCAACGCGCTTTGGATTTATTTCACTGTACGCTGAGCAAGTTTTGTAGCGCCGGTACAAAATTACATAAACCAATGAAGTTTAGTGTTCCCGTTTTGTTTCCGATTTACCTCTTCTTATTGTTACGGGAAACTCATCTCATTAAAGCGTACAATTTCTAAAATTTGTAGTTTACTTTGAAGATAATTATTTATATTTGTTTCCTTTGTGTTAACATATTTTCCTGAGTACTTGACTGGATTTGACATAAATTTCTGACAATGTAGTATTTCTTACTTGACTTAAAATTAGACTTTAAACAGAATGTTCGACGTTGGAAATACCGCAAAATATGTTTTTTAATTTCAGTGTTTTTGCAACATCATCATCCGTTCCTTATTGATCGTGCCCAAGAAACATGTTCTTGGCTCCTTACAGGGCATTAGTGGCAGTCGAGTTGTAAATCGGCAAAGGCAATGCCAAAAAGCATAATCGGTAAGCCAATGAAGTGGTCTCGGAAGTGTGAAGGTGGTTGGGCGGGGGTGTGGATTACGTAAAGCCTGCGGCACCGCTCCGGCCGCCCTCGACGCACGCCCGCGCCCCGACGGCTGTAGCCGATCACACGCCTGCTTACCTTTGACTTAGGCTTTTGCTTCTTATCTTTTTAATGTTTATTTTTTATAAAACTTCGTAACTTCTTGGACTGTAATATGTATCTATCTTATATGAATAATTTCAATTGTTCAAGTCTGCAAATGTCGTCGTCGTAAACACATTCCTGTTCCACTGCACGGGTCTTTTCTCAGAGTAGAAAGGGTTTAGGCCATAGTCCAACGTGCAGGCCAAGTGCGCATGGGTAGACTTATACCTTTTGTTATTTTTTAACTCTCAGGTGTATTGGTTTCCTCACGTAGTTCTCCTTCACGATTAATTTCCAATAGGCACAACGCACAAAGTGTTAAAATTAGACATGTGCTGGGGCTTCGAACCTCGGACCCTCTTAACCTCTAATCGAGAGGACGACAACCACTAGGATATCATCGTATACTTGCTTTGAATTTGTTTCTACATGTTATATGATCTGATAAATCTATCTAGATATAAGGATAATTTTATTTAAGCAAAATACATTAAAACTAAGACAATAACTTGGAAGCCAAGACAAGTATTTTAACATTAATCTTCGATTAAATTTCCCTCGTTATCGGCGTCTGAAATGTTTCAGCGAAAGTTTAAAGCGATTGCGTAACGTCATTAATGGGACGACATTGTGCGCAATTATTTTTACATTTATAAACGGCATCAAGTAGCCATCCCTAGTAGGGTAAGACCCTAATTTGAGTTTCATTTATTTATAGAAAACTCAGGCCAAATGTAAGAAATTCTCTTTTTTGTAGTCTGAAAAATAATGTGAATACCCAGAGAATTGCACGAGGATTACAAATTTTGTGAAAAATAATGTGAATACCCAGAGAATTGCATGAGGATTACAAATTTGTATTGATCGATAGCTAACAATCGAAGAATTTTTAATTTCGATACCACAAGTACCACTGAATATCGCCTACAACCCCATTTACATCCCAGTGCTGGCCACTGAATTCTTCACACAACTAGGGGAGACCTAAAATATACTCAATCACGTTGATTTATGCACTGTGTATAATTCTAGTGACGCCAAACTTGATGTAAAATATGCACAGTAAACATTTCACCTGGTACGGTTTTCGGGTACCTAGATGGAATTTGCGAATGCAGTCAATTTGTGTTCGCCAGTCCGATACGGTTAGTGCGAAATGCGACAGGGGATTTATACCGGAGCCGTGGTTTAGAGGCCGTAATAAAGCGTGCGACGTCAGCGGCCTGTTGTCCCCCGCGGCTTTACGACTACCCTGCGAAGTGAGGCCACTGTCATGTAACTTTTGCTGCTGACTTTCTACGTCTAATGTTTAGTTAGTTTAGTTTTGAAATGCGAGTCACAACTCGTGTGGCGTAAATTGTCTCCTGTAGTTTGTTCTATTAGTAGCGACTGTAGGACGAGAGGCTAATATGCAGAGTTGCAACTTTAATACGTGGACATGGCTTCGGGATGGAAACGCTAGGGATGGGGATGCAGACCCGCTTTTAGGTTATTTGTCCTGCTGTCTCGAGCGAAAGACAAATGTCCCGCTCTCTCATATAGATCAATGGCCTGAATTTTACATATGAGGTGTCTTAGTCCGCCTGATGTATTTCTAACCATGCAATATGCTATTGTCAGCTTGTGTGGCATATAATGCCAGTGCAGAGTTGTTTCGCCACCAAGAGGAAATCTAAATGTCAAATTGAGACATGAATTATGTATCTTTCTATGGCTTTCACGACACTGAGGATCCTAATTCAGATGTGTATTTTGGAATATTTATTTTATCGTTTGCCTATTTGTGTACTTTATCTGTATATATTTGGATAAAATAATCAAGAAACAATCTCAGATAGTGAGATAGAGATATCATACGTACGCATTTTTATTTTGTTTGATTCTTTTATCTTTTTTTTCTTTGATAATGCTTATGAATCTTGTATGAATCGATTGGTCGGATAAACAATTTTTTAACTATAAATTACAATACATTAATAATAAATATTAAATTGCTGGTTAAATGTTTTTTAAAATACTCTTTGAGGGCTCCTTCACCTTTCTTTAGAAACATACATTTAAGGGAGACATACTTTTCCGAGGCATTCCAGCTTAGTAGATCTAATCCTATCTGGGGTTGATTACAGATGTCCATGGGCGGCAGTAGCCACTTACCATCAGGTGGACTGCATGCTCGTCTGCTACTCCTATATTATAAAAAAAAAATAAACAGTTGCTGTAACAGTTCAGATTCAAACATTACTCCAGGAAAGCGCAAAACTGTAGTGCGCAGCCTGTAATGATACACTTTCGAAATACTGTGATACATGATTGCGTTAATATAATACATATTACAAATTTACATATTGATGTTTATAATACATATTACAAATTGATCCTCGTCGTCATGCTCAAAATCCAAGCGGCCACACCCTTGCATTCGTCACAAACTCGCAGTCTCTAAAAACGTTTGACTTGATCAAAAGCTATACTACAAGCGTTCGCAAATGCGTAAATAAGAACCTTTAAACTAAAGCCCGAAAAATATTATTCACTATTTACTGAAACAATGTTAGTTCAATGTCAGATTAAGCCCCGATCACACCCAATCTCATTATTGCGTTCATAATATTACCAGTAGTATCCACATAGAATCCATATTGGATTTGTGGGCTTTCAGACACCGCGGCAGTAAGCTGTTGTTCACTCAAGCACTAAGCGGATAATTTCTTGACATAGGGTGACTTGTTACTTCAGGGTATTACTACCCTTTTACAAATTTACGGGAAAAAAGCGGATTTTGTTTAGTGAGCCGCGTACCAAGTTTGATGTTTCTTGGTTGTTATTTAGGTTACGGTGGGCATATTCCAACAAAAATCCTAAAGTTATTAATAAATATATTTTTATCTATTTAAGACATGGCCATAGAAATGGTAACTAGTCAAACACGGAGGTTTAGGATGATGTACACATAAAATTAAATAACTGAAATTTATATGTAATTTTAAATGTTTAATTCTACACGGTTTACGAATTTTGTACTATCTAGACTGTAGTTGTGTATTTTCCCACTAAGCGACTGAATTTCCGACATGGGCCGAGCCATTCCGAATTCTGTACAAGCGTGAAGCCACCGCTCCACCAACCCCCGCCCCCGCCCACGTCCGCCCCCGTTGCAATATAACTTTGAAATCGTAATTGATTGCGTCTATTGTAACAGTATCACTTCCATCTCTGAGAGAAAGTAATGTTATTTCAGCTTTCGCAGTAATGGTGTTGAAATCGTTATCTGCGTTCATTTCTCTCTTATCTACAGTGACGAATAATGTCAGTGCTAGATTATGTTGAACGATTAGAATCGAAGGCGTATTTGCTTTAAAATTTTCAAATATATATATATATATATATATATATATATTAGTACTAGCTGACCCGGCAAACGTTGTGTTGCCTCATAAATAAAAAAATGTTAAGGGTGATCAACCCTTATCACTTAGGGATATGAAAAATAGATAGTAGCCGATTCTCAGACCTAATGAATATGCATATAAAATTTGGTGATGATCACTAAAGCCATTTCGGAGGAGTATGGTAACTAACATTGTGACACGAGGAATTTATATATAAGATTTTCATAGTGTTTAAAATTTAAATATAGAACATTTAGATGAATGTGCTAATAAAACAACCCCATCGAGATGTCAGCGTTGAATGTTTCTTTTCCGAATATTATTTGGATGTGAAAATAATTTATGGTAATGTTCGTGAATAACTTAATTTCAACCGTAATCTAGTTTTAGAAATTTGAGCTGCTAAAAGCGCTTTAGTGTTTCTCCACAGAATATAGTTTAGCACTAGATTTTCAGATACTAGCGCTTACCAAAGTTTCTCGGAAGCTCAAATTATCTCGTTCCCAACTATAATGAACTTGATATAAACTAAACTCAGCTTCACTTTGATTTTTAAGCGATTTCTCAAAAGCAGAGTTTCTCAGTATAAGTATATGTTGTTGAGCAGTATGCACGCAGATAAGTTTGCAGATAATCCTGTCAATACAGCCTAATTTTTAGAACTTGACTATGATATTAAGAATTGTCACTCTGAGACTGACTGGAGTTTATAGCAAAAGGTATTTACCGTTCATTTAATGGTAAGTATGTTCAATAGTCTCTTTTTATGTACATAAAGTGTATGCGGAGTTACTCCTGATATTATTGGAAAACCTACTTTTCCCGATACTTTTAGAAATCACGGCACTGCTGACTTATAACAACAGTGTACAGTACTTAGTTCTTGTTTGAAAACTGTGGCATGATATTCATGTTACTATTTCACATAAAACATCGATTAAACCCTTGAAAAGCTTTGTTATAGTCAACTGAGAAATATGATTTCTTGATTGGCCACGGAAACAACGAATAAAGCCGCCGTCAATATTTTTTATAACGCGCTGTTTCGAGAGCGTATTATCGGTTAAAGCAGCAATTTAGAACTATTTATAAATTCGCTTGATAACCATAACTGCCGGCCACGTCGAGAGTGATTTGGTTCTGTTATCAGAAATAGAGCGTGTAACGTACACTTCATAAAATGGGTCATCCGATAGGTACTCAGAAATACTCATGAGAACGGCCGAAAATCATTTTAGAGGCACAATTTTAAAATAAGGGTAGGTATTACGTTCAAAGTAAAATATTTCACTGCTATTCGAAAATCAAATTACTATATTTTTGCTACGCAGGTAGGTTTAAAGTAGTTGGTGGAAAATGTTATGATTTTATACGAGGCACTTTTTCTGGGTCGTAATGAATATTCTGCACGTATTTCAGGTCAGTTAGTAGTAACGTAGATTATTCTGATGTTTAAATTACATTTACGTAAACCCGTAGTTATTTTTACATCTCCGAATCTATTTCACGAAGTCACAGGTCACGGTCCATAAGTAACTTCGGTTTTGCTCGATTTTCCAGTTGAGCAAGCCTTATAATTTTGGATCAAAATCGAAGTCTGCTTTCAAAGGAATCTTCGATTATTATGGACTTATGGACGTACGTACGAATGGAAATCCTGTTACGTTAACTTCATTGTAATGAAAATCTTTTCCCTTTCCACCGTTATAAACACGATGAGAAAAATAACGGTCCACGCTTATGTCGGTAACGTGAGCCTGCAGAATATCACTGGGAGCTTTCCCGTCGGTAAAACTGAAGCTTAATTATGTTGGCGCGTCCCAGAGTTCTGCCAGCTTTTCACGTACAATAATTAATTATGATTAACATGATGATGCGACATTTTGATAGAAATATCATCATTCTTTATCGCTCTGTATCATAATTAAGTAATAAACAGTAACAACGGGCGTAGTGGTTGAATATAATAAAGTAAATCAATTCTGTTATTATCTTCAAATATGTTGAATGAGGTCCTTTCTGAGTTTGAAGTGGAGGTTGAAGGGTGTGGATGCCGGCTTTACATGTGAGGCGATAGTCCATTGGAGTGGCAACCTTTAGGTATAACCTGTTTTATATGGGGTTGGTTACAAATGTCCATATTTTATAAAAAAACATGTTGGAGCGATGTATCGGAATATGCTTCAAGTCTACTAGACGGGATGAGAGATTTGTATCGAATAGGGGACATAAAATGGTTACATCCGTCCAAATAGGTGTTAGTAAGAAGATGTAGTAACATTTCATAATTCAATTTCATACCTGAACGATGACATCTTACTGCCCCATAACGTTTTCAAGACGAACATTATCATGAATAACGCCAGAATACAATGTAATAATGTTTGGCCATAATTACACTTTGTAACATCGAGGCGAACATTTCACAGACAAACGTTATTGTAATAAACCTTATGGGTATATGCACAATGGAGTAACGTTCTAGTGTAATTAAACTTGAGAGACCAGAACTGGTGTTACTGTAACATACTCGTTTGTACGTATGTATGTAGTTAGGACGAGGTGTGTGTAGTCTCAGTGTGCTTAATAAAACAAGAGTTTGTACTTTTGCCCGCCGGCAATAAAGGAGGCTCGTAACGGGTAAATCAGCTATTCCTAATCTTAAGCGAGATAAACGACTCCCATGTGGCTATAAATACGCCAGATCCGCCGTGCTATTGGTTTTGTTTCATGAAAATTAGGGTTTCGCTCAAATTTTCGAATGAATAAAGAGATGAACTGAGGCATTTGAGTTACGAAAGTACATCTGCATCCGGAATATATATATTTTTGGTTTTTCCTTGGTCATAAAATTATTGCTACGAATATTTTTTATTCTGAAAGAATTATTATTATGGATATTCCTTAAATCGTATAATCAAAGTGAGGATTTTCAAATGGCTTGCCTTTTATGCTCCACTGCGGTCTCTATTCTGCGACAGGATAATTCGTAAATACTTCCTCTGAATAAAATAGATGAAGGTAAACAATTTTAATGATGCTATTTATATAATGCGGGATAAACTCTACCGTCACTGTGTGGTAATTTTAATTAATGGCGGGCGAGCGTGGAGAGGGCGCAAATAGGGCGGGTCAAAAAGTTGTCGAGCGTAGGTACGTACGTACTACTTGTTTCGTGTCGCTCCCAATGACCTCGGTCTGTAATGTGCCGAGATTTAGAGATGTCACCAACAACTATCCGACCCAGATCTCCGTAATCTATTAATATATGGGCTTGTACCTCTGTCTCTATAGGGCCAATAAATTGTTTAATGGTTCTCCATATATCTTTGGTATTATTTGGTTTGTACGTCCGTGCCTATGGTATTAATACAAATGGTTTTTAACTAAAAGTATTTATAAATAATTTAAAATATACCTATTTTATAGTTTATGACATGTTTTTTTATTGCAATAATTAGTTAAAAGTAGGTACTAAGTTTAAACCGTTATCATGAGTAACGGTTTTTCATACCAATAAGATACATACTATATACGATTTGCTAATAAATATTGCTATACCAACAAGATCTTAAATTGTTTTTGTAGCAATTACCATAAACACGCAATAGATCATTTCGTTTAATTTTATCCGATACGCCTGGCTCTGATAAATAATTTATGGTTTTCACCTCTACCGATATAAATTGAAACATCGCACCGGTGCTCTTTGGTTGTTCATAGTTACTTCATAGTTCATAGTTACTCATATGTACTTGTATTGGGTGGTACAACCCTTTGTAGTTTGACTCTGACGGCACCACCGCCACACCAATTTCTGCCTCATAACAGCAGTGTTAAACGCTGCTGTGTTCTGGTTCGAAAATGTGGTGAGGGAGATGTACTTTTCCGAGGCGTTCCGGCTTAGTCCTCAGGGATAGCGGCGCTTTTGTGGCCAACCTCAGGTAGTAATGTCTAATCCTATCTGGGGTTGATCAAAGATGTCCATGAACGGCAGTGGCCACTTACCATCAGGTGGGCTGCATGCTCCTTTGCTACTCCCATATTATAAAAATAATCTGTATTCATTAAAATCACTATTCATGTGCTTCAATAATAATGGACGTGGGTTTATAGTTTTGTACCTATTCGCCAATATTATCAAGTATAGATTCACCGGTGGTATGGTTACTAGGTGATAGTTTCGTAAATGTAGCCTTAGAGATCACCGCTAACACCCACCTGACCTAGATCCTGTAATCCATTAATGGAATATAGACTTGAGCTTCGCCAATGGCGCCGCAATTCAATTGTTTTTTTTTATTATTCATTGCTCTCCAACATTCGTTATTTAGTTTACAAATGAAGAGTCTTATCTTCTATAGTTTTAGTGCATAGTACGTCTAGTTTCGTTAGTTTGCTATATTTAAACTGTTTTTAAGGTTCGCAGTTAAGGATTCATGAGTTACTGAATCTTAAGTGTGACAAATTAATTGACTAAAGTTCTGAATATGTTATGTCACGATTTTGTAACTGTCAACTGAATAAGTAATTTATAATTCCAATTTCAAAAATTATTAAACAGATATAAACCAAATAACTGAATTATATACCACTGCTATTCGTTAATAATCTCAGTTCAAAGAATCATCCGTAATACGACGAAGATATTTGTGTAAGAATTGAATAATGAATGTCGCTGAAATGTTGGCAATTCAGAATATACAAAACACTTCAATTATACACAGATATTGCGGGGAACACAATCAAAGGAAGTGTTGCGGTTCAAGATTAAAATTTCCATTTCACCACTAATCTTGACCCGGTACACAGCGTAATGAAACAGGCGTTCCGCAAGTCGGCTTCTAAGGCTGTGTTCACATTGAACATATTTTCGGCTGTTGAGTACCTACCCTTAGTATGAATTTTTAAGTTTTTACAAAAATGTCTGGTTTTGTATTTGTTTACGTATTTCCCATATATTTCCAATCAATTCTGATACAATCCGCTAGCGGCGCTGATTGGAAATGTATGGGCAAATACGTAATCACTGAACGTATTTTCGGCTGTCCAGTACACTTAGTATGAGTTTTTAGGTTTTTACAAAAATGACTGATTTTGTATTTGTTTACGAATTTCCCATATATTTCCAATCAGTTCTGCTACAATCCACTAGAGGCGATGATTGGAAATGTATGGGCAAATATGTAATCAAATACAATCATTTTTGTAAAAACGTAAAATCTCATACTAAGGGGTGTGGGCAACTCTCTCTGAGCCACAATGTGAAAGTGAAACCAGACTACACTTTTCATTCACAGTATGCAAACAATTCGACTACGATTACGCATAACGTAGTAGTATTGTCGGTTCGGTGTGAACGATATTTGAATATAGAAGCAGGACACGCTTGTTCACAGTCAGCGGCCGGAAAAACGTTTGGTTTGTAGGCAGCCTAATAATATTGTTGTAATCCGGCGAAGGTCGGGTCATTAATGTTGTATCGATTCCGCTTTTGTCTTCATGCAACCCTGCAACGTAACGCAGGGCTATTGTTGTCGATGCTATTTCCTACAGTTTCTTTATAAATTAATCGCAGTTGTTTCGTAGCAAATAGACCGAAATAGGTAGGTTTTTTGTTCTGTCTGATAGAGTAGGTAGTCTATGAATTTAAGTATACCATTTATATTTTAGTAGTGTAAGTGTAAAATCTTTATTATATTCTGCGTTAATGTAAGTAATTAATGATAAAGTATTTAATAAAGTATTAAAACAATATTTTTCTAAAAATGTATTTTCTATAATAACTGTACTACACTACTTTCATTTGCGTAACTAGATTACGAGTATACTAATGGCAAATTGTGTTAAAAGAATCGACGAAAGCCTCTTAAAAAATACGCACAGCCGAGCTTAGTACCTCCTCCTCCCCGAACTCTGTAAAAACAGTCAATTATAAGATAAAGTTCGTTAAAAGCATAGGATGGATGAATAGAAGGCAAAAACTAAGACTCACGATATCGCGTCATATGAATGTATACCTTCTATACTTGAGTTCCGGGATCAAAGGATTATATATAAGTATCAGTATCATTTTTTTTTATAATATAAGAGTAGCAGACGAGCATGCAGTCCACCTGATGGTAAGTGGCTACGGCCGCCCATGGACATCTGTAATCAACCTCAGATAGGATTAGATATTCCTACCTGAGGTCGGCCACAGATGCGCCGCTACCCCTGAGGACTAAGCTGGAACGCCTCGGAAAAGTCTGTCTCCCTTACCACACCCTTCAAACCGGAACACAGCAGCGCCTAACACTGCTATTATTAGGCAGAAATAGGTGTGGCGGTGGTGCCGTCGGAGTCGAACCATAAAGGATTCTACCACCTTAAATCATCATCATATATCCTCATATCATGTCGTTTGACCCCTTAATTGCACCTTGCGTCTGTATAACGTAGCTGTGTGTAAAGTAGGATTATTATATTAATTGGAACGATGAATCCGTTGAAAGAAGAGCTTTGTATTCCGCTCGAAGGCTGCATTGTCCATTGTGCAACGGTTTGGCCTTGCGGCGCATCGCTGGTCGTCCGCGTTTCATAGCTTTTTGTTTTTAACGTTTTTCATACTTTTAACAACTCTGCTCGCTTCCTTTTTCAAGTTTTATCACACCTTACACTTTGAGAGACTTGTGTTTTTATGAAGAAGTGTTTTTGCAGCGCCGATTGCGATTGACGCGCTGGTTTTAAGATTTATTTCGATACATTTTTTTATGACCAATTATGATTATATGGATAGGAACTGTTATACATTGAGACTTGTCGTGTAGATGTAGAGTTTGTGGTTGTCATCATCCTTTATTATTAATCCGATGTATTAGGTACCTACCAAAAATTGACATTTACTGCCTACTAGAAATTATCAAATTTCGATCTTTAGTAGGATGAAAATGGGTAGATTAATTATTATTAATAAGATGCAATATGATACCCTCCAAATAAAATGTTCATAAATAGTGAACCTTTTATGTTCAAACCGTATGTTCTATGTGTTTACACAGGATTCTTCAGTACGGTAGAGCAGACGCAACAATGTCGGCGTACTCCAACAAAATAGTACACTGCATATTTCAACATGTTTTATGATACTATTAAATATTAAAGATTGTACCAGGAGCGCGGCGAACGCCCTCCCCTAACATTAATATAACGAATGACCCACATTCGGCCGGGGTTCAAATCCTGCCTCTGAAAGCTTGTCGTGGCGCATAATAAATTGGAAAGCTCAGTTCGTCATACACTGCGTATATTGCGTGAAATGCCGTGTGATTGTTTTATCTTGACGGAAGTTACTAAGCTTTTATAGGTACTGTACTAAAATAATATTTTTATGACAGCAATTAAATATACGAGTATTTTTTTATGTCGGATTGACGTCCTTAATTCGTCGACGCAAGTTTCTTTGTAATTTGCGTTGTAAATTGTAACTAACAGACCAAATAGTAAAGTAATTACAATTAAAGTCAATTACTGATGTTGTGATACTCCTAAGGACTAAGGACCAAGATTGTAATCCTTCCACCGAAACGCAAAAACTGCTTAAAAATAGAACTCCCGCTAGAAAGAATTAGGAGTGGCGGTGGTGCCACCACGGTCGTACCTGATTCTACCACCGTTCAAAAAGAGAGATGAAAAATATCTTGCAATTGAATAAATATAACTCACTTGATGGAAGTTTCAAAATACTCTTTTTATGGCAGTACATATAAATAAATATATAACTATTTATCATGTCGAATCCATGTCTTCAATTTTTCCGCCTAAGAATGAGATGTGTGCCTTCCAATCTTAAAGGATAATATAATTACACGTCTCAAAGATTTATTATGTAATATATTCATTATATCGCGACATGGGGAAAACTAATTATGAGTTTGCATGAGAAACAGGGTATGATAGATCTGTGACGTTTCATACAAATTAATTTGTGTACGCTCTCGCCGTGGGTCGACATTGATGTGAAAGTAACGTAATAAATTGCCTTCATAAGTGCTTATTTGTGAGTGGAAAATTAACTCAACTTTAATATGTATTGAAACTTGCTGCGCTTTTCTTGCCACGCGTGTCTGCACACGCGTCCCATCCGCACGCGCGCTACTTGTATCCTATATTTTTATATGCGAGCACACGGGTCGGAAATAGACTGCTGTGAGTTAAAACATGTATGCAGGCGAGACGCGTGTGTAAGCATTAACACGCGTGATAAGTAAAGTCCCATGAAGTGAGATATTAAGTATCCATAGTTCATCGGTGGCACCGTGTTAAGTTTATTTTCGTGTTAGTACAACATAACTTTGATTTTAAAGTAAACTATTTCTGTTCTATAACAGCAGTATTAAACTCTGGGATGTTCTAGTGAAATAATAAAAAGATATCGTATAAATTCTAAGCAATTAAATGCTTTTATCTCAATCTTGCACTTGGAAAGTAGGCCACAGTGATACTAACGACCACGTGACATTAACAAATTACCGAGCTTCTTTGCATTAGAATTAAGTATCACAATTAAAAATTACTTCTTGAAATGGTCCTATTTATGTGGACATGAATGTTGCTTGAATTTTACTTAAAACATAACATTGAACAATATGTTCCTTTTAAAGCAAAGTAATAGAATGTCAAGTGATACGTTTGTACATAGCAACCCTTTTACTTTGTATCTTTCACCCAAATTATTCGTAGAAAACATCGCTATGTTAGCGATACAAAATATTATATTCTCCATATGTGTTTTGTTTGTACAAATAAAATATTGTAATTATGTAATCACATACTTATCATACCATAAAGATATCATAACGTCAACCATAGTAAATATTTCACTAGAACACAATCTTTACTAATATTATAAAGAGGAAAACTTTGTTTGTTTGTTTCATTGTAATGAATAGGCTCAAAAACAGTGGACCGATTTAAAAATTCTTTCACCATTCGGAAGCTACATTATCCACGAGTAACATAGGCTATATTTTATATGAAATATGTTTGATAAATAGATTTTGAGGCAGTACAAAGTTTGCCGGGTCAGCTAGTATGAAATAATACTCGTAGTTTGCTGCCAAGGAAATCATGGTCATTGTTACTTATGAAAATATCTATGTCAAATTTGCAATTTATATTAACGTATAAATTTATAACGGTCGGTAACATATTCAATTAATGCAAATCTACGAAAAATTGCCTTTGGCTCGTAACAAACCCGAGCAGTCAATCGGCGTACGAAGCGGATTGGTTAAATATCTGCGTAACGATTTAATTGATACACGTTTTCCTGTTTCAATTTAATTGAAGCAATGTTCTGATTAAACCACTTTCATGTCCTTCTGTATAGCTTATGATGGAGATAATTGTCCTTAAAATACTTATGTAATTTTACAACACAAAGATTAAAATATATTTGTACCATATTGTCAGCGTGTGAAGAGGGTTACTTTAATCGAGTTGCTTTTAAAACTATTACTAAATCACTCATGAAACAGTAATTCAGCAATAATGACAGCCTGATTACAGAAATTAAAATCAAACTGTTTTTGTTTCGATTATTGTTGTAATTAGTGTGTTTGTCTGTTTGTACCTACTGATCAACCTTGGAAAATAGAACGATTGATTCGTTTCATTTCAGATCTCTCTTTCACGCAAAGATAAAGAGATTTATAGAACGATTCATTGCCATCTTACACCAAAAATTTCAAGGGCTTCTACATAAAAATTGAAAAAAAAATGCGTTAAGGATTATGCTTGCGAAGTCGCAAAGTGAAGCCCATAATGATCTTAAAATTTGTACAAGCACTCTCCTTATATGAAAACATCGCAATGTAAGACAGCTAAGCTTTTAGAGCTAATGGTTACACGAATAGCATACTTAACATTTACAGTTGCCTAGTTAGAGTTACCTCTTTGCTAGGTGCTCGAAATGTGGGTCTAATATTCAAGAAAAAAAAATATGCTCCGAATTAAAAACTGCAATAACGTCCCGAACTTATTTAGTCCTCACTTTAGAGTCGCTAACTTGTCAACTCTTTACAAAATGCTTTTTAAATATTCAATTATGTAGTCGACGTAGTGACGTCAGTCGTTTAGGTATCCGACCTAATTTATGCAGCGCAAAGTTCGCGGTAGCAGCTTGTTCAAACGTTGCCCGGCGCTCTGAAGCCGTAGTCATTAAAGGTGCTAATTACGCGTCAAACTGACAGCCTCGAATAGTAATGGTGGAGTAACCATCCTAATTGAGCATTCAATACCAAGTTTATGAAGTTTACTCGTTTCTATGTGAGGGTCTACCACCATCTTTTAAAAACCATCATAGTTCAGGAAAGTTTTATTTCCTCTTTAAACAGTAAAATATACATACACAGTTGAAGCAACTTAAACCCTTATAAATTTTTCGCTTACCCATTATAATATATAAAAACATATATTAAATAATTTTTATATAATTAATATATATTTAAAATATATATTAATTATATAAAAACAACTGAAATTGTCATATTTTGCTTAAAAAGTTAAATTTCCTGCAAAAAAAGTAAAAGTATGATTAAAATGATATTGTGTTAAGAGATGATAGTAACCCCCCTGTTTGGTAAGTATAGGCTGGACGTGCTGTGAAGTACCATGTATACTCTCCTTATGTTCGATTGCTTAGCACCGGTATTTCCCTACCATTAGGGGAAGAACTGTACCAGGACAAATTAGTGAAGGAAGTTACCGTTTAATGACTAATATGTGTTTATGTGTTTTCAAATAATAACATACATTGACTTCATTTAAATTTAAAATTTGTGTAATAATCCAAGAATAAGTTATGACAAACTTTGTTAATGCTTGTATCATAATGACAGCTCTAAAACAAACACATCCTCTTTTATAAGTTCACTTGACATTAAAAGTAAAATGTTATTGAAAATTGAAATTAGCAACGTCAATGTTTATTTCATGTACACATTTACTTTTAAAATCACTTGCTCGCGTAAGCGGCATCCAATAACGCTGACTGCGCACGATAGATTGAAAAACGTGTCAGGACTGCCATATAAGTTTTCAGCTCCGCCCCCTTGACACACGAAAATAGATTCAACGTTCGGTGTAGTCAACTTTCGTCCGATTTTAGAGTTCTGGATGTGTTATTTTCACAGTTACGTGTTGTTAACTTGTTATAAGCAAATGCTTCTAATAAGAATCGATAAGGGAATATTCAAGGAGGGTTATGGGTTGGAAAAAATGTTTTTTCCTTTATGGTAACCCGGTTTAACATACAGCGTAGTTAAGTACTTGGTGAAGACAGTGCTTACATATTTGTACAATAAATTAATGAATAGTAAAAATAAAAGAGTCAGGCTTATATTTTGGTCCCAAAGGAAAAGAAAGCTGAGCCAGTTTTTTTAATAATATGTGTTACATAACACGAATTAGGGACGGAACCTTTTGATACCGAGTCTGACTCGCACTTAGCTAGTTTTCTAGGTTCGAGCCACATTTACGTAAATTGGACAAACATTGGTCTTTCTTTTTTCTTTTATTTTATTTGTTAACCAAACATCCCTTTGTAGAACTAAAGCAATATTTGCGGTCCCTTCTTACATTTTCATAGAATAAACCGCTGGTATGTCACTTATCGTTCGTTAGTTTTGTTTGTGTTTTTTGTACTTTAATATTTTAAGAAAAGTGCAGTTTCTGTAACATTGACCATTTATTTAGTTTATTATTTATTTTCTGCCGCGAGCTGGAATTAATTTCTTCATAACCCATGCTATCCATGCCACGTGCACCATATAATTTACAAGAATGATATGTCTATGTGATTTACATTGTTGATAAAAGTTGCTTTGTTACCCGCGACGTCCCGAAGACTATGTTAGAAGGCCTCGTTATCAACCCATTACTGTCCCACTGCTGGGCACGGGTCTCCTCTCAGATTAGAGATGAGAAAGATTAGGCCTTAGTCCACCGCGCTGGCCAAGTGCGTATTGGTAGACTTTACATACCTTTGAGATTTTTTTTTATAAATATGTTAGAACGCCTCAAATAAGTGTTTCTCCCTTTCCGCACCTTTTAAAAACCAGAACATAGCAGCGTTTACTTTGTCGTTAAAAGGTAGAAATAAGGGTGATCCCCACCCCAAAGCCAAATCACGAAATGTTCTGCAATGTTACGTTAGAGAAATATAACCTTAAATTCTTCATACATTTATGAAATAAATAGTTAAGTTTACATTTTACTTTCCATAATTTAATGTGACAATAGCACTGATTTGACGCCGATAGGCGACCTAATTGCCCATTGCCTACTTTATACCTACAGGGTTTCATACAGCATTTTACCCGGGGCTTTGTCTGCTTGATGGTTACTATCTGTCATTCGTAGCAGTTTAAAGTAATCTATCGATAATATTGGTTCTGTAGGTATGTTGGACATTTTTTTTAATTTTTTTTATATTTCTGTCATATAAATCTACCTGACAATTTAGCCAAGTCAAACCTGACCCTCCTTTTATCTTATCCCTTCTATCGTATATCTCCAGCTAATCAACCCTTTTAAGTAAAATGAGTATAACTACAATCAAATCAGTAGTTTTTGCGTATTACCCAACCGAACACAATTAACACCTTTATAGTATAGAAAAGCAATCACCAATTGCTCTGCGTGCGGAAGATCGTGATAACACATTGTATAACGGTATGAGGTTATAGGCCGCTTAATCACGATTTGTGCTCCGAGATAATGTTTTTTCCCTTGCCGTTAATTAACGTCCCTCTCCATGGCGGAGTGTACTCGTTAATATTGGGTCAGCGAAATATTGCGTAGGGATGGCAAAACTTTCCGAAACAGATCGATTCGAATTGATTCATAGAAAAATCGCAAAATTTTAAAGAATCAATTCTCCAAAAATCTATCTCCAATATTTTTAGCTAAAAGAGCGAAGATAGCGAAAACAAAGTCATCAGGACCAACCTAGTAGGTACTGAAATACTTTTCCGTCAGCAAAAAAAAAGTGTATATCACATTTGTTAATTTTAAATCAACTTCAAAAAGATCCACTTTCGATTCTCTAAGATGAAAGATCGATTCACTGGATCGATCTATTACTGAGAATTTTTTGGTCCAAAAGATCGATTCTTCGATTAATCGATCTCAGATCCCCATCCCTAAATCCCTAAACCAGAATCGGTGTGCGTGACGTGATAACCGCGGTTACAGCGACTTCGGGTTATTGGATACGAAATAAGTATTTCGGTTTAACCCATTGCCTGAACAGAGTTGCACGAGCTATTTCATAACTACAAATAATGGTTATTGGTAGTATATACAAGCGAGCCAATCTGGTCTACAAACGTGAAGTATAGTGCCTTTGTTCTAGTATATAATATGATTGTTAGGACTAATTAATTACTTCGTAGTGCTAGCTGTGTCGCTATATATAATATATTAGACATATATTTAGTTACGTATTTGTGAAAAGTGTTATTGGCTGGTGCTTGACAAGATACCTTGTTCATCTTAGAAATGGAAAAATTGTACATCAGGTTCTTACATTAAAATCACTATGTAGTATATTACTTAGTCTGTAAGCGTTATGTACGGCCAGTTAAAATAAATATGTTTTTGGGTGTCGCTATCGTGTAAACAGGCAATAATAGTTATGACTATGAGTTTAAATAAAGCCAGTTATTTTCAACTCACCCAGTTAAACACTTCAAATTTATGTTAGTGTGGCCGTTAGCTGGATGGAATCAGATATACTCATTTCATATTTCTATACTAAATGTACTGTTAAATAAAAATACAACATTTTAACAGACTGCCGAGGGGAATGTTTATCGAGCATATGTGCGTATGTAATGTCTCTTGTCGTTGTCGTTGTCGTTGGATTTGGAAACTTGTGTTAGATTCGTTTATATTGTGGTGGTAGAGACGTAGACGATAGACTATATTTTTTTATTATAAATGTCTAGTTTTATATCATAATTGGGTTGAAATACATAAAATATGGGCTTTTAAAAGTTTTATACATATATTAGGCGCACGAATATATTGCGATTTTTACGGATGGTTCGCTCAAACAAAAGGTCTGCTTTTTATTAGTGGTTAGGTCATAGGTCACTTAACTCTATTGTTCCCTTGCACAATTGCTTTCAGATCGGTGATTCCAAGTAAGGCATTATTCTGTTCTATTTCCTACTCGTGGAACCTTGAGCGCGGAGGTTAATTTTCCACCTGAAAGAGCAATTTCTTTTTTGAGTGGACTATTTTTATTTAATAGGAGTTGCAAAGTCGATTATTGTTACGTAGTTCAATAGTTCTACATGACTAACTTGCTACAAATAGGCATGAGTCCTAGAAGGAGCTAAATGCGTTACTAGTCTTAAGGACAAGTTGAAATGCTTTTGTACCTACATATCTGCTTATCGTCTGAATGTAATTTAAACTTAAACAGCAACTGTTACTGTTATGTAGTAATAATGCAGGTCGAGATATGGTGGTTCAATTTAATTGTTTAAGAACCCTTCGTGGTTCGATTGCGGTGACACCGCCGTCACACCTTTTCTACCTAATAACAACAGCGATGCTGTGTTCTATTCTGTTCTGTTCTGTATTAATGAGAAACACATGTAGCAATAGCAGTAGTAGCAACAGGTAGCAATTGTAGCAACACATCTATGGCCGACATCAAGGAGAACTCTCAGGTAGACTATGGACTGCACCTTCAGGTGATCTGCACACGATATTGTAAAATAGTTTAAAAACAAAAAACCACGCTAAAATCGCACAAGGAAAATAGTTAATCCTGATTCCCAACGATCCTGATGAGGAAAATGGGATAAAGTAATTAAAATCGTATATTGTCATCGGTTCTTGATAATTGTTCAAAATTTCAAATTAATCGGACCGTGAAATTAAAGTGGGTAAAAATCGAGTTCAAAGATTCCGTTACATGAATACACACAGTTCAAGCTAATAAAAGCGTGGTAAAATATCTTTTTATTTCCATTCGATTAAACGACAAAGAATCCTTACTGTATAATCGACTTGTATCTGATACATTGTTTCTATGCGATAGGGTCTCAATTAGATTAGCGGAGTAAATAAATACATTATACTATGAAAAGGTTGCTGAACCTCAAAGTTATTATAAGTATTCTCTACATAACATGTTTAGTCCTTGTATTATTTATTAAAACAAAGTTTGGACAGTTATCTTACCTAAGGTCGGTAAGATGCATCAAGTTCTACCGTAGAGGACTAAATTGGAATGCCTCATATTAGTATTTCTGCCTTATCGCACCCTTGAAATTGTAAAACACCTCTGCCTAATTGTTATAAACGAGAAATACGTATGTTGGTGATGACAAACAATGAAGTTATAGTATTCAAACCTGCTTTGCACAGACATTTTATAATCTCATTTTTAATTGTTGGAGGATAAAACATTGCACTTCTTCTATTTTATAATTATAATTACTTGCAATAATAGACCCATTACTTGTTTAATCGTACCTATCTACCTGCACCTAGGCATCATACAGAAAATCTATAATCAACAATAACCCAAAGTAATTATTAAAAATAAAATCTTGTAACAATAATGTATATATTGCACGGTACAATATTTTCTACTCTTCACTCAATGTTGCGTAAGTTAAAAAAATATTGATTAATCCATGAACTCTTCTGTTGGACTCCATTCCAGCATGGATTCTAATGTTTTGAGTCATAATTGTTTATGCACGTTTAAGGAAAAGAAGTGTTGAAAATTATGGTGTAATGTTGCATGCAATATGGCAAAAATTGGCATTTGATCAAAAGGTTACCCATATAATAAAGGATTTGCCAAATATAGTATTATAAAAAAATATATTTTAAAGTTATAGAAATGGAGCCTCCGATACCTAAGCAAACACATCAACTCTTATCTTTTCAGTCAGTTGAATAAAAGACCAGAGAAAGTTGTTGGAATCCTGCCTTAACTACTGTGTCATTGCAATCTTCATAGCAGCAGTTTTAAAGTTGCACAGGTCCAACTTTTATAACAATAAATTATTTATAAATAGCCAACACATACGAAAATTACGCTAATGACCACAATATGTCCTGACTGGCAAAATTTAGTTGTTCTATCAAATTCCCTATTAGGGAGCAACCGCATGCTGTCATGTTACACGGAGAGGAAACCGCAGTATAATTAGAGCTCTCATAACGTCCCTCGTTAATTCGATTCGTGTTGATTGTCGCCGGCGGTCGCGCTCTGATCTGAGTGAATTAGATCACAGAGATTGTTGCTTTCCACGTTAGCAATTGTTGAGCCGCGTGGTGCAATGTTTCCGTCCGTCGGTCTCCGGGTTCCGTTGCAGACAGCTGCATGCTGTGTTTAGACTTTGATTTGAAAAGCTGTTTAATAAGTGCTTGCCAAGAAAACTGTACTATCTACGTAAGAGACTGTATCTTCAAGAACATCATTAATTAGAATAATAATTGTGGTTTTTGTGGCACCCTCAGCACATTGTTGTTCATGATTAGCTCACACGAGTAGAAATATATAGTTTAATTTTTATTAAGTATCAGTGATAGTTGGACTGTAGTTATATTGTATCCAAAATCGTGATTGACCATGGGCCGACCGAGCTATAATTTTATGTCGCGCCTGAGATCTGCTCTCGCTAAACGAAAATTTCGACATGTAAGTATATCCCATATATCGTGTCCCAGCAAGTCTAACTTGATTATTATTTAACCGTCAGGAATATGTCCTTTCGTTAGATTAATGTGAATATAGGATAAATGTACGGTAGGGCGTGGTGAGATCGACATGATATCCATTTTATGACCCCGACCTAACCGCATAAGGCTTAATTTATACCCTAGATACGAGTCCGTAACTGGAATAATAAAGGGTATCTACCTCAGATTTGCAATTCAATTTTTCGCTTTCAGAAATCCTAGCATACGCAAACTTGGTTTATAATAAACGTTTCCTCTGTGTTTAGTTTCTTATCGCTAAATGTAACATTTGTTTTACATTATATTTTATTTTTATCCTTATATTTCTCTGGTACAGAGTAGGCCAATTTTATTATTACAACTTTGTTGTTTTGTAAGCAAAAAATATACCAACATCATCAACATTATTATATTTTCATCGTATAAAGATAACTTGAGCCTTTGCTAGGTCAACGGTTCCTCTCAAGTGGATATTATGCTCGTGCGAACTTGTCTCTACGAAAAATAAAAATCTAGCGTCTGTCCGTCCTATAGATGTGCACGATGTTTTGAAGTCATTTAAAATTTTATTTGGCAGTAGATACGAGTAGGTATAGGTAAAATTTTGGACTTGCTAATTTTCGGAAAAAAGTTATTTAATATTGACAGGTTACAAGTATATTTTTGCCCATAACAGCCAATTGTTATTTTATATTTTTTTTACAAAAAAAACGATTCTATGCTACGTTTTCACAAAAATAAAATTATATTATGTATCCTGCCTACTTATTGAAAATCCCACATCCAGATCCGTAAAAGAAGTCGCGCGGCAGAGCCCCTCTTAGAATATGTTAAGCGTGATGTTCCCAAGTAACACATGTTGCGATGGTCGATGAAAATCTATTGTATCTAAGGTCACACTATCGTTATACATATATTCAGGGAGCGTTAAGTATTCACGCCGTCGGCACGTTGATCCGTATCGTCCCCTCAGTGAATATTCCACTATTACGTAAACTATTGCTTCGTAGATTTGGTGTGGACATTTCGGTGCCGAGCTATCGGAATCCCATTAAACATTTAGCGCCCTTTCGTGAGTGGGGCTTGAGTAAATACCGGTAAGGATAAAGCGGCCTGATCACGTTGATTGTCATTGAATTGTAATGTATTGTCGTAGTTACATGGGTTATTCGAGGCCTTAATTTATGTCATGGAAGCTGTGGGGGGGCATTGAAAGTGGAATTCAAAAGTAGAGTAAGAGGCAGAATGTTCATGCCGTCTAATTGTTGCGCTCACGGGCAGGCACGTTTTATCTTACGAAGAAGTATCGTACGTTCCACAAATATCAACCAGCGTTATGAACTCTTTTGAACTACGAACAATTCATTATTATATCATGAATGTTACATAATCCAGACCTAAAAATAAACAATCAATTATTTACCCTCACTCCTATTTAATTGACTACTTGAGTTAACTTAAGGACTATATTTTCCATTATTTATGAGCCGAGCAACAGCGCCAAGAATCGAGCTTTCCCTTTTAATTTGTTGCGTCACCTCAACTCGGCGAAAAGTGTTTCAAATATGAGACTAATAAATTAAGTTAGCATGTCGGAGCGCTCCCCTGGGGGGTATAATGGTTCGACGCATTATCGCGGCACGGGCGACGTCGCCGTGACCCAAATTTGATCGGACCCCGAAACAAAGATTCCTGCCGCAATGCACTCTGTCTCTTGTCTATGCGTTTTATGGCGATGTTGCCCTATTTTCTGCCCATACGTAAGAAGTTGAAAAATTGGCATGGATAAGTAATACTTTTTAACCAATGTAAGAACTGACTTGCATATTAGTACATGAGTGCCAAGTTTGGAAAATAAGTAAATTTTCTTAATCTACTTTTAAACTGTGCAATTATAGGAAAAATCTTTAGGAATTGGTCGCAAATTAAAAACCGTTCATTATGGTATTGTATTTTTATCCATGTATCAATAACAATAACAGAAAACCATGTATCAATAACAGTTCATTATGGTCTTGTATTTTTATCTTAAACCCAAAATTGAAAAACGTATGTTGATTAGGAATTCGCACGATTAATCTATTCTCCGTACATCGCCACAACGTTCACACGTGAACAAGGATCCGCAGGAGGAAATCCGCTCGCCATTGCCTCACAATTAGAACTATTTACACTCACTAGTTGGTGTACGGTAATGACCTTTACGTAATGTACGAAACAGTTCCAGGGGCCGCTATACGGAATAGCGTAGCGTTTTGTTTAAAATGGAATGAGGAGGGCATCATTAAGGTTACACAGTTACACTAAGTGATTATTCACATGTACGACAAACGTATGACGACAAGTGCGTGGGTGTGTGCAAATTTATATGAAAAAGGATTTTTTTTGTCATGGACATCTTGTCATCCAAAACCACGTGTCACATTGTACCCACAACGGAATTACAAGCGATATCGTGCACTTAAATCCAGTACTCAACAGCAAAGACAGATTATTATAGTTACAACAACGTAACCAAACTGCTTCAGCCGATATTTTGTCACTACTCTATGGTGTGGTTGTAGTACATGTGAATAGACACTTTAGGTTACCCTTACGGCGTGTCTCAGTATATCCGCTCTCTAGGATAGGCCTTTGTGGGGATGCGGACTACCCGTATAAATTGAATAATGGCTCGCTCTAACTAAGTGGATTCAATTTTGCCTTACGTGCTTCATCCGACGTCGGTAGGGTTGCCATTCCCAAATTTTGAAAATAAGGATTTGAAGTTGAGGCCCAATTTTCTACATTTCATTTTAAAATCAGGAGTTAATAAAAAAGCAGCCATCAGTATGATACACAAAATTACCCCAAATTCAGTGAAAGTTAATGAACATACAAAATATTTTTTAATACAATTGCTAATAAAAATGAAAGAAGCATGGGATCTCGCTATAAACCGAAAGTGTAAAAATAAATACATAAGGAAAAGGGCATACACTAGAAAGAAAAAAAAACGCTTCAAAAATCTAGTAGTTAAACTACTCGAAATTTATGTAATCTAGGACACTCCAAAAAGCAGGATATCCTTAGAAAGCGTCTCCGCTGGCTCCTCTAGTTCTCGGTAGGCCCTTTTATGACGAGCAACGAAAATAAGCGCCTGCCCTTTATGGGCGCCTTGTTACTTTCACTCTTTGTTCTGCACGAGGGTAATATAAGGTATTGTGTATTTATGAACAGCTTTTCATAGTGTTTTCGTATACGCGGGTTTAGTAGGGGCGGTCAGAAAACTAGGTTAGTACGAGAGAAAAGCGGTTGTGATTTAAGGTTTGAGTGATGTGATAAATCACACTTGCTCAAATCACGCGTTTGAAATTTGCTCTCAAAGGAAGTACCGTATATGTGTGCAACGTTACATATGGGTCCTGTTTTTAGAGTTCAGGATCCGTGTGATGTTACAACAACATATAAAAAACTTAAGAGGAAAATAAGTATTTAATTAGAGTAGGGTTTTTTGAAGTACTTTTATGATTTATAGTGTTAACATTTATTTTCTTTTTTTAGGCGCAAAGCGACGATGACGACGTCGGGCCTGACGATGTCAACGTCGCCGTTGAAGGCGGCTTCATGGACGAATTCTTCAGTGAGGTGAGTACATTTTTGAAAAAGTATTAAGATGTTATATATATATATATATACCACATGTTTAACTGAACCCGAGCTTAATTACATGTAACCTTTTTTTAATATTTTTATAGTAGTATGATGGAGTCTTCAAAGCTTCTTACAGCAGCGAAGAGAAACACGTATCCAGCAATATGATACTATTTTTTTAAAAGCCTCTTTTGTAGAGATTCCTGAATAGCCAAATCTTTTTGTATGAGATTAAAGTAGCAAACATTTAGGTCATGAGTGGTTATAGTTGTCAATGGACATCTGTAACCAAGTCTGTGTAAAGAGCAGATAGTCTGTCTACATAATTGTCCTTTTAACTTACGAAAAACCTTTCCAAAAACTTGACACGCCTTCTCACCACATCAATCCTGATATTATGCTCCGACACCTCGCCAACATGAACAGAATAACAACATAACAATAAACAGTAAGTTAGCGCGATAATTAAAATTGGGTCCTTAATCGTGCCTCGAATTCACGTCGCGCTAATTTTGCGTACGCAAACGGAATATAGGGTCGTTGCCGGCCTCGGTCTGTTCATAAAATTTGCAGTTCTCGACTATAAATCTTCGTTTTTCTGACAGTAACTTTTTTATTTAGGACAATTGCCAAACGGGCATAGTGTTGACGTAACAAGAGGTTTTGTACTACTATAACTATTAAATACCTTTGTGTAGAATTGCAAGTCTTAATCTTATATATACAATTCTCGTGTCACAATGTTAGTTACCGTACTCCTCCGAAACGGCTGTACCAATTTTCACCAAATTTTATATGCATATCTAGTAGGTCTGAGAATCGGCTACTATCTAGTTTTCATACCTCTAAGTGATAAGGGTTGTTCACCCTTAACATTTTTTTATTTATATGGCAACACAACGTTTAACGGGTCAGTTAGCTTTTTATAAGATTGTAGTAGCAAAGAAGATTGAAGTCCACTTGATGGTTACTGGTCACTCATAGCCGCTCAGGGATATCTATGACTCTATACCTATATTACAGATTCTACCGGAATTACAGATATATTGCCACTCCCGAAGTCTTCCCGAATATAGACATCAATTTTATACTTTCTTATGACAAGATACTATTATGAAACTTACATGTAAAAATGTTTAAATAAAGCGTCTATTTTAGAAAACTGTTTATATCATGAAATTTTAAACGAAAGTTACAATCTTGTAAAAAAAATATAACTTAAAGTAAAAACGTTGTAAGCAACAAAAACATAGCTAATAACATTGTTGTAACAAGGAAAGCTTTATTGAAAATAAAAGAAAAAATCAGCGCTGTTACGAACTTTGCCAGGAAAGTTATATTTAGTTTACAAATTCCTTTTTTCTCCTCCCGAGCTCACTTGAAAGTGTTCACTAAATATAACTTCTAAGTACCTGTACTCGTTTTAGAAAGATTAAAACTATGTTAAAAGGCTTCTGAAGCTCCGTTGCTTCAGTTCCATTTATGAAATAATTTTGTTGAACGTGAAATAAAATCTGTTAAACATATGTATGGAATTTTAAAGAAACTTTGTCTTGCAATACCAATACAACTATTATTAGTGCGATATTTATAATAAAAGTATATCCTTATTTCCATTGAAAACTATTCCCAATTCAATCTCTTTGATAAATATGCCTTTCTTATTCGCCTAAAAGCACCCTGACCCATACACAAAATACTTTCTAAGGGTTTTCCATGACAATAGTATATGCCGGCTTGAAAGGCGTAATGTGACGTAAGGTATTACGGTGTATTTTTTAATTAATAAAATATTCTAAAAATGAACGTGAAAACTCTTTGCTGATTTGAAGTGTGGTACAAAGCTCTTCAACGCCCATTTCTGCCCTAAATAAGAAAGATTAAAGCAAAGCCAACGTGCTTTATTCTAGTTTGGCATTATGTGTTCTAATTGTCCTTATAAGCAGCAATTTATAAGTTATATACAGCATACAGCAGCTTATAAGTTTCATGGTATCGAACATTTTATAACTTACATTACATTAAATTGTTGTGTAAATATTTCATTAAATAAGTCAAATATTATATAAAAGGGCCAATTGTGAATTGTATAACACAAGTCATAAAATGTAAATAGAAGAGCAAATATCCACACAGTCGGACTCCACAACCCACATCCTCTCGCTGAATTCGTTATCGTTGGCGCAACTACTAACTAGAGTTAGCAACTCCGAATCGCTTACTCTTGCTGCTCGAGCGTAACTTTTATCTTAAATTTGTAAATATTTTATGAATAACGAGCTTTTGCCCGCGGCTTCGCTCGCGTTACGAAGTAATATTTCCATCCTCTATTTTATCCCCTTGGGGGTAGAATTGATCAAAATCCTTTCTTAGCGGATGCCTACGTCTTAACATCTACTGCATGCTAAATTTCAGCCCGATCCGTCCAGAGGTTTGGGCTGTGCGTTGATAGATCACTATGTCAGTCAGTCACCTTTAAGTTATATACAATGTGTCCCGGCATGTAGTAATAAAACTTTAACACTGGTATCTATGATCCATTTCATCGACGAAAATACCTCATATAGGGGGTCCATTCCAAAAAAAAAACAAAACATTGTGTTACCTGCTTCATAGTCATCGAACGAGGTACGCGTGCGCCTGCGAGCGAAGGGGTCTGTTCGGTCAACAATAACTTTTAAAGTAATAGACCTAGAGTAGTGATTGATATATCAATTTGTTTAGTAACTCAAATACTATTATTCTATTATTTTATTATTTTTATATTTAATTATAAAAAAATAGTAGGTCAACGCACTCGTTTGTGCGCTATTTTTGAATAAATCGTCTGGATACGCAAAAATATAGTAAAAAAAAATACTTTCTCCCCACAGTAATAGAAGAAAAACAATATTTGCTAGCATTTTTTTATTTTGGTTAGTTACTTTACACATTTGCCTTTGAAATAACATCAAAAGTAAGTCCCTACGAGAGATAGATCACATCTCGCCGTATTTTTTTTGAGTTAAGGTTACTTTTGATAAGTTAAAAACAAATAATACTGTAGTTTGGTGGTGTTTTGGAATGGACCCCCTATATGAGGTATTTTCGTCGATGAAATGGATCGATAGATACCAGTGTTAAAGTTTTATTACTACATGCCGGGACACATTGTATATTTAGATTGGAAGGAAATATGCTAGAACCATTAAAATATTTTTAGAACTTTCGCGGGTCGACACTAGAGGCTCCGCCGCTGCGCCTATCTCTCTTGCTTAAACAACATTGTCATAGTAGATACTATTATCGTCGCATTATTAAGCGTTACTGTGTTCTGCTTTGAAGAATATAAGGGGAAATGCACTACTAGAACAGCTTTTGTGGCCGACCTTAGATCACTAGAACTTAGAACACTAATCCTATCTGGGGTTAGCTGTATTACAGATGTTGGTTGGCCGCAGAGATAACTTGCTAACAGATGAACTGTACACTCGTTAACTTCACCAATTTCACAAAAAATGTAAATGAAAAAGAAAATACACAATACGGCCGAATCCGTTATTGGTAGCGTAACTACTAACTATTGTTCGCGACTTCGCCACGCGAGCCACGGTGCTCGAACGTAACTTTTTGTTCAGTACTTTATTTTGAATTTTTATTGTGTTGGTTTTATAAATAGCTGATACGTAAGGTGACCGTTGCCTTCATCAAACAATAGTGTTGAGAGTTGTAGTGTTCTGGTTTGAAAGTATGGAAACGGTTCTCCCTTGTGACATTATCATGAGAAGTTTTAACTTCAACCTCATAGGTGGGGCAGCATTTGTGTCAGTTAGAGCTCTTATCCAAAAGTCCAAGCGAAACTAGCTACTAACTGAGCGTTTGTTATTATAATTTTACATAAATGTAAATGAAAAGAAAAGACTCACACAATCCAGCTGAATCCGTTATCGGTAGCGTAACTACACTAACTACCAACTATTGTTCCCAACTCCGCCACGCTCGCCCCGGCGTACGAAGGTAACTTTTTGTTCAGCAATTTTCCATAATACCCTACCTGAGCGCAAATCCTATCATTGCTGTACGGAAACTTTTCCGAGTTTTATATTGCTTGTCCTCCACTCTAACTGAGTTATTCGTTTAAGTTTAAATAACGGTCCTTAAGTTCGGCCGCTTGGCAAAATATTGTTTGCGATTTATTTTGTATTTTTTGTTGTATTGTAATTTGATAGTAAGTGATGGGTAATGTCGTAACGCTTGTGGAGTGAGACAGCTTTTAATCACATTTTATATAGAAGGAGCATATAATATGTAGTTTACCTGTTTAGTAGCTACAATAATACGGTTGTATATAAGTAAAGAGGTGGTACTACTACTCGGTTATAATGTTGCCGCTCCTGAAGTCTCAAGTTGGAACATTTTACGTTATATAGATTTACATTGCAAACACTCGCACTAAATAATGTAACAACGTGTGGAGATGGCAGTGGTTGCAATGTAACTGCGAATAATCATACTACCTTATCGTACACGTCCGTTATATCTTAATAGTAGTAGAATTATGTTCCTATGTTAGGTACGAATGCAATATGAAATATTCATAACGAGAAATAAAATTACAGCAACTCGTTCACGTGGACTCAAATACTGATGCACACAACCTTCTGCTATTCCTGTAAAGTTTTCGAATTTCACAGTTTTATTTTCGTGATAAAACGAATGTTATGTTAGAATTCGATCCAGAAATGTATGTTAAATAAATATACAACTAATGTATGTACGTATGTAAATACATGTATGATCATTTGGTGGCAAGAGCTACACTTTGCAAATGATCTCTCGCATCAGGCGCCACCTGTAGCACCATCCGGTATCCGTGAGTGAGTGCTCCTGTTGCGAATTACTAAACCAACACTAAATTTTGTACCTTACCATTGTTATTAAACTAAACGCATAAACATAACACTACAAAGTACTCAAAGCGCGGTTAGTTTGTTGTAAAATAAGTTTTACGAATAAAGCCAAGATAAGGATAGATATCTCACCGCCTTGTAATTGAAGGAAGCCATTAAATGGCTTAAACAGCTGACAATTCTGTCAGCCATTTAATGGTTGTCACGGTGTAATTTACGCGGATCAATGCCGACATGCGCAGTAGAGTAGTGCAAAAACACGAAATCGAAGAAAAAGTGCCGAGAAATACCGTTTCATTCGTAAATTATCTAAAAACTACATTTTTTTAATAATTTTCGAACACGAAAATAGATGACAGCGATAATTTCAATTGTCAAAACTGGTTAGATTTACTTGTTAGGAGTGAGTAATCTTTACTTATCTATGTATAAAGCTTATAAATTTGCAAGATTTGACCCGAACATACCTACATTGCAAGTTTAATAAAAGCTTGTAACTCATAAACCAAGATAAATATGCAGTGTTCTCTTTGCATAAGTATTATCAGCTCGACCGGATGAGAAGAAGAATTTTTAACTCATAGGTAAACACTAAAATAGCAATAAAACAGAACTTAAAAAACTTAAAAATCCTGTAAAAAGCTTTATTACTTAGTTAGATATACATATAAAAAGTCTATAACGTAAGAGTTGCTAAAATCCGTCCTTTTTGTTGGAAGTCCTAAAAATATGCATTGGACATTTAAAATTCTAGTCCGCAAAATCTCTTTTATAAATTCAACGTGTGCATTTTGCCAGGAACAAGTTTTCCTACTGTGTTGAGTAATTTTGGAATTGAATTTTATTCCGACGAATGAAGTAACTACTGTTTATTTGATAAAACTTAAATAATGTAGGTTTTAATAAGGCCAGTGTTTGAAGAAATAAAATAGTAAACATATTTTTTTTTATTAAAATATTTTAACAAATTCTTCATATTCATTTGGCATAGTATGGGTGTTTTTTATTGTCACTGAATAGCTTTATAAAAGGCATAGCTGTAATATAAGTGGCGTACGGTAAGTAAGTAAAGTACATACCTACAATGATTGCAAGTTAGTTAAATTGCTACATTATAACTATGAGCAAGTGTTAGCAACTATTAACTATTGAAACTATTAAAAAGTTTATCATACGTCACGCTACGAAATATCGTTACATAAAGTCTCTCAATCTGGAAACTTCACTTATTAGGAATTTCATCTTTATCCTTCCTATTCACGAACTTAATGATCTTGCCTCGCTGACAGACCCTTTTTGATGGCCCCTTACTTATACTGAGTACGTTAAAGCTGCTATAAAGTTCCTTAAAGTGAGCTCCCCGGTTTTTCGCAGGATGTGTTGACATACACTAATTGAGAGGCAGACTTTTGAGGAACTCTTCAGACTGGGTTTACAGGGTAATGACGCGGTTTAGAAATTTGGGTGTAGTTTTGTAAGAGCACTATATGCGACTTGTTTTGTTTCCGCTAGATATTTTAGACTACACATTTATGTTATAAGTAACCCTAATGTTAGTAGTCGCAAGTAAAAAATTATACTCAATCGAAAACCTAAATATAAAAAGGACCAAGTTGGTAGGTAGTTATAATATAAGAGGATTCCTTAGGAAAGAAGTCAAATATAAGAAGCCTATACATTTCATTAGTGAGCCGCTAAAATGCGTGGTATTTGAAAATATTTTATGTTTTAGGAGGCTTTATGTAAGATCACTTGAAATAAATTGAAGATGGGTAAAGTCCTTGAAATTCGTTCAACCAAAATCCACTACCACGGTGGGTCCTTGCTTAACTTAACCTGAAGCACGTACCATATCACAGATTTATCTTCATTGTACTATTATGAAACAAAACATTCAGCTCGGCTTTAAGTGTAAATCAGGCATTAGACCAAACAGGAAACCTGCGGTAGAGAACATTCAATAAACTATAAACACTACTTATACCTACTGGAAACTGTTTCAGCCAATGTAGGTGAGCACACTCGTACCTATTTACACGTAACGTCGAAGTTTCAGCTTGACTCTAGGCATGGCCTATATACCTCGACTGAATATGGCTCGATATACTATACTGTAGCTAAAAACCGTTTTCATTCGTATATCGTACCATATCGATATACTAGTCTTCTGTATAAATGTGATTTACTTAGTGTTATAGTAACGGTTGTTTAGGTCTTAGTGAATTGTCCCTGTAGTTCCGGGACCAGAATAGGGCTACGGTATCCCCTGCCTGTCGTAAGAGGCGACTAAAAGGGGGCTTCCGGGGTTGCGGACGGCAAGAGTGGGAGCTCGAACCGCCTGGCCAGCAACCCCGGGATGGACGGCGGTATGTGTGGTCGCATACCGTCGTGAACACCAGATGGTGTGGTGAGTTTCAAGCTCACCTGGGCGGAGCCCGACGGGGCAACGCGCCAAGTGGACTCCGGTTGCGTTCCGTTGGAGATCCCGGAGTCCTCTACGCAGCGCCGAGGACGGCCACCGGGGGGGTTTTAGTGCGGTAAGAATCCCACATAACCCCGTGCCGCTCCCACGGCATAGGGTACCTTTTGAAGGTTTCCCCCTCGTCAACAAAAAAAAAAAAAAGGTCTTAGTGAATAGAAGTCGAATCGACACACGCATGAAGACAAATTACTAAATTGCAGAAACTCTTCTTATCTACATATATTCGCTACGTCTCTTTTCAGCTTTCATCACGTCGTTGAAGGTATAAAATGTAGAGAAGGTAGAAAATGTAGGAAGAGACAAAGCAAATAAAATCAAATACGTATGATAATAAGTGTTTTGTTCAGTCCTTTGTCACCAAAAATACTCAACATCGTTAACAAACTGTTTGTCTAGTCGACTTAAAAAACTGTTTTTCAATATCGATACGAAAAACCGACTATAGCGTAACTGTTATGAAGTATCTAAACTGAAAACGAGCATGTCTAGCTTGCACGTATTCCATTGTTATTGTCCAGCCGCGGACATTGTTCGAGTATTGTATACACGAGAAACCTCTGCTAATGAACTTACGGAATGTGCCGACATTTCTGATTAAGTAATAACGTACTGGTGTTCTCTATTTGGAGAATAAATATTTCATTGCGTCGGTGAAACAGAAATCCTGTTTTCTTTTCCGTTTCGCAAAATTAACCATTACTATTTAGTGGGAGTAGTTTTACAAGTTCGTAAATGTTTATGATCGGATCGGGGTTGCCTTGACTACGGACCTCTATTTGGGGGAGATTTGCTGGAGAGCAATAAAAGGTGTTTGTATTCGTTTAACGTAACCCGCTTTGTAGTTTGGTGGAATGTCGAGTAAGCAAGTTCAACGATTTGTTGAATTGTGGAAGAAACAGGAATGACCTATTTAATTAGGGTAGCTTATTTTCTTTATCACAAAATGATAAAGAAAATAAATGAGATTCTTTTATCAATAAAATTATTTTATGATTCAAATTAACGTTCTTAACATTCATTCTGCTTCTGTTCTCGGCTAGCAAATCAACTAAAATACGAATTATTGTTTTGGTTATATGGGTGGTTTTATTCGTCTTTTAATATCTTCATTGTTCTGTAGCACGAATACTACAGGGAATTTCAGAGTGAGATTATGTTAAATTTATTAATTAATGTTAACAATAGAATGTCAGTCCCTGAAAGTCATTAACACTTACACATAATATTACATTACATTTACACTAATTAAGAATTACACTCGTCCGAAACGAAAAAATAATAATTCAACGCATTTGCTACAAGGCTTCACAATTATTTGCCCCACGCGTTCAGTTTCATTTAGATTATTAATGGAATACCGCCTAGCAACAGCGAAAAAATTAGAGCAATATTCTGAATAAATATTTTTCGCATTTTATTCCTATGACAAGTTTCTCATAGCATGAATATATGAATCATACATTACAAAGCAGATAGGCCTATGGAGCCGACAATTTGTCTTTCCGGTTTTTTCGAAGTACAAAAAATACGAGAGATGATCTTAGATCATGCTAGTCATTTAGTCATATTTTTTTCTCCGAATTTATTCTCGTGTAAATGGTAGAATGCAGGCAAAACTTTGGAGAATATAAAAACACAGAACACAGAACATACACTTTCGTGTATAACAGAATTCTATGTTCAGAATTTGTTCTCTAAGAATATGAGTACGTAATATTGTGTAAGGTCTGCATTGGAGCTTCGATTTTGTCGACAAATACTCATATTCATACCATATCAGCGGAAGCCTCGCACGTAGTCCGTACAAATAAATGTAGTGATGGTGTTTCAGCGTTGGATTTCAGTCTATATAAGGAAAATGGAATTTTCAGTATACATTCTCAATACATATTCATTTCATCGTCTTCTATAATAACAAAAGCTTTTTACACGCTGTTTACGGTTATCCAACGAAATATTGAGCGCCGACTTCAGAACTATGTAATAAACCAACATTTATTTCAATTATTTTTTACTTTGTAGTGACATAGAAGTCGGTTGTTTTTTTTTTGGTAATTTTTTTTGTCATCTGAATACTTTGTATAATGTATATTTGTATACGTATAAAATGTAGAAGTGCCATGAAAATGATTTATGCACGGTCGAATGAGGCCCACAAGAAAGCAGTCGCGTGCTTGTGCCCGCTAAGTTTGTCCCTGGGTTGTTAATATTAAAATGGAGGCGAGATAACGTATGTAGGCGCTTATTGTAGTTCGTTCTCGGGGGTATTTTTTATAATATTACAGTAAAAAACTAAAAACTAGCTAAAATTGGCTACAGTCGCCAACGGACTTCACAAAATTTATTTAACTTCAGATAGTATTGGAGTCCTATTGAGTTCGGCCAAAGTTGCGTTACAACTTGAGGGCTAAGTTAGTATACCTCGCATAAGCGAATACTTTAAAAGTCAACTTAGAATTTGGTAGCGCTTAACACTACTGTTATCAAGGTTATTTAAAGGTGGTAAAACCCTTTGTGGTTCGACTCCGGCGGCACCACCGCCACACCTATTTCTACCTAATAACAGCAGTGTTAGCCGCTGATGTGTTCCGGTTTGAAGGGTGTGGTAAGGGAGACATACTTTTCCGAGGCATTCCAGCTTAGTCCTCAGGGGTAGCAGCGCATCTGTGGCCGACCTCAAGTAGGTATATCTAATCCTATCTGGGGTTGATTACAGATGTCCATGGGCGGCAGTAGCCACTTACCATCAGGTGGACTGCATGCTCGTCTGCTACTCCTATATTATAAAAAAAAAAAAACAGGAATAGATGTGGTGGTAGTTCCTCCAGAGTCGAACTACTCCGGGATCTATCGCCATCACATTTTTTTCTACATTATGACACAATTCTGTACCATTTATATTCAGGCCGTGTTCGGTATTCATCATAGGCGTGCAATTTATTTCTATGTTATATAGGGGTGAGGAACATGTAGGACGACATGAATGCATAACGTATCGTGTCCACATGGCGACGGCGGTAACCGTGATGTCATTCTTCGGACTGGTTTTATTCTTGTATGCCGTCTCGTGAGATATATCTGTGTGCAAATGTACTACGTCACAATAACCTTTAATATCACGTGAAAGTGTAATGACTTTTAAAATACGCTTTAAACTTTAAAGAAAGTTATGGGCTATTTTAGTTGTAACTCACATTGTGTGTATAATTTGTGTTACTTTTTAGTTTTTGTTTTATACGTGCTCGCTAATATCGTGAACTTAGGAATGTAAAATTTTAAAATACACAATCATAAAGCCGTGGTTTACGCTATGGATTGAAATTTACTCAACTATTAAATCAATAATTAAGTAGTAAAACTCAAATTAGAAAATTATACTTAATTATATTTTCTTCAAAACCCATAACTGTCATGAGCTAAAAATAAATAATAAATTGATTTTGTTTTATTTTGTTAATTTGTTTTTTGTACGGTGTATATTTTTTTGTTTGCCAATGTGCGACTAATTTGAAACGTCTTTAAGACGTTTTCAAATTAGTCGCACGGTTAATTTGAAACGTCTTTAAGACGTTTTCAAATTAGCCGCACGTTGGCAGCTCCGCAACCGCACTACCAACATGAAAGCGCCCTTAGTGTTATCAATAAAAAAACACTGGGCGAACACTCGTTAACTAAAAATAACACATAACTCCGGAAATGAATAACATCAGCGATAAATTTACAACTTCGTGTGTGATATTGGAAAGAGCTAGTAACTTTGGCAGCAGAACATTATTTTGTTTGTTGGCTTGAACTTACCATGACAAATGATCGAATGAAGCGGAATATACATTACATATTCTGTTTTGGCACGGCTTTGTAATGAAATCACAATATGAGGCTGTCGGTGACCTCATTTTATTCTAAGGTTCTGTAGTAGGTATAGACTCTATACAATAAGGAGGCAAGTGGTTCTTATAAATGTATTTAGGACAATTATGTGATGATATCAGTTTTTCTTTCTATTGTTCCTCATGTCAGACTTTGTCGTGAGGTTTTTGATTGTGTTCTAAATAAAATAAATATGATTACTCTATTTCATACTACTATGATATTTACAATATCATTCTTACTTTTATATAACTGCTGTCATTGGTTATGTCGGTACTAGCCCTTTGTCTATTTCTTTATATGTGTGTCACATAACGGACACTCAAAGCTCTTCTTCAAAAAAAGTTCCACGAAATGGTAGATTTTTGCTATATCTCTGGCTTATCGAAACGAAACAAATTACAGTTTTTACATCCAATCGAAGGCTTGGAACTACGTACATTTAGAAAAAAAACATTCTGTAGCGAATGCGTAAAACTAAACAGACGAGCAATAGGTTTAAGATAGTCTAAATAGCAGATTATTTATTAATGTTTATTTGAAAGACGTTTGAGATGGTAAGCCTATGAGAGGAATTAATAGAAGAGATCCTAACTAAACACCTCGTACAATCATAAATCAATTTCAATAAGAACCCGCATAAATTAGTTTCACCAATTTGCTTTATAATGAAATTAGTTAGATATGCTTTATAAACTTAACCTCGGTATTCGAACTACTGGTACATGAACACATATGAACCAAGATATCAAGTTTTGAGCTGCAAAACTTTAAAGGCACTTCATCTTTACTTAAACTACAAAGGTGCAGTTGCGACTATCTTATAAGTAGTATACGAACTTTGTAGTTCATTTGGCGGTCACTACCACAGACCTGTATTTGTAGTGTAAAGGTCTGTTGTCGCTACCATGGTACCATATGCAACCAACTTTATAACGGACAGGCTCTATCCGCATAATTCCACCGAAATGCAAAAATCTGCTAGAAATATGTAGGTGTTACCGAAGTACCACTCCAGTTCTTCGCAACAAGAAAATATTTGAACTACCTACCATGTTTATTGTAGGACAAGATTCAAAAATACCAATCAGTTGGACTGCATGCTCGTCTGCTATTTCTACATTATAAAAAAATCTTCTAAAAATATACTTTGCAAAAGACGTTGTAGCTCCAATGTTTTTTGATGCACGTGTTTCACAGAAATAAGTGCTTCAATTAAGGGTGCATTGTAATAAAACGCGATCAGACCGATCTGTCTGGTTATCGAGCGTTGGAGGCGAGCGATAAGGGCTATCGTAATCTGATTAATTGGTGACTCATAAATGTAGACCGTATAACCCACGCACGACCCTCCGTATCGCATCCCGACCCGAAACTTATTGTCTGATTGTGGAATTACTTGCCGATTACATCATTGTTTACTGATTTCGTACTTGACAATAGCGTTATGACTGGACATAGATGATAGCGATGTTAGGTTGAGGGGACTATTATATAAGTTAAATTTAACAAGCTTTTATTCCTCCTTATTAAATTTTCCCTTATTAACATTTTAAAAAGGCTTTGTAAGCGCCCATTTTGGATATATATGGAACTCCTGTGTAAAATTTAATCATTATGCACCTATCAGTCTTAAATATACGTTATCTGTAAGTCAGATTGCTATTACAGTTTTAATAACTCGATTAGCCTGTACACTTCGGTCATAAATCGTATAAGTGGGCGTTTAGGTAAAAGAAATATGTATGTGTATGCGGAAGTGTTTAAATATGCAAATAGGGCTTATATAGGCTTATGTAAGTTGCTTACAATATAAAACATATAACTTTTCGACCGTACTTTTTACATGAATATCCTCAATTATGTTAAGGATTATATTCACGTATTTCATAATAATATAATATACTTGTAATAGCTACATATTCTCAGAATACCATAAAAATGTAAAAGACATTACGGTACGCCGCTTTGTGCTGTAAAGTATAGTATAATGAAGGTATAATTATGAATCAGGTTTGTTATGTAATAAAGCACATACTTTTGACGCAGATTTTTCTTCCTAATTTTCATTTTTTGAAATGAAATTAGCAATAAAAGAGCTACCCTATTCGATACATTGTATATTATGTACTCGCATTACAGCTAATCCACTATTCACAAGGTTTCTATTACGAAAGTCACCATATTTTTACGATCGTATTGTTTTAGCAAAGTTAAGGTATTCGGCTAACCTCTGAATATTTTATAAGCACACGGCACCGCCTACTTGTAGGTCATTGTTTATAGTTTAGGGTTAGGTATAAGTATGCCTAAGGCTTTTACAAGGTAGAGTTATTAATAAGTAGAGTCGACCTTGATACAAGAACGGTTAGAACGACAAAGATGTCTATGTCTCTACGGTGTTAGGCAACGGAGAGAAAGGGAGGGGAAGGGGTATAGAGATAAGAAGAGATATGGAGCAGAGATAGAGAAGTGGAACGAAAGTAGAGTTACTAGATAACTATTCATACTAGAGTTGAAGATAGTGTCTCGATTTGTCCATGAAGAAAAATAAAATATGATTTACACTATTGAAAGGGCTGGACTGACGATATTTTTTTCTATACTAATATTTTCCAATGTCTCTTAGATCGTCAGAATCTAGTCAGACATTCTTATCAGGGATAAACTTTGCTAAGATACGGAGCAGTTGTAAAAGAAAGTACAAGAACGTATTGAAACAATGCACGATTTTCAGATAACAGTGTTTTGTGAGCTTTGTTTGCGGTTGGATTGTTGCCAGCGGTCCTTTAGCCGAATTAAATTTAATATAAGAGTCTAGTCCCCACAAATTAAGCTAAATTTAAATCCGTGCTACTAAGTAATTTACGTTGTGCTCTGGATTTAAAATTTACTTGTTACTGGCAGTGGAACAATTCGGCAAATAGTGTTATGTAAATGAGGCAATAAAGCTACGTGCTGTCTTTTATCGCATGGAGAATTTGGAACATTTTGCATTTGTCCCACGTCTAGACTTCCATTTAGGAAGCGGGCCATGTTTTAAGTTGACCAATTACATACGGCCACAAAATTTTCACGGGGTAATAAAGAAATATCAATAATACTAGCTGACCCGGCAAACGTTGTGTTGCAATATAAATAAAAAAATGTTAAGGGTGAACAACCCTTATCACTTAGGGGTGTGAAAAATAGATAGTAGCCGATTCTCAGATCTACTGAATATGCATATAAAATTTGATGAAAATCGGTAAAGCTGTTTCGGAGCTACGGTAACTAACATTATGACACGAGAATTTTATATATAAGATTTTATTTTCAAAACAACATTATATAATTTTTGCTTGATGTTACGTAAGTGGAAGTGAAACTTTTGTCTTTGTGGATCTCTACGGCAAATTCAACAAACGGCAAAAACTGAAAGCTACAGTACCACGCTGAGCTCAGTTTGAATAGGATTGAATTCTAAACGCGAAATTCAGTAACAATAGCTTAGAAGGAATTTCCATTTAGTGTTCTCGGTTGCTGGATTTGAATAAGTACTTAAATCTTGTGTGTACTTTGCATATCGGGACTTTTGGGTCTTATTCCACATATTAAAAACCGTTGCCATGGTTTAGACTAAGTCAAACAATATACTTGATGTGGGCTGAGGCGAGGTCTGAGCTGGCGCTCTGCCAGCTGTCGTCGCTTCGACGTCTCGGCCGCCCGAAAACGCAACTCAAGATAAACGCCCAGACGGAGCTTTATTTGAGCCAGTTTCCTACTCCACAACTTGTGTAGCACCAACAATTAGTGTAATGAACAGTCCCATATCCCATATAACACTGATGTCTACCAAAGATACAAAATCTTCCGACATTTTGTTTACTTCGACAGACGTCTTTTTTTTTTTTTTTTTTTTTTTTTTTTTTATAATATAAGAGTAGCAGACGAGCATGCAGTCCACCTGATGGTAAGTGGCTACTGCCGCCCATGGACATCTGTAATCAACCCCAGATAGGATTAGATATTCCTACCTGAGGTCGGCCACAGATGCGCCGCTACCCCTGAGGACTAAGCTGGAACGCCTCGGAAAAGTCTGTCTCCCTTACCACACCCTTCAAACCGGAACACAGCAGCGCTTAACACTGCTGTTATTAGGTAGAAATAGGTGTGGCGGTGGTGCCGCCGGAGTCGAACCACAAAGGGTTCTACCACCTTCAATCTCTTTCTTCTTCTTTTTCATAAAAGAAAGAAGAATGTATAGATAATTGCATCATGCCTTTAAATTTCAAATTAGGACGTGAATCGGGAAGTCGTGCCTGGAAAAAAAAATAAATTCGAAAGGAACGTTAATAGGAAATTTAGTCCCCGAAGATTCCACAGACGATGAAGATTATGTCTGAATGAAACAATTTTGTTGTTCAATACGACTTAATTTGATGGTCCTTTCCCTTAAGACTTCTTTCTCATTTTAGTTATAAATATTCGTAGCTTGTTTAAGTTACGTAACTCTGATACTAATGTATACAAGCATCATTTTAACATTGCTACTTATTAACTGTACTTTTATACAGCAAGAATTACCAGAAAAGCTAATAGGCTTATACGGATAAAATATGATCTGGAGACGATATACATATGTAGGCGGTGGTATATATTCATAAAACTTGAACGAGCATGGTCAAGTGTGTCTGTTGGCGACGAGGGCTTTCCGAGACGCCTTAGATTATCTCCGTTACACCGGATCAGTGTCACCCTTCTGATTCGCAATGACATTCTGACGTATATTTATCGCCAAAAAGGGTTATATTTACCGACTCACAGACGAGTCGGTAAATAATACAAATATAGCAAAATATTATTTTTTATCACGGATGGTTCAGGTTATTTCGAATGGTACAGGATCCCTAGTATAGTTTTCATCATTTATTAATAACAAGCTGATTTTTCGTGAGTAGCTTCGTTTCGACAAGACGCCCAACATTTTTCCTTACAGCAATGTTGGTAAATGGTAGCTTGATGGGGCAGCAAGGATAAAATATGTTGACCGGACGAATTCTAAAAATTTATTACTAACCAAATTTTTCTTTGTTAATTATCAAGATAATTATTTAAATAACGTGAAAAAATATTTGTCCTACAAAATATAAGGTTTTATTAAGGCGTCCCCCCTCTCCAACATGTATCATAAACAAGGCCATGAAAAATAATTACTAACCAGCTGATTTTTTTTTTATTGGCTGTCTACCATTTACATAGTCTACCATGCACATTGTCCTACAAATTACATGGTATGTCATCTCGGACCTACGCTGAAAAGATGTTAATTCCGCAGGATTTTTTTTTTATTAGTAACTGTAGGACAAAGGTATCACGTGATAGGATAATATAATTTTTATCTAAATAAAACAATGTCCTACAAAAAAAAGGGTAACTTTTATTAATCCTACAAGATTTGTAATTTAACTATAATATAATATAAATAAACTATAAAACTGGCGGACTGGAATAACGTACTTCGCAATTTGTAGGACAATGTGGGTAGTAAGCTGTGTAAATGTTAGACAGCTAATAAAAAAAAATCAGCTGGTTAGTAATTATTTTTCATGACCTTGTTTATGATACATGTTGGAGACGGGGGACGCCTTAAAAAAAACCTTATATTTTGTAGGACAAATATTTTTTCACGTTATTTAGATAATTGTCTCGATAATTAATAAAAAAAAAATCGGTTAGTAATATTTTTTTTTGATTCGTCAAATCAACATATTTCATCCCTATTATTTTAGTTATAAACCACAATCGAGAACTTTCGTACGAGAATTTGTTGGGCGTCTCATTGAAACGAAGCTATTCTGGAACACTCAGCTTGATACTAATTATTTTTACATTAAGTATTAGTACTACAACTTTTAAGTGTAGGTCCGAGATGACATACCATGTAATTTGTAGGACAATGTGCATGGTAGACTATGTAAATGGTAGACAGCCAATAAAAAAAAATCAGCTGGTTAGTAATTATTTTTCATGGCCTTGTTTATGATACATGTTGGAGAGGGGGGACGCCTTAATAAAAACCTTATATTTTGTAGGACAAATATTTTTTCACGTTATTTAAATAATTATCTTGATAATTAACAAAGAAAAATTTGGTTAGTAATAAATTTTTAGAATTCGTCCGGTCAACATATTTTATCCTTGCTGCCCCATCAAGCTACCATTTACCAACATTGCTGTAAGGAAAAATGTTGGGCGTCTTGTCGAAACGAAGCTACTCACGAAAAATCAGCTTGTTATTAATAAATGATGAAAACTATACTAGGGATCCTGTACTAGAATACTTCCAAAAGTGATTCTCAAGTGTCTACCTACATGTAACTAAATGTAGCAATAATTAATTATAACGTGTGACTCCACGCGAGTCACCTCTATAAATAGATAATCTGATCATCGTTACCAACGGTGCATTTATTATTTTCCGCACTTTTACTTCAACTTATTTTTACATTATGTATACTTACGCACACCTATTGATTGGTTCGAGTTAAACTTTTACATATTGTTTACTTGTATGTATTACGTGCGAGTATGTTGAGCTCAGGTCCTTCCCGGAACTAGGGAAGCTTGGCGCATGCATACTCTTATATCCGTATCATGTCCGTTGTAACAGGTGATTAATTTCGATTATTTTGTTTTAGGTGGAAGAAATACGAGAGATGATAGACAAGATACAAACGAACGTGGAAGAGGTGAAGAAGAAGCACAGTGCCATCCTATCAGCGCCGCAATCAGATGAAAGTAAGTTATTGTTAATAAATTGTTATTTGAATTAGCGTCTCATCACTTTCTTATCTTGCACCGTTCTCAATTGATTTAAGATCGAAGTGACATATTATCTCGTTTTATATTTCTGTTACCCAATTTTTCGACTATCTGACTTCTGACTTCTGTTACATGTTATAACGTTCCAGAAATCTTTATATTTGTTCTCCGTGACATTCTATATCTGGTTCTTAATAATGTATATCGCGAGATACTTTTCTCTCAAAATCTATCTAGACTAACTCTTTCGTCTTTTCTGTTACTGGTTATAAAACTTTCTCTATTTTTAATCTCAATTTTATTTCTATGACATACCTTTGCTTGACAGCCATCTGAAACTTCGCAACTTACATAGTTCAATATACTTAGGTTTCTATTCTGGGTTATTTTTTGGAGTTTACTCCTTAAGAAACGATTTGAGTTATAAGGCCCGGTGCGGAAATTTTATGAGGAGTAAAATCAAGTGTAACACGAAAAGTTGAGGCGTTACGTAGAAAGAGACAAACATATATATCTGTAGGATTGAACGTGTAAAAGAAGGAGATGGAATACATTACACAGCGTATCTCATTCTCGGGGTCTCCTCTTTGCGCGATACTTCGTAGTCTCACTGTATAGTTCACTACCTTCAGTCTGAGAGTTGAATGAGTGCGTATGTTTGTACGTGTGTGTTGCGCGCCTGCGTATTACGAAGTTCTGCCACAACTTGTATACTGCTGCCGAGTACAGGGTATGCATGCTGTATAATAAATGCATATAGTAGCATCTATTGTATACATCTATATACAACGTACATAAACAGCAACCTAACCATCAAGTTTTAATGTTTTTATTATTATTATTATGTATATTATTTTGTAACATACTTTATGTAATACGCATTATTGAAGTAATATAAATAATCCGAATAATTACAGATATATGTTTGTTTCTCTTATCATTTTAGCAGATGCGTTCATTTACCCTTTTTTTCTATTCGATATATATCATAATTATCGTTCGTAAGGAGTAAACTCCAATCGTGCGTCGTAGCTGACAAACACACACTTTTTTTTTTTTCTTACAAATTATCGCACATTTATATTAAGTCTATTCATGAAATTTTTAACACGTTTGATTTCGAAATCTTTACATCCTTACAACAACCTTTTCCTGGAATAACATGTATCACTTATATAAAACAACATGGTTTCCCTTTGCGATCAGCAAACGAGGGAAATTGCAATTTATAGCAGTGAATGGGTAACCCATGTGTGATATAATAGTCCCGTCAAATGCGATGTATGTTCTTGACGTGTTTAGAATGCAACCCACGTTATAATGGTGGAAAAGTGGAGAATAGAAATGAGCCAGAAGTTATGAATGCACTGTGGGGCTTTTGCGAGCATTAGATCGTTCGAGTTATAATGACTTTGACCGATGGAATGAATGCAATTTAACTATCATTTCACTAGAACTGACTGACTATAAATTTATTACTGTGCAACTGTGCATATTTTACTTCTTATATATTTTTTTCTAAGTGTATAACTAAAGGATTTTTAGACGTTATAAGTGATTGTCTAGCACAATATTTTGTTTGTTTTGTCATTATGTAAAAAATATTATGATTGGTTTGATTCGAGAAGTTCGTTAACTCTATAACCGGTAATAACCGGAAACCGTTTCCTTAAATGGCACTACTTCCCACTATCGTTTGCCAAAATATTCAGAAGCGCTTTCGAAATAATTATCGATTCATTTGACCAACTGGGCATGAGTCTTTACTTAGATTTATAAAGGTTAAAAGTAAAGGCTACCAGTTTCCTCAAATCAGACGATACATTTCACAGATTTCAATATACTTTTGCATCTGATATAATATAGTGATAAATAATATAGTTTGTCGTTTTTTTTTCTTTTGTTGCTTTGTAACACTTGCTGCAAATTCTCTACAATCACCCAGGGCTGACTGGTAGAGAATGCCATCAGGCATTATGTTTGCCCTTTTGTGCATTTCATTTTAGAGGTGATGCAATAATTTTTTTATAAAATAAAATAAATAAATATAGTGATATATTTTACCTACGTTAGTATCAACGTGTATGCTCATTCGAATGTTCGTACAAATCAATTGTATTGAGTGCACAATGCACATGTAGGACAAACTACATTAGTATATAATGTTGTAGGTACGTAAGTTTGATTCTAAACCGGTGTTCGAACAAGTTATTAGCATTAAGCTCGCTGCTCGTACACAAAGCGTCAAACTGTCTGGCTTTGAAACATTAATGTTTATTACGTACACATTTACACAAATAGTGCTATTGAAATCGATTGAGTGCTTGTGCGTGTGATTAAATGGAGTTAATTATCGCTTTTATGATTCTGTACTCAAAGGGTAAATTTAATATTACTATTACTAAGCCTTTTTTCTGTCTGTCACAGATAATCTATATTTCTCTTAAACCATAACAAATAGACACTTAAATATTTTACAGAGTGTATCGGAACCCTCTGTTCTGGCGAGTGTTGAAATTCAACTCGCGTCGGACCAATTTTTTTTTATCTTTACATAATATATTTGAATGTTTATGTTTACGTTATTTGATACATAATATATCGAACCCACGCTATTTTGTAGACGTACTTAGTGCTTAATAAAGTAAAACGAAATATTGAGTGGTATCAAACATTATTCAAAACAATTTCTTAGCTACTTATTTGATCTTTCTTATATAATTTGTAAGCAAATAGCGTGGGTCACTCTCGTAAGTATTAAAATATTCCAGCAGTTAATTTCTATACATAAGGCACTATAAGTCACCATATAAATATCTCGCCATTCAAATATTTGCGTTGGGGTGAGTATTTATGGCGCGTGGGTGTTTATAAGAACTTCACTCTGTTCTATTAACGTCACAGGATTACTGCAAGTCGCGTGGGATGATCGAGCCAGTTCGTTGGTATCGGTGTTATATTAATTGGATGATATTTGCGGCGCGGGGGCGTCCGTCTGCCTCCGGATCATTACAAACTTTATGATAATTTCGTCTGAAAAACGTTATCGATATCGACATTGCGTGGGTTATCGCGTAACAAATATAGAACGATGGGTAACTTGAGAGAACAAAGATAAATTTCGGGAATATACAGAATGTACCAATATGTTTAGCGGGTCCAAATTATAATGATGCACTTCATTAACTTATCTACGATAACAAAAGTATATTACTGTCGGGAAAACACACGAAAACTACAACGTATCATGAAACCTTTCTTATCACACCTCGTTTGTATGCAAAGCCTAACCATAGCTGCATAACAAATTCTTGTCCGAATAAAATAATTACAATAAATTTGAACTAGAAAAATACTAGTTTTATTCTAAAAATAAAATACTACAACGGACAAAGTACATTTCATTAAAGTCGATCTTATTTTTCCGACACGAAAATTGTATAGTGGTAGCGGTAATAAGCGAGCTTCCTACAAAAAGTCTACAGTCAGAGTTGATTTTAGTTCAGCCAGAACCCATTCAATGAGAACCCGACGCGTTTTACTGTTATTTCTCGCTGAGTTTTCAAATCCAGAGCATAAATTGTGGTTTTGCATTAAAAGTTTTATGACGTTCTTTACTTTAATTCCATTTCGATTTTATACGCGACATATAAATTTATCGTTTCGCTTATGGTTTGGCAAAATCTATATTAATAAATAGACTCTGCTGACCGAGTGACTGACTGAATGACTCATCGTCGTAGAGTCTAAAGTAGTGAACATAGAAACGTGAAATTTGGACAGTGCGTTTATTTTCTTTTTGGTATCCAACCTATAGGGGTGAAAGTTTGTTTGAAAATCTGCTAATTTTAAAGTAATCTGTATATTAAAAACTAGTAGAATACCTTTCCCAAGGGTTACTTAACTCTACACTTGACTAATAACAAAAAACAATAATGTTGAAGTGATTTCCATATGTTTTTTATGCATCAATCAAGGGTCCTTAATGGAATATTAAATACCAGAACTATACGATGATTTTAAAACCAGTGACACTTGATGCGCTATGAATTATACTGATTATAATTGACCCGACCCTAATTGACTCTAGCGCTTTAGCGTCAACTCACACGTACAACTTTGAATTCACACCAATTGTTAGCGACGTCTTCAACCCGTTAGAATTAGTTATGTATAATAAGAGTTTTAATTGAAAATAAAAGATAATCTAAATTAGGTATTAGGGATATTTATAAGAATGTAATTTGATAGAATAGGTTGTTTTATTAGTTAGAATAGTTTTAGAAATATTAAATGCTAGAAATAATTAAAATATAAATAGTAACGAAAAGAGTTACACGTGTCAGTTACACGTGCCAGTTACACGTGTCACCATTATAACCTTGTAACCTTGTGAACCCCGAATTATCCTTGGACACGTCGCGACAGGTCCGAAAGACAGAAAGAGACGCGTGAAGCGAGCTGGGTATATGCTCGCACGCCATTGGCCTACAGAGGCATATTACTAGTGAGACCTGTCGCGCGTTCCGTACCTTAATCGGGGTATAATATAGGTCCGATTTGCGGACTATGTACAGTCGAATTCCTGAGCTTCTATGGAAATATACGCATTGAAAGATAAGAACATTGGAAGGTTTTCTTCGGTCGACCGGCACCTCTCCCGATACGTCACATTGTTTGGTCCTTATACGTCGGATAGGGAAGAGAAGAAAAAACCGAAGATGCCTACCGTTCGTTCAAGGTCACCGTCACGCTCCAAGCAGGAAGAACGAAGCTCAGAAGAACAAGAACGGACTGGTCGATTTTCACACCTACGGACACCGTGACTGCGTCAACGTCCACATCTCGTCACACGATCGCCACCGCCTCAACCGCCGGCATCCGCCTCGACGCATGGAAGAAGAACGCGCGCCGCGACGGCCGCGACCGCAGCCGCCGCCGGACGCCACCGCGACCGAGGCACCGAGCGCGACGACTACGACTACGACTACGACCGCGACCGCGACCACAACGACGAGTAGAACTACGCGCACCGCACCGACCGCGACTGCGCCCGCACGCAGCGTGTCCACGAATCCCGCGACTACGATGCCCGCACCCGCGAGCATCCCGCACCACGAACCACACACGCATCTGAAGAACATTGGAAGGCCTAGCGTCCCTCCGTTCGCGTCTTCAGACACCGTGGTACCTCGGACGACCAGATCCTCAAGGTCACGCAAGGCAGAACTCAGAGCACAAGTGGAACTTCAGAAAAAGCAGCTAGTGGCCGCGGAGACCGCCGCAGCCCTCGCACGCACCGAACTGGAACTTGCACAATGCGACTCCGAAGATGAAGTAGACAACGAATTTGAAGCTGAACGTCACTCGCACATCGAACAATGGGTCCAACACACCGCGTCTTACGTGGAAGCCCCGAATGAAAAGGAAGTACCTTCACACAAGAGCGAACTTAAAGAACTCGCCGACGCCATTATCGTCGCCGCGCGCACAACGCAACCAACGCCTGCGGCTCATAAGGTATGGGACTTACCCGACTTCAACGGATCTAACGAAGAATGGCTGCCTTCAAGAGGTCATATATGGACAGCGCGGAGCAGTTTAACGACGTACAGAACATGGCTCGCCTAAGAAGAACAATAAAGGGAGCCGCCAGAGAAGCAATACGAAGCCTGCTTTTCGCATCGTCGGAACCTCAAGAAATCCTCGCCGCGTTAGAACGTCGTTTCGGGAGACCAGAGCAACTAGTTCTCGCAGAAGTTGAAAGGATGAAGGACTTACCCCGTATTAGCGACGCACCCAGGGACATCTGCGCATTCGCGAGTCAAGTCAGCAACGCCGTTACAACGATAGAAGCTTTGAAGAAAGTCCAGTATTTATATTCACCGGAGATCACAAGAGTCGTCATTGAGAAGCTGTCACCCATACTTCGGTATCGATGGTTCGACTTCAACGCCAGCATGGGCCACGATGAACCAGAACTGGTGAAACTTAAGAAGTTCCTCAATTCTGAAGCTGATTTGTGTGGATCGTTTGCACCGCCCGAACTGATTAAGAAGAGGTTCGGGCAAAGAAGATTCCCTGTCCACACAACGCAAGATGACGAAGAAGAAACGCACATTGTAGCAACGTCATCGGAACCATATAAGAAGAACTGCTTCCATTGCAATGGAGATCACTGGCTCACCGAATGCAAGAATTTTAAGGAAGCAACAACCGATGAGAAATGGGAAATAGCGAAACAGAAGCGTTTATGTTTCAAGTGTCTGCGACTGAGACACGTACGAACGAATTGTAAAGCACAGCCGTGCAGAAAATGTAAGAGACCGCACCACACGTTGTTGCACTCGGAGCTGACTCGCACAACAGCACCGTCTACGCAACAACAGAAGCTCGCACCGTCCCCCTGTAATCAAGCAAAGGAAATAGAAGATGTTCGTCCCGTCTACGCCGCAGCGGATGGGGCAAGAATTTATTTGAAGATGATGCCTGTCGATATCTACGGACCCAAAGGATCAGCCCGCGTACTAGCACTACTAGACGAGGGCTCAACGGTTTCCCTGCTGGACGCCTCCATCGCCTCACGTATTGGGGCCACGGGGGAAGAAAAAGAATTAATATTGGAAACCGTCGGTGGGAAAATAATCACCAAAGAAAAGTCACAGAAAATGGATCTGAAGATAAGAGGCATACACAGGAGGGACAAACGAGCCTTGAGAGGCGTGCGCACCGTTGAAGAACTGAAGTTGTCACCTCAATATGTAGATGGGAAATCTATTGAACGATGCGACCATCTGAAGAATTTAAAGAATGAATTAGTATATGAAAAAGGAAGGCCCGCACTGCTCATCGGTCAGGACAACTGGGACCTCATAGTCTAAAGGAAGATCGTGAAAGGGAAACGAAGCGAACCTGTGGCTTCTCTCACAAGCCTGGGTTGGGTACTTCACGGGGGCCACACCGGGATAGCTTCAGTTCACTTCATCAACCATTGTCGAATAAATAATAAAGAAGAATCACTTGAAGAATTAATTAAGAAGCACTTCGAATTAGACTCAATTGGAATAAGAGAACGACGTCCTAGCAACGATGCAGATGAACGAGCGTTGAAGATACTTAAAGAATCTACAAGGCAGTTACCAGATGGAAGATACGAGTCCGGGCTTCTGTGGAAATCTGAAGACGAGAGGTTGCCCAATAACTACACTCAAGCTCGCAACAGGCTGCTGGGTATTGAAAAAAAACTGGATAGAGATGCAACCCTCAAAGAAGAATATAGCAAGCAACTAGGCAACCTGTTGACAAGCGGGTACGCCGAAGAAGCGCCGGAGAACATCACAATGGGCCGGACTTTCTATCTTCCTCATTTCGCCGTGAAACATCCATTGAAAGGGAAGATTCGAATAGTATTCGACGCCGCCGCTAAGCATGAAGGGAAGAGCCTGAACGACGCGCTGCTACCAGGTCCAGACCTACTCCAATCTCTCTTTGGGGTATTAATACGATTCCGAGAGGGGCCCGTAGCAGTCGTCGCTGACGTGAAAGAAATGTTCCTGCAAATCCAGATAAGAGAGGAAGACCGCGACAGCCTACGCTTTCTTTGGCGAGGTGAAGACCGAGGATCGAAGCCCAAAGAATATAGAATGAAGTCTGTAATCTTCGGCGCCTCGTCTTCTCCAGCAACGGCTATCTACGTGAAGAACATCAACGCGGAGCAACATGCAAAGGAACATCCGAGGGCAGCCCGAGCAATCATCCGCAACCATTATATGGATGATTACCTACAGAGCTTTTCTACAACGGAAGAGGCGGCATCCGTTGCTGACGAAGTAAATCAAGTGCACAAGAAGGCTGGATTCATATTGAAGCAATGGGCCAGCAATAAAGAAGAAGCCTTAGCCAAGATAGACGCGAACGAGAATATTAAAGAAAAAAGACTTGGCCAAGAAGAAGAGAAAACATTAGGTATGAGGTGGCTCGTACAAGAAGACGCATTAGCCTTCAACGTCGGTCTCAGAAACACACCATTGGAGGTCAAGAATGGCAACAAGAAGCCCACGAAGAGAGAAGTCACCAGCGCAGTAATGTCTACCTTCGACCCGCTTGGACTCGCTACCCCAGTCCTGATAATGGGGAAAAGAATCATACAAGACCTCTGGAGAACCGGAGTCCAGTGGGACGAAGAAGTCAATGAGGAACAGCATCGCGCCTGGGAAGAATACGCTGGGAACGTCAAGTCCTTGAGCTGCTTGAAGATACCTCGATGTCTAGCACCAACAACGAGATCGGGCGAAGTACACACCTTCGTCGACGCCAGTGAAACCGCATACGCCGCCGCCGTGTATTGGAGGTCAACAGCTGACAACGGGGAGGTCAACATCAGGCTGATGGCTGGGAAGGCGCGAGTGGCCCCAGTGAAAGCCACATCGATTCCCCGCCTCGAACTACAAGCTGCTCTGTTGGGTGCAAGACTGGCTGCGTCCGTATGCGAAGAAACCGATCTCACTGTTACCAGTAGAGTATTCTGGTCGGACTCCACGACCGTTCTACAATGGCTGAAGGCGGACCCACGACGATTCAAGGTGTTCGTTGCACATAGACTCGCCGCCATAGAAGAACTCTCTAAGCCGAACGAATGGAGGTGGGTATCCACCAAGGACAACCCAGCTGATGATGCGACTAGGAACACCCCACGAGACTTCAACGAAGAGGCAAGATGGTTCAGAGGTCCCGCGTTCCTTTACGGTCCGAAATCTGACTGGCCCGTAAAGATACTGAAACAAGAAGATGACTCTGAAATAAAAAAAAAGAGTGCCTGCACCATCGCCACCGTTAATGAAAAAGAGAAGTTGCTCGACCCTCGCAAGTTCAGTAATTGGTGGCGCCTTCTGAGGACGACGGCCAGGGTTCATATGTTTATAGACATGTGTCGAAGGAAATGCAACAAAGAAAACTCCGAAAAGAAGGCTAATGAAACTCACCTGTGTATCGACCGCAAGTATTTAAAGAAGGCAGAAGCGACATTAATAAGAAACAGTCAAGATGAAGCATTCGAACGCGACATAAATAGCATGAAACGAAATAAACCAATCGAACGTTCCAGCCGGTTGGGAAATGTGGACGTCACTCTGAACGATGACGGAATTCTTCGACTCCGGAGCCGGACATCGAAGATCGAAACGAATGGAAAAGGACTGCCGATCCTTGATGGGAGGGAGCACACAACCCAGCTCATTATAGAGCACTATCATCGGCATTTGTTGCACAGCAGTCACACCACTGTCATCAACGAGCTGCGACAGAAATATTGGATCTTATCGCTCCGGGAGGCCGTGAGGAAGGTCGCCTACAAGTGCCAGTGGTGCAAAATGCGAAGGACCAGGCCGCAGATGCCACCACCAGGTGACCTACCACGAGAACGGTTAGCACACAACCAGCCTCCCTTCACCTGCGCAGCAGTTGACTACTTCGGGCCGATGCACGTGACCATTGGCCGGCGACGTGAAAAACGCTGGGGTGCTCTCTTCACCTGCCTGACAACCAGAGCAATACATTTAGAATTAGCTGCGTCCCTCAGCACGAGTTCAATGATCATGGCCCTACGACGGATGGCAGCTCGACGGGGAAGCCCACGTGTCATATTCAGTGATAACGGAACGAACTTCGTTGGGGCTAATAACGAGCTGAAGAACGAAATTAAGAACATAAAAAACGAAGAGCTCATCAAGGCCGCTGAACAGGAGGGCATATTATGGAAGTTCATCCCTCCGGGAGCTCCTCACATGGGGGGAGCATGGGAACGAATGGTGCGGTCGGTGAAGGTCGCACTGGTCGCCGTCCTCGGGGAGAAGAGCCCGCCTGAAGAAGTCTTATACACGCTACTGACCGAAGTTGAGCATACGGTCAATTCTCGCCCTCTCACCCACTTGAGCGCCGATCCTCGAGACGAAGAAGCCTTAACCCCCAACCATTTTTTGATTGGTAGATCGTGCGGAGCTGCAGTCCTCGGGGAGTTCGACGACTCCTGTCTCGTGGGGAGAGCCGACTGGAAAACCATGCAACACATGGCGGACCACTTCTGGCGAAGGTGGATGAGGGAGTACCTCCCTACCCTCATGCCACGGCGAACCGACAAGGGCAAGAACACGGACTTCCGCGAGGGTGACATAGTCATCATAGCCGACGCCACGCTCCCGCGCAACACATGGCCGCGGGGGCAAATCGAGAAGACATTCCCTGGGCCTGACGGGAGAATCCGCATCGTCGACGTGCGAACAAGGGGCGGAACGCTGCGCCGACCGGTGTCCCGACTCATCGTGGTGAACCAGACGCCGCCACCTGAGGATGGAGTGTCCGGACCGCCGAACACTGGGGGGAGATTGTTAGCGACGTCTTCAACCCGTTAGAATTAGTTATGTATAATAAGAGTTTTAATTGAAAATAAAAGATAATCTAAATTAGGTATTAGGGATATTTATAAGAATGTAATTTGATAGAATAGGTTGTTTTATTAGTTAGAATAGTTTTAGAAATATTAAATGCTAGAAATAATTAAAATATAAATAGTAACGAAAAGAGTTACACGTGTCAGTTACACGTGCCAGTTACACGTGTCACCATTATAACCTTGTAACCTTGTGAACCCCGAATTATCCTTGGACACGTCGCGACAGGTCCGAAAGACAGAAAGAGACGCGTGAAGCGAGCTGGGTATATGCTCGCACGCCATTGGCCTACAGAGGCATATTACTAGTGAGACCTGTCGCGCGTTCCGTACCTTAATTCGGGGTATAAATATAGGTCCGATTTGCGGACTATGTACAGTCGAATTCTGAGCTTCTATGGAAATATACGCATTTGAAAGATAAGAACATTGGAAGGTTTTCTTCGGTCGACCGGCACCTCTCCCGATACGTCACACCAATAAATTAACTGCAATTTTCTGTTCACACCAATAATTTAAGTGCTATTTTCTGTTCACACCAATAAATTAACTGCAATTTTCTGTTCACACCAATAATTTAAGTGCTATTTTCTGTTCACACCAATAATTTAAGTGCTATTTTCTGTTCACACCAATAAATTAACTGCTATTTTCTGTTCACACCAATAATTTAAGTGCTATTTTCTGTTTACACGAATAATTTAAGTGCTATTTTCTGTTCACACCAATAAATTAACTGGTATTTTCTGTTCAAACCAATAATTTAAGTGCTATTTTCTGTTCACACCTATATTTTAACGGCTGTTTTCTGATCACACCAATAAATTAACTGCTATTTTCTATTCACACCAATAATTTAACTGCTGTTTTCTATTCACACCAATAATGTAAGTGCTGTTTTCTGTTCACAGCAATAATTTAACTGCTATTTTCTAACCTTACATGCTTAAACAAGATATTATTTGTGCATTTTGTAAGATGGCAGAAACGATAAGGATATAGGATACAACCAGGGAGGTACCACCGGCACGCCTATTTCTAGCGTGAAGCAAGTTCTTGCATTTTGGCGGTATCTTGATCCCGTTTTTCTTGTTCCTCTTGATCTTGAGTAAAATTTATTTATAGGCTCCAAAAATATTTATTACAATTTCTGTATATAAATTTAAAAAAATACAGGTCATAAGACTGATAGTAGGCGGATATTTGTTATTTATAGTACCATTGTTGTATATTTATAGTATGCTAGAGTCTCGCAATAACTATAGTTGTTACGCAGAACAACGCGACAATAATACCGTCCGCGTTATAAATAAATACTCGACACGTCGCTATCGAAGTTCCGATCGCTTTTGTACCGCTGTTCGTCTAACAATGTGTTATTAATAATACATCAATTCAGTCGTACACACGCATAAATACATACAAAGTTCGTATGTGATGATGTAGGAAGTTATTCCGTGTTCTGTTGTCGATCATAATGGTTCTGCTATGCAGAAGAGTTCATCTTTTATATAAAATTCTCGTGTCACAGTGTTAGTTACCGTACTCCTCCGTAACGGCTGTACTGATTTTCATCAAATGTTATATGCATATTCGGTAGGTCTGAGAATCGGCTACTATGTATTTTTCATACCCGTAAGTGATAAGGGTTGTACACCCTTAACATTTTTTTTATTTATATGGCAACACGACGTTTGCTGGGTCAGCTAGTTTATCTATAGGTATTTATTTGTACTGTGTAGCTAATATCTGTCAGGAATTTAATTACAAACCGTTTGCTTGTAAACTGTTACTAACCATATTGTCTCATAATGAGACGTTGACCTCAAGGGGGTGTAATCATAGACCCCGTAGGGACAGGTGTGAGGTACATTAACCAATTAATGCTTACTTAATATAAATGCGTTTGGACTAAGCTTTCTCTGTAAATCATTAATAAAATCTTATTAACGAATTTTTAAATACTGGTCCGGACTAAGTAATATCTACTCATTCTCTTGCGTGTAATTGTGGGCAATCCTTTTACTCTGCGATGGCCGGTAGTTACTCAAAACTTAACTATTTATTCAATTAAAAATAAATCATTACTAAAAACCTACAGTTAATTCTCCCATGTCGCCTATCAAAAATGTATCGTAAAAGCGGTAATTTCATAGCGCACGACGTTATGTCGTGAAACTTGGTATTTAATTTTATGTTTTACGGAAGTGCCGACTTTTTGCGGCAGGCGAGCCTCCATTGTGTCCGCTGACCTTTTCATAGTTCCTCGACGTAAAAGCATTCTCGGTGTCCCGAAGCTTTAACTCGTCGCTTTGGGAATATTTTTGTAGCTGGGTTGTGTTTTTGGTATTCTCAGTTCGAGTTATGCATGTGCAGACTATTGGTTGGAGGAGTTGGAGTATTTTTAAGCCTATTGGTTGGAGTATTTTTATATTCCACTCCTGGACACGTGTCTCTTCCCACTATGCTAGGAGCCTCGTCCCCACCAATACCAACGTTCTCCATCGCAGATTTGTACTTTGTATACGTATGTATTTATGTATATAAATAAACACTTTTAACACAAATTGTTGTACTAAAATTAATTTTATTTATAGTTCAATTATTCAATTATTGTACTAAAAAGTTTCTAAATTATTGAGTAAAATGTGGCAAAAATACGTTTTTCTTCTATCAATATAGCATTGTATTCCTGTAACTAATAGGTAGGTATTTATATTCCTGATTTATACAAAAGGGTAGGATAATTATGTCATTCCACTAAATAAAATAGTATCTAAGTAACGTAGTAAAGTTCAAAAGGGGTAGGAAACATGAAAACGATTTATGCTTCACGGAAAAGTGAAGTATGGCAACTTTGGTGGTAAGCGGCCCCTTTGTGTCGCCGAGCTTCCCTTGTCTTTGTTAAGCGTGCTTAGGATATTCATATGTTAAAGTTAGGCTGAAAATATTTAGGTCATTCAATTATTCTTATGTCAATATGCTGGGCAAATATAAATTTATAAAAATGTATATTAAACCTCTTGAATTGTAGATAGTTGAACTTCAACATCTTACGTTTAAACGTTTAAAAGTTTTGAATGAAGAAGGTTTGTATTCAATACATTGTATTTTATTTGACCTTATTTAAATAATTTAAATCATAATCTAAAGTCCACGCGAACAAAGCCACGGGCGGAAGCAAATTCTTTTTAAAACTTGTTACTTTGTTACACAGTAAATTTGATATAGTATATCCGTGGCATATCCAATAAACAGTTAGTCCTTTATTGATACTTTAGAACTATTGTCACCGTTTAATTCGGAAAAAAAGAAAACTGCAAGATATTGCAATTAATTGCAAACGCTTTCAATTCATAGGAATAATATGTCCCCTGTAGTCCCGGGACTAGAATAGGGCTACGGTATCCCCTGCCTGTCGTAAGAGGCGACTAAAAGGGGGTTTCCGGGGTTGCAGGCGGCAAGAGTGGGAGCTCGAACCGTCCAGCAAGCGACCCCGGGAAGGACGGCGGTATGTGTGGTCGCATACCGCCGTAAACACTACATGGTGTGGGAGGAGCGAAAACTGTTCCCCCAGAGCAGTCCCGAATGGGGCATCGCGCTTGGAGGACTCCGGTTGTGTTCCGTCGGAGATCTCGGAGTTCTCCACCAAGCGTTGAGGACGGCCACCGGGGGGGGTTTTAGTGCGGTAAAAATCCCACATAACCCGGCGTCGCTCCCACGTCGTCGGGTACCTTTTGAAGGTTTCCGCCTCGTAAACAAAAAAAAAAAGGAATAATATGTCACATTGATTTTCAAGAAAAGTATTCATGAAGATAAAATCTTAATAAAGGTAGCATAAAGAGATCAAGCAAAACGGGATTCCGACAAATTGGATTTTTAAAATCCCATTCGGAAATCTCTAAGGCAAGAATCGGCAGCCAAAAGTAGAATAGGTATGAAGTATTTTTCCGAGAAATCTTGCTCATACTAAATCGTTATGAGACGAACACTGGAAGTACTGGAACATATGGTATTTAAATCCGTACCACGCGTGAATATATTGATATGTCGATCTATTGAAAATATATTTATGTACATTATTTTGTTTTAGTCATAATAAACATTAGGATTGTTTAATAATTTTAATTTCTAGGGTGAATAAGTAAGTTAACGGGTCTTAATTACCGTACATACACAACTTGTCAAATTTTAAAATAACCCTCTCACCAAAGACTACAAATAGCTGCAATGAACATTGTGCATTTTCGACTTATTAAGTTATTCAAGCGTGGTACGGAAATTTAAAATACCTACGACAGACATCATCATCATCAAATATGTATTTTGGACATATACTACTTAAATCGTTCAAGGCATTTTAGATACTTTCTAACATGAATCACGACATGGTTTTCACGCTGTGTGATTCATAGCTACACTAATATTAAGATTATGTGAAATACGAGTATATATTTTACATAGTGGGTTCAGTGGCTAGTCTCTCTTCCATCGATCGATTTTTTTCACTGCTGCATGTGTCACTCTTAGAACAGCTTTCAGGCCATAGATTTGTATATTGGGGCTTGTTCAGTTCTTGATTATAACTTAACATGCCATAATCTATGGATTAGTAGATTACTCACTCCTAACAAGAAAATGTAACCAGTTTTGAGAATTGAAATAATTGCGTAAAAAAGTTTTGCCACGTATCCGTGCTGAAATGCCCTTTAAATATGTGAAATATTTATGTACTATGTAAATTACGCAGTATTAGTTATTTATTCGTAACTTTTCTCTAAAAATGTTTTTATTTTAATCAAGAATTAAAAAAAATAACTGACAAATCAGCCTTTTGTGACTTCATTACATGTCAAGGCAGCGAAGTATCTTTAGTAATCTATTGCCAGAACACAGCACTAATATATTGCACAGAACAGATATAGAACAATATAGTTTTTATGTATAGGACTACTTAATCTTAATTGGCCAATGCTGTCATCTACAGCTGACTCTAGTCACACTTGACGTCTATTTCACACTACTTTTAATGAAAAATGGGCGTAACGGCGGCGACACCACAGTCGATTCACAGTGACGAACTTCAATATCATCAGTCTCGCGTGTATTCAAAACCCTCATTAGCGCGGCAAAACAAACCGAGCGTTATGCAAAACAGAACCAACCCGACGATAATATCTCACCGGGGACTTTTCTCCAACACAACAATGTGAGAAAACTCCATCCAGCAACACAATGTGAGGCAAATACCGGGGGGATTCATGTGCGAATATTCGGAGTGTTACGCCTCGCACGTAATGTTTGAGTAAATGGAACAACATGTTTTCTTCTGCTTAAATTGTAACGAAAAATTCGTTCGTGGCTTCATTTGTATAACGGTATAGCTTTTGTTTTAAATTTATTCGAGTGATTGCGATTCGTGTATTTATGTGCTTGTATGTAAGGATTTTACGGATCATCTGTAGGAAGAAGTCGTTGTGTAATACGTATTACTTAATTGCTTGATATATATTACACATAGTTTCAACTTGTATAATGCAATTATATCCTCTGTGATTAATATCCTGTTAGATATATTAGAGTGAATCACTGGAAATGAGAAAATCACAGAGATATGTAGGATAGACACGTATCTTTCAGTAGTTTTGGAATTAGACAATAATTGCCATTAATTACAAATAAGTGGTCATTTAAGAATGTAAAACGTAAATGTTATATATAAAATTCTCGTGTCACAATGTTAGTTACCGTACTCCTCCGAAACGGCTTTACCGATTTTTACAAAATTTTATATGCATATTTAGTAGGTCTGAGAATCGGCTACTATCTATGTTTCATACCCCTAAGTGATAAGGGCTGTTTACCCTTAATATTTTTTTTATTTATATGGCAACACAACGTTTACCGGGTCAGCTAGTAATATATAATTATCGTATCACCATGTTGAAACGCAATTAAGTCATAATTGGATTGAACACTTTTGCAAACACCATTCTCTCTCTGTGTCATGTAGGTAAAATTTTCATCACTATTCAAAGAAACCCTGCTTAATTTCTAAATATTGCACAATTTAAACATACAATGACTAAGGCATTTTTTCTCTCGCACCCGCACTTTTACCCCACACGCATTCTATCGTTTTAATACATACTTTTCATGTCATGCATGCCACATACATGCGCACAAAACCGGCACGACAGGAATGAGGCCCTAAAAGCTTATTTCTCGATAAATCAATATAATAACACTAGCGCTTCCATAGCGATTCACACAGTCATTTCAGTTCGTTAATTATGCAATTTATTATATCAAATGCGTAATTGTCGTTGTTTCCTGAATGAATTGTGATTCTGCATTGACCCACGTGCAATTTACTTCGTTATTGACGATGAACATTTGTGCACAAAACCAGTGTCCTGTCATTATCCAGCTTTTCATCCGTATGTTAAATTATAGCAAATGGCGCGCGGTTTCCATTTGAAATTGTATTTCAAACGCGCTTTATATTAAGTGTAGTCTTGTGCAATATTTATTTTCACTACAAGCTTAAGCTTTCAATAGAAGCGCTGATCATAACTACCTCTCTGCTCAAGCACAGTAATAGTGAGTTTTTCCCACTTTGATTATCCATATCGTAAATCTTTTAATTGGTAACATAAGTGTAATAGAGAAATTAGAATGAAGCACTTGTGCACTTTTGCAAGAGTATCGATTTTTAAGTACATACTGAAAATAAGTGCAAGGAAGCTAAATTTACTTCGGTAGTACCTAAGATTAGTATAGTCAAGAAGACAAATTATAATTTAAAAACGCTTATAAACTTAAAATTAATAGTAAGTATAGTCTTTTCTAGAATATAATCATCAATATATACATTTCAGAAAACACCAAACAAATTCGTAATATAACCTCCTGTGTACCGTCTCGAGCAAGACGAGGGCAATTTCTATGAAGGCAATTTATCTCAGGCTAACCGTTGTTGGTGCCGGTGTTAGCTAAAATAAATAGCTGCTATTACCCGATATCATTTATAAAATCATCCAACAAAGTACGTACGTTACCCTCATTGCGCGAAATTTCCTTTAAATTTTTTTGTTCCTCGAATTTTTACCGTCATGATTGAACGAGAAATATAGGAATATCTGCAGGAAATATTCAATCAATTCAAGGAAGAAATTTTATTTCGCTTTGAAACGTGTGCTCTATTTCAAGTTTGCTGAATTCAGTCTATCGAATAAAAATTTAATGGATACGCATAAAGTTTATTTCTATTATTAGAATGTTCATATTTGATTTCATCTGAACTATTTTAGCGCAGAATACACATATTAAATTGTTGTTCTATATTATGTACGTTGTCTAACGTGTTACGTATAGTTTACCGATGGGTATCGTGCATAGAGATACGTAATTAATTACTAATCACTGCCCGTTCTACATAGATAAATGCGGAAATTTCACAGTGTTTGTTACCTGCATGAGGAAAATGGATAGGTTTAAAGCGTGTTTCTATGTACCTAGTAGAAGCAGTTAAATAATCACTAGCACTCGTTAATCATTTGTCCCTATAGTTTCGGGACAAGAATAGCGCTACGGTATCCCCTGCCTGTCGTAAGAGGCGACTAAAACGGGGCTTCCGGGGTTGCGGGTGGCAAGAGTGGGAGCTCGAACCGCCAAGGCGAGCGCAAAGTTCACCTGGGCGGAGCCCGACGGGGCAACGCACTAAGAGGGCTCCGGTTGCGTTCCTTTGGACATCTCGGAGCCCTCTACGCAGCGCCGAGGATGGCCACCGGGGGGGTTTTAGAGTGGTAAGAATCCCACATAACTCTGCGTCGCTCCCACGGCACTGGGTACCTTTTGAAGGTTTCGCCCTCGTAAACAAAAAAAAAGCACCCGTTAATCATTAAGCAACTCGAAACATATCAGTAGTTCTACCTTAGGGTCAATAATATAGGCGCAATTCTATCAATGTTTCTATAAAGACAAATACTGTCGTAGGCGAATCATAAAGATGGTGCTTGTGAATCTCAGGGCAAAAGGAGCGGAAACTCGTCTCGGCGAAAGCGTGGAACTTATATTAATAAACGTTTATTTATTGTACGACAAGTTCTGATGCAGCAATATTTCTGTAGGGAAGCTTGGACGAAGTTTCTCGGCAAGTAATTTCCTATAGGTACCGATCGTTGAAAGCAAAGATTTGCAGATATCTATCGGATCGAATTCACTGCAGCGGACAGGCAATTACATCGCCCACGCGATAATATTGCGTGGGTTTTTTTATTATGCAGGAATTTTTTCATAACTATTCCGATGACGAAATATTGGACGCGACTTTTTCATTATCTCTCATTTCATTATTTGCGTTTGACATATGATATGGTGCTATGTGCGGAATTTATTCTGTCTGAGTATTTAACACAACGTTTTTCTGCTCGATCGATATTTAAATGAATATGATTTAAATTACTGTTATATTAATAAATGCCGACTTTGATTACATGGAGATAATGGAATAATGTTGTGATTTTTTACCTACCTAACCTATAAAAGGTGGTAGAACCCTTTGCGGTTCGACTCCGGCGGCACCACCGCCACACCTATTTCTACCTAATAACGCAGTGTTAGGTGCTGCTGTGTTCCGGTTTGAAGGGCAAACGGATAAGGGACTTTTCGGAGGCGTTCCAGCTTAGTCCTCAGGGGTAGCGGCGCATCTGTGGCCGACCTCAGGTAGGAATATCTAATCCTATCTGGGGTTGATTACAAATGTCCATGGGCGGCAGTGGCCACTTACCATCAGGTGGACTGCATGCTCGTCTGCTACTCCTATATTATAAAAAAAAATAACAGTAGTCGTGAGGGGAAGCAAAGAATTTATAAATGATTAGATTTGGTTTTATTTTTGAAATTGGTAGAATTCTATCTAAATATCAGGTGGCATTGTAATACAGAACAAAATTCAATTCTTTTTTACTTTGTGTCAATGAAACAAGATTTATACTACTTTTTCCCGAGAACAAAAAGGTTTGCGAGACATCAGATTGGCCGATATACGAGTAAGATCAACCCTATTTATCAAAAAGCGTTTTCCTTATCTGAAGTCGGAATTGCCTATTGTATTACGGATCCTTCCTTCATGAGGGTACAACGCCTATTAATAATATAATTTTGTACAATAGTGATAACGATAAGACTAGAACACTCGTAAATATAGTACTTTATCATGCTTAAGTTCCAAAACCATAGTTGACGTTGATTAAATTGGTCATGAGCAAAGATGTTCAAACAATGTTGGGAATGGTCAGTTTTGGATGTGAGCCAAGAGCTAAATGTTTGAATCCTTACATCGCACATGTGGTAATGAGAAAACACATATGCACACATAGGTACTTTGTACTCTCTACTTTACTTGATAACCAGAGTTATTTTAAAAATATACTCGTGGTATACAGTAGCTTTTGTACGTTAAATACGTTGCTTTACGACCTTTATGATAATTGAATTTTCCAATAATTGTGGCTTATTATGTATTAAATATTCCAAATGGATGTAAGAACAGGTCATTTATATTTTTAAATAGTCGTTATCGCCTTTCTGACAAAAGTTCATCTATTTTAGGTACTAAGATTACTAGTATTATCTGCAATCAATCTGTGCTGCTTTGCTACCTATTAGGTCAGTGAACCCATCATTTATAGATCTTGCATTCTTGACACATCTCAAACTAGACCACAAGAACGTGAATACGGCAACTTAAGCAGAAAGCAGTGGCGTTGGTTGCCCCGATCGAACCACGAATAATTTTACAGCCGTTAACTTCTAAGATGTTTAACTAAGCGTTGTACGAAAAGGCCGCGGTTATTGGCAGAAGCCCAACTTCCGTAGCAACGGGGAACACGCGTCCCACAGCTTATCTCAAGGGGATACCTACTACTTCCGGCCGTCGGAAACTCTCGTGCCCTCCCGACCGGAAATGTCCCGATGTTCTCCCTTGTGGAATATCGAATGGTTCACTGGAGATAGTTCCTGAACGACATCTATGTACGTACAGCGACATCTATTATCGCACAATGGAAACCTAGCGGAAGGAACCGAAGGAACAGTGGAGGAGAACACTTTTTATTTGAATGAACTTAAATGTTTAATCAGATTACGTTTGATCATTATTTCTTTAAACTTTGAACTTTAAGTTAAAATCAGTCAGGCATGTATAACATAACAATAAAATCTTCTCAACACTGTAATTCCAGTTAGAACTCATTTTGAAGAAGTTCAACAATAAAAGCAACAACAAGTTCAGCTACAAAATGTTGTTGTCCTATTACCTACATTTTAAGATCTACTAGGTTATGTACCTATGATGGAAGAAAGTGCAGCTTCTTAGAAAGAACTTTTAGTACCTGAGAGCTCGCGTCGTCTCAGTGTTTGCCTCAAAAGGATTACCTACTCCACTTCCGATTACGGGAGGCTTGCGCCCAACCAACCGAGATTACTCTTCCTGTGTAGTTTAATAAATGTCTCACGGGTGGGGCAATACATAATATTTTACGATGTATACGGGTTATACGGTACCTATAAATCATGTATGCCCACGTGGGGGTCCTATTGACACCATACCGACTACGCTTTTATCTGTATCCAGCAAAATTGCTGCTCTTTTGTGAATCAATCAGTTTGTGATTACATCTTTACAGAGATTTAATTAAACAAAAAATAATGTCTAAAATATAACTCGCAAAAGATATGTAAGTAAACCAAACAAAATGGCCACTTCCTGGGACACAGCCAAGTTATTAAAGCACGCGACACGTGACTTCACAACTTATGTCTCCCTGTTACTAGGGACCTTTCTCGAGCACACTTACTCAACGATTTCGAAGCATCCGTCTACTGAAATAATAAAAGCCCCTTCGAATATTGCTCCTGAGCGATATTCCTACAATAGTCTTACTCCTTTTATATTCAAATCCAAAATTAGGCGCCGTCGCTGAGTCTACGCTTTGATTTATTATTCAAGAAGCACTTCTTTTGGATCAAATATTCATAAACTTAATATATTTTTCTATCCATGTCCTTGTAACTTTGGGCGTTTGAGAATTGTTTATTTTGTTTATCAGGTTCTTATGTGTACTTAGGTTTACAAATATGAGTCACATAGCATACTACTAGGTACCTACATTACTAGTATTTTTCTGTATATGCATAGATAAATCAAGAACTCTAGTTGTATTTGGCTTGTAATATTATACTATTTCCATTTCTTTATTTTCTCGATGACAAATCGACGCCCGTGTAATTTTGTGTTATTTACGTTAAAATGACACACAGATAATACTGTACTTCATGGACAGGTAGTGATGTGCTACACATAATGATTACTATAGGAGCCATAACGATAAACGTAACACGATAAGAGACCCGTTTTTTTTAACAAAATGTAAGAAACTAAACTGGATACTTTTGTACAAATTTATTAACTATAATATTACGAGTATATTACATATACTTATAATATTATATTTCATTACAAAATGTTACACGTATAAATATTTGATTGGTAATGCCTACTTCTTTAAAATTTTCGAAGCTGTTGTAAAATAAGTAGGTATAGGTAGGTACTCCACTAAAAATAAAGAAATGGAAATAGTATAGTTGGCGTAACAAAACTGAGCCATTTTAATTATTTGTGTGAAAACTATGTTTTATTGTTAGAAAACAAAAGCTTGTAATTTTTCGTTTGAAGTTATAAGAGAAGTTATAAGTTATGGACACGTAAAATAAATTGAAGTTTATACTTGAACATAAGCGTAACGGGAACATTAAAAGTTCTTTCAACTTTTGTACTCAAACCGCAAAGTGTTAGAGCTTTTCCCATTTTATACCATTTTAGAGCTTTTTATACTTCTGCTCTCGTACAAACGTGCCTCAGTTACGTGTCTTGTTATGGCGAGCTTTTTATTTTTGTGTCACTCTCATGTACACGACATTTTTTCTATTTCAGAAACAAAGCATGAACTGGAAGACCTCATGGCTGACATCAAGAAAACTGCCAACAAAGTCAGAGGAAAATTAAAACGTAAGTAAATGTACATAAAGTTGAAGCGTAGATATGGGTAATACGTCAGATAGTGAAAGAGTGTTTTACCTGGATCAGCAAGGCGTGTTTTTTAGACATGGACTTAACTACCACATAATAATACCAAAGTAATAACTGCTCATATTTACAATCAAACCCGTATGCTTACTACGTTAACTATGAGCACAAGGCAATCACTTAATAAAATCAATTTATTCTCACATGTTGCAAATAATTTTATGCACGAAAATAAACGTTTTGAATTAACGATATATTTGGTTACTTTGTCTATTATGTCCAACTTTAAATAAAATTTCTATCTCATCTCCGTTCACAGACATAGAGCAGAACATCGAACAGGAGGAGCATTCGAATAAATCGTCTGCGGACCTCAGGATAAGAAAGACCCAGCACTCGACGCTCTCGCGCAAGTTCGTCGAGGTGATGACCGAGTACAACCGCACGCAGACGGACTACAGGGACCGGTGCAAAAACAGGATACTCCGGCAGCTGGAGATCACCGGCCGCGCGACCACCGACGACGAGCTCGAGGCCATGCTCGAGCAGGACAACCCGGCCGTCTTCACTCAGGGGGTGAGTTACACAACAAGATTTCATGATACGAATAATAATCAATCAACATTTTTATTCAAAATAGGTTCTTTACAGAGCACTTTTTGAATTTCAATACAACTACCACCACTTCACAAGGTGTTTCGTTATGGAGAAGAAGCTATTGAATAGCTATTCACCTAGTCAGGTCATCTAGACTGACGACCTGAAGGATAAAACCATTTTTTTACTGTTAACTTAATACTAATATAATTACGATTATATCTATCTTAGTCTACGCTCTGTTTTGACTCGTGCACCTATACCATGGACCAAAATATAAAATCTAAATCTAATCTAGCTCGAGCCCAGGATCTTCTTAGAACATTTGACTGGTATGGTAAACCTCAGGGCAATGGTAAAAAAATAGTGTCCCACTAGCTCATCTGATTTACGCAAATTCGAAGAGGCGCTCGATTTTGCTAGGCACCAAATGTATTCTTATATTAGTTTAGGTTTGGTACTAATACCTTGGTTTCCTGTATACATAATAGTAATGTATACAGTGATAAACTCTGTAACGAAGCAGATAAATGGCAACTTAGTAATCCCTTTGATATAAAACGGAATGAACAAACCATAACGTAATAGCGAGTCATACTCACGTAGCAAGCGTAATTACTAAACTATGTCGAAGGTTATTGCACATCGCTGTAAATCGATATTCAATACTCGGAAACGTTTTAATCTGTAATTACTGAACATATTATTTGTAGAAAGACTTAACACGCTATAGAAATGTTTTATTTTTCACCTTTACTTTCATTGTGCTATTTTTCAATTAAAGTTTTTACAAGCTTTCATTTACTTTTTTCTTTTGTTAACCTTTTGTGTTCCTATAATTTTTATGTTATGTTTAAAATAACAAACGAATAGGACTGTTGCTACGTAATGCTGTATGTATGGAATCGCTGCCATTTTTAACATTCAATTTGAAAATGACATTATGAAATTAACCTGATGTAACCGTTCACTGCGGCGCATCTTTAACCTACTCCAGGGGTTATACTTGACGCTGATCACAGATGCGTTCTACTACTTTTTTTAATATAGGAGCGGTAGACGAGCTTGCAGTCCACCTGTGGTAAGTGACTACTGCCACTCATGGACATCTGTAATCAAACTTAACAGGATTAGATATTCGGTCAGTATACCTCAGGTCGGCCACACATGTGCCGCTACCCCTGAGGACTAAGCTGGAACACCTCGGAAAAGTGTGTGTCCCTTGCCACACCCGTCAAACCAGAACACAGCAGCGTTTAACACTGCTGTTATGAGGCAGAAATAGGTGTGGCGGTGGTGCCGCCGGAGTCGAACCACAAAGGACTCTGCCACCTTCATAGTTGCAAGCAGTACATAAAGACCGGTGATTGTGACAAGTGTTAAGTTCCAATGAGGATCGTAATTGTGTTTTACACATTGTAACGCCGTGTGAGAATGACGTGGCCGGAGAAGGGAACCTTGTACTTAGGTCAGGTGGGCGGGACGTAGCGGAATCGTATCATATTCATTCAACACATGTGCACTTTTAACTAGCACTTTCATTATTTTGTTCGTATAAGGAAGCAAACTTTATAAAGGGAGCGCTAATCACGTCTTTTTTCTACACATATTAATTCATCTTGAAAAAATCATGTAAAAATTATATTCAGTTTTCAATTTTAATTTAATCCTTTTGGGAACGGTTATTTCATGACCCAAGTTACCCAATGGTCTATAAAGGTATAAACCTATAAGTTTGACAAGCCATATAGATAATATATTTTATATCTAAGTGCACTTCGCGAACTGTTCGTAGTTAACAGATAAAATAAGTTTAAGGTGTGATGAGTAGGATAAGTATTACGAATACGATCACGTTGGAATCGATAACGACTCTAAAAACAATATTTAACCAGTTATCCTTTTAAAGATTCGATAGAGCTAATAATGGCTATTTGAAGGTGGTAGAACCCTTTGTGGTTTGACATTTCTTTGTTCTGGTTTGAAGGGTGTGGTAAGGCAGACATACTTATCTGAAGCGTTCATACTTAGTCCTTAGAGGTAATAACGCGTCTGTTGCCGACCCGTTAAGGGCGTTACAGATGTCCATGGGCGGCAGCAGTGGTGGACTAAGGCCGTCGGAGGTCCGGGGCGGAAAGTTGAATATTAGTCGAATTTAATCGCCGGAAAATACGTATTATTCCGGTGACCTTATTTGTCACTGATTTATACACATTTCACAGATTGTTTGGTTCTGACGATGTTTTTTTTTATCAACTGTGTTTGGGGCACCCTAGGATCGGGGGCTCGGAGCGAACCGCCCCTTCCGCCCTCCCCCTAATCCACTAGAGAGCGGCAGTGACCACTTGCGATCAGGTTCATTGCTTCCTCGTTTGCTTTTACCATATCATAAAAAAGTGTATCTAAAAGCGTTGCCCAAACCCATTTCCAGATAATAATGGAGACCCAACAAGCAAAGCAAACGCTCGCCGACATCGAAGCGCGCCACGCGGACATCATCAAGCTGGAGACGTCCATCCGCGAGCTCCACGACATGTTCATGGACATGGCGATGCTTGTGGAGAGTCAGGTCACACATTTTATATCTATCTTTTTAATACACACAACCACACACACACACACACACACACAAAGATTTAAGTTAAAGTAGGTCTCACTATGTTTTTTACTCTCATTCAAAAATATGAAGAAAGGATTAATGATTCGCAGAAAGAATGTCCTTAAATTAGAAATAAGGAATGCCAGTCACGGTAAAACTTATATTACACTTTTTATTCTTAAGATTTAAGATCAAATATTATAGTAAATATCACAATTTAGTATCTTTTTCTAATCTTCAATCGCACTGTCTTCAGTTTAGGATACGTAAAATATACCTAATTATCTTTGTGGCGTTTGTTAATTCTTAATAAAAAGTAATGTGCTTCCTGAACATTATTGGTTGAAATATCTGTATAGGGTTAGACTGCGGTAGTGTCACTGTCATAATTTGTTAATAAGTTGTTCAAATAAACCCTCAGAGGTACTAACAACTTATCTGGATTGAATAGTTTTATATAATTCTTAATTTATGGTTGGTTATGGATTGGTGGTTACTGGGTTGGTCCAGAAGTTATGAGTCATATAAAAGGATAAATATTTGAATGGGCCTAAAATCGCTCATTCGAAGACCTTTCCCATATCTCTATTAAAGCGTAAAATGAAGTTTTAGCCACATTCCACAGTTGCCTGACTATAGAAACCTTTCGTTATAATTTGTTTACTGTTATTGTGTATAAAATAAGCTAATGTTAAGTAGGCTAAGCGCTAACTAAACAAGGTCCTATGGATACAGGGAGAGATGATCGACCGCATTGAGTATCATGTAGAACACGCCGTTGACTATGTCCAAACCGCCACACAAGATACTAAGAAGGCACTAAAATATCAGAGCAAAGCTCGACGGGTGAGTTGTCATCATTCCAGTGTCGATTCATTCGTTGCTAATGCGTTTTTGTTTTGTTTCTCCCTCACCTCTCCCCCCCCTCCGCCCCCCTCGCCCCACTTCCTGCCCATTTGTTATGATTTGTTTACGTTGTGAACGGTTAATTCGACCTTGCATTTTGTTTTCGTTGATGATTCGGTGATTGGTTCACACAATGTTTTTGTTCCGTTATTGTCCCGTTTATTTATGTTACATACATTACCCATAATTATGTGCATTCACACTAATTGGCTTTGACTGTTGTGTTTCTAACTCTACGTGTATCTCAAACTCACACTCGGTGGAAATGGGCTTCTTACCTTTACTTCTAACAATCTAACTATGTGTATCACTAATTTGACTTTCATTTGGTGTGTGCGTAATTTGCCTCTTGTATATGCTGATATTTGTTATATAATAACTGTATCTAATCGTGCTGTTATACTACTCCATAATATTTATTCTTTAATGTTATGTAAACACGTTATTATGTAACAAGTGTTCGATCGATGTAACTACATATTTATGAACTAACAAACTGTGTAATTAAGACGATCACTGGATGTGTTATTGTAAATGTAACTCACATGTATGTCAGTGTGTCAATTTAAACGATGTTTTTTTATATTTTTTTGGGCGTCACACTTTATAGTTTTCGATTTTAACTCCATCCTCTAACTATCTGTCGATTAGCGCCTCGGTCGGTACCAGTAACACACTTAACGTGGGTGTCGTGTCTTCATTAATACCGTATGAACCAATCGGCCGGTCGCAAGGCCCGATATCGGGCGTCCCGCTCCCCCCTAGCGCCACCGACCTTAGCGCGAGCAGGGCGAACTGGTGGATCGCATCGAGCACCACGTCACGCAGACCACCGACTACGTGGAGTCGGGCCGCGAGGAGCTCACTAAGGCCCACCATTGGGCGCAGAAGGCGCGGAAGGTAATGCCGTCGGGCGCTCTCGGGGCCGCTCCCCGTCGCGCGGGCCTGTGGCCGCGTGGTGTCTCACCTGCATGCGTGAACTGACTCGTTGCAATCTCCGAATTCCATGTGTGTGTAGCGTGTCGGAAATAATCCATGAAACGAAAGGATGCGGGTAGCACGCATGCAGACCAGAACCGCACGCGGATACAGACCCGCGTGACAGGAAAGAGGGCCTCAACTCGGTCCAGATGCTCCTAACATCTTCAACTTCGATTAAATACTCGGTGACAGTGTCATTCTTACTTCTCTTCATTCTGGAATTGTTCGATGGGAGCGGATAACAGATACGGTCTCACATTCTTCAACAACTAATGAGCGTCTCATTATTTTATGATTTTTCGCTTCGTATATCAATTTTTGGTTCTCTCTGTAGTAATGCATGATACGCATGATAGTCTCGAGCTCGCAAGATATTACTTTTACATAGCTTGCATGCATAATATGCATTATAGAGTTTCGTTTTAGAATTAATTGGTTCTTATTCGTAATGATACTGAAACTTAGATGAGCATGTCTTTAAAATAAATCTAATTATAATGAATAAAGGCATGTTACCATTTATTGCAAAGTGTTATGGAACGTACAAATTTAGCTCTTGATAAATTATTTATTTATTTATTATATTGCATTGTACTTCGCAAGTCTACATGTTGCGCTTCGCTATCTTTTTGCTTAGAAATAATTTTGAGCATGGCAACAAAGTAAAAAAGTTAATGTTTTTTATTGTAAATTCCAAGTACCACATAATTCTTTATTTTCCTTAATAATTTTCGAACTAATTCCATATTTTACCAATTTATTCGTGTCATAGAAATAATTACATTCATTTTTACATTTGACAATTTAATTTTAAATTTATATTTAAAAAAAAAGTAGCTATGTTTTAAGTGATAATACTAGTGTTGGTATAATTGGTCCAAGTCGGTGGTGGTTAATGTTTACCCGCACAATTATATTATTATCAATTCACAGTAGTTTATCTCTACAATTTTACACGAAACCAGCATGTTCTTAACAATGTAGTGTTATAATTATAGGACCATTTAATAGTAATATAATTTTCTTCCCATTTTACGTGCGCCTTAAAAGTGATTTTACCTTTCCTAAGTCATAGACGAAGTATCGAAATAGAGTTCTAACCAATTAATATTTTGGGCGCAGTAGAGTGCCTTATGTAAAGAATTCATATACTAGCCTCCATTATTACCAGCCAAGTTACTGCCACTCTCCACTTACCACTTTTGGTGGATGTCTATTTTTCATAATAGTAATAGAGAATGAAATCGTCATGACTTAGCATTATAGTATAGACACAATTAAAATAATATGATGTAGAAGTGTAGATGTAGGATTATAATGCATAGTTGCAGTACGTTAGGAATTATCGTTGCTTCGTGTATGACTTATGCAGATATTTTATTTTGTTTTTGTTTTTCCTTTGTCATTGCAGAAAAAAATCTTCATCATTATATGCCTGTCTGTTACGCTGGTTATATTAATAATAGTGCTCGCTGTCGTGCTCAGTTAGACTGCGAACGAAGATCGGAGCGATGACGTCACCGGGGAACGACTGTTCTATCTAGTTCATTCGCTAGCGTAACTCTTCATTGATTTTCATCTGTATACTACCATTATTTTTATTCGATCCTACCGCTATCTATCCCGCACGGATGTACGGGCGTAGAAAGGGATAGTGATACAGTTAATCTTGAAATTATGTGAATGTTTGGCCAGATTATTAGTATTGAATATTGTGTTGTTGCAGACATGAAACATGTTTTCAGTCTCATTCGTATTAATTGGAGAAATCTTGTTAATTTTTAATTTAATTACATCTGAAACACTTTGTAGTTCTGTAAATAAAGTAAACTGGCAATACTTTGCAAATGCTATTTGTAATGTAAGGAGAATTCCAAGATATTGCATACGTCTAGATTCACCGTTGATCATAGAAATATTCTAAACAATACAGTCGAAAACGACGGTATTGCATTGTTAATGCCATTAGTGTTGATTTGTATTTGATTCTACGCACACGCACATAGATAAAAAATGGAAAATTTATTTCATGTCATTTGTACTTTAATGCTGTATTCAAACATATGTAATACCTTGGAAAAAAAAACCCATACCGTCGATGTATATGGAAGACAATATATGTAAAGTGCAATAAGTAGATTGTGCTTTAGAATAATAAGCTCATGTGTGTATATAGCTTAAAGCTGGTATTACCAGTGTATTATGTCGAAGATTTAATTTTTTTAAGTCATTTGTACATATTGAACTTACAATAAATAGCCATTGTTAAACACTATGTGGCTAGATGCCTGCCAGGCGTCACCTTTATTGGCGAGGTGTTTACTAGCCGTGGGACATAATTATCTAAGTTGTGGCAATATTCCCGCAACTGTGCACAAAGTAACATTTTTGCAAACTTTTCTTTGTTAGACATCTAATATTTTTGAGTATTCTGATATTTATTGCGAATTTTTGATTATCTAGTTATGATCATGGTGATCTATCAAAAACTGGTAGCTATTGATAGATGCTAAATATTAAAAAATAATGACATTAAAATTATTAAAATTAAAATTATTGATAATGAATAACTTAAAGCATTTTATATGGCATTGCGAAGACATTACTCGTATTAAATCATAATTCCCTTTTGTTTTTCAACGGTTGATTTTACAATAATAATTCAATTATTGTTTGTAGAAATAAACGTGAAACGAAGCACTTTAATACTTCTTAAATCGCTATTAAAATATAGTTAACTTTATATCAGTACAAGTTTTTAGATTCTCTGTCATTTGGGATTCGTGTTGAATCTGCTCAAAGAAAAGTAAAAGTCTTTATTAGCAGAAATGCATTTTTGAATTTATCCACTATCATCCAGTGTATATGTCAGTAATATATTATGGAAACTGTTATCATCCTAATGATCTAATTTCATAATAAATATGTAAATAACACAAAATAATACGTTTTAATATAAAATCATAGACAATCTGGAGGCACGGCAATGCCTTCGCCAAGTCGAGCCAAAAAAAGCGCCACGGCCGTACCATTCTTTTCTCGAAGCAATTCGGCCATTTTTGACCCCTTAAATATCTGTCAAATTGTCATTATTATTGTGTTAAAGGTCTTCAATTATGTGCTTTTACGGTACAATACCATTTCTGTTGCTATTATTTTGTGGGTTGCTAGAATATGTATGATCATATTCTAATAAAATTAAGTAAATTTGGATGGATTAATTAAGTAGATGCACTACTCTTTTCCCGAAAATCAAAACTGAGACGGACCGTCGAGGTGACTTATTCCTCATAGCTCCTTACGCAAATATTTGTCCCTCTAACTAAGCACAAATGTTAGACATATGCAATTGGATGATAGACACTGGATAAAAAAAAATACACCAAGTTTAAAGGTTATGGAACATTAAACGTCCCCATTTAAGAGCAAATGCAATCACAACGATTCCTATTGTTATTTTCATAATATAGTACAATAAATTATTATTTTTTCAAATAATTCAGTCAACCATTATAAGCTATTGAGATAATAATCAGTATTTGATTTTACTTTAGTTTCATCACATAATGTTATTTGTAAGTATAAAGTTTAATCATAGTCATTAGCTATTTTATTTAGTTGTTGATATTGTATAACTGTTCAACGTTATAAATATTTCTAATCACAAGAACAATGTTGTAAGCGAGATGTTTGTTGTATTAGGGCATTATCACAGTCGCGATTTTTGTTTGTTTATAAAGTTACTATGATCACTGAATCCAAATATTTTTACATTTTAGTGTGTGAACAGTCACATACATAACGTGTACACATGCAATAGGCACGTAACATCCAACTGTCATAATATATTCCAATCTATCAATATTGGAAACTGATATTTGTAAGTCTATCGGTATATGAAATGCTTGGAAAGTAGTACGGATTGCATATGTGTATGTAAGAAAAATCGCGAGTGTGGTAAAGCCTTAATAATAGTAAAAAAACATTTTATAGGTACACTATCAATTTGATAACAATATTATTACCCGACTGCCAAGGAAGGGTTATGTTTTTCGCGCGTATCTTGTATGTTTGTCTTTCTTTATTTGATTCGATCTAACTAACGGCTGGATGAATTTCAACAGTTAAGGTGTCATTATATTTGTCTCAATGACCCGAGTGTCCTTAGATAGGTGCTAGTAAAAAGAAATCAAAATGGCGGATTTTTGGCGCGAAATAGTAACACATTTAAAAAAAAAAGTTAACCGAACCTATCGAGTAGGGTATCAAATAAAAGGAAATCAAACGGAGATTATAAAAACATATGTGTATATATATAGAACAGTAAGGTGACTGACTGACTGACCAACTAAATGACTTTTTCATTTTTCAGAAATCAACGTACAGCGTAAACCAAGGACTTTACAGTTCTGAAATTTTGCACATAGGTTCTCTATATAGCGTGAATAAGTACTAAAAAAGGCCTTTTGGAAATTCTACCCTTAAGAGGGTAAAATAGGGGAAAACAGTTTTTTTGAAATCCTTTAATTTTGAAGCAACTACTATAAAATTTTGTATTTGTATTTCTGGATAGGAACAAGGACGCACTTATTTATTCCCCTCCGAAAAATCAACCCTGTAGAGGGTAAAATAAGAGTGAAAAGTTCATTTGAACAATCGTCAATTTTGAAGCAAACACTATGAAATTTTGTATCAGGCCTATTTCACTGCTTTTGGAAATTCTACTTCAGCCTCTTTGGTGCAGTCGGGTTTTTGATTTTTCAAATTAATTATTTTGTATAATTACATTGTTATACAATCAATTATGTTACAGTTATGTTATAACAGAAATACTTGAGTCATTTCTTTAATACAACGTACGTATGTCCAACGTGTTTCTAATAACAATTATTTTACATAAACAATATAATTACAAAGCTTCCTATCGTAAATTTTTATAACACTTTCTACATGAGTACATTAAACTTGTTTCCTATTAAAATAACATTTTTCTATTAAAATGTATAATATTATATTTTGCTTGCTTATGAAAAATATGTTATCAATATTGTTACTTTAGATCTGTTCTATAGTACTTATCTTCCTTAATAATGCACAAATTTTATTTAAAATATTCTAATATGTTATTAACTTTTACGAACGGGATGTTTGATTTATAATATTGGTTTCACGAGTTATAATAATACAATATGATTAATATGTTTTACTTTGTTACATTAGTTGTTTAAAATTTTGAATTTAAATATGTATAAGCGCAAATGCATTTATATAGAGCATTTTTCGTAATATTGTTTTTTGTTGTATTAATTATATTAATTGATGTCGGATCCAAGTGAGGTTCAGTTACCAATATGGAGACTATTTTTAATACTTTTACAAATGTATCGATCATCAACCCATTTTCCTATTGCTGGGCACGAGTCTCTTCCCTGAAAGAAGTAGGTCTTAGGATCCCATGCTAGCCAAGTACGAATAAATAGAATCCACACAACTTTGAAAACCTTATCGGGGACCTTTTTCGTTCGCTGTTAAAGCAAATGATTTTAGTAATCAGCACATGACTTTGAAAAATAAGAGGAAAGTTGGTACCATAAATATTTTGAGCAACTTGTTCTAACACTGTTGTTGTTGTTGTAGTTCTCATTAAGGGATATTCCGACTTGAATCCGACATGGACAAACGCACATTTCCTTGTTATCATAGTAATAATAATGGGCGTATCCAGTTCCACTGGATTACTTTTTCTTGGAACATCATGGTCTTTGGCTATCTGCAAAAAACCTGATTTGCCCCTCGAATCACATCAAGCTGGCTACGCCCATAGTGATACCTGTTTCTCGTTTACATTTATGTGATTATTATATTTGTTGTGAGACATTGTAAAGAATTAATCGATAAGTTATTAGCGCTACTTGCTATTTAATGTGTAAGAAGTTAACCTCAGCTCGCACACTTATTTATTTAATCGAAAGACTGTGAAATATAATTTAATGCCATTTTCAAAAACGATTACTTAATTAACGTTAAAACTATTAAGAGTTTTTTTTTGTATTATTCTTTCATAGAATATAATTAATTTAAGAGTTAAACGTGCCCCACGCAAGGACGGGACGATACAAAGACGTTTATGAAACTGTAATCAGGTTTTCACTCAAGATGTAAATATGTTTATAATTTGAAGAAATTACATTTATTTATTTCATTTCGATTTATTTCTTTTTATTTTTTTTCCTCGGTTCAATTTATTAAGGCAAATGACGCACGCACCTATGAATGAACGGGGAGCGAAGCCACGAATGTAACATCGGGTGTAGGGAGAGACACGAACGGTAAGCGCCCGAGCGCGTGCGCGGACAAGTATAAAGCGAACTGTTGCATGGCCGCCACGCGCCTCCACAGAAGAAGATCATGATCCTAGTGTGTCTGCTCGTACTGGGCCTGGTCGTCGTGGGCTACGTGTCCAGCTACTTCATGTGAGCGGCGCCGCCTCCCCGTGCTCAAAGGTAACGCCGCGCCCGCGGCGGGCGTCCGGACTCCGCAAGGGAACGAACACCATCGCGTCCCAGTTTCGGTTGCGTTTTAATCGGCGTCCAATATTTTATACTGATGTCCATGGAGTCAGTCAATATTTGACGCCGATAGCCGGAGCGCAGCGCGGGAGTCCCCGGAGGCCCGCCGGTCTCTACTAGCCACTAATATGTGTCGTGTTTGTCCATTGTGCAGAAGAAGATAATGATTATGCTGTGCCTGCTCGTGCTCGGCCTGATTGCGACTGGCTACGTCTATAACACGTTCTTCTAAACGCGTGAAGGGGGCAGGTTTGACGCGCAACTCTCTCGACTTATAGACCGCATCCATAGTTAGAATTTTTATAACGAATGATTGAGTAGATGACGTAAAATCGATTTATAGATAAATGTACCATAAAGCTTGTTACGTAGACGGTGGTACGCGATATCACCAGTGCCGAACGATCATTCGAATCGAAATTCAGATTTGGCCGTAATCGAGCATTGTGTCATGATTTTTATAATTGGGGACAAGAAATTTGCATGCGGCAACATCATGCGCGTAGAACGAGAGTCGATTGATTAACATCTTAGAAACACAAGCATAATCATTCTATACATGTATGTAGTGAGCTATATATGTAACTTGTATCATTATAATTATTTAAATTTCGGTGATCTATTATATCATATCTACGGTCTAGGTTTCAGTAGTTTATAATTTATAATATTATGTGACTGGGCTAGTTTCCCTATAATTATTAATAATGCTATGTAGCTAAAATAATATGAACTCTTATTGTTTTGTATGTGATGAGAGATATATTGTGGAAGGTTACATAAAATATTCAATTCATACATTTACCAACCAACACAACAAAACAATTAAAAGCTTATTTAAATATTTATATCAAAGTTGATTTGATTTTAATTTTATATTCCTTATTATATTCTCGGAATATGTGGCCATTCAAACTTCACTTTCATAAAGAAATTCATGATTGTCTTACAATAAATCGTACACAATTTTCATATCATTCTATAGCCTCATCGCTTATGGATGATTTAATACATTTGATAATAGATACACAATTTTCTCTTATATTTTATTATAGACAATACACTTTTTCTATCTTCACTCTATGCACTATATTTATTATACAAATAAATATTATTTAAATATGCGTTTTGCACCGCCTGCACTGTGAACTTTGACTGAATGCTATTCATAATATATGTATTACGTAGGATTGTTTTTAAATTATAACATATTTAAAGAGATACAGTACTAGGGTATTTCCTGTATCAAAATTAAGTTTTGAGAATAATTTATATTGTCTGAAATAAATGGTTATTATTATTATTAATAATCGAAAGGTTTGATTTCATACCTCGCTCTGTTACATGTTTTTTTAACATTTGGCAGTATTATTTGTATTATATGAGATACGCCAGTTATATGTATGTTAAAGTTCAAGAAACCCAATTTTTATTTCTTATTATTTATATAATTCCCTTATCTTTATTCCAAGTTCTCTTAATTTTCTTTTCTTACTTTGGAGTTTTATGACCATGTTGAATACTAATAAATCATAAAGGATATAATTTATACGAGCATGAGTCAATGAGCCACAACAAAAACAAAACACAAATAATACTAACAGTATTTAAAAAAATGACTTCATTTCATACAATTCAACAACAATATTCTCTATACTCACTTTAACTTGATACTAATTTATAAAATAATAATTTGAAGGAACAGTGACTTATTTTAATCATATATTATACGTAGGTAGGTAGGTAGAAAATATATAATAAACATAGATCATCAGTAGGTAGGATATGTGATACATTTTCGTAGTATGACTATAATGAAACTAGTATAGGATAGGTTTAGTAATGGGCTTAGTACTTTTTATAATGCAATATATATGTAGATACACAAATTATATACAAGTAATTAAGACTAAGGACTGCTTATAGACATACTCTAAAGGACTTTACGTATATAAGGATACATCAACCTTTTCAATCAGAAACCGTTTCCAACATCGACAAGCAGACGGGTGTAATATTAGGCGCTTTTTCCAACATCGGCGCTATAAAATATAAGCTATAAACTATATTTAGAACTATATGAAGCACTAGCTTTCGTGACAAAATCAAATAAAATATGTAACCTTTAAGTTTTTAGATTATAACGTGGACTTTATGCATTTTAACATAAGAAATAAGTAACCTTTTAGGTAGGAACAGTCCATGAGTATGGACTTAAAGTGAACAGTAGGTATAGCAGTAGCACGTATTTTTAATATTGCCAAGTAAGCTTGTATAGTTCGCGCCAAGGTACTAGTCCGCTCTGAAGTTGTTGCGAGCAGGTGTAGTCATACAATTTGCTATAGTGACACGATTTATTTCTATATTCAGAGCGGACTGGCAATTTTACGCGGACTATAATAATTATTAGCAGCAGTGTGAACTGTATTCGGAGAACTACACCTTGTTTTGTGATTACAGGACTGTCAAGCAAAGAAACCAATCTCGTTTATTTGGTGCCTGCATCCTGCCTGCAAACAAACAGCCGAGCGAACTATCGCTAAAACGCAACTCTCATCTCGATACAGGAACAACAGTATCATTCTACATATTTTCTAACTATCTGAATGTTTATCGCTCCCCTTGGGACAAGTATTTAGCTGTGTTGTAACTGTCGTTGAATATGGTACACGAGTATCAAATAGCCAGATTATTGGCCGGTTTGTAAGACCGTATGTTGGTTCTAATATGAAATACTAAGTAGTTATCATTTATTGCCTTGTGCTCACACTTTATGCAACCTTCTTGATCTTTTCGATATATTGTCCCACCTGTTCTCAACGTTGTACACGACAGTTGTAAAGGATTAGTGTTAAGTCGCGAAGCAGAATTTGAATATTATTTTCCTAGTATTTTTAAATTACGAAATTTTTTAAATCCCCTTTGGTACTCAAAAGGTTGCATGAGGATGACGCACCGCCGTTAATCTAATTGTTTTAGATCACAGTTACCCACGACTATGTAGTGCATACATATTGTAGTTGATGAATAAAAATATATAATCGATCTTTTCTGACCTTCCAATTATCCGCTGCAGGAATATAATATATCCTATGAGTGTAAAATTATATTAATACACCTATGGACTTAGACTTGTACTCGTATCTAATTTTCAGTAATGTTGGCTAAGCAAATTGAATAGCTTCTGTTAAATATCGTTGTTCAGAAAAGATGTACCGTTCATATATGATATTATAGTATCGATCTTCAATACTCGTATAAGTTAAGGATGTATCGTTTAAACGTTTCAGCGTTATCGCGAAACCATGTCGATTAATGTTGTAATTAATAGATAGTAGCACAGACGGACAAGTTACAAATGTACACGTACCTACGCTGCGAGTCTTTGATCAGTATTCTGGTGGTCGCACCATTATTATGTAAGTGGGTCGGAAATGTCAGAATAGCTGCGTTCGAATCGTGGTTCGGTATTCGAGGGGTGAGCCATTTAGGGGTTACCTTTGGGTACGTATGTAGGGTGCACGCACACCGACCGATCGTTTATTAAGTGCGGAGAATAGTCTCTTTTGTGGATTTATAGTCTATCAATGACATCGGTCGATTGGTGTTGTAACAACTAATAATCTTTAGAGAATGATCGAGTCTACCGTCGATTGACGATCGGTTTGTGTGTGGGGCAGCCTGTGACAGTCGAGCCGTATGTGCCCGACGTGGCAGCACGCGTCTAGTGTAGGGGGTGCGGTGGCGGCCGGCGAAGTGACTACAGTACAAATATATATATATTAGTTTAATTATATGTAGCTATGTATGGTTGCCAACTGTTTTGTATTGAACCCTTTCAAGAGTTCTCGCGGGTCCTAAATGTAGTGGAATTGAATCTTCGTAACTACTTTAAGAGGATATTAATGCGTCTATCGCGTACGCAGTCGTTTAGTATTTATGTTCAGCTCTAGCTTTATGCTTACTTTATTTTGTCTCTGAGCTGTAGACATCAGTTGCATAAACACTTCCGCGTCGAATAATGAATATTAGAATATAATAGAATAAAGTATTATTATAGAAATTACTTCACTTTGGCCTATCCGCCAAACCAAAGTTTCCGATAGCGAACTAAACAATGAAATGTTGTTCATTTGGAAGCACTTCACGACTTACATGGCTTTGCGGTCGTTATATATTAACTGTCTGACATCTCTACGTGGTTCCACTAGCGAGTCCGGTCAGGTAGAAAATAATGATTTTAGATATATTTTGGGTTTGTATGTCTGTTGTCTGTATGATGGCGTGTGTATGAAGCATGAAGTACGCAAGCCGCCGTCACCGCACGGAGCATATCGCGCCGCGTGCAGTCTCCGTAGCAATAATGATATTTGATTACAATTTGTAAAATTGTTTTAAAATTTCGAATGTGTGATAGTAGATGCAGTTGTTGTTTAGTTAACTTTAACATTATTATATAATAAATTAATTGTTATTGTGAGTGTAACGTTAATGGACAGTGAGAGTTTTCAATGTAATAGTTTAATACGTGCAGACATGATAAAGTTGTCGCTTTAGATCTGGTTCATTGTCGAATGGTTGAATTATCTATATTTATTATTGTTTAATTTGTTAACATTTAAGACGCTCTTCGTTGTACAGTAAAATATAAAGTAGCCGTTTTAGCTAGGGTAAATTTTTTAATAAATTGAAAATATCTACTGATCCGAATATTGAGCGATAGGACGTCTAGACGTCCATCCTGATTCTTTTGTGTTCGTATTACAATGATACGTTGTAGATATATATCGCTCGACAATTGAAGCACCAATATATTGATATTAATTAGAATTTTCTTATATATCATATTAATAATAATTAATACTTGCGAGGTGGTTCAAATGGTAGTAGATGGCAATTGTAAAATTGCGGGGCGAGTGAGAGATAACGGCACTAAGAGTAGCCCCCGGCGTGCCCCGTCTCACCGCCCGAAGCGCCGTCAGCGGTCGCTTAAGTAAGGACACGAAGCAATGTTAATTTTAACATTTATAGAATAATTAGATTTTTATCCTTAAGAGTAGGTTTTCATCTAGTTGCCTTCGTAACGGTAGAGAAATTAGGTGATACCTTTTTCTCAGTAGCTTCATTATAAAGTGAGGTGAATCGCGTTTCCACTCGCCAGTCAATTGTCCGCCGGCAGCGGCGCAGCACGCTCCTCCTCGCATCGCCTCCTGTCTCGTGTGTGTGTATCCTACGAAGCGACACTCGCTAGATGCATCTTCTCATCGTATTTGTAGTGTAAGTAATTGTAAGTCTCGAAGCGAGGCTGCGTACCTGCCACCCAGTGACGTCACCGGCAGTGTCGGCCTGCGCACAACCCGTCGCCGGCGCCGCCGCGGTGCCTCGTCCCGCCCGGCCCTCGCTCTAATGTTAGTGTAGGCATTACCGACTTCTAGTCAGCTTTCGATGATCTCTATTATTCCGATAATCTTAATCTTAATATTGCAGTTATATTCTTCTGTTATTAGTTAGTGTACCTATACTCTAAGTGACGTTCTCGTGTTCAAATTTGATGTCTTTGAGGGAGCCTCGGCGACGGAGCCGTGATTTCCGCGTTGATACGCTTACGTCTTCTGCGATTAATCGGCACCTTGTGCGTTCTAAAATCTCAATCTTTGTCGTAAAATAGATATTTTCATAATCAATAGTATGCATATTGTTATTGGATTGCTAATTTTGTATAAGTACACGATTAGTATAGTTTATATACTTATGTGTCAATTCTTATAGCGTTTTATTACATTAACAGATAATAGCTAGTAAGTGTTAAAGTAAACCGATATAACAGTTTAATTTATTAAGCTTACTTACAGATTTATTTTTTAATATAGTTTATTATTACTTATTTATTAATTGTTATTTCCTCCAAAACTGGTTTATTCTTTTTGTCCCCACGTTATGTTAATTTACTTGATACTTTTTGTAAACGTTTATTTAGAAACCAGTTACAAAAGGGGGTTCTTAAAGGTAACTTGTCTATTTTATCAGTTCTAGCTTGATGAATTTATAGGACAACGAACATACAAAATATATTATAAGGATCTTGATAACCTAGATGAATTCGGTCTTAACGGCTACCCTTGATACTGGTTTTTAATACTTAGTTTCTTGAGAAAATAGTCTCCCTATATTTTGCAATCTTCTATCACTGTCGATTTATCTACTCTTAGAATAATGTATTGTAAAACTACGCAGCATCGGAGCATCACGATAACGATGATGTCAAAATGTGATATTTGCAGTTGCATAAGTACCGCAACTTAGTAGGAAACGTTTTCACGCTTAACGTTTCACGTGTGAGCGTCCTCAGAGCCACACGTGTCGGCCGAGGGCGCAACACCGCGGATATGTGCCGAGTAGCTTTCATATCGGTTAACTCGGGCTAATGTTTATGGGTTACCAGTAGAGTCGCTAGACTTCGATTTGTAGTTTAATCTTCATAAATTTATCAAACAATTCGTGCTTTGTTCTCTCAACTATTTGATGTTGCTTGGCGTTGAATGATGTGAAACATTAAAATTATAGAGTTTATAAATTATTTTAAATCATGTTGTTTTATACATATTTAGTTTAGCCAAAAGTGTTGAAATAGATTAGTATGGTTCGATTAATGAGTTAATTGTATGTATAATTGTGTATAAGGACTTATTACAAAAACTTGTATTTAAAATCGTATCCCTTTTAATGGCAAAATTCTTGTAATCTTCTTGTAAAGGAACACTGATTAAATACTGTCATCATTATTGTGATTAAAATTCAATATATTGTATTACGAATTAACAGTGACATTCTGGACACCTTGTAAAATTCGAATTAGATTGGTTTTATAGTCATATTCTGTATTGTAGGTTATCAATCTGAAATTCTCTCATAATTATAAAATAAACGGTGTTTTCTGCTGTAATTTTTTTTTCTTCTTAGAGTCCTAATCCTTATTACTAAAATGTGACTACGCAGGCTAAGTCCTGGTCAATGATGTTTTAAGTTATTAGAAGTAATCATATAATATTTAAATATAACTGGGTTGGTAGACTTTATACCAGTACGAAAGACATTGCACGCGGAATTGAAGCCCACTTCGAGTTCGAGTGTGTTTAAGAGTGCGGAATCTCAGAGGTCTTGAAATGAATTAGTTAATCGCTCGTGTACTGAGGTCCTCAGTAGGAGACTAGGACAGATGGTTTATGGAAATAACAATACCCCTATATTAGATAGAAATGCAAGTTCTAAAAAAGGTGAAAATGGGCTAAAGTAGGATAGACTTTTTATAAAATGGTCATAACGACAACGAAAATGTTTTGCTTTTTAACGATTTAAGACTCAATAAACGGTCATCTTAAGAGAATTCTAATGGCTGGCTGAATATTATGGAGTGTTCTTTGAAAAGTAAAAATCGAAGGAAGATTAGGAATACCTTTTTCGGGTGGCGTTAGTGTAGCATGAGGTTTTATAAAATGCGCCGAGAATATTTACGAAATTATTTTGGACTACATAAATAGTTTGGGTTCATAATTTATATTTGATAACTGTTATTTAGTCACCAATGTTATATATTTTTTTTTAATTCGACATTACTATTTTGCTTCACTCTGTCTACAACTTTCATGTTCATTTCGTAATCATACTACATTAGCGCCATTTTGGTGGGATTTTGATTTGTTAGCTACTTTCACATATAGGTTACTATACTCTTTGACTTCTCATAACTGGCAATTTTTTAAAAGATCACCCACATAAAACTACTCCTTTCCAAAGAGTATACATACTTCTTTCCTCTATATATCATACCGAATATTAAAAAATATTTGTGCAGGTATGATAATAAAACATCTTATATTATCTGTGTTGCGCATCAATCAGTAATGTCCAGGAAGCCACGGCCGTAAAAATGCTTAATTAAAAAATGTAATGTCAAATTGACATATGCGGCAACTTCCATCAATTTCCATTCCATGCAGTGTTGGCAACCGTACGATAATTATCGTACATGTACGATAATTTGATACCACCGTACGATGTACGATTGCGAGTCATTATCGTACGCAAATGTACGATAATTGGCTACTTGACACTTTTTGGGAAACTGTTTTAATGAATTCATATGATGCGGTGATAAAACGATTCGCAATTTATACGAAGCAGAACAGGACAGTGATAATACTGATCATTTATCATATCATTTATCATAATGCCGGAAGATTCTTAATCTAAAGTCATTTAAAAAGAAGATTCCAAGAGTCATTAGTTTGTAATGTATTTCGATTTCGATATAGATTATTCGTTCATCCTTTGAAGCCATTTAATTTTCGTAACATTTTTGAATCGCACAAATTTTCGCGCCATCCCTCACGCGTGCATCGCGCCCGGGTGCGCGGTGCACCCATGTGAAAATCATAAAACTCGAAAAATGACGTGTCGGGCCGGTCGGGCGGTCGAGTGCAATATAAATTTATGATAAATATCTATTTTCATTAATAACTAACGCGTTCTTATGAAATTTGAAAATGTACGATAATTTTTCGGCAGATACGATAATTTTACGCCCCTGGTACGATCAGCGCCATCTCCCAGGTTGCCAACACTGATTCCATGTTTATGTGGATTCTGTAGTGGTGTTACGGAAACGTACTAAATTTATTAAATTTTACTTTGAAACTTAACTTTTACAATACAATATGAATGCGCCTCCAACGTTCGAATCATTTCTCTTGTACGATGGAGAAAAGAAGTAAGTTATTTGTAAGAAATATGGGTTATTTGTAAAAAGATACATCCTTTTACTTCCAATTAAAAAGTTTACATATTATATAGTTTATAAAATGATTCTTGCAGGGTTCAGAAAGAAGATGATACGAAAGTAACAAACGCTGCTATATTTACTGTGAACAGAGAAGATCATACCTTAGGCAACATGATTAGACAGTAAGTTGTTATTTATTAATGAGTAACAGTAACTGCACCCTCGATATAACAAACTGAAAGGAGTTAGAACAATTCTTTATATACCGAGTAATTTGTTACAAAGATGTGTGTTATATAAAGGTTAAATTGGTCCACCATTCATTTTCTCAAGTTATGCAGTAATTGACAAAATTTGTTAAGTAGGGGTATACTTTATATAGTGGCTTGTTACACTAAGCTTAGACCTTATTAATGTGCATGGGATAGATTTCATAATAACTAAACTAGTTGCAAATTTTGCAAGCATCTGTAATTCTTACCACGCTTTTATTAGCTTGACCTGTATGTATGGAATCATTGAACTCGATGTTTATCCACTTTGATATTCCGATTAGTTTAAAATTTTTAACAATTATCAAGAACCAATGACATTACACGATTTAAATAATTTTGATCCTATTCACCGCATCATCATCGCACGGCACCAGATCGTCAGGAATCAGGATTAAAGATTTTGCTTGTGCTATTTTAATGTGGTTTTTAGTTTTTAAACTATAATAACTATTAAGTACATATCATTAATTGTTGTAGCAGTAAACCTTATTTTTGCAAGTTATTAATTTGCTTCCTTACAGTCAGCTTTTGAAGGATCCCAAAGTATTGTTTGCTGGATACAAGTTGCCGCACCCTCTGGAACACAAGTTTGTGTTACGTATCCAGACCACATCTGACTACACACCGCAGGAAGCGTTTATGAATGCTATCACTGACCTTGCATCTGAGTTGTCACTTTTTGAGGAGAGATTCAAGGTATTATATGTTTATTAATTATTGATTGATTTGTTGCATTGGCGGACTATGACGGCCGTGGCAGGGGCAATGCGCCCTGGGCCTTTAGTCCTGCGGGCCATCCAAGTATCTACTTAGCTTGTAAAATAAAATCAACTACTAAGACTGGGGACCTCATTCTACGTTCCACCCCGGGCCCAATTCAACATTTCCACCCCAGGCCTCCGATGAACTTTGTCCGCTACTGTTTTGTTGGTTAAAAGAACACAATTAAAATGTAATTGGTACACTAAGTACAATTTTTATACAAATTTTGTTATACAAATCAAATTCAATTATGGTCCGCATGTATGTTCAAGATTAATAAGTTTATTTGCTTGTTGTTTCAGGAAGCAATAAAGGAGAAGAAAGATGGCTTAGATTAAGTTTAAGTGTTTTATAGTAAGTTTTAATATGTAATTTTAAGTAAAAAAAAAAACAATAATAGTTAGGAGAAAGATTCTTAATTCCTCACATCTACATCAATTCCAGATTTTTCTGTATCATTGAAATTCATTATCATCATTAAAATATCATTCAAATCAAATTCAGAAACATAATACTAAATTTGTAACAAAATAAGTAAACCACTAATTTTATACCTGTGTTTAAGAATTTAATATAAAATTATGACCAATTATTGGTGTTTTATTATAAATGAAGTAAAATCAGTATCATAATTTATAAGTGCTACTGATGGGATTAAATATCATTAATATTATTTTTGCAGTTATGATTGTTAACTTTACACCTACCCGCAATAATTACACTATGCTAATCCATTAAATATTTTTTGTACCAAAATGTAATTTCTCTGTGATTTTGTGTAAAATCTTATGAGACCTAAATGTCTTTAAACTTTTAATGCACTTATTTTGACGTAGAAAACACTTGGGGAGAGGGGTGAGAAAGAAGAAAAACATTGTTTTTCAATTAATTTAATTGCTTTTAAAAAATTCTAATGATTTCGTGTAAGATTCCACTATATAAATATTAGTTATCGATTAGGCAATATCTTTAAAAATATGATTGTGATGGAAATGTATGAAATTCTGTGCCACCAATATTTTCTCAATATACATTATATCCAGACAATGCATAAGAGAAACATACCCGTACCCGATAGATTTAAAATGTGACATGCTATAATCAGTACTTACATAAATAGGTAGATACTTATTTACAAACATTTTCTAATTAAATATCATTTAACTACCAAACAAGAATATACCACATTTGTGGTAAACAATAATAAATAATACCCCATTGAAACAAGTAACAACAACAATGGTAACATTAAAACTAAACTTCAATAAATAGGTATTAAAACGTTTCCTCTTCATCACAGTTCTCAGTTGCGTGGCCAAACACTGTAACAAGATAAAATTAAATTAGTATTATTGTAAATTATATGAAACAATGTTAAAAAGTGTAATTTTTTATTTTTAACAAAAGAAACTAGTGACCATGTTGTGCACTAAAGTTACCACTGCTATGAAAGAGCGCAATGCTGTCCATCAACTGCCGCCCATAGACATCTATAATCAACTCCAGATAAGATTTCTATGGTCACAGTAGGGCCATACAAATATAATCGTATCTGGAGATCGTCAAGTATCATTGCAGGGGTAATCCCCAGACCCCGAAATGTCTCGGAAAAGTATGTCTCTCTTACTACACCCCTCAAACCAGAACACAACGCTGATGACAGCGCTTAACATTGCTGTCATTGGGCAGAAATAGGAGGCGCGGAGGTGTCACCGGAGTCGAATTACAGGTTCGATCAGTTTGCAGTCAATGCCTTATTACAAAGTTGTGTATGATGGAATAGACAGAGGCACAGTATAAGGATCTATATTTAGATATTTGTACCGTAACCGTACCGTATTTGTACCGTACCGTTTGTGTGTAAGGATAGATATTTGTACTGTGACAGAGGGGTTGAGATATATAGTCCGCGTAAAACTACTAGTCCGCTCCGAATATAGAAACAAATCGCGTCGCCACAACAACTTCAGAGCTTGGCGTTTGTCGCGGACCGTACCTTCGCAGATGTCGCAGTAGGGTCTGGGCGGCGGCGGCGCGCGGCGCGGCGGCTGCGCGGGCGCGTCGGGCGCGGCGGCGGCGGCCTGGCGCGGGCAGTCCTCCGTGTCGTGCGCGTCGAACACGTCGCAGATGTCGCAGAAACGACGCGGCGCCACCGCGCGCGCCTTGCGACCGTTGCTACGGGACACATTGACACATTAAATTAACATTAAAATTGATTAATTTCATCTGTAGGGGCTGGTATGTTATATGAGTATAAAAAAAAATATGCTCTTTCATAGAACATTCGTTTCACAAGAAAATAGAAAATGTCAGTTATTAAATTAACATTAAAATTGATTAATTTCATCTGTAGGGGCTGGTATGTTATATGAGTATATGTATTATATGAGTATAAAAAATTTATGCTCTTTCATAGAACATTAGTTTCACAAGAAAATAGAAAATTTCAGTTACTGGCAGCATTCTGAAATTATATATAATGTTGCTATTTTCTTAAATCATACCAAGGTATTAAGTAAGTAAAACTTTATTTATATCTCAGATGAAAAAAAAAATCAAAATTATTAAATTGATTTGATTTGGGCACAAGTACCGAAAAGAAAAACATGTGAGGATTACCAATCCGCACTTGCAAATTTAATGACTCCAAGTTAAATCCTTCTCATTATGGAAGGATCGACAATTCGAACAATAATAATTTTATGAACTTTTAATGTGGTTTTCGCGTCTACGTACGACTCATAATTTTAACTTACAAAAGAGGTGGTTCAGTAACGGAGCCGCTCTCGAGCGCCTGCACGCGCGCCAGCAGCTGCTCGTTCTTGCGCTGCATGTCCACTATCACGGAGTTCAGGAAGCTCACCTGCCCCTCGATCACTTCTTGCTCTTCTTGTGCTCTGAGGTACATAACAACTCTTTAAAATTATCAATCCACAGGCATTGCCACGCCAACAGCAGTTTTAAACGTTATTGTGTTACGATTGTAAGCGTATGATAAGGGTGATTTACACGAGGTATTCTTATTTACGCATCATATGACGCATGTACCTATTTTTGCCTACTAAGATGAAAACTAGAAATCCTGATGTAGTAGGCAAGAATTGCCAATTACCAATCTTTGGTAGAATCAATGGATAGATATTGTCTAATTCCTACCTTTGATAGACAAGGCCTCAGGGATAGCAACGCACCGTGGCCAATCTCGGTAGGACTGTAAATCCTATCTGGTGTTGATTACAGATGTCCAAGGATGGCAGTGGTCATTACCATTCATTAATTAGACTGCATACTTCTATGTCGGTATTAAAAAATATATTAACTGTTGTAAATTGTTAATGACTTCGGCCTAATCAAAACTCCATCATAATTATATTTCTCAGAAAAATTGCGTTAATCATAAATTAGATTTTGTAACATTACTTGTTACTTAGGACAGATAAACGATGCGGTTAGGAAGGTCCTCGAATGGACACCATGTCTGGGCAAAAGGACGGCGGTAATCGCTGGATTTAGACGGCTCAAGACCGGTCCGAGTGGCCACAGTATAAGGATTTATAATAAGATACTTATACTGTGGAGTGGCGCAGATTTGGGGAGGCCTATGTTCAGCAGTGGACTCTATAGGTTGATGGTTGAATGGACTTGTATTACGTACTTTAGTGTAGCGGTGTCGCCTTGCCCCAGCACCCCGATAGCGGTGTTGTCGTTCTTGTCTCGTATATCTTGACTATTGTTTGCAATCTTCTTTTGCAACATCGCTTTTTCACGTTCAGCTATTTCTGTTTTCGTTTGGTAATTCTAAAATAAATAAAATCTAATTATTATACCATTTGTTACTATGATTTCAAAACACAATTTGATTGAGTTCTTTAGTCACAATAATGAATATTATTTCAGTAAATACATTACCTTGAGGTCGTCTTGCAATTTTCTTATGTATTCGTCTTTTGCTCTTAAATCTTTCATTTTGTGTTCAACGTCTGATCTCAGCTCATTTATAATTTTTTCACTGTTGGCCAACGCTCCAACATTTGCTTGCCTCGTGGCCTGTAGTTCTAATGTCAACTTTTCTAACTTTTCATCTTTAGTTACATTCGTAGTTTGCTGCACAGTCGCTAACTCTAACTTTTGCGATAATTCTAATATACTCTTTTCAGCTTCCACAAGTTTCTCTTGCAGTTGACTTTGTTTGTTAATTTCAGTCTTAATGTTTTCCCTAGAATCGTGCAATTCTCTTTCGTATTCTTTTACTTTGTTTTTAAGTTCATGCCGAATACTCTTACTTTCCTTCTTGTATTCGTCGAACTGTGTTTGTAGCTGCTTGTTGAGGTCTTCGTAATTCAACTTCTGCCCGTCGTTTATGTTTGTTAGTTGTTTAATGTCACTTTCCGATTTGGCAAGCAATTGTTGTAATTCAGTTACTTTTTCTTTGGCATTCTCGAGCTCTTTGATTTGTTTTTCTTGTTCCGCTACACGACTTTGTAGTGTTTTGGTTGTGGTTGTTAAGGATTCCACTTCTTTATTATATTTCTCCTTTATCTCAGCATTTTCATTTTCAAGCGATTTCACAAGTTGTTGTATTTGATTATATTCAGCACTCAATGCATTATTTGCAACTGCTATTGTATGTTCTCTTTCAGTTGTTTCTTTGTTTTTGTTTTCGACATCTTGTTTAAGCTGGTTTAATTCATTTTCTATAAGTTTTGATTTGGCAATATCGGCTTGATTTTTGTCATTTTGAGATTTGATTTCGTTTTCCTTCTCCTCTAAAAGTTTCTTTAAATTGGTATTGGAAGTAATATTTTCATTAAGATTTTTAACTGTTTCTTCATATTCATTCTTTAATTTGTTTAGTTCGTTTGTGGTTTCATTAAACTGAGTTTCTAACTGTGACTTTTCGTTTACTAGTGCAGCCATTTCTATCCTCAATGTTTCTAAGTGACTAAGATGTTCTTTCAGTAATGATTCTTCTGACGACGAATTACTCAAAAGTGTTTCATACTTTTGTTTAAGTGCGGATGTCTCCATGTGAATGTTATTCAGTTGTTCCTCAAATTTATTTTTGCTTTCAATCGTTTTATTTAATTCTTCATTTATATGCATTACTTGTCGATCTTTTTCTTTAACCATTTCTTCATGTGACTTCACGTCTACTTCCAACATTTCAAGTTTTAATGAAAGTTCTTTAACATTATTTTGTTTTTCTTCTAATAATGCCTTTAATCGATTCTCTTCAGTTTTACTTAAGCTTACTTCATTAGTTATAGCCGATAATTGTGCTTGATATTGCGTGATTTCTTTTTCATGCTGAATTTTCTGGTTACTTAACTGAGCATTCATGTCATCCAATATTTTTTGTAATGAGTCTTCATGCTTTCTCGCTTCTTCTAGTTTATTGTTCAAGTCATTTTGGGCTTCAGTTAATTGATCTACTTTTTCCATTAACTTTACTTCTGATGTTGCGCCCTCGGCTTTTAATAATGATATTTCCTCTTTGTACCTGTCTATATCAACTTCAAGCTTCTTACGTATTCCTTCAAATTCACTATTCGTTTCTTGCTCTTTTATCTTCAGACATTCAATTTCTTTTTTCAGTATCGAATTTTCATCCAACAGTTTATCGTTTTGTGTCTCTATTTCCTTAATTCGATTAATAGTATCAGTGGTTCGTGCCTCTAGCTCCTTGATTTTATTTTCTGCAGCTTGTTGTTTTTCGATATTATCATTTACTGATCTAACTAACTGACCACGCTCAGCCGCAAAATCTTCTTCTAATTTAAAAAGCTTTTGTTTTAATTCTTGCTCTATTCTTCCATGGTTATTAGATGCTTCTCTGTATTTGTCTCTCAGATCTTGTAATTCTTTTTCAGTTTCTTTCAAATGTTGTGACAATTTATTGAATTGTTCATTGGAGTCTGTCGCTTGTCCGGTCAAATTCATATACTCCGATTCTATTTTTTCTTTGGATTTTTGTAATTCACCACATTTCTCGGTTGTACTTTCAAGCTGTCGTTTAAGTTCACCAATATTAAGTTCCATAGATGAGATCTTTTCTTTAAGGTCATTATTAATTTGAGTCAGTTCGGCAACCGATTTTTTAAGATTTTCATTTTCTTGTTTTAATGAATTTAATTCGTCTACATTTACTGTGAACTGATTGTTAAGGGAGTCGAGTTCAAATTTGCTTTGATCCAGAGCTTGCTTGTGAGTCTCAATTTCTTTCATTAATTGTTCTATTTTAGTATTACGATCTTCAATCTCTTTCTTGTGTTCCTCTGCGATTTTGCTGTGCTTAATGTTGAAATTGGCTGTTGCTTGTTCGAAGTCATCCTTTAATTTGATTATTTCCTTGTCTCTTTCATGAATGGTTTGCTTATATTCATTCACAATTTTCTCATTGGAGTTAGTTGAAGAGCTAGATTCGTTAAGTAACCGTTCGTAGTCCTTCGTCTTTGCATTAAGGGCCTGCTCTAGTTTTAATATTTCGGACTTGTTTTTCTCATCTTGTTGCGACGCCTCGTTTAAGAAGCTCTCATATTCATTAACTTTATTAGTCAATTCATCTTTGACACGATTAACTTCTTCTTGTAAAAGTTTGCAAGCTGCTTCGTGTTTCCTTTTGGAATCATCTAGTTGTTCATTGTCTAAAACTTTGGCACTTAATTCCATCTTGAGTTTTGTTATTTCTTTGTTTAGATTCACTTCATGTTCTTTGCTGGCGCCCAAAACTAAAAAATAAAAACGTTGCAAAATTATAAACAAGGTTTTACATTATTTTATAATTATAAGATGCATTATCTAATGATTTATTATTTTTAACATCATTAGTTTATTGTTTAGGGTAATATAAAACTTACCTTTGTTCAGTTCAAGAGATTTATCATCAAGAGCCGCTTGAAGCTGAGTTACTTTGCTGTTGAGATCAATTATAATTTGGCTGTTTTCTTTATTCAGTCTTTCCACGCTCTGTTTTTCAGTATCGAGTTTCGATTCGGCGAGTTGCAGTTTGGCTGTTAGAACGGACATTTGAGTTTCGAATTCGGTTTGGGCTATCGCTAATTTCGTTCTAGCTTCAGTTAGTGCTTTTTCTGATTCGATTTTCACTTTCGATAATTCGTCTGACATACTTTTGCCCAATGAATCCTTTTCATTTTCTTTTTCCTTAAGTAGAGCATATGCTTCGTCTAATAACTTCTGGAGTTCTGATGACAATGCTAGAAACAGAGAAAATGATTGATTTTTACTACGCTTGTATGTCTTTATATTACATAATAAGAAATAGACAAATATATTTGGTTTAATTCGCTAAGTGATATTCCAGCGTGTTTCTTGAAGGGGTCTGACAATTAAACCTTCAAAGTGTGCATAACACATTAAAATTAGTATTAATAAACTTTAGAACTTTAGTAATAATATGCACAATTTAGGCTTCCCCCACTCTCTTCTTAATATTCGACTAAGACACGACTCCTCACTCTTAAAACGCTCCGAGCAATTAATGAAAGCCCTCTTATGTGAATCAGCTCTTGTATATTGCTTCTATATTGTTAGACGACTTTAGACGTAAGTCAATTTAGGCGATTTTTAGATTCCCTCAACCTTCTTCTTCTTGAGATTCAGATCGGTCCTTCCCCACTAAACGTAGTTAATGGACGCCATCTTAAATATGTCAGTCCTATCGTTGCGTATAATAATGTAGCAAATACTAACTTTGTGCGGCGTTAAGTTCCTCCCGGTGTTGGTCAGCGAGCGCGGCGACGTCTGCGTCTCGCTGCTGCGCGAGCGCGCGCAGCGCGGCGGCGGCGCTGTCCGCGCGGGCCGCTTGCAGCGCCGCCTCCGCCTCTAGCGTCCGCACTTGCTGCTCGCGGGCCGACAGCTCCTTCTGTGTTGTCATACTTGCTTGTTAGCTTGTATGTATTATGTCGTGAATTTTGCAAAGTAAGCCGATAATTCCTTAGATACTATTTCGAGGCATTTCAGTTTAGTCCATAGAAAAAACGACACCTCTATGGCTGACCTCAATGAGGAATCTAATCTTATTTGACGTTGATTACAGATGTCCATAAGCGACAGTACCAATTACCTTCAAGTGAACAAAATGTTCCTATGCTACTTCTGAAACTGGTAGGCCTCGGATAAGACTACGTCTCCCTTCAAATCTGAATACTGTAGTGCAGAACACTTGTAATTAAACAAAAAAGGTGTAGCGGTGGTGCCGCCGGATTTAAAACATTATATTTACTTTAAAACTTTTTTTACTAATTTAATTAAACGATAAACCCTAGATATGATTTGATAGTTTTTGAAAATTGTGATCATAACATACATATATAACACAAAGTTTTATCAAAGCTTCCGTTTGCAGAATCTTATAATTGATTTTAAACGTCAACAAATCACAGAAGAGATTGTCTAATAAACTATTTATATTTACATAATGTAACGAACTTACCAGCATAGCTTCCTTATATTTCTGAAATTAAAATAAATTAATGAGTATTTTAAGTTAGTATTCAAATCATAATGTGTCTTTATTGATATTAAAAAAAACGCTTTCTACACTAATAATCTCACACAAGTATTTATTATATAAAAAGGTAATAGTTACACATATGGGTACACAAACAACCAGAGCCAGCCAGTATGTCGTGAACGTGCAATCAAATCAAAAACTAATATGTCTAAACTCGTAAAAGGACACTCACGTTATAGTCTTCTTTATTGATGTTCTCCTCCTCGTTCCTGAACATGAGGTCCTCGACCTTCTGCCGCTCGTCCTCCAGCATCTTGCTGAGCTTGTCCAGCTCCGCCTTGAGCTTCGCATTTTCGCTGTTCGCCTGGATATAAATGTAAATAATGTTACACTTTAAACATACACAATATCGTGATGTTGGCACACTTTTATGGACATGTAAAAAATACATTTATTATAATCGTATAACCGAAATTAAGGTGGTTGGGTTATGTGAATAGTAATTTTTTTCATGGTCTTTCCTTTTTTAACTCAAGAAACCTAATTTTTTCACAGGCAAAAGTAAAAGTCGAAACGAAGCTAAAATAATTTGGTTCACCAAATTACAATTTAAGTTCTTATTTTATTCAAAAAGTATATGAGAACATGGATAGACAATTTAATTTTACATAATAGACCTACGGCTTCGTACCTGGGTTGCTTCTTTTTTAATCTGCGAGAGGGCGCTCTCAGCGCGTTCAGCTTGCAGAGAAACCTTGGCCACCTCAGCTCGCTCCAACTCCCGCTCTCTCATCAGCCGCTCCAGGTGAAGCTGCTTCTCCCTCAATAGTTCCTGTACACCATGAGAACATACCCTCACAATGTTACCTTCCTGAACGCGTGTTGCAGTCTAATTATAGAATCAGGCATACGTGATATGTCTAGGCTTATTTCTTCGGTTACCATGATTACTTAACAAAAGATTAACTATAACCAAATATTTATGTAATTTTCGGTTGTATCCATCAGCGTGTCTGAAAGTACTTCCTGCTACGAGGACCCGCCAATCTAAGGACATGCTGAATTTTTTCTCTTTTTTTAGTGTCACAAATGAAGAACAATTTGTAAGTCTGTAATCAACGTCTTTTGTTCAACATGTCTCGGTGTAAAATTCGCCTTTCACAAAACATAAGGTATGCCCGATTTCACAATTTGACGACAACACTACATAATCTCGAAGCGATAATGTGACTTTGTATTGCAACATTTTTCTGATAATTATGTCATACTGCATGAGTAACACCGCTTATTATGTCATTAATCATGTTCCAGTACATCCTAATTGTTTCTAAATGAAGACTCGGATCTACGCATCTGAATAAGCCATAACAATGGACAAGTGTTAAGGAGAATACTCACAATTATCTTGAATCCATTATTCTACCTAGCGTCGTAGATAGGACCCGGCTTAATGGACGGCTGCCTTCAAGAGGCGAATTTCGCTTACCCCATATAATAAATAATGATAATATTACAATGAATCGGCAAAACAGGCGACGTATGCAACGAAAAGACAGTGTATGTATTAATTAATCTTGGATATAGGTCGCCGGAAAAAGAGAAAAATCTCGAGGGAAGCGTACTTCAATCTTGCCAGGTGCGCAAAATTCAAATCTTGCCAAGAAGCCAATGACCCTAGATACGACGCTGACTCTGCCTCTATCCAGATATCCTCTTAAAATGTATTCGTTATTCAATCGATACCTGAATCTGATGGGTACTTATATTAAATTCACACTCTTAAGAAGAATTATTACTCAAGTTATTCGTTTTTGCGACATATTGGCTTCGAGTATATAACATGGCTAACAATAATTTATGTAGGTATAACGTTATACCGTATAACATATAATATTTCAGAAACATGCATTATTTAAATAACGACACACAAATGAATGTTGAAAGTGTCCAAACTTTTAAATAACAAAATAAACTCACGTAACACAATAAACATGTAAAACATAACAAACTTATGTTTATAAATAATTAATTACATAAAATTGATTATAAGGAGATCTTGATCATCCAAACGAGAGCGACGTATAAACTTGATTATTCCTCGATTTTCTTACTTGTAGAATCTTCTGTTCTTCGCCTGAATTCGGAATATTTCTTCCTCCATTTCTTCCTTCTTCCATACAGTGCAGTAGCAGTAGAAACTTATCTCTTTACCTATAGTCCGTATTGTTTAGCACATCACATAAATTTTATTAGTACTTTGGTATTCGACTATCGCATCTGATTAAAGACTAGATGCGATTAGGATTCCACTCTGTCGTATTTTAACATAACGAGACTTCGAAATTCGCTAATTTCGTTACTTATTTTAATTTGAAGCGCGGTCGTTAAGAGCTAAATTTTGCTTTGTCAAGTAAACGTATGGCTCCCCAGGGCTGGATTTGGGAGAGGGCAGCTAGGGCTACTCTTTCGGAGCCTCCACAAGAGACGGGCCTACATACTAGAAAAAAACAGCCTTTATTCGCATTTTTACAGATATATTTGTTGAATATTTGTTCATAAATTTTTGAAAGACTTGATATTTGGCAAATAATTACGGACCTCCCTTCATTGTCCCAGGGCGTACCTACCAATTTGTGAAAACATAAGAGGAAAGTTGCAAAGGACTTGCTCCAAGGCATAAACCCAGTCATCCTGTAGTATCTTATGTATTATATCCCTATTTATTTCAAAGGTAGCATTACAAGCGTCGGTCGACGTATGATAAATCACTTTCGATGATTACATGCTTAGCCGACACCCACACCAGACTCCTTAGCGGAATTAAGTTGTTGAGGTTTATATTACTCATCATTTATTTATATGTCCTTCTGTATTAAGCCAGTCTTGTACCAAGTAGTTACATACACAGAGTAACTGTACAAATAAACAAAAGCGTATCTAGGTATTTTGTCTGGATCTGTCTGTCTGTCTACATTATTTGGATGCTGAAATGTCTTGGAAATAAATAAAATTTCAATTTCACGAAAGGATAAAGTGTTTTTACAGGGACTGAGACACTTTATAGAAAATTATAGAGAGGAACCTTCAGACACCTACCTACCCGAGAGCGTAGCGCGGGTCCTCCTTGGTACCTAGATTATAAAATTGTGTTTAATTTAGGTATTTTTGTAAGTGAAATAGCTAGCAGATAAACATTTAGAATAGGTAGAATTAATTATGTAGGTACAAGTACATATTCAACCTTAGAATATCATTTGGCATTTAATTTAAGATTCAGCTAAAAATAACCTTTGTCTCTTGGAAAGTCCAAACCAACAGATCGTCATTTGAGATAATAAGAAGGAAATTAAGAAAAGCTGTATAGGCGGCAATCTACACTGCAATAAAAAAGAAAATTGTTTTCTACTCCGTATTTAAATAATGATACTTAATCTCGAAAAAATACCCATAAGGTTAGTTGGTAAGATCAGATTAAGCCGTACGCTTAAAATTGTAGATTAAGTAAATTAGTCATTTTTTATTGACAACGTTATGTATTGTATAAAGCACTGAAATTAATATTGCCTATTTTAAGAAGATGGTCAAATTAGCCAAAAATTTCGACAGTAGAGTTAATATTTGATATTACACCAAATAATTATATCATGATGTACTTATTTGACCTTGGTCCATGCAAATTGTCCCACCTTATAGTTGTAAGTACCCATAACTCAGCAGCTTGTTTGGCATTTACATTAATAGAATGTATTCGTTGATACAATGTATTTTATATATTAACAATACAGCTAAAACATGAAACATGCATTAGCACAAATACTGCGGATATACAACTACGGCCTTGATACCATTCAAAAGCAAATAGTCGATAGAGATGTAGATTTTAATATTGAAATGCAGATATCTATAGGGTAAAAGTACACTACATCTGACTCGAAATATTTTTTGTGAAGTGGCACGCGAGCCTACAGTTGGACTGCAGTATGTGCTACGGTATAGACCGCGTAAAACTGCTAGTTCGCTCTGAATATAGAAATAAATTGCATCGCCATAGCAAACTCTATGACTATACCTGCTCGCAACTACTTCAGAGCGGACTATACTGATTGAAGTGCTAAATAAGTGCAAGCCTGCATTTAGACTGCAGTAGGTGGTATGGTAAGAAGTCACGACTGGATGTCTTACCAATGGACTTCTGTGATCTATTAAGATTGAAGATTGAAAGAATTAAGATTGAAGTCCTATCCGAGATCGATAGCGGAGATAGTATTACAAGATTTTGATAGCTTAGCTTAGCTCTAGTAGCTAAGTTATGTCTTTTTATATGCAGGGCATATAAAATATGATATAGCATTTTCATACCGTAGCTCGCACATCGAGATACACCCAAAGACCATATTATGCCATATAAATTCTATAATATGATACTTGCAACTGGACATGACGCATGACGGCATATTCCACCGTCTCTTCAGTGCGGATTAGTAAATACAGGTTTGTGGACAACGACTTGAATCTAAATTAAATCTTTGACTTCTTATTTAGATATATAAAATTCATTTGCATAACATAAACATTCTAATGGTAGAAATAACGTTATATGAAAAAGTATAATTAAAATACTAAACGATTTTCTTTTTTTACGTCAAAGTTACAAACTAGTTGTAAGTAAATAGTACATTACGATACGCGTGGCCAAAGTAGCCTATTTTTGCACGGCGTGAAGTTAGCGCCCGAGCGCAGCGAGGGTGCTAAACGCCGTGCAGATAATAGGCTACTTTTGTCACAAGTATCGTATACTATTTTATAGCTCGTGTGACATAAACCCGCTTATACTTGTGAAGAAATATGAAAACATATGATAATTATTTTTAATTACAATAAAAAAGTGACACAACCAAAACCATTGAAATTTAGAAAATTTAGTAAATATTCTGCTCTAAGACAAATCTAAAACCACACATATGTCGAAATCTATGAAGCCATTTAGGCTACATACAGGCGTCTAGACCAATGACTTATAATGGGAACTCCACCTAAACGTATTAAAGAAACATATGATAATCAATCACATAATGTACTAATACATAACTAATACTAGTGATACAGTAGAAAATCGATTATCCGGACCTCAGTTATAAATATTCGCGATTATTCGGATTGAGAAACGTGAACAAGTAACTTTGTAATAACCCTTACAGATCAGCCACATTTTGCGTGACATGTGCATTTAAATTCCGGAAAGTCGTCAAATCGCAACAAAATAGTTACTATAAAAAACAAAAACCCGATTGCTAAAAATATAACCTATGTTATCGCCACAATTTAGACGAATCCAACGACACATCATGTATCAAAATTAGTGAAGTCGTTTGAGTTTGCCAAAGAATGAAAAATACATACGTAACAAACATATAGTCGAAAAACATCACCTTCCTAAATCGGTTTAAATAGCTTTTCTTCATAAACTCAATTATCCAAATTTTCGATTAATCGAATGCCACACATACGACAACAATTAGGTCGCTTAGTCGAGATTCTACTGGAGTAGTATTATGGCTAATTTTGATAATGATTCCTAATTTAAATATCTCCTACTATGGTGTGTAGCGAAAATACACAGTCAAAACAAACAATAAAAAAATTCGTAAAGCCCAATAGTTAGTCTTATAGTGATGCTATTGCTTAGTATGTACACAATGGCAAAAACATTTATAAATACGTCCAAAATAAAATATTAAAAGAATTATAGCTTTAAACAAAATACTCATTACTCACTTTTAATTTTTAAATGGCATTTAAAAGTATGAAACGTTCATAGCTATGTTTATTTTTTACAACTGTGAGGGTAGTGTATTAATATTCTTACGGTGTAAAAATCGGCTACTTTGGACACAGAAATGCGTGGCTAAAATGCGGGTTTAGGTCACAGAGTGCTATAATAGTACATTACAATACGAGGACGAAAAATTTTTTTCTGACAATCTGCAATCACACGAGTCAGAAAAACATTTTTCGTCCGCGTGTTGTATAAAATTTTATATTACGGGGTCGGAAATGGGGGTTTTGCGCACGCGAAGCGTGCGTAAAACGTCAATTTACGCACGCCGTGATATAATAGTACATTACAATACGAGGACGAAAAATTTTTTTCTGACAAGTGTGAGTTTGCAGGCCGAGCCGCAGGCGAGGACTGCAATCACACGAGTCAGAAAAACATTTTTCGTCCGCGTGTTGTATAAAATTTTATATTACGGGGTCGGAAATGGGGGTTTTGCGCACGCGAAGCGTGCGTAAAACGTCAATTTACGCACGCCGTGATATAAAATAAATTAATAGTCACGCTACGTCAGACTTCGGCTAAAAATAATATTGCGTCATACATCGAAACGTTTAACGTTAACGTCGCGTCACGTCATAAACAGAATTTATTATCTATGTTAAAAATGTTAGAAATATATTCAAATTATTTAATGATAGTACGTATCATTTTAATTAATTATTATTTGTTATTTTCTTCATGTGGTCTTGTTATAATAATAAGTGCCCATTTATATTGTCACTGGTTGGATTGTATGAGTAAGCATATAAAAAAGAAAAAGAAGTTTTTGACGTTTGAGTTGTGTTTTGCGCGGGAATAGCAATAGTTGAAGTCGGATCAAGAAATAGTTTTATTCTATTAATTGTCATCTATTATAGTAGCATCACGCAAAGACTACTGGTTTGATTATAAATTTAACTTCTCACAAGTTAAACCAAAAAACAGATTAAATAAAATTAAGTACATTTTATTTTTCTACGAGATCGAGAGCCGGATATACGAATGTATGTACGAAAAACAATGCTATCTTATTTTTATTATACAATATTATCTTTTAAATCAATGATTATTTTTTTTATATCAAAGTCTACGAATATTATAATAGAATAACTACATTATATTTTTATATATCAAAAGTCACAGTTGACCCATTGTATCCACTAGACAGATTCCACCACCACGTGCACGAATACGCGGGTATAATATAGTCTATCATATAGCCATAGCTCAAACACGCATAAAAGTCACATCTACACCCCATATTTGCCAAAAAATACAAGACCTCCCCTCCAGGATAAAACAAACACTACGAGAGCAGTTTAAAATTGCAAGACATGCGCATACCGCTATCTGCATTCGGTCCTCATGATATCGCAAGTCCTGTACCGCCGTATTGATTTTCTTAATGCCCGGGGGTGTGAAGTTACCCTTCCTTACGCAATCTTAGCTACGGAAGACAAGTGCCTACTAAAGATTTCCACGATATTTTCTTTATGTGGCTTGTCGCCTTCGAGGCGCTGTGAAGACTAATTACCTAATTAAGGTTATTTTTAGAAAGACGAGAAATTCTGACTTAGAATCTTTCTGCCATTTTGTAAAATGTGCCCGAATTTATTTTGTGATTTATTATAAAAATGTAGCAAAAACCCTACTGAATACTGACATAGGTAAGGCTCCAACTTATTGACGATTGAAACTAACAATTGTTAACAAAACCATAGGAATATCTATTCGTGTTTAACGACTGCAGTTTGGTTCGTAATTATTTCTAATATAGGTACATTGAGTATTTGTATCCAAAATAACCAAATTCTTGACGTGTGTCGCAATAGTAATACACAGGTCTACCAAATATGTTAAAATAAATTAGTTATTCATGTATGTTTATGGAATTTAATGGTAATAGTCAGCTATATTTTAAAGTGTTTATTAGCGCGGGCCGTAGATATGGTAGTCATAGTAGGTGTAACTGGTTGTGCAAAGGTGTTAACGCACCTTTAATCTGTTATTACAACTTATTTTTCGTAACATGAAGGAAGGGCAATATCCCGTTGTATTTGTGATAAAAATAAGTTTTTCTTTAAGTGAATATATACCTACATTAAGTTACAGACGCTCTATGTAGTACATAGGTTAACGATAGCTTTTTGCCTACTATAAATAATAAGCTAATTTATGCTATTTTCTGTTAAATGCGTATATTATATTGTTTATCGTATTATATTTAAAATTAATATAAATTTCAATTTTGTATTTGTATTAAGTATATATGGGCGGCGAGACCTTTTATAATATATAAAATTAATTATTATCATGTTAATTTTGATTGTCAATGTGGAATTAATATTTAGATTAAAATATGGACGACTTCCGGTAGTACTTCAAAACACTTTGTTAGTCATACCAAATAAACTATATGAATTATAATAATATTAAAATATTTATTCTCGTATTTTTAAAACAATATTTTAAATATAATGTTATTTTATTAATAGTTAAATTTATTGTGAATCACGTCACTTGTTATAACAAAACAAGTGATGTGAGAGGGTAGTTCTTACGCTGTTTGTCACTCGAGTAGTATTGTAAGTCCACGCGCTGGTAGAGCGTGATTCATTCGCATTTAATCAGTCGTGTAAGCCGTTACTCTGCCCGAATTGTAAATAAAAGTGAACAAAAGTGATTCTCATATTAAAGTCGGTTTCGTTCATTTTATTAATATGGAACCAAATAAGTGCGGTAATGGGATATCGCCGACATATACGTACGTGATCCGATCACGTTATTATTATTTATACATTCGCCACATAATCAATGTACATTTTTTCCAGATAAATAATTACCATAATCGAAGAATACGGTTATATAGGTATAGCCATAATATTGATTGATTGACTGATTATAATGCGCACGTAGATAGTTAGATGCATATAAGGTGACGCAGGTGTAAGCTAATTGTAATAAAAAAATCAATAATGATTTTCTTTTTTAAAAACAAAACTGAAATCTAGGCTATGCACACTTTATCGTGAAACTTGAACAGTAAAATAATTGTTAAAACCAGCTCAGCAGTTTCAGACAATATTTAGTAACCGTAGTCTATCTAACTTGGCTAGTATTGGCTTCACGCCAATTGTTGTATGTCACTAAGTCACAACTTCACAACTGGAAAAGTCCAAGAGTACTTCATCACATCGGAGTAGAGTACACTATATACAACTCTAGCTAGCAGTAGAGCTATGACCGATGTTACGTACCTAGCTTCCTACCTATAATTTTACTTGTAGTTAGAATGTCAGTGTTTAATGACTAATATATTGGTATTCGGTAGTATATTTAAGTATGCAATAATTGTATCAAGTAACAATTATATCAGATTTTATTAATGTTCCTTGAAGAATAATAATATTTTTGAGGTAATAAGGTAAGGAGGGACGCCGCTGACCAAAGCTAGTATCGTGGACAAGCAAAGCTATTTGCAACACGAGGCAGTACTCCCAGCACCGTTCGTTTCCACACCCATCCAATTACCATCACCGTACTGTAATGGGAGCGTTCCCGCTATATTCCCACTATTGCTACCTTAACGCCTACATTACATACATTATTGCATTCAAGTATTTCGAAATAAAACGTCTATTTCATTGACTGAACAACAAAGTAGATGTGGTCATGTGTCGACACTATCGGGTATTAAGATTCTTTATTTAAACATAATATTATAATGCAATTTTTTTGTTGAGATTTTTTGCTAATTTGGAAGCACTCATACGATTTGAATGTATTTTACTTAATATGCCTTTTATTCAGGAAGGTTTCTGCTTGGGACTTCACGCTACGATTTTTAAGAGACAATGTTTTAAACGCGTATGAAAGGTACTTAATACTTTGTTAGAGCAACTTTGTGTCACAGAATCAACAAATACAGTTCTTTATTATTATATCAGTCTACGAATATTGATCTCGTTATGTGGCGAACTTTTTGGAGGCAATCAGGGTGCTTCCCTTTGCCCTCACGAAGGGCGGGAGTTCATAAATTTATTCGTATGAATAATTATACATTCGTTATTAGTGTGTTTCAACTTTTTTATATCAGGGCTAAACACAGCAAAATTGGAACACGTAATATGCTTAGGTAACAAAGTTCTAGTAATAAATTACGTCTAACATCAGTTTCGGTTCACAAGAAAGTTTTCGTCAAAGTTGTATATAACTTTATTACCAAAGTAAGTCTAGTCACGAATAGTTTTTGTTTAATATATTTACTATCATGTACAAGTATAGGCTACAGGAAAGGCCTAGTGCCGGTTGGAGTGGCGTCAATTAAGGGAGTCCTGCAGGGGACCTTAAAAGTCTGATACATGCATAGGCAATAACTCCTACAGCCACGACTCTCATGGTTAGATCGTATCTCTAGAGTAACTTGGTTCCGACTTCTTTGCAGTAAAGTGCAAAAGCATTGTTATGTCTCAGACGTTGGACAGTCGTAAGCTTTGTGATTTTCAGGTCGGTTTGAAAACATTCAACACATACGTTTGCAACTAACATACCTACAGATGTTTGCCACTAACATTAATACAGATTAAGGGATGAAGGTGGAATATGTTCCAGTCATTCGCAATATACGAGCTCAATAGCCAGTCTGTTAATTACATAGTCACTTTAATCTATCCCTACAGATAATTAAAATCACAGTAACCAAAAACATCCTTTAATTAGATACGACGAAGTTTTGAACTACATCAAGTAGCACATCGCTAATTAGACACCCTAATTGGAGTAATAATCTAATTTTGGAAAGTACGAAGTCCTTTGTTTTGGTACATACTATAAGGCATGTCCTTCGGGTATAGGTTCTGTACATATTTTACCAGTCAAGGTCAGGTATAATAGGTTTCGGCATGCTATCTGTGAAGGTACCAATAACACGTTTTACTAAAAGTAATTTATATTACACAATGACGATAAAGGTTATAAAAACTTTATTTTAAATCAATATTAAGTAATTAAGTTATTTGTGAACATGCGAAATACGGCGTCTTTTTCATTTTGCGAATAACCGAACCTTCTCTATCATATGGCGAAAAGAATGTATAACGAATGTGAATGAGTTAATATAACCCATTCATTCATATTCCAATCATGTTATTGTTACCTTTTAGATCGTTTCAAATAAAAATATCATATGTACAACTCAACATGCCATTGAGCCATCAAGCAAACTTACAGCAGTATTAGTGCAATAAAACAACACCAGTTAGTTGTGTATAATCACTTTATTGACACCTTATATTACAGTTTCAGGGGATAAAGGAGAATAAGACACAATATATCAAGTTACAATTTATTAAAACACATTCTTCTTCGGTCCATTACTCGAAACATTATTCACGTGTACTTACTTAGTTATGTTTAACAATTATTGATAATAATCTAAAACTAAGTTACTCTACGAGCAGTATATATTATTAGATACGTATATTAAAGAGTACGAATATATTAATATAACCTAACGTAAGGAATGCTTGCGTCGGAGTGAGTACTTAACATAATGAATATCATCAATCTTACAGGCACTGGTAAATTGTTAATTAATAAAGTATTAAAATAAATAAAGTTAAAAAATACACAAATTAATAAACATTATATCATTGCACCGAATTCGACAAACCTTTATAAATATCATTCGTAAATAAATACATGAAAGTTATAAAAGCGAACAATATCACAGTTTTGCCTCTGACATAAGCTAATTATGTACTTTGTCTTCACTGATCCCTAATGCATATGTTGAGCTTGTATGTTATCTATCAGGTCTATTGTTGGAACATGATTATAAAACAGCTGAACTTTGTACTATAATGTGCGCGGTATTCGACATAAATGTCTCTAAACTAATATAAATTAATAGTTGCAATACAAAGTCTGGAATAAGTCACGATAGCATTAAGATAATTAGAATGTTAAAATTTTAGTCGATAAAAATCAATACAATATCAATAAAAATGTTTAAAACACTTGATGTTGGTAATACAAAAATAAAACATTTTAAATAGTTTAAGCTTCAGATGCAATTAATAATAAAAACTGAAGTCCCCCAGAGCCGCTTGGCAGTTAGTTCACATTGTCGCTTAGGCGTGTGCCAAGCCTCAAAAATCAGTATCCCCATGCTGCAGTTATCGACCCCACTAAAAGTGGAGTTTAACTGCAACATGTAATGTCATACGCTTTGTAAGGCTTCACCTCGGGGAATTTGTAATATATCTCCTATAACAGGTGTCTCTTATACAAAATTAAGTATTCGGCGTAGGTGGTAAGTACGTCATCGGTGGTATAATAACAGTGTATGACTTCTAATACACATTTTCTTTACATTTATTTACACAAAGAACTGAATACATTAGCATTAATGAAGTGCGTGATTTGTTCATGTTTTTTCATAATGTTTCAATCACGTAATTGGAAAAAAGAAGTTGAGTTGAGATTAAAAGAATCCAGAATATTCTTTCAAAAATGAAAAATACTTATAAGAACAAATAGATCGGAAATAATAAATCGATAGTGAGAGAAGAAGACGTGAGACTTCCTCAAAATATGTTCGGAAAAGGGAAATCAAAAGGAAAATCTCGGGGAAATATACAACGATTCCCTTGCAGTGGAAGCCGAATTTTGATGCGTGGCACACGCCAGCGCCCGTGAGGTTCGCCTACCGCGCGGCGATGGTGGGATACTGTACCTGGAGGGCGTTCTTCGCCGAGACCGGGGTGGACGAGGCTCGCGGACCGCCCACGCGCTGCCGGGCCGTTAGTGACAGTGCGGGGAACACGCATGGGGAACACAACACGTGTTAACGCACTCAATTCCCACCGCTGGGTGTACTAATGCGACTACTGGCTAGCGTTGGCGATACGGCTTGCGATGCGGCAAATTAAAGGCGAGATCAAGCGCAAAATTTCGCAGTGGATGACGATATGTTGATGAATGTCGTGAATGATGATCGAAAAGAGCATAAGCATGATGTGAACATGAACCTACGTTAGTGCTTGGATTACAGCGAGTGATGATGCAAAGGCGGTAGTAATGATCATAAGAGTGATGTGCCACCACTGTTGCAATCGGCGACAGGAATATTAAATGTATGCAGAAAACACAAAGTGCCAAGTTGACGGCGGTCAGTGAAAGGGAAATCTGTGCGACTTAGATCGTACGTGTCGCATATTGATAAGAGTAGTGTTAGGCGAGATGTACATTTATTGACTCTCGGTAAATTATATTATAAGGCGATGTATAAGGTATAATTTGCATAAAATAAAAAGGGTGTTGAAAATGTTTCGACAGGCTTTCTGTCAAATCGGTCCTTTTTCGATTGGATAGCAATTAAGGGGAAAATCACGATAATTGTATTTTTAAGTTATTGTAAGTCATTTAATTATATTTCATAATTAAAATATTCTCTAACAAGCATGATGAAGATACCGAATAATAAAATAAATAGAAAAATATAAGTTAATGTATGCGCATTTTAATCGTATAGCAAGTCGTATGGCCACTTTTACATTCTAACGCTATGTTGAACGAATCGCTGATAAAACACATTCAACATAGGTTAGACATAGCTCGAAATAAAATAATCCGATAAACATAGTACACCGTGCAGTAGTAATATATTATATGCAAATTATGAAAAACACTGGCATGCACTTCAACACGTGATGTATCAATAAATACATAACCTGTCGAGTGATGATAAAACAGAAGCTCTAAATAATCAAATGATGATGTCGAATGACGTCTTTGTCAATTTAGCTGGTGCTCAAAGGAAAACTAAATACTGAATGAGCTAAAGGAGTGATAAAAATGATGACGTCTTTAGGAGCAAAAATTATAATAAATTTGGACACCATTAATTTTATACCAAGGTTGTAAGCATAAATAGTATAAAATTAAAGGATACTAAAGAACTATTATTATATCAAAATCACTCTAGTATCTTTGGCAAATGTCAAATGTTGTTTAACTAAAAATAAATGATGAGATGGATATGGTGAACGTAATATATAATAATAAAATCTAAGTAACTAAGCTTAAAAATAATATCACAGTCAAAATCATAAAAGGCGTATATGATAATAATAATACTATTGCAGTCTTAAGGAAATTTTGAAATGCTAAATTAAAAATAATAGTTAATATTTTAACATATAATTATGATTATTTGACTCTGTGTATATGAAGGAAAAATGTAAAATTTAACCATATCTTTAAACAAATTACATTTTTCCTTCATAAATGTTATTTCTACTCAAATGAATGATAACGATTCATCACTAAGTGAACTAAACGAATGATTGCGTCGACGAGTGAATCAAAAACTAAAGTTAATTAAAATAAAAATAAATAAATTAACACAAGGGCCAAACCAAAGGGTGCCAGCTACAGACCAAACAAAATATCAAATTGCTCATGCAACGACAAGCGAACACTACACTTACCTACCATTACTTTTGCGTGCACCATTCTGTTTATCAATGTACTCGTATGTATATGTAATACTGTTAATATTTTTGTTTTAATTGTAATATGTAAATATAGATAGATAAGTAGTAAATATTTGCAAGAAGGTGACTTACAGGACGATAATTGTGTTCATAAAATGTCGTGCAGTAAATCAGACTGATAACATTATAAAAGTCGTATGAAATTAGTATTCTATACAACAGTGTAAAATGTGGTGCAACTATAATATTGAAATGCAAATTGTTAATTTTACCAAGTTCGATCTTGGCAAAAATATCACAGCTTACTAGTGGACTCCTTATGCTTTAAATGTACTGTCTCATAAGGTTCATATAACTTCCTCCATGGATAGTATAGGAACGCTCAAATTGGACTTTTTACTATATAGCCAGTAGAATACGTAGTAGATATACTATAAGGCGATTACAAGGAAACTGATGAGATGCGTAATAGGAACTGCGCCGTTCAAATATAAACGACATACGGATAAGTGAACTGAAAGGGCGACACGCAAGAGAAATGGTAGCTTTTCCCGAAGCCCGAGAAGTGAGTGCGCGACGGCGGCAAATCCACGAACACGTCCGTAGCTGGGCCCCGGCTGGCCCTCGTCACGGCCCCCGGCCGGCCCCCCCACCGCACCACCTCGCTGCCGACCGACCGCGGCCGGGACACCGTCCCGCTGCTGCCGCTCGACACGCTGCGCCGCGATCGCTCCGACCGCGTATCGAAACTCAACACGCTCTCCGAGCACCTCCACGACTTGGGGAGGGCCTCGTTCAATTGACAAGGAATCATCGCGTCCTTCTTGGCGTTTCGCAATACTATATCGTAGTAGACCTTCGGTTGCGGCAGAGCGATGATGGCGCAGCGGTCGTACTCGACGTGCTTGACGAGCAAAGTTTTGTCCAGCAGGCTGGGCGCGCTGCGGTGCGGTCGCACGGGCGGCGGGGATCGCAGTGGACGGGGCTCGGCCGAGCGCGCGCGGGGCTAGCCTACCTGAGCACCCAGCGACGTCACCCCGAGTCTCACCCCCGCGCGGGACGATGCGATCGATGTTCCCAGGGACGTGAGCGATTCGCGCGAATTCGAACGTCGGAGCGGTGTCGCGCGCCCGTTGCTGTGGATCGCGCACGCGCCAGGCTTGCGGTTCGACGGAGATCGAGACACCTTAGAGATCGGTGCGAACAGCCCGAAGCGAGGTGCACATTCGAAGTATCTGGAAGTTTTGAAGGAAACTTCACTAACTGTGAACATCTATGAGAGTATCTGCTCCATACCAGGTACCATACCATATAAGGAATATATAAATCGCACATCAGTCGTTCTGCATATCATCTATACCTCTTCCCGTCGACGGAGCCATCATTTTTTCCAAGGGGATCATCGAGTTCAACGCCAGCCCAGACACCGGATGCGAATTCTGTGACGCCAACGTAGCGCAGCGTACCAGCCTTGCTGCCTCGGCTACTCGAAACAATGACACGGTCACCCATTCGGAGTTCACCGTTGGTCGTTGTTGAAATAGAAGCATCTAAAATTTACAACAAGTAAATACCAATTGTTTTTACAATTCATACAGAATAAGGCTAGTTTTTTTTTGTGTGATTTCCTCACTCACTCATCTTACTGCTGACAAAGCTGCGAACGCTACCGTTGGGAGAAAGAGTACGTCTTGGTCTAGCGCTACCAGAGGGTGGCCGTTCGAATACGCTGCCGGCGTCGGAAACTGGCGATGCATCGTGCGGGGCGTGGGAGATGAGGGCTTCACGGGTCAATCGCGTTAGTCGAGAAAAAACGCCTCGCTTTTCCGGACACTGGAAATATCGCACACCTGCCACTGAACCATCATTTTTACCTGGAATTAATAATAGCGTTTTTGCCTTACTTCACATGTACTGTAGGAATATTGCGATTAAGTATTGTTGTAATGTTGCATTGTTTACCGATAGGTTCATCAAGAACAATGCCCGCCCATTCTCCTGGAGCGAATTGTGTTTCTCCGATGTAGGCTATTTGTCCAGGTTTTGTGCCTCCCACCCATACACGCTCACCGATAATAAAGCTGTCCGTATCTTCCGTCAACACAACACTGTGATCTGCAATTCATTACAATAAATTAATTTAAACATAAATTAATACAAAGCATAAAAAAAAATAATAACCCTGCACAAAACTATAAGAGAAAACGTCTGAAGAAAGTGACGGTCTAAACATGGACAAATTTATAGCCAATTGAATATGGATACCTTCGTCCCATTCCCTATTCTCGACACATATTTCACGATGTGCACGACTTGAATACGGCCGTATGCAAGTGCAATGGCCATCAAGAGGCTATTTGCATTCCGGTTTGCATATTGTTACGTTAGATATACGAACTTTCGCTTCGGTAACAAAGAGACAAACTGCATTTGACTTTTGAACACACAGAAGAAGATTTCAGAGAGGTATTCGAACTAAAATTTAAAGTGCATTGCAATCACCTCGGGTTCAATGCACAGAATAGCATAGACACCAACGAATGCCAACAATATGTACTACAAATTGCACTAAAGCTAAAATGTGAGGCAACATACAGGATGCATGACTTGCAAGCGATCATGATAACAGTGATACACGTAACGTTTTTGCCCAAGAATTCCACGACAATCACGACCACGCTTCCCGCTTACATGTTATTTATGGTCTCGCAACCAAACAGTCGTTTAAATGATTTAATAACGCGATCGACATATGATTTTAAAAGCAATATCTTTTTTGCAACACGTATTGTTTATGATAGATTTTGTACGTTAAAATTTCCTCTAAGATTTCAAGTGATTTAAGACTTTATTGATACTCTTGATTGGTAAGTTAAATTAGGCTTGAAAACCGGTATAGTTTGGTTTGTTTGTCGTGGAATATCCTGGCTTTATATCCCTATATTGGATCGTGCCTTACCTGAGGACCGCCTGAGGCCAGCCTCGCTGAGGCGGCGCGCGTGCTTCTCCCAGAGCGCCTCCATGGAGATGCCGCTCAACGTGCTGCCGGCTGCCACACACACATTGGGGACACACACATGGATTAGCCACTACTTGCACTTGCAGCCTAGCGCACACGCATGCTTTCGTGTTTCAATGTTTATTTGTTTGATGATTGTGTAATTTGAAGTTTTGAGTGTGTGCACGTTTATTTGAATTATTAAATGATTGTGGTAATTCACTTTAAGGTATATGTGTACAATTAAAGTGTGGTTTGATGGTGTTTTTTTACAAGTTTCATAAATAATATTGGTTACTCTAAAATGTAAAGACCATAAATATTATTTAAAGGTACTTATTGATTTTGTTATCTGCTTTATTCGGTTACAACAAAAACTATTGTTATGATGTTCTCAAGAAGACAATAAAACTAATTGCAAACATAAGTTTTGATGGCGCTCATTGGCGTGGGCCGCCGCCTCCCATCATCTGGCGAACAAAAGCGCCAAACTTAAAGACTGATATTTACATAAATCATTTTTATTATAGCACATTTTAAAGTAAATAGGTTAGTTTCAAGTTTACGATTTAGGTACTTTAATACATTTTATTTTTATTAGGTCATTAGATGCATTCAATCGTACGGTTTTAATTTTACTACATGCGTATTTTAATAGATTTATAGTTGTTGTAATAAATAATTTTACCTATGAGGTAAACGATTTGTTACTGTAGTTATTTGTCTTGTAAGGTACCGTACATACGAGTAGTGGCCAGTTAAGTATGCAAATGTATTTCATTCCATCACCTTATTGTGCCAGAGCATGCGATGCTGTTACTTTACAAAGCCTAGTAAGCATTCCTCCACCCTTATGTGCCCATTACGGACTTACATTAAAGTACTATTTAAATTCATATAACACTAAACGTGTTTGTACATTGATTGTTTTATAACTTATTTTCTTAACATGCGTATGAAGATGGTGCGTGACTTACTAGATGCCTTGCGGAACGATCTGCGCCGGTCAGGAAGGCTGCTGCTGACCTCGTCTTCCTCCGCTTCGATCAAATCTGCTCCACGTGCAGAAGCATGATACGGGGGTGAAAAGGTGAAAACATTACTGACATTATTACTAGGTATATACAAGACAATGCTGAGTGCAATGATATGTGCGAATAGTCGTACGAAAAGCACATTCATGCTCGCGCACAGTTTACATACATGCAAAGGAAAATAAACAATGTTTCGCTCCTTTTTTGCTAACGTAGAAGATGAAACTTACCTGATAAATGTTTTCTTGACGAGTCGTCGCTCAGCTTTCTCAGTGTGTCCGAGGAACTGCCGTCTACGACAACAAAATAAATACACATAAAGCAAACAAATAAAAAGACATGCTTACAAAAACGAGTAGGTATGCATTACACGAGAATGTAAAACGAGTGATAATCGAACACAGTACACAGTAAAGTCGTTACAACGAATGGAGGCAAATTGAACAAGATAACATGTTTCGTGACATCGAGAAGGTTGTATGCAATTCAGATGTGTTTGATAAAATCATAAGCGTGTGAAACGCCTACTGAAAATACACAAAAAGCGTAATAACACTCAAAGATAGTTGATGCATAGCTCTATTATTAGTGATTTGAAGATTACGTTCACAGTTCCAGTGTACGATAACAATAACAATGGATTAAATGGTCTTATGTTTTCTTGTTGATTGCACTACGCTGATAAAGTGAGTAATCAATAATCAAAGTTATTTATATATACGGTGTCAGTGGAACGTGGACTAATAATAAATAATTGGTCAGGTATGTCTAAGTAGGTTTCTGCGCTTTAATATACCTACCAAGATAAATATAGTCTAAGATCCGGCTACGGAAAGTCTACGATCATATGAAAAAGTTATCAAGATGTTTTTTTGGAAAACCCGTTATGCCCAGAATGTTATCAAAATACAACTTATTCAAATTAATTATTTATGATTAAAATCAAATTCGAAATAAAATACAATATTCATAAAGTGGATTAATGAAGCTATGTACCCATTATATTGTAATACCAGCTAACCCGGCTAACGTGCCACATAAATCAAAAAATGTTAAGGGTGAACAACCCTTAACACTTGGCGTATGAAAAATAGATAGTAGCAGATTCTGAGACCTACTGAATATGCATATAAAATTTGGTGAAAATCGGTAAAGCCGTTTCGGAGGAGTACGGTAACTAACATTGTGACACGAGAATTTCATATATAAGATTTATACGAATATGTTGAAAAGACATATCTGTAATTTCTTTCGGTGAATAAAAAGGTAGACAAAATTAAAAAAAATGATGGGGAATTTAAAATATATTTCTAGTTAGTCTATCGACTACGTGACATAATTATGCAATTAATATGTAAATATCTTTGCATCGCGTGAGATATCAAGAGACTAATTCACAAAACACACTCCAAATTGTTACACATTATGACAATGTTAAAAATATGTTAACTTTTTTAATCTCATAAAGTACTTTGACAATGCCTAAAATTAAGTTACACTCACATGAACTGGAAAAGCTGACCAAGTTGTAAAAGTAGACCAAGTTATGTCAGAAGCAGGCGTTGTCGGTGGCGTGTGTCCGGCACTGATCGCCGGGGCCCGATTAATCATAGCGACAACTGCGCAGCGGACCGGCCTTGTCGCCGCGCGTGGGCAACTATGATGTAAAGGCTCATCGGGTACGCTCCCTGCCCGCCCACTGGCAGCCAAGTAACGCGGAAGAAAGTTATTGGTTCAGTATGCATTATGCATTGCACTTAATTTGTCTCATTCATAAGCGTGTGAGCTCGGAAGTTGCAAGACCAAATTGCAAGGTGCAAATCCCGTCATTAATGACGGAATTTTGACATCATTCATTCCAACATCAAAATAAAAATGAAACTACGCTGCAATTCAACAAGATTGAGAGAAAAATTTGCACTATACAAAAAAATAATCAGCACCAGGAGTATGTGAGTTTCAAATATTCATTTGATGTCGTCTCTAAACCTACCCAGAAGACTTTAGCTTACTGTAAGTTACAATCCATTCATGCCCGAAACTGGACTCACTTAATGAAAACCGGTAAACTTGAAGTGAATTATGTATAAAGCTACTAAGTAAGCAACCATTCTATACTTACTTTTAATAATGAAATCAAAATGTTACATGGAAATGTTTAAGCGAACTGAATTAGTCGTCGAAATTTAAATCTACTTAGCAGGTAAGTCGCGGAAGTTTAAGTTCGCGTTCACATCGTCGCCCAACTTGCACCGTCATTCATGAAGCGGCAGTTATGCATATTACATCGAGTATGATAATACACAATTTCAAGTACTTTCACGATAGGTTTATCGAATATTGTTCACGAACAGCTGTGTCGCTATCATTAAAGCATTGTTACGTGAACACGCTTTTTATGTCTCTTCGCACACAAATATCATAGGTCAAGAAGATGTCGATAAATTACAGTCATGAACATTACTTTATAATGGTGTGAGCGTCAATCTTTTGCGTTTCACAGGTACAATTGTATTGCCTAGACATATACAATACGTGTATATCTATATTTACCCGCTCGTTTTGTATCATGTATTCGCACCATAACATCATACGACATTGTTAGTTTAGATCGTTTATCATATTCTTAGATCATCTACCAACTGCGTCAATTTTTTAATTAAAACAATTTTGCAAGTCAACTGCCAAATTGCCAGTGTGTCAAGTAGTTGCAGTTCAAGGTGTTCATTAACAAATACGATTCGTTAACGTATTCTTACGTGTCGTTAACCGCACGTTATTATGGTTTACGAAAACCCCTTGTACGGTGTACGACATTTACATTTTTGAGAATATGAAGACATAATTGAAGCAATTATTACAACAAGGACTAATTTGACACGACATCTCACATTTTTTTCTCGTCGGTAGCATAACGAGACGTATTGTTATGTTAAAACAGGCATTTATCATCGCTGAATTCTTTTCAGGGCAAGTTCGTGAATCAGACTAGATGGTAGGTTATATAATAAATCATAACGATACCATGGTACTGTTTTAAAGCGAAACAAAATACGAATTGTCTCGTCGTCGTTGCTGTCTCGTTGCGGCTAGCGTACAGAGCAGACGGGCTGTCTCGTTGCGGCTAGCGTACAGAGCAGACGTGTTATAGATTAAATAAAAATTAAATTGAAAGTTACCAAGCAATACTAGACCTTTCGCAATCTGCATATAATAATTTATGCAAAATCAGCATTCAGTGAGTTAATACGAAAATAATCCAAGCAATAAGTGCAGTTGACGCGGTGACAGCTCTTCACCCCCTCGGGTAAAAAAGACGGGCTCTTTACTTATTGCAATCATCGCTCTCAAGTGCACACGCAGTACGTACGTAAGTAGCGATACCTCAATACGCGCCACGGATCTACAATGAGCTCAGTACGCTCACCAAATGGAGGCGGCATTAATACAAGACTTGGAGGTTCCCGACCAAACCTGTCCGAAAAACAACAAAGTGACACGGGGGCTAATATTACCTTTCGTAACAAACAAAAAACAACCGATGACACAGAAACCATTAAAAATGAACTGTCTGAAATACGTAAACAGATGTCCGAAATGATGGCGATTTTAACGTCGACTAGGAACGATCAAACCGATAGCATTAATAAGCTTTGTCAAGATGTTACTTCCATTAAAAACGAAGTAAGTAATATAAGTCACACAATCGAAAACATCATTATGGAAAACAATAGCCTCAAATCCAAATTGGCAAGCATGTCAACTATTACCGAAAACACAAAAAAGAAGGTTGAATTACTGGAGGCTGATTTTAATAACCTCAAATGTACATCCCCAGGGGCTTCTTCTTGGGATGCGCCCATCACTTATGAAGAACTTCTCAGTGAATTTCAGGACCGCAATATGCGAAAAAATAATATTATAGTTGTTGGACTTCCTGAATCAAAAACAAAGTCTGTCATGGAGCGCTATGAGGAGGAGAAAATAAAGATAATGAAAATTCTAAAATCCATCTATAGCGACTGTCCTCAACCTGGAAAAATTATCCGACTTGGAAAATTCGCTGCTGATCGTACACGTGCAATCAAGGTGTGCTTTGCTTCAGAAGAGATCGCTAAAGCAATACTACGCAATAAAAACTGCCTTAAAAATGATTACATCAAAATATTTTCGGACCAGACCCCGCAACAACGAAAACATATGCAAAATTTAATTAGAGAACTTGATAAGCGCACTGCAGATGGAGAACCTAATCTTATTATTAAATATGTAAAAGGGATACCCAAAATAATTACTTCATCTGAAAAAAAGGCTCCATCTGTTACAAACACAAAAAACTAATTTCATCTCAAAAAAAAGTAGTATATGAAATCGCCGCAAATTATACTGATATAGCATTTGATAAAAAATCTTTACGCTGTTTTTATGCAAATTCACGCAGCATTGTAAAGCCTGGAAAATTCGATGAGTTAAGGACTATAATTGCATCTTTTAAAACTATCATACATATTATCATACTATCAGAGACCTGGATAAAAAATGAAGATGAAGCCAAGATACTCCAAATTCCGTGTTATACACACTACTACAACTATAGACGAAATAAAAGAGGTGGTGGAGTATCAATGTTTGTCCACAATAACATGAAACACAGCCTTATTGAAGAACATTGCCTTGATGATACCCATTACCTTTGGATACATGTTCATAAATTTTCATTAGACCTTGGTGTAATATATAAACCTAATACAGCAAATATGAACAATTTCCTGGAAGTATATTCACAACAGTTACAAAGCAAAAGACGAGCTGTGGTGTTTGGCGATTTCAACCTAGACCTTCTTGATCCAGACAAAGCCACTCGAAACTATAAGGACACTCTAAAAGAGTACGATTTTAAAATTCTAAACAAAATAGATCAACAATTCTGTACTAGAGAATCTGAAACAACTAAAACTATACTTGATCATGTGTGCTCAAACCTTAAAGACAATAACTTTAATTTTGTAATGATAGAATCTGCTATGTCTGATCACAAACAGATATTTTTGGAAATAAAACGATATTGCACGCCCCTAACAAAAAAAGTGGAATATACTGCCATAGATTATAAAAAATTGTATAATAGTTTCGAAAATATGACTCAAGAAAAAGAACAACCGCTGTATGAGAGACTCGAAAAAAAGCTACAGTGTTGTTTATCTCAGAGTAAAATAATAAAAACTAAAATGTTAAACCCTCCAAGGCAAGACTGGATCAAGCGAGATATAATAAAAGACATTGACAATCGAAATATACTGTGGCAGAAATATAAATCAAACACTTCAGATATTACTTTAAAAAAGAATTATGAGATTGCAAAATTCAAAGTATTAAAAGAGATACAAGAAACGAAAAGTTCATATTACATCAACAAATTTAAAAACAATATGACAAAACCACGAAAGTTGTGGAACTTGATAAATGATCTTTCAAACAATAGAATCAAAAACAAGGTTGGACCAGATAAACTGGAAATTAATACAAGATGCATCACCGACAATAAGGATATCTGCGAATATTTCAATATCTATTTCTCTACAATTGGTTCAGCCTTAGCTAATATGATCCCAGATGAATATAAAAGAAGTCAAAACAAAATTTATTCAGAAGTAAATGATATACATAAACTGAATTTTATCGCACCAGCTACTGTGAAAGAAGTCGCAAGAATTATCGATAATCTAGATCCTAACACTGGTTCCGGCATTGATGGTATCAGTACTAAATCTATCAAATGTCTTAAAAATATTATCGTTCATGAACTCACAGCATGTATTAACGTTTGTTTCGATCAAGGTATATTCCCTGACAGCTTAAAAATTGCTAAAGTTATTCCCATTTTTAAGTCAGGAAGCAAATCGGATCCTTGTAATTACCGTCCAATTTCTGTTTTACCGGTTATATCTAAAATTTTTGAAAAAGTTTTATACAATCGTCTGGAATCGTACTTAAAATCAAAACATTTTTTATATCACAAACAATATGGTTTCCGACCGCAAGCGAATACTTTATCGGCTACAATTGACCTCATAACAAAAATAAAAAATAAAATTGATCAAAAACAAATAGCTATAGGTATATTTATAGACCTGAAAAAGGCATTTGATACGATTAGTCCTCACATATTGCTAGAGAAACTTCGACATATAGGTATTACTGGAAAAGCTCTTGAAATCTTTAAATCGTATCTACAAAACCGTAAACAAATTGTGAAAATTGACAACCATCAAAGCAGTCCAAAATCCATCACCTATGGGGTCCCACAAGGCTCAGTATTGGGGCCTCTTCTATTTTTAATTTACATCAATAATATATGTCAATTAGGGCTCAAAGGAGACATTTCACTTTATGCAGATGATACAAGCATTTTTTATTTTGGACATTCAGTTGAAGCTATGATACCTCACGTTCAAAGCGATCTTAATTTGTTAAATACCTGGTTCCAAACTAATTTGCTTACAATTAATGTCGCAAAAACTAATTTCGTAATACTCTCCGCAAAAAATAAGAGAATCACTACTAATATAGAAATAAAAATTAATAATCAATTAATTCACAGAAAAACAAAAGAAAAATATCTCGGTCTTACAATAGATAATTATCTTTGTTGGAAGCCACATATTGAGAAAATAAGGTCTAAATTAACATCACTGTCAGGTCCCTTACATAACATTTCAAGGTGTTTACCTCAAAAAGTGCGATACATAATTTACAACTCTTTAGTCAAACCACACATTGATTATTTAATCGAAGTGTGGGGTACTGCAGCCAAATCCAACCTTGATCCTTTACAAAGAGCACAAAACAGAGTAATAAAGGCACTATTTAATTATAAATTTTTAACACCAACTGATAAAATATACCATGACACAAAAATTATGAACATTAGTCAAACATATATATACTATACTTGTATATTAGTGCGTAAAATTTTAAATAAAGACATACATACAAGTCTATCATTTACGAAAAAACAACAAACACAACGAATTAAACTACGGAATGCTAACTACTTAGTAACACGTCCTCCGAGAACAAATTATGGTAAAAAGAATATCGAATTTGAGGGTGTTAATTTATACAATAAACTACCAACTAACATAAAAAATGCTAAAACTATGTATCGTTTTAAAAAGTTATTAAAGTCACATATATTAGAAACATAAATTTAATTTACGAACAACAAAAACACATAAAATAACATGAATACAAAATAAATAATTTATAGAATATTATTTACATTTTAATTTACATATATATTTTTTTTTTTTTGTTTTTTTTCTTAGATTTTTTAAGCATTAAATTATGTTAGTGCAATAATTACTTAGTTTACTACTGACTACCATTAATGCCGCATCCAAAGATGTTTTGTTTTATAGCTCCATGTAACATAACTTAAAACCACGAATACGGAGGGTATATCAATATTACTTGATAAACGTTAACCCAGTTTTATAATAATTTCATTTATTTTGTGTCATCTAAGTAACTAGATGGTAAACTTCTAACATAACATAACTTTTTGTACCTACGCCCGATATTATAATGTTTTTAAGTTATGATTTCTCAGTAAGTGAATTATAAATTCTTTATGAGAAATAAAGTTCTTCTTAAATTAAAAATTTGATGACAAAAACTAAACGCCAACAACAGACAGATAAGCACGTTGATAATATTGTTAAAATATCGGATTAACAAAGGTGTCAGACAGGTAAAATAATATCGCATAAATGACATCAGCATAGGTAGTTTATATCACGAGTGGGGGCGAGTAACCTACTCTAGTTCCTGATTATTTCTCCTGCCTGTGAACGATATCTATATTTAGAATACCGGTGTGGTTAAATGTCAAATAAATAAAAACTATTAAACATTTTCTTAACTATTGAACTAATCAACTATGTTATCCAACTCTATCCAATCAACTAATCTAACACTCTATCAACTAACATGAATTTCGATTACGAAAATTAGAATTGTTAAATTAAAAATATGAAACGATTGTATTTATATATTCATCACAATTAAATGAAATCTTATTTATTCATAATTGATCCATATACAAATACATATTTCTTTAAAGGTAAACATACTACCACCGTTTCGCAAGGTGTTTTGTTCTAAAGAAGTAGCCGCGCAATAACTTAACTTGAAGCGGCTCAACTGGACTTTAATTAAACTTAAACGAATCAAACACTCCGAAATATATAAATACACGACCGGATAATGATTGAGCCATCTTATTCTCAGAAACCCGTGTCCAATTAGTTGATGATAATAATAATATACCAATAAAAAATATACTTTTGAAGAACATATATCCCTGTTACATCATTACTCAATCTCTATTCCTAGCCGTATACTATACGCAGCAGCGGAACAAACCAGCTTACAGCTGTCATCATAATTTATGTTGAATAACACCGATTTACGTATACGTTTCTTCCTATAATTGTGTTCGAGTCGTTTTGCAAGGATGATGTAATTGCAATACGGGTAAGGCCATTATTTATTCGCTTTATTAACGAGAGCGCTTGACGACCAACCGTGACCGTCGATTTTAAGTTTGACATTGTTTATTTGGTCAAGTTCAAGTTGATATGTACAAATACACGCGCGGTAATTTCGAGTGTTGTTGTAATAACACTTGTTGTAGCTTTGTTATTACAGCCTGGCTACGTTTGCATAGTGATATGTAATTATTCAGTCTTTCAGAGGGCATGATGCGCCGTCGATCCCTATTGTTATCGTTGAAAAGTCGTTACACCTTGTCGAAGGCTTTACGGGCGTTTTGAGTACATCGCTTGTCTATGTTCACATTGGGCTATGCAATTGCTATAGCTATTCCGCCCTAGACGCTGTCACCGGAGGCGAATGTCGGAGGCCTTTTGGGTGGTTTGAAAATGTCTGACAGAGTGGTGGCAGGTGGAAATTATTTTTCATCAATCCAGATTGAAACGTCGTGACAGAGCATGCTTCAATCCTCCTCCATATTTGGGAAGAAACGCAACTCGAATTGGAATTCAAAAAGCGTAGCAACCACTGTAGTATTTGTGTAATCCGTTACTATTTAGTTAATATAGCATTGATATTAAGGATGATCATAATCATTTGTGGCCTGAAATATTTAAGCGACATAAGTGCCTAAAATTAATTAAGTATTAGCATGTGAAGATTAATCATGCGTCCCTACTATATCCTACTTTCTTGTCCGATGGATAGACTAATTAGTCAATTAAGGACAATTGCGCGGTTCGTTTTCAACTCGGCCGGTGGTTGCCGTCAATTGGTGCAACTGGCAATGTTGCAGGCCAGATGCAATTTTCTACGCCAATTACGTTGTTAAGTGAATTTGACTTTATTAGAAGACTTTACCCCGTTAATGAGTGAGTAGGAAGCGATGATAAATGAATTAAGTCAGATCAAGAGTCATTTTAATTAAATAGTGTTTATATCTTAGTCGCTGGCGAAGATTCAATGAATATAACTAATAAATAAAAAATAGGTGAACCCTTTGTGGTTCGACTCCGGCCGCAGCACCGCCAAAACTATTTCTGCCTAATAACATCAGTGTTAGGCGCTGCTGTGTTCCGTTTTGAAGGGTGTGGTAAGGGAGACATATTTTTCCGAGACGTTCCAGATTAGTCCTCAGGCATATCTGTGGCCGACCTCAGGTAGGAATATCTAATCCTACCTGGGGTTGATTACAGATGTCCATAGTAGAAGCCACTTACGACCTGGCGGGCTGCATGCTCGTTATAAAAAGAGATTGCCCCTTACCAGGTACCTATGCTCCATATTTTTTCTGTACTCTATCATCTGGCATATTTTCATAAAAACAATAAGGCCACAGTTAAAGGTTCGGCATCATTACTCTCCAGATGTTGTAGTTAGAAAGATTAATCACTGTGATCCAGTAACAGTGAACGAAAATAATTAGTTTGACCGAGTTGGCGGCGTCGCGACTACCGCGATCCTAACTAACGCTGGACTCAGTTGTAGTTACACATACATATTTATAAAGGCAAGGAATAGTCTAGTGATTAAAGAAACTCAGTGCTCTTAATCGAGGGGTCCGAGGTTCAAATCAATGCACGCACCTCTGATATTTCAAAGTTATTTGCGGTTTAGAAATTAATTATCGCTTGTTTAAACGGTGAAGGCAAACATAGTGAGGAAACCTGCATACCAGAGAAATCTAAAAAAAAAGAAGAAACGTATTAAAAGTATGTGAAGTGTACTAATTCGCACTTTGCCAGCGCGATAGACTTCCGCCTAAGCCTTCTCTTAGCCTAAGGTTGACGATGATGATACATATTTATATTTACAATTGTAAATAGATGACTCACCACTACTATATTCAAGATATGACGTATCAACAATCGGTCGAAATTTAATAAAGGAATGTAACAATTATGTACATAAGAGAATTTCTCGAGAAACGTATGAGTCACTCACATCACATGTGCAGACAATACTGTTCCAACCATAATAATAATAAAGCATTGTCGTGTAAACAGATAAACGATAATTTGTATACCCAGGCAAATGATAATAAGATCCGATCGCACCGTATATGTACCGTTCTCTACTAAAAATGGTGGTTCGTGAATTATATGGAGTCCAAAAGACCACTGCGCCATAGTTGTAACCAGTTACCATCTTTTGGGAAATAATCGAGACAATGATTTCGGACCAATTTATTTCATAAGTGCAGGAAAATAAGTTTCTTTTGTATTTATGTGTATTTTTTATTATAACTCGTACTACTTTTCTATGCGTATTCCTTATCGTTACGGGTCATTATTTCCGCGTAATTTTTATGTTTATTTATGAATTCCGAACATGACATATATTCGTACTTATTACCGAAATTCGAAAGATATAAGGAGTTTAATTACAGCTCGCGGTCCGTGCGGCGCGCTTTAGGGAGATGGCGGGTCACAAGATCTTAAAATCGGGACAAAATGAAAATGCCTTCGGGGCAGGACGAAAACATTTAAATCGGGACTATCTCGACAGAATCGGGACGGGTGACAACTCTGGCCGTAACTGCTATATGGAGCCCGTTGCACTTGAGCGATTGTTTATTACGTATTCGTTATCGCAAAATTTATTATGTATTGTTTTGTATGAAAGACGGGTACTGGTAATGAAATGCGTTAAATTATTGCGACAAAGCAGCCGCTATTAAATTTCATGTTTTAATTAACAAACAATGGAGTATTTTTTTCGATCGATACGCTTCAATTTAATTGATTAACTTCCCATATAATTGTAAGTACTGTATCCATGTGGCATCTGTTATCGTATTGTTGCGTATTGCTATCAAAATAACTGTTTTATCTTCAAAAGTATGAGATACATCTAGATAAAGCCAAACTTGGTCTTCGTTACAATCGTAGTTTTCCTAGAATGGGTTAGATAGCGAAGTATAATAAAGTAATAAAAAAGTCAATGTACACTTAAGAAAATTGCCTTTAATCTTAAAATACTTGGCTGAAAATATAGACAATTTTGACAAATTGTCTCTTAACTTACCCAGCTTTATCTATGCAGTAAATAGAAATGCAAATCCATACCAGTTTATTGATTTGTAAGGCAATGCTAATAAATGAGTCAATTGAGCCATCAAACGGGGTTGATTGCGCTTTAAATCACCGAAGGATAACAGTAATCGGCGGATCGTTTGAATAATTCAAACGATAATCGCCGCCCTAAGGGCCGGACTCCGTGTACGGCGGACACCCGGCCAAGCGCGGACAATGACGGCTGGTAATGAGTGGGTATGCATTGCACCGTGCATGCTAATTGCAACCGGCTTAAAGAGTAAGTAAATCTAATTTTCGTCCGAATACGTTCACAGGTACAAGTTTCCATGTTATTCCGAGACAGATATGCGAGGAGAATTTCACGAGGAATTTCCAACGTAGTGCTAAAGTTACAAGTTGGCAAACTTAATATAGGACTCCAGCTCTATTTGCAGTAGATTATAGAATTCCAAGAGTCTTTACCATTAGATAGATTTCTCACTCATCAACGGTTACTAACTGAAGTCTACAGGATTACGAGTCTAAAGGAGTCTAAAAGATTTACGAGGAGAAGAAGAAGTGGATATGTTAATTGGCTTTAGCTCGCGCAGATAACAAAATTTGTGATAACGAACATGTCTACTTTCTTTAGATTTCAGCAACTTGGAAAAATTGTAGGGCGGATATCTTTTTTATTTTCTTGGAAAGTTCCAAAGAAAATATCAACAGCAACTTCATAATTGAAAACTATTCAATATTATCTTTAATATATATTGTCTCCAATCAATATTGTAGTTAAGACTAATAATAAATCAAGAATTGATCGAAGGATAACAGTAATTGATCGTTAGGAATATGTCGCGGCCCGTTAACAATGACGGCTGTAAGCCGCGCCTTGCATGCTAATTGCAAATTGTCACGTTAATAGTGTTAATTGGTACAAAAGAGTGATATATGCGACAATTATAAAGTCATAAAGGAAAAGCAATCGATGGGAGTCCAAGATTGGATATCCCGTATATATGATGAATGAACGTTCTTGATTCATCCATAATTGTTTCACTATTGGATTTGTATCTTCTTCCATAATAAGAGGAGTCTATTTCTTTGATAGACATGATAACACAAAAGACAATTAGAAGCAAAGCAGCATTGTTATTAAAATTATTTTACAACCTCAAAATTGCTAAATTTATTCTAGAAAAGGTAAAACTTGATTCGAGCCAAATATATCGGAGCGATAATAAATAACGTTGAGAGATCATTTATAAAAATGAAGAATATACCATAGCGAAAGGCGATAATGTCACTACTTGTGATGAAATTTCTCGATCCATTGATTAAGGACGATGTTGTTTATCGTCGCACGCCCGTAAGTAGAGGACCGGATTATTTTCGAGTTGATTTGTTATCGCAATGCTCTCCAGAAGTTTTGGTATTTTTTTCTTCAAAATATCTTCAGTTCAGAGTAGGCATTGATACTGACGAATATCTTAATTTCAATTCAAAGATCAAAAATAAAGTTGAAATTGACCTGTGACATGACATTTGACCCAGAAAGATAGTAAGAGTGATAAGACAATATTAACACACTTTGAAACAGTTTAAATGAAACTTAAGTGCAATAAAACCAATTATAATCAATTAGGTTAGCATTACGATGTGCTACGTTTACGGTTTATACGCTTAACCCAATATTTCTCAGGAAGGTAAACGGAAGCAGTTGAGCAAGCGGTATGGTTAAGCGAACACTGACCGGCTAAGCTCTCTACTCACTACAAACGGTGCAGCGTGATGATGCAATAAAGAACAGTCAAAGATCATTTTAGTAATAGTATTGCGTTTTATTTTCTTGACCCAAAAATCGGGCATTTAGTTAAATAGGTCATACGAAATTAAATGTAAAGGCGTGATAGAACGTGATTGATACCAATGAATGAATGCTCATATTGCAATATTTGAAGACACCCCGATGAGGTACTAAATTGGAACAATCACGACGTACATTGGAACACATGAATAAACCTAGGCTCCTGTACGCCTATTTCACGTAATGGGTACATTATTGAGGAGATAAATGAGGCAAAGGCAGTTTAGACGCGATCCGGTCACGAAGTGTGGCGCACACTGTAACAGTTGTCTTTTGTTTCTCACGCCTGCAGAAATACCGCCCAGATTGTTATCTGAGGCAATGATAAATGTAACCAGCAGTAAGAAGCTTAAGCAACGAACGAGAACCTTCAGCCGCTGCATAAAATTTACAGTTAGCACGGAATGTCTCAAACCGTAACCCGGTACACTTGTCACTGTCAGATTATACCTCGTTACTCTTTATCTACAACCATATCATCTACAACTGTTAGCGAATAATTGACAAATGTCGACGATGTTGTCCTTACTTTCTTATTTCTAGTTAACGCTGATAGTATCTACCGAGAATTTAGGTTATCTTTTTTCGACTAATTGAATGATAAATAATCGTAATGATAAGGTAAACAAACGCAAATATACGCTTTCGCGAACACGTAGCACTCGACTGAGACAAAGAACACGAGAAAATACAAAACGACGAAACAGAAAAAAATAGAGAATAGTTCCTAACGCTTGAAACGCCGCATTTTTCAGATGAGAGGGGCTTAAGCAAATCCCTTGTGGAGCTGAAGTGATGTTGCAAGTACGTGAGCACGGTGACTCAGGTGCTCTTGCCACATACAGGATGGGATATGTACGTAAATAGCCGAGGCGAGGGCCTCACCATCTGTGTACATACTACATACGACGGATAAAAGTGACAAGCGTGACGACAACATGCTCATACCTGTTTGGCGTGTCAACTTTACAAAATCGCCACTTGTTGCTATAAAAACAGTACGCCTCGGCACGACTGTCGCAAAACAGGAAAGTGTTAGAGTTGCGCTATGTGCTGATTACGAAGTGTATCGAACTATCGATGCAACCTAGTTAGCCGTGTCTGATTGTCCATTTGTTTATTGTAAACGTCTCGAACGATTTGGAGACATCGCAGATTGAATTGATTACACTAAAATTGTCAATTGGATGAACAATTTCTTCATCACATGATCTGTGTCACCGGGTGATGTAATGAGAATTGAAAAAGTCCCGCTGGTAAATGCAACCGGACAATGAGTCGTCGATAACTAGGGCAACGAGAGGGTATCATAAAAGTTATTGTGACAAGGTTAACTGAATCACACTTTGGAATAAAATAGTTATGTTTATGGAGAACATTTTAAAACAAATATCGTTTTGGAATTCCCAAACAGCAAATCGCCTTGAACTTGCGAATGCTTAAAGCCACAATGACGTAAGGTATAGTCAATAGAGCAATTCACGTTGTCGCACCTGAATGCCGCCTCTACATGTGTTTTGTTTTGTTTAAATATTGTAACGAATAGGTATGCAAGCCACCTGATGTTTCATGTTCACTGCCACCCTTTGAAATCTATAAATCAAACCGAATTCTAACAGGAAGAGCAGGAGTTTTATCTTAAGTTGGACTAAGATGCATCGCCTTAATTACTTCTAATGCCTAATTTGAAACGCCTCTTGTTAGAAGAGGGCGTAAGGGCTTACTTCAAACAACAATATATAATAAAGAATATCCCTTAAGGCCATTCGTTTCTATTCATGGAATATTTCATAGTATATAAGACCGACAGCAAATATACATTCATCTATTTGTCATACAAATCACAATAACAACTCTGTAAATCGAAGTATCACGAACCCATTACTTTAGTCGTACTACATCGTTCACGGGCGGATTGCAAATAGATTAGATAAGAGAATATAGTAACATAAGATAAAAGGTATTATAGTGAAACCATGGTTTTACGGTGTTTAACATCCTTGGAAATATGCAGATTAGTCCATTGAAAATAATGTTTTTAACGTGCTGAAAAACCTATGTCTATCAAAAATTTACATTTCGTCGTAAGCTATGACGCCTTTGACCACTGTAGTCATTTCTGAAATATTTAAAGAAGTATTTTTTGTATAGAGACAAATGATCTAACTCCGTAATGATTTACTGCGACTGAGAAGATGTCGTATGGGGTTTTACAACATTTAACTACTCGTATAACACTAACAAAAGTAATGCGAGTCGTATGGCGTCCACTAACAATTGGTCATAAACAGTCCTATAAACTATATTTCACATTGTTTGTTTTATGCTCAGCATTCATAAGCTATATGATGGTTTTTGTAGCGATAAACGCGATGCAATCGCAATGGCTTAGAGTCATTCCCCATCTACAAATAGAAAATACTTTAACATAGGTCAACTTCAAATTGAGCGTTCTTAGAACAGTGCTACATATCGTCAGTACAATAAAAAAGAAGTAGAAAACTGCAACGTAGTCCACTTAATGTTCTGTATTCCATATTGTCCATAAATCTACTCCCAATAGGACCGAAATTATATAAGTCTGTACCTAAAATTAAGGAAACCTTAAACACTTAATCCTTAAGAGAAGATAAGGGAGTCTACCATTCTTTTTAAACTAGAAAATATCTGTGCTACACCATTGAGATATGCCAGATAGAGGGCGGCATCAAAACCTTTTAAATCCCGCTTGTCACTGACATGATAAAGAGGGGTGGTATATCATAAAATATGTATGGACAACGTGTTTTCCAACTTCGCCGGGTTTCCACCGCAGGCGATCGCATCGCAAAAACTCATAATGTACAAAGACCTTAAGTTAAAGTCAATGTACTGAAAGAAAATGGTGCATGCATAAGCAATGTGTACCTACTTGTGAATAATGTAAACGGATCGAACCGTTCAATACATAATCATGTACATTTTATCACTCGATATTCGACAAATTAAAATAAACGCGAAGGCGGGCTATTATTGTATAAACGTTTATTAATTTATGTTAAGGTGAACCTGTATAAACAGTTGGTTGTATTTAAGTTAACGCCTCTGCGCTGAGCAATAAATAAGGAAGTCTTGAGTGAAACCGTGTGCACTTTTGTTTGTAATCAAATTAGTAATTACTTTACACTTCAAGTTAGTTTGGGAGAAAATAAAGGGTGTTATTTTCAGCTTTGATTAGGAGGAAATTTACAGATGCCCCTATTCTGCCCTACTATACTTCTTGCAAACAAAATAAACGAGCTTGGTGTTCATTTGATGTTAAGTAACCATGAACATCTGTAACCAAATTTATATAAAACTAGTTCAACACATCTGTGTAGAAAGTGGCAACGCATCACGTGATGCGTTGCCACTTTTGTGGACTGAGACGGTCGCCATCTAGTCTAGTCTCGTCAGCCAGCATCTACACCCTTCCATTGCAATATTTGCAATGCTACCAACTGTATTCTAGAAATTGCTGTGACACATATCGCTGTCTTATAACAGTGTATATGGCAGTGTAGGTAGAGAACACGAGGTATTCCAAGTTAGTTCTCAACTCCTCATGCATTTGTGGTCAACTTTTTGCTACTTCAGTTTTATAAACAAGTAATTTAATTAAAAAATCAAAAACCCGACTGCACTAAACAGGCTGAAGTAGAATTTCCAAAAACGGTGAAATAGGAGTTTCATTATTTTTAAATACAAAGTTTCATAGTAGGTATCTGCTTCAAAATCAAAAGATGTTCAAACAATATTATCCTATTTTATCCTCGTAGTGCAAAATTACGCTATATAAATAACCTATGAGTATTTCCTTTGTTTTGATACCCTACTCGATAGGTTTGGTATTTTTATAAAACGTGTTATTTCGCAAAAAAAAAACACAATTTATGATCTATAAAAGATCTATCCGGTGATTATATTACCTCGTTAGGGGTAGAATTTCGTTATTTTTATCGAACATGCCTGATACAACATTTTATAGTGTTTGCTTCAAAATTGACGGTTGTTCAAATTAACTTTTAAGCCTTATTTTACCCTCTACGGGGTTGATTTTTCGGAAGGGGATAGATAGGTGTGTTCTTGTTCCTATCCAGAAAGCCAAATGCAAAATTTTATAGTAGTTGCTTCAAAATTAAAGGATTTCAAAAAAACTGTTTTCCCCTATTTTACCCTCTTAAGGGTGGAATTTCCAAAAGGCCTTTCTTAGTACTTATTCACGCTATATAGGGAACCTATGTGCAAAATTTCAGACCTGTAAGGTCCTTGGTTTAGGGTGTACGTTGATTTTTGAAAAACGAAAAAGTCATTTAATTAGTCAGTCAGTCAGTCACCGTGCTATTTTATATATATACAAATATGTTTTTATAATCTCCGTTTAATTTCCTTTCATTTGATACCCTACTCGATAGGTTCGGGTAACTTTTTTTTTTAAATGTGTAACTATTTCGCGCCAAAAATCCGCCATTTTGATTTTTTTTTACTAACACCTATCTAAGGACACTCGGGTCATTGAGACAAATATAATGACACCTTAACTGTTGAAATTCATCCAGCCGTTTTTTAGATTGGATCAAATAAAGAAAGACAAACATACAAGATACGCGCGAAAAACATAACCCTTCCTTGGCAGTCGGGTAAAAAAACACAATCACATAATCTTGCTACTCGTATTACGCAATGCGACCGCTTCAACTCTTCAAGTCAAAGCAAAAATCTTCAGTAGAGGAGGTCACGATTCTCAGTAGCGAGGACGTCATCCCTCTTAAGATTAACTTATAGTGGATGGGCACAAACGTAACAGCTACGTCACACCCACTCAGGGTAGCGCTGGGAAATGTAGGTAGATATTCGGATAAATTTCTAACGGAACAACAAGAGTACGCAATTTTGATGGGTGTTTTTTCTTTATTTCGCGATGTTTATCCTACGTTACAGAATAAATATCTTATTTAATGTTTATTAAAATTGTACCTATGTTAGTCAGATTTTGAAATTCAGTATAAAAGTTAAAAAAATGTGTCTTATTTGCGATTGTAAGTAAATAATTACAATTTTTAAGAAAAAATACAGAAGAATGGCGTGTTAAAAGGATTAAATTTGAAACATATTTATCCGCATGCTAAAGTTTAACTTATTATTACACAAAAAATATAATTTACTTTGAATCACCAGTATGACTGTGAAGAGGTAGTTGCAAAATCGGAAATCACACAATTTTAGAGGTTACTGTACATGCGTCATTTTGATCTATAACTAGTTTAACGTAACAAAAAATATTTCTATAACTTTTTGGTATAATGTGAAACGTTTATACGAATACAAGAAAATCAATCGGAAGTGTGAAATGTAAAATATCTATTATCTATCAGATTTCACATCTGTGCATCTCGTGCCGCTTCAATAACATTGCCAACAGACACGCAACTTTAGATCCGGGTCCGTTTCATACATTTCGCAATGATATATCGCCATATCTATATATATTAATATCTAAGGTGGTAGAATACTCTGTGGTTTGACTCCGGAGGTCACACCGCCACACCTATTTCTGCCTAATAACAGCAGTGTTAAGCGCTTTTGTGTTCAAGTTTAAAGGTGTGGTAAGGGTAAGACATGCTTATCTGTGGCGTTCAATCTTTTTCCTTTGATGTAGAAATACACCTATTAGACACATCCTTATTCCTTACTAATCCTTACTAATATTATAAATCCGAAAGTAACTTTGTCTGTCTGTCTGGTTGTCTGTTTTAAACGCCTAAACCACTGAACCGATTTTAATGCAATTTTGTACAAAGATAGTCTGAGACCCGAGGAAGGACATAGTTTTTATCCCGGAAATCCTACGGGAACTAGGGATGGGGATCTAGGATCGATTAATCGGAGTATCGATCTTTTGGACCCAAAACATCGATTATTTTAATCGATATTAGTAAGGATTGAATCGTAAACTATGCATTTGATCAAGTGATGATCTTTAGCAAAGTTGAAGGTACGAATTTTCAGTTTTATATGTTAGTATGATATATTATTTTCTTTTAAACGCTGGCGAAGCCGCGAGCAAAAACTAGTATTACATATTGCCGAATTCTACTAGAACGACATATAATTATTGTTTTAAATAAAAAAAAAACACAAACTTCGTCATCAAACACACAATAAAATATTAAACACTATAAGAGGAAAACTATTTCATAAGAACCACAAACAAAGGTAGAGTAGGTACAATAAATCACATAATTGTCGTACTCCGAATGCCTTTTTTATTGACATCTATAAGAATGTTATTACGTGTGTCTACCGTACATAATACTTAACATTTTTGCACATATATAAATGTACAATAATTATAGGAAGAGTCTTTTCTAGGTAGCGTTTACGTAGCTCGCTCAAAGATCTTACATTTTATACGAGTATTGTACAGGTCGATATTTAACGTGCGATGTGCACATTTTGAGAGGGAGGGCTGAGATTTTTATTTTCAGAGGGCGGTTGGAGCCCACGACCTGCGACTTCTTTACCGAATTCGACAGAAAGAAGATTTTGCCCTGCAACTTTCAAAAAGTTACTCATATCCTGTATGATAATGATGAGCTTATATGAAGGAAAACCCACTGAATCAACTTAGAATTGGCCGCGAAGATAAGGGGAAAATAATAAAATAAAGGTATTAGCAACGTCCTTTCCTTTACACAGCGAGAATAAATAAATTCGCGATGCGTAACGACACTGAAACATTGGGATTCACACATTTAAAACAATGAAAACCAGACGTAGGCATTTATGGTATTGTAGCTTCATATTTGGTCGGCTTAGGCATGTTATCAGTCGTAACTTAGTTCTGTTTGCCTACAATGTTTACACGTCTCATGTGAATCGTTTGTTCTATGTAAAGCTACTCGTCGTGACATTAGGTATAAAAATGTTTATTAGGAAATATTGTAAACAATAAATTAAGGTGGTTTCGTCATGGATAGTATGCGATGTCACCAATGCACCAAAGATTTCGTTAAAAGTTAGAATATGGATTTTATTTTAGTAAATAAATGGAGCAAGCATAATGGCGTGATTAGGAGTTTAATCAGAAAGCATCTGGTCATAATGTGGCAAACTATACTAATTTCCTGTATGCTCCCTAGACCTAGATAAACTATTGCTAAGACTACCAGATAATAAATCAAAGCGAATCCGTTATGAAAATCAGATATGCAAGTTGGCACTCGGTAATCGTTTTAATTTAAACGTATAGGTATTAACGGTTCATTATTTGTAAATAAATATGAACGTATGAGACTTTATATAAAACAAAAAATGACAATATTCAAATGACTACATATAAATAGAACAAGGAAAAACAGTCGGTGTTTATCGAAAAGACTTATCAATAATAGGTATATTCAAATGTTGTCCTCTAGGCGAACTTTAGTAAGGAAAAATTTACAAAAATAAATTGCTAATGCAAAAATTATATATTCCATTAATTTATCGGTTATGACGGTTATCGTGGCTAACGGAAATGTAACTTAAAGCGAAAAATGCTATGAAGTTAAAAAATTAAACGTTAGGAAATTAAATATTAAGTTATAATTCTTCAACCCGACAGAAAACCCTACGTCCATTCTGAGAAGGCTTATTAATTATTAAAATACAATTGCTTTGCACGTATATCGTGGCTTGGTTAAGCGGCGTTCACGGACCTAACTGGCAGTTAATATAATTACAATTGCATGCATGATATAAAGTAGCAATGACAAACTACGGAACTAGTGTACGGTAAATGGGCGGGTCATAGGGAATATTCAATAAAGCATGGTCTAGACAAGCCGGCGTCAGTGCAGACGGTAATAAATAACATAACAGTGTATAAAGTGTTGTATAAACCCGGTGCTCTATAGATGGCATACCATATTTGGCTCACATCCAGATTTTCAACAGTAAATTTCAAAAGACAACCGATAAAGCTTATGTTCGGTCTATAGTAATATATTTTAAACTTCAATAAATAAAGTTATTTCTACCTTGGGCTTTACGTAATCGTGTAACACTACTATTATAAATGGCGACGGATCATTAAAAACTGCTATCATCTGAAGACATCATCGATCAAAGTTTATTCGTAAAAGGACGTGTCAATTGTAAAACTAAACACATCGCATATGCTATGATGTTTGCCGTCTACTGCGCAAAATACTTGTTTTTCTGACAAGTTAGCCAATTTTTTTGCTTGAAAAATACATGAGATTCTAATATTCACCTTAGAATAACTTCGCTTCGAAGTTTCTAGTACCTACTTCAGCGGTTTGTCTTGAATGATAAATATGTAAAGTGGAGCTTATCTCAGACTTGCACAAACGACACTGAAAAACGGCTTGGATTGACTACAAAACAGGTATTGCGACACTGATAAATTTTCGTTTGAACCCGTGAAACTTTATATGGATTTATTAATAGAATCGGGACGAAAAAATAACAAGCGCGAACGTAGGTCTATAACTATGCGATTTAATCACAAAAACAAGTTTTTAAGGACACGACGTGGCGCCGATCGCAAAAAGTTTGAGCTCACGTCAACGTACATTATGGCAATTGTATAATTATGACGTAATTAGTGTGACTAATATTATTTATCCATTTATCTTATAAATATACCTTTGTTATCATTATTTAGATATACAAAATACTAATTACATGTATAATCACTCAAAAAATTGTAGCATGTAATAATTTCAATTTGTGTACACTATTAGGGGGCGTACGTGCATATACTCGTAAGGTACGTCTTTGCACAATATAAATTGAATCCTACAAAAACTTTGCATTTCCTGAGAGAATTCTTAACGAACCAACGTGTAAAAACTGCAACTCGTTACAAATTACCTCCGGGAGGGCACTCTGCTGGAAAATAATATAAAAACATCTCATTTTATAATAAAAATCGAATGTAAAATGAGCCACTGATTCACTATTGATCACTGAGACATACATATTTGGTTCGGTTCGATACGCTCGGAAAGAACTGCTGTCACTACACTGTATGAAATCGATGCCTGAGTCCAAGGTGGCGCTGTGATTAATTTATTGTGGCGACAACATCAGTAGGAGTTATAAATATTTTGATCGGGCATTGTTAGACGCGGGAACATTATACTATGGGTATCGCTTAAGATAATTGTCCGCCGACATGTATAATGAGCGTCGATTGATGTGACAGACGATGCATCGATTCATCACGCAAGGCAGTCACGTAAAGCGCTCGCAGGTTACACCTGTTCTGCAGTTTCGCCACGGCTGGCCGACAACAATGCCAAGTCGCGTAATTGAGCAATTCCGACTCGGATAGCGCATCTCCGATAAGGATAAGAGACAGGAAACCGTCAGTTCAAACGTAAATATTTAATGTGCAGTAACTTTGGCGACACGTTTCGCTTTGCTGCCCGCCGTGTCGCGGTGTCACCTTGAGATTTCTGCTGTCATCTTTCCTAATTACAATACCTACCATAATACCTCTTTCGTTAGTTAAGTAATCTGAGCGCGTTCGGTGTAGAATGAAAAGTTTTGAAGGTTTCAACTTGCTTTAAACTTGACCTTCGATGGGCTGTTAAGTGATTTTATCGCGGCTTTAATGTTACAACTACCAATGCCTGCAACCGGAATAGCAACGTGTAAACAAGTCTAGAAAAACATGACGTCAAGTTATGAAACGAAGCGCATGTAACCTTACTTATTACGAAATGTATTTTTAGCTAATGACATTGATAAGTAACTGCTACAGACTTAGATTCGCTGACAAACGGTAGGGTAGCATGCTACCAAAATTGTGTGTCAGATAAGTTAGGGAATTTGACATAAACAGAACGAATTTACTTGTCTGAGTACATATATCATTAACTACACTTCCAAATTGCGGTTATAACGTTTAATTGCTGCAAAATTTTAGGCCAACAGCTTCTACGATAAGCCACTTGCCAAAATATGTACGGCCTATATTGCAAAACGCCAAAAAATGCGCGTAACGTTTAATATTAAAATGGAATATGAGGCAGTAACGACCTATTTACGCGTGGAAACTAATCAATATTATACTGCGGTATTTAATGTTGCATGCAAATGCCTCATTCGTAATACAAACTTAATCAACTAATCATGATGCTATTAAGCGAAGAGCTAAAGGCTTCAGTAAATTTATTATAATAATATTAATATTATAAAGAGGAGTCTATCTATTTTATACTATAAACGTAAAAGAGTAGTGTAGTCAAGGTAATTTAATTGTTAGAAAGCTATATTATATTAAATGAAGCTAAATTTAAAGATTTTTTACGACACATGCGATTTAACCGCCTACGAAAAGCCAATCGATGAATGAAAATGTTATTTATAAGCTATCATATTTGATGATAACCCTGCTATAAATAATAATTAGAAAGAAAAGGAATAATCTTACTTTTAATATAAATGAAGCGTCGGTGTTTAGTCGAGCGGTTTCCCTTCCAATCCCTTCGCTACGGTCATTTGCGCAAGCGCATCCACATAACCGTCGTATGCATATTGCCTAGCAGTATTGTTCTTTTCTGGTTGAGGTCCCGCAAGGTTAGGATGCAGTTACGGTTACGGTTATGCGGCATGACATGACGGTAAGCCAAACAAGGTTAAGTGTGTTGGGCACCGCTAATGGCGCAGGCTGGCTGTGGTAGACATTACACCGAGTGAGCATTATATGTGCACTAGACTAGCGAGCAGGGTCACGGCGAACTGCTCGCAATAATGGCGCTTGGAAAACTGATAGCGACCCTACCTAAAACAAGGATCGATATGACTAATAGCCACTCTTACTCGTTGTGTCGCTAAACCTTTAAAATTCATGAGAGAGCTCAAACGGGTATGGCAATGGAAACTACTAATGATCGCGGGCAGAATTACGACGAGCTTTAATAATCGTAATGCAATGTAACTAATGTACTTTATTTATGTGACAAAAACGTCAATGAAACCAGTCTGCAAGAAAGCGAAGATTACTTCACACAAGTTATTCTCATTAATGCTATTAAAACAGCGAGAGAGTGGATTCTACACATTGTTAGTATCTACATTGGTAGGTTTAGTTAGGGGTGGTCCCCGGGGGGTGGCACACCTCACGACGCCGGCCGATACAGTCTCGGCTTATAAATATCTAAAATGTTACGAAACTGTAGCTATTACGACGTTGATTAATGATTTTCTAAGTAAAAGCTAAGAGGCACGCGCGGGCCATTTAAGTTTCCACTGAGAAAATAGCTTAAGTCAAATGCGAAGTATTTCAACTCCTTAACAATCTTCTTGTTGTTTATTACCTAAGTTATATTAGCATCATTGTTAGCTCTAATATGATAATTTTGCCAAAGTATGACAAATAAGACTTGTTCTTAAGAACATTGTAAATGACAAAATTATGACATAGTATATAATTTTATTACCTTGCTTGTCATTTGAAATAATCTAGAGTACCTAATGCTTGAGTTTACTTTAAGTGAGAAAAGTAATAAATAAATAAATAGAATTAATCTTAGGGGAAAAGCGACTCATAGTGTTTAGTTGGAACTTGGTTATCATCTAACCTTGTTAATTACGAGAATTGAGGTGACAAGCACTAAGTGAAACAAATTGAACATCCACATATTTTAGTCTTTCAAACAAACGTGCATTGCTGCTATGCGGCAGATTAAGTCATGTATACTATCCACGAACTACAAGTAAACAAGTATTGTTATTCAAATTGTAGAACATTCTAGCGATACCGCGGTATTGTATAACGCGTCACTAACATAGATATTTCAATTTGTGTCCGTAAGTCACGATTTAGAATAAGCAGATTGGAATTCAAAGATTCTATACAATATAAGGCAAAAGTTGAGCGATTGTCGCTTGTCGAGAACTCATTGGCCGCTCGTTACGGGCAAGGGCAGATTAATTAATTAAAAGACGTTCATTAAGTTGACCAAGTAGTCGACGATGAAGGTTTAGAATCATTGCTATTTTTTGCCACCTAACGTAGTCTAAAAATAAATGTGTTTAGTATTTATATTTACTAAATTGTAAGAATTGACGAGTTGAATCAAGTGGTACAATATTATTAACCGCAATTTGAACTCATCTCGTGGTTTGCATTTCTTGTTCTTATTCACAATGCAACAATATTATATCATCGATCAGGGTAAGCTATGACAAATTTGTTTCGTTGACCATAAGAAGAACACGATATACATAGTAGGCTGTAGGCATGTTATTAGATAAATAACTGTAATTGTGTTAATGAAGTGCAAATGACAGTCTATTTAGTGGCAAGCTACCTAGCGTAGGATTATTCTATGACATTAATCAAAGGTTCCAGCGAATTACATGCATACGTGGTCGCACTTTAGGACAAGAATAATTACATACTATTATTTATTCGACGTAATGAATATTTATTCTAATGTCTCAATTTGTTATTGTAAGAGGCTAAAAGCCTTTCTGTACCCAGCATTATTGCCAACATTCTTAAGTACTGTTTTGTTTTAATCTAGGTATTGTTCCCAAGTCTTAATGTTTAGCAAGTCTTCATTAGCATTATTAGTAAACGCCAGTAAATTGGTTACTTAAGAAGTAAGTTATGAACATAGTATGTGTAGGAGAGAACACTTATATAATCGTAAAATAAATACAAACTAAATAATTCACATTAAATTAAAAGAAGAAAAAATTAAGTCCTGAATTTTGTCCCACTCTACATTTGAAGTTCCTGTCCCAAATGCGTAAATGTTATTAGGATGTGGCGAATTTAAACGTTCATCAACGTGACCGCATATTTGAATGAAAAGAAATAGGTCGTGTAGTACCTATCTATACCTAAATTGTCACAAATTTATAAAACCTAATTAAGCACGTATAATCAATTAAGTTAAGAACCGACTTACCGGAAAAGCTTATTTTCGTTTCGACCGGCATCTTTTGAACTCAAAAACTTTATTGAAATACTGTAGGGTTTGACGCTGCACGCTTTCTTCGTTATTGTATTTTCGATTGTTATAATTGTCGGTGTATCTTCGGAAAGGCAACGTAACAGTACGCGCGGTTCGGTCGCTGGTTGGATGTGCACTGCCGGCCGCGGAGCCGTCGTCGCGTACAACTCACTCCGAGCCGCGCCGTCCGCACCCTTACCATGAGTTTTCAAAACATCCTACGATTTTACGTTACGTTTTTTCAATCCATTATTCTGTTCCGTTTGCTTCAGTAGACTGAGTAAACGTAACAATAAGTAAGTGTTCAAGTCTTTTTGTCTGCCTCACATGTTCGCAAAAAATAGAGACAAAACATAAAGCGTCATTTTGTCAATTTAGACATTTAATGTTACGTTACTGACACTATAGTTCTGATACAACCCGCTAGGAGCGCTGATTGGAATTTGTATGGGCAAATACGTAAAAAATACCAAAACAGTCATATTTATCAAAACGTAAAAACTCATGGTAAGGGTAACTGATACGACACTTCTGTTTTTGTTGGACCGACCGCCCGCCGCCCCTGCTCTGGGGCGGAAACTCGGAATGCGAAATTAGCTATGAAACCCGTCGTTTCAAGCGAAATTGGAAATTTAATCTACTAGCGCCTAGGAAAGGACGCTCTATCGTTTGTGTTGCGAGTGTCAAAGAATTTAATTGGTATGATTTATTTTTAAAATTCGTAATTTTCTCCCTGTCAAGTATTTTTCTCTGAAATTGAAAGTCACGGTGCAATTAGAGCCTGAACATAAAAATGTACCCCCAACTGATTTTAAGGGAAGGAGTGCCTACAATCCAGCGGTTTTTAAGTAAGCATCATTAATATTAACATATTCACCCTTCACATTCTAAGAGGAAACCCGTACCCAGTAGAGCCTGGTGGGCAAATAATTTTTAAAATAATTTCTGTTCTGAAGAATAAAATTCCATATTTTCAAATGTATTCTTTTAATTCCAACTTCTGAAACCAAGCGAAGGCTTATGATAATATTGTTTTTACAATTATTGTAACAGTATAATGAATGTACTACGAGTAACTTGACATAATATTTTGAAACTTCATTCAATCACTTATCAATATTGATGGTATTATTTACGCAAACAATACAAATTCATTGTTTGTAGCAATACAACCGGTTCGTAAGTTTAGCAACGTTGTAATATTACATTTAAATGGTACGCAATGTACTGTACTGTATTGTACTGTAACATCAATAACGTATGTAGCGTGCCCGGTGTTACAAAACCGAGAGATCCGTATGCAATCTCAAAAGGCACTAAAGCACTCACGAGCACTGACCCAAACGTTTATTTAGATCCACATAAATATCAACGATAAGGCATTATCAACGCACAGATAACAGCATACTCTACTTATCATTCACGTTTAGCTCGCAGTATGTTTTATCTCTGAGAATTAAGCTATGCCGCTTATCTTCACGATTTCATTATTTACGACATTTTTTTTTAAAGAAATGATAACTTTTTTTGGACAAACAAATTCATGTTCAGAGACTTGATGTCTGTAATTCTAATTAACATTAAATGCAAGATAAAACCTTAAATGATCCATTAATTTCATTTAAGACTGATTTCGAAATTATTTCAGTTTTATTTACTTTGCAAAGAACGCTATATTTTCATTGCTTAACTAATGTGCTGACTTGAACTCTGCATAAAAATGTATGTGCAAAAATGTAGTGTCAAGTAAAGAATACAAATGACTTTCGTATTGTGAAAATGAAAAATTTCAATACATTTCTATTTCAAGCAATGGAAGCTGTGATGCTCGGCCGATGAACGATTTCTAACAGGTCAAAGAAAGCGAGAATAGGTCGAGATATCTTAAGACCAACTAAATCGAATCGCATTGGGCATCCATCTTTGTAAGCACAGAGTGGAGTAAGCTCTATTGTGCTTATCTGCAAAGACAAATTGAGTGTCCAAGCACAGAACTCGAAGCTTTCACCGTACTTTACAATAATTAAACTAACAAAAGGCAATTTACTATCACAAAATAAATTCGGTGCCACCAGATTGATTCGGAACGATCAAATAAGGTTACGCAACGATGTAATACACAATAAAGTTCATAACTCCTTTCACCGTAATGCTGATTATAACTTTAAATTAAGACTTCAAAGAAACTGTTATTACAATCATTTGGTGCACACGGATACAAAGAAAAAGTTACATCAAAAAGTAAGACGTCAGCTGATTTGTGTAGGGAATTCTCTTCGTATTTTCAAAAGAGTAGCTTTACGCTCTCTTTGATCCTAACTAGTCTATTCAGGCGTCTTTCAATATTCCTCGTAAGTTCATACTGTGTAATTGGAAACGGTGCTTTATCACCGATATGTAATCATAACATACTTTGTAGCAGATTGTGGCATTCATTGCTATAAAAAGAGGTCTCCTTTTTTAGATGACGACTTCCATATAACACGTTACATAACTAATAGAAAAGGATATCGTACTAATATTAGTCATCACATTTCTATCGATTATAATATCATTTAAAAAAACATCTTAATTTGAACTACTGATATAACAGAACTTTCGCATTTCCATAAAGTGTCACTTGATTTAGTCATTTATGGCCAAAGATTTGCATCAATAACATATATTACTGTACATAGGAATGACTAATTTCAATATTAGTTCCATTGAGGTATCGACGTTGACATCATCTTAAATTCCATTACAGTAACCTTATATCATCCAAATGCTTTCTCCTACAATCATCGTATTATTTAAAGACGATAACACACGAGCTCCTTCATTGAGATTACGAAAACAAAGCTTAGTTGATATAACGTTGACAGAGTTAGATGTTAATTATGAATTATTGGAATAGCTGGTATAACCCGACGGAGCAGTGACCGATAGATTGAAATCCAAACATTCCTTGAGTCATGGCCGAGTTTACGGCGGAAGGCACGTAGTCGTTCGTGCTTTCAGATCAGAAGAGCAAATCTAAGATTCAATTGTTCCATATAAAAAGGTAACTTAATACACTCGGATTTATTACAGGTTCAAATTATTCCTGCTTTATTTTTCTAAGAATTTCTGAAAATTTCCTTAACAAATAGAAGGTCTATGTATTTTGGCCACAGCAGGAATGTTTTTTGCTATAAGATGAGTAGCACGAATTTTATTTCAGTTCTAAGAGATCGAGAAGAACAAAGTTTAAGAAAGCAATTTTGCAAAGGTGCATGCAACAGAACAAAATCGAAAAAGACAATTAGGTAGGTACTTGAGTTAATCAGAGACTTTTGATTACAGACCTGTTATACAAGTTTGTGCTTTTGATATTGGGAAATCTATAAAAATAAGGCTTTTTATTACGTCAATTAGATTGACGCGTCAATATAAACATAAGTGGTTATCAAAATAAATATTAGAACATTCTTAAACCAGAAACCAAACAATAATTACCAAGACTAGTTCTTGTCGCTTACGTATAAGATTGTCTATGTCGTTAAATTGATGCAATTTCCTTCGAACAAATTTAGAAAACCTGTTTAACATGTGACAGAATGCGATTGGAATTCTGGTTAGCGAATACTTTACGTCGGTTTGGGTTATTTTTTGGTTTCCTCTTTCCGCTTACAGATAGGGATATTTTTAATACTGTTTAAATTAATGTTACTTGTCGATTACAGACATAATTATGTTAAAGCAAGTAAGTCATTATCTATAACTACTCTACTACTATATTTAAGTAACATCAAAAATTAAAAGTTAGAGAAATTTGTTTACATGGTTTTAAAATTTTATGGTTTTTCTACTAATCAACCAATGTTCATTTATACCAAAAATAAAAATGACGGGGTATGAAGAGGAACATAATAAATTTATTTGGACGACCAATGATGCAACAATATTTTAATGTTCTTTACTGAAGTGTCGAATGATCTTCCCACCCAGGAAGTAAAGTACAAAAAGTAATAGACAAGTATATAATTGTACAGGTAAGTGGAAATGTTTTCACGTCGAGACGGATAAATCAGAAGGGGGATGTTGGCGACGCCGTCAAGCGGATAAAGTTTAATCTCCTTTCACAACCCCCAGGCGCAGGCGCTAGGCTTGTGAAGCGAATTGTAAACACAGTAGAGGGAAGCCTTATATCAAATACATTTCAGATTTTCCTTTTACTTCACTAGAAAACAATACATAAAAGAAGTTAACAAAATGGTATTATGTATGAGCAAATAATAAAGTCAATACACGTAGATAAATGTGCAAATAAAGCAGGTTTATTGTTTTCGCCGTAGTTTGGAACTTTACGACTTACGACACGGCACGATTGTTCCTTAGCACGTCATAAGTCAATACTTGACAAGCGCAGCCGAAATTAAGATATCGCGTTACCGTGAGATTGGTTCGGTTGTTTCGCTGTTTGTTTTGACTGCTGTGCACCGGTGTGTAACTCCCCGGCGGTAATGCTTCGGCCAAAGTCACGTACACTCGCCGAGTTGGACTTATGTTTACCTACCGATCATTGGAGTACTATATAAATAGAATTCTCTATGATTACCGCACACAATGCATAAATATTGGAAGATACGCCGACGCACAGACTAGATTGATTGCAGAGAGTAATGTTTTTACAGATTCTTACTCCTTGGCGCGCCCTACAGCCCATACGAATTGACAGATTTTTACGCATAAAGTACGTTAAATTCTTCTAAATTGCGTAACATATTTTTAAGCCGTCGTTTTTAGGGTTCCATACCCAAGGAGTAAAAACGGCTCCGCTGTCTGTCCGTCTGTCACAGCGCTCTATCTCTTTTTTTTATTGATAAACATTTATCAAGACTGCAGCTTTCATGCACCTTTAGGTTATGCTTAAGCTAGATGTATTATAGTAGCAATACGATAGTATAAGATTCTCATCTGAAAGGTATAAGTTTCCACACGTGCGCCGAGGGCGGCAGGCCGGAACACTTTCCACTAATGATTTCAACCGACTCCAGTTACAGGAATATCAGATCACCTGCACCGTGTCCGGTGAAAGAATGGGTTATATACACGGACGTATATTAATATTACATATAGTACGTTGTAATTACACATAGTGTTAGAGAGGGCTTATTATAAATGCTAAAGGCATGCATTACACCAAAATAGCCTGACTTTTACGTAACGTACGGATTTTATTTATTTATTTATTTTATTAAGTTTACCAACGGTTGTAACGTTATACATATTTTTATATTAACTCTAGTTACAATGCAAGCAATATTTTATTTATTAGATGAAGCTTCAATCTTTATAGAAATAATATTTAGCTTTATAATACGCCCGTTAATTATATCTAATACAGATGAAAAAATTACAAATTCTGGTAGGTAGAAATTTTCAAAACTTTTGGCATGCACATACCGAGTATACCGATAGTCGGTAATACCAACAAATGTCAACAGCTTATATCGACTTAAAATGGGGGAAGATTTAATTTCAATACGAGAAAACTCTTATTGAATATTTTGTGGAAAAGTACCAATGAATTTACGAAAACACGGTGGCAATACAAAATGGACATTTTATCGCAGTTCTACAAAAAAGTGAGATTATAATATTTCTTTAGCTTGCGAATTCAATCCCGATGGTCACGCGCACATACATAATTTTAAATATGTGAGTGATATCACTAGCCCGACATTAATAATGCAACAGCAACCTTGAGTTTACCGACGACGCTACAGTTTTCTCAGTGCTTCGAGATATTTCATGGTGACACTGTTTTTAAAACGGAATAATAGGTATTCAGGGCTCAGATGAGTAAAATACATAGATAGATCCTTACAAAAAAGTGAAACCAGTTTTGAGAATTGAAATTGTTGCGAAAATAACGTTTTGCCACGTCTCCGTGCTAAAATGTCCCTATAATGTTTGAGATACTTATTTATTTATTACTTAAATTACGAAGTATTCGTTATTTATACGTACATTTTCTCTAAAAACGTTTTTTATTTGTGAAGAATTCAAAAAATAACTGACAAATTAGCCTTTTGTGGCGTCATCCGATTTCAAGGCCGTGAAGTATCTTTCGATTTTACTTATCAAAGGTGTCACTGTTTTTAAAACGGAATAGTAGGTATTCAGAGTGACTAAATTATGTTTACATTTCGCATGTTCTTTGACGAATTGCGAGACAAAGGAATATTTTCTGACATCTCAAGATTACGCAGTTCACGTTTTGCATTTTGTTTTTATAAACCTGGTCTGGTAATTTCCATATTTACAATCAGAATGTTTTTAAACATTAACAGTTCTGAGCTGGTCAATAAATCATTGGAATTTTGTACGAAGTCCAGCTGTTTCGTTTTAAGAGACATAAAAATAAGAATAAAAAAATATCCATAGATAATGTTTAGCGTAATCTTAAACTAGCTCTCGCCCGCGACTTTGTTCGCGTTTACTTTATAATCTCGATAACATAATAAACCTTCTTTATGACACATACGAAGTAGGTACCTATGAGAATACCTTATCAGTATTCAATCTATCTAATGTTTTGCTGAGCTAAGATAGACATTTGAAAATTTCTGCCTTCTAGAAATTGCCAAACGGTCTTTGCTAGGCAAAAATTGAATAGATTCATTATTAATCACATGCGCTAGACTTGCCAACTGACACGACTATAGGTCAAAAGGTATCAGAGTTGAACGATCTCAAAAATATATACACGAACATCAATTTTTATGTAAATGTATAGACATTGTCTGGCATTAGTGTACATTAGAATACATTGAAGCCAACTGCCAAAATAAATTTACCCTACACGTCTATAGAGATAGGTCTATTAATATAGATATTTTGAGAGGTATAGATACTTGTCTCACCCCCCGACGTTTCCCGCATAATCAATTTGTCGCATACGAGCACTCTGATGCAACGAGCCAAGTAATGCTCTATATTCCTAGAGGCAGGGTTCGTTTTGCGATTGCAGTTAATTTCGGCGGCTGTGTACTGTGTAGTCCTGTGGGGCAAGAGAACCAACTGTCTGCCAAATTCAATGTTATTCGTATATACGAATGTTATACCGTTATCGTATATAGGTATCTTACATATATAGGTACATTTTCAGGCCCACAATCTGTATTTCATCTATATAAATATAGAGCTGATATTTGTCTGTTTGTTGGGTACTGAAAAGATTTTACTTATTGTTGCTTATAGTTAGAAGTCTAACTAGAAGAGTAGAAGTAGAAATAGAAAGTGATATATTTTTAATGTTTTATTTTTCGCTACAATAACGCGAGCCGGTGATATCCCAAAAACTCTATGATATAAAAACTAAATTGTGGTTGTTTATAAATTTCGACTGGCCTATAGCACTCAATACGATTAAATTAATCAAATCGAAAGATAGTGATGATAGAAAAGCGTGAATAATGGTAATTTAAGGCAGTAGTAAGACTACGAAGGAAAATGTTTGAATGGTGATTTTATTTGGTATTCAGCTAAAAGATGTCATAACTGATACTGATAAGGTTAAACACAGAGAAGTCGCGGGCATAAGCTAGTTACAAATAAAATATTATTTAGACAATAAGTAAAACTTGTAAATAAAATGCTTTTATAACTACACAATACAATCTATTCTGTGGTCTTATATTTACTCTGCGGTCTATTTTGGTATGACTAAAGTAAATAAACAATATATAAATTCTTTTTATTACCTACTATGTAGAAAATATAAAATCAAAACAAACTAAAACATGAATAAATACATTACATAACTTCTAAGAATGATAGTACATAAACAATATTATTTAGAAGCGTTAATTATTTCTTATAACTAGCACGGAATCATACAGGGATTGCATTTGTAATTGAATTTACAGAAGAGGTGAAGCAACGCATTGTGTCACGATGTTGTTCAGTCGTGAGGTCTAAGTTACTTGGATCATTAGCCCCTAGAATCATTACACTTAATAAATTTAAAACAATGAAATACCTATATTCAATACTATCAAAAATGTCATGTTAAACGTGCATTTAAAGTATCTCTACATATTTGGTATATATTTCAATCTAAACATTTTTTGTGTAAGTTAATAAATAAGGTATAATTCAAAGGCCTGTATGTACATAAAATTAATAAATAAATAAATAAGGGCGATTTGCATTTCCACTCTAGAGGCTCCACCGTCTCATCTATTCCTGCCTAATAACATCAGTGCCACTGTGTTCTGATTTGAAGGAAGTGTAAGAGGACACTTACTTATCCGAGGCTTCCAACGTAGTCCTCAGGGGATAGCAACCCATCTGTAGTTGAACCCAAGTGGGACTCTAATCTTATCTAGGCTTGATTACAGATGTCCATGGTCGGCAGTGGCCACTTACCGTCAGATGGACAGCATGCTATACTTACATATATAAAAAAAACATCCTTGACAGCATAACCAGTGCAACAAAGACAATAAATCAAGGCTCTAGGTCAATACTACATAGAATATAATAAATATCACTTTACGTTGTTTGCAGTGACAATTTTACTACCACAGCGACATTAGTCTCCCGTCTTAACATTAATATTATAAATATTGACTAACAAAACATAAACAAAAGCGGTTGTTATTTGTCTGCGAAGTTAAAATATCGTGCCCGTATGCCGATAACGTTCGATCGTTTCGTTCCAAGGTTGACTGGTTGCACCTAAATATTAGGTAGGTTCTATTTGAATTTCAATGCAATTATTGTAAATTTTATACTTTGCCGCTCATACTCATACTTTTTAACAATAACAAAATTCTTATCCAAAGTTCGTAGTCACCGCCTGAGGACTAGCTTAACATCAGCGCGAACACTGCACTCATATAGGAATGAGAGAGATAATGATGATGATGTAGAGATGAAAACAGAATTTTACCACCTTATTTTGGTCGCTTACGTCAAAATGTCCATATCGAACCCAATTTCATCTTTAATGATATCAACCAATAGGCCGACAATTACGCCGATAGACAAACAAAACAAAATCTCTTTCAACCTATTTTCCATTACATATAGTATCTCGAAAGTTGCGCATCCAATGCGCAATATATACACCGAAGTAATTCAAAGTCGGGGAATGTATAAGAGTATAGCATTTAATGAAGACGCACGCATTACTGATTCAATGTGACCTATAAATGTCACATATCCAATCCAATGAAGCATGCAACGATATTGTAAATGCCATTGCACGAAGCGCCAGCAATTCCTCTCACCCGTGTTGGAATCGAAGTATATTTTAAGATTAGATGAGAAATGTTACAAGTGTTAGCAATATATTCAAATTATTTAATTATAGTATTGCCTTAATTAATTATTCATGATGTGTTATTTTTATAATAATAAGTGCCCATTTATATAGTCACTGGCTGTATGGGTTATACGATTGTGTGCATTAGCATAAAAGAAGAAAAAGAACGCGCTTGGCGCGAGACTTGTATTTTACGCGAGAATAATAAAAGTTGTAAATTGGACCAATAAAATAGTTTGTGTTATTAATTCAGAAGTGGGATAATCTCAAATAAGTGACATATTCTTTCTGTAAAAGTGTATCTTTATTGGAATATTCTGTTTTGCAAACATTATGAAGAGTAAGAAAGTTATCAAATAACCAGCTTAAGACATAAAAAAGAAATCTTAAGGAACGCATATGTTAAAAATGACTTCAATTAAGTCTGTTACAAAATACACGATTTTTTATAAAGGAAAATTGAAACTGAAAATTTTCATAAAGGAAAATTGCTTAGGTAGGAAACACACGAGCGACATAGCGAAGGTCGTCGACATGAACTGTCGCTCATGTATTAGGCCCCATAATAACGGTAAGGTTACGTATCTAACTAATCCCATAAGGAAACTACCTAAATAGTTATTTTCTTTATGGTGATCTTATAAAACGTGGTAAGCATCTAAATGACGTACTTTATAAATCACGACATTCAAACGACCGAGGATATTTTTCCGTACGAAAATTTTTCCTTAAATAAAAACTAAAGTAAAACTTCGGATACTTAGCTAGCACAATAACGTTTACGTTAAAAGGTATTCAGTTATAAAGATTTAGTCTAGAGATTCCAAAGTTTATATCTAAAATAATTGAATCTATTTCTCAGGATTTGTAGCATCGATCGGAGGATCGCGTGCGAGCTCATAGGCCAAGGTTCAACGAGTGAATGATCGCTAGATCCACCACCGAAGGTCGTAGACTGATATACGCAAACAATTAGAAATAAATTGTGTGACTGTAAAATACTAAAGAATTATAGTAACTGGTGATGTAAAGTGATTTAAAAGAGTAAGGAAGACAGAAATGTGTCCGCTGGTGAATAAATCTTTGTGAAAAAGAAATCTGACAAAATCTTTGTATCTTAGACTTATTTGTGAAACTAGGTACTTACTTGTTTTGAACCATTGAAAAGGAAGAGGTTTTATGTAACCCAAAAATTACCTATTTTAACCCAAAAAAATTACTAAATAAAGATTATGAATGATGTACGTGGCTATACGCAGTTTTTTATGTATATTTTTCGCAAACAAAAATAAAGTATAGGGTTAATATTATAAGCTCATGTTTATTAAATGTAAAGTTTATTATAAATTAAATTTTTGGGTAAAATGAAAACAGCAGCTTATGTTTTATGTGAGTGGTCAAAGTAGTAAATGTAGTTGATGACTAAAAATATGTAACTCTACCAATTCCTCGGTATATTCGAGGCTCCAATTACTCTTTAGTTAATCCATACATACATACATCCATAGGGATGGAACCTTATAGCCGCTCCAGTAAATTGGAACGAAACGAAAAATTATCCCGCTCTAGGGAAAGTAGGAAAACGCTGAAATATTTTGTACTAAGTATCTAATGAAAAAAAGGCTATTTTAATTCGGTATTGGATAAAAGTTAACAAAAATATAAGTAAGTAATGACTCTATTTCTTACTTAGTCGTTGTTTTAAAGTTAGTTGTATTTTCGTATCAGTGTTTTAACTTTGTTTTACTTTGTATAATTTGTATATTACCTAAATAAATAATTCGAATTACATTACGAAATTATAACTTTCTATATGTACTGTATAATTTTAAAATTATGAGTATGTGCGCAAAAATTAACACCCATGCGATTACATTGTAACTACTCCATTTTACGACTGGTTTCGTTTAAGAGTAAAGTAGTTTTCATTCATAGTTGATATAGTTAATTCATAAACTAATAAATTGTATTATTATGATGATACTTAAGAGAGATAAGAGTGTAGTCATTCTAAAACATATTTCTTGATAATGATGACTGAATTCCTAATAGGATAATTATGTAAAAATAGAAAATACGAAAACCTCATAACTAAATGAGTAGGAAGGAAGGCAGTTTAAAGCTTAAACTTATATGCATTCGTAATCGATGATTCATTGGCCAGCTGTTGACGTAAACACTGATTCTTATATAGGTACGGGTTCTTTTCAGTTAAGATTCTGGACTTCATACTTTTGTATTTTTTTGTTTTAGTTACCTTATTTTGTATTATGTAGAAGTAGTGGCTGATGATATTTTGAAGATCATAGAACTCTACGCACATATTTTTTTATAATAATAAATTTCTTGAAATACAGCGATACACAATACGCTCAGCCAAGCGAAATGTCTTGGGTAAATCTCTGCTTTTCAGCAGAGGAATGTGTTTAGCTGTAGGTAGACGTATACTTTCATCTGCGGATGTACCATTTTACTGTCATATTAGTTGTCCGAATTATTGATAGAATCTTGTCTCATTTAAACCATAAAAATGAAGTGTATAACAAATGTTATTTATACGTCCGGTATATTTTTATAAATAAATGATTATGTTGGAGATATTTTCAATGTCATTTTGTTAATAGAATTATTTGAATGACTTGTTACTCATTAATGATTTCGTCGACAGGTGTTCAAATATTCATTCGTAGTTACAGAAAATTGTCTAACGGTACCATCATTGCAAATGATGAACAATGATACAGAATAGCTTTTGAATCATTCATTCGGTCAGTCGGTCAGGTTCAGCCCATTATCGTACCGCGACTGAACATGGGCCCCATTTCTAAATGAGAACAGTTTGTCTGACCGCCCATTGGCTACTGTCGAGAACGATAGTTGCATAGGCTACTATCATGTCGCTTAAGCTACTGAGCAGTTGCTTAATCGGCTGTCACTCGGGCGTCTACATTGTTGTTTGAGCGGCCGAAAAGCTTATGCTGATTAATTTAAAAAATCTGTCAACAGTCTGCTTCGGTATAGATTTATAAGCTAATAAATAGTGGCCAAAGAACTTTTGACAATCGCTATAACCACTACTCAATTGTTAAAGCTACCGGTAGCTCAAGCAATAGCAAAAGCGCGGTCAGTCTGAAGGTCATCATTTGCCACACTGTTAAAGTACGTGTTGATAGACTTCACATACCATTGAAAGCATCATGTAGGCTTCCTAATAAAAACTCCTCCCTATTAGGTATTCCTTCTAAAATGTGTGTAAGCGAAGTCGCACCTCCAAAGAGCGAAATTCATACCACTCAATTTACAGTTTTTAGAAAGTAACAAGAAATAAACACGAAAAGCTTATTTGAACGCTTTAAGTTTTACTGTTTAAAGTGCCTTTAAGGTATCTTCGAAAACAATGGACAATACAATGGAGACCGCTTTTGGACTTTTCCTTAAAACGTGAACATGATACACTAATTACAACCTAAGGATATTTTAAAAGTAAAATAAACTCGAAGGCAGCACATAGGTATTTTTAAACTTGTATAGCATTTTTAAGGTTACGTATCCAATGTGTATAAACAGAACTCCATTAATAGGCTTCTGCCCGTCTGTCACAGGTCCGTTACCTCTTGAATACTTGATTTTTTTACAGACTATATATAATGGTAGTCGCTATAGCAACAATGATATGACAATAAAAAGAAAATGGGGATCGCCATACAAAAAACGTTATTTTTTTATTGAACTGTAAATAAGTAGACAGTTCTAAATTCCATAATGCATTTAGATACTTCTTTGTCTAATAAGATATCAAATACTAAAAATAAAAAAATAAATGAAAAATTGGTGGTACAGAACCCTCCATGTGCGAGTTCGACTCATACTTGGACAATTATATTTATACCTACGTTTATGAAAGCACTGTCCAAGTCTTGTCACGATTTCTCCAAGGATACTTTTGTTGTCACATTAAAATTCAATCAAATCAATCAATCAAAATTGATGCGTGATTAATGCAAACGGATTTATTAAGAATTAGTTAATAATAAACTGTAAATGCTGGGACTTGAAACTAGTTCCGTTCGTTATCAGGTTAGATAATCAAATCTGTTAACGTTAATAGTTACTGGAGTTTATTGCAGTCGCGATTTACTTGTGTATGAATAATGTTGCGTTTTCGCTGCTAACCCGTACATATGCGCAACGGTCTCACTACGATACCGAATATGACCAAATTGGGCCCGATCTAGGGGTCAGAAGCAGCGCAATTTGGCCCCGGACAGCTAACTTGAGGGTAACTGGAACAAGTGAGATGTTTTTTTTTCGACGTATACGAGTTATATTCTGGTCATAGAATACGTTTTGCCACCAAAGAGTGGCAAAACTAGAGGACCACTTCGCATAAGTATGACTCCCTCACTACATCCTTCAAAGTGGAGCACAGCGGCGGTTAACACTGCTGTTATTAGCCAGAAACAGCATTTTTCAGCCCCGCTTCACGCTGTCTCGTAAACGTCGCGTATTGCAGTGTGACTGCAGTTGCAGGCAATTAGCCTGATGTCCCGGTTACGAATCGCGTATAATGGAAACGCTCAAATCGCGTCCGAGATAAGCCTTTAAACGACAACCATTAATCTATAATTCTATATCGTTGACTGATTCCTATCTGCCTCGTTTGAATAACTCCGTATAATTAAAGCTGGACTCAATAAGAATTAATGAAACCTACCAAATACAATATCGTTTAACGAATATTATAAAACTTTTGTAATAAATATTAATTGAGTTTACGTTTTAATAAATTTGTCTTAATATTGTCATATTGCATAAGTAATTTGGCAATAATAAATAACAAATGTCTAGAACAATTCTTTATGAATTTAAATTGAACATTCAGGAAGGCAACATTCCAAGTCCTTTAAATGGGTTCGATAAAAAACAATCATATAAATATGAAAGTAAATCAAAGTTACAGTTAATTAAACCTTGAGACTTCCTGGTCTGGGTTGTAATTCATTAAAAAGACAACAAAGACTAAAAAATAATGATAAATATCTGTAGAATGGACAGCTGGAGATAAATAACGACATAAGATGACTGTGAAATAGGTAGCTGGATTTTCACCTCATGAATTATCATTTGTGGCCACTTCGACGCACAATGGAATACAATGAGCAGAGTAAGCGCCGTATTATTGATCATAATGCAAAAGGAAGTGGGAGATAGCACCGCTTTGTGCGAAATGATGGATTGGGTGGGCCGTGCGCTTAGAGAAAGCCTACACGTATAAAGGTATATGTAGATACAATCTAGGATCTCATCTCGTTCGCCGGAAGGCGCCTGCTACGTTGACGTCGTGTAGGAAATGACGCCTCCGCGTCTTTCTTCATTAGGCACCATTACAAAACCGTGCGTGATGAGACCACATTGCAAACAACTGTTTCTCTTTAGTTCCCTTAGCGTACCTACGTTTTTTGTTACGAGAAAACTAGCGCCTTTAATAAATAAACATGGAATACTGTTTGCGAGAAATAAATGAATATTTATGATGAATCGATTAACAATAAGTTTCAATAGCGCAATCATTTTGTGTCAAACTTAATTATTTGCTCCAGATACGTTTGAATTGCGCTGATACAATTTAATCAGCGTTAAATGATTGTCAAACTTCGTTAACACTAGCTGTTTACACTTTAATTGAATTCGAGACCCGATATTACGAGATATTTGCACAAATAAATTGCCATTTGTGTGTTGAAATTACGTGCAATATACAAATTACAAAATGTTAAACTTCTTCAATCTATTACGACACCATTTCTGGCCTAAGATATTATCTAACAATGAGAGGCGTGGGGATCGTTCACCACGTTGGTCAAGTGCAAATTTGAAGTGTATTGGATAGTCATATTATTTTTATTATTCGGGCGTGTTTAACAAATATAAAGTACCTTGTATACGAACCGGAAACTCTAGAAATGAAGACACAAATTTGTATCACCGAGCGGTAACTGCACTACAATGTTTTGCATGAATAGATGCAAATAACCTATTAACTCGGCCACAAGCATCAGATGAATTAGTGATGCGCGGAGCGAACGCGTCATGCTCGCCCGAGGGGAAAGTGAACTTCGCAGCCGAACAATAGGAGGCAAATTGCAGACCTCCGCTAAAGCACGCACTCTTTTATTTTTGACTCACGACGCAGGTGAACAAAACAAATGAAATCCACACGATGATCAATCGGAATGCCTACATTGAATTGCAAATGGGCTACCTTGAAAGCATTGCCTAGGGATTAGACCCCATTGCGAAATTGACCCGCATCTATCTGGGTCTGCGCTCGTTGCGGGACGCGATGTGCTCATCAAAGTTAAAACAATTGACTGCGTCGTGCGAAAACTATACTACACGTATGCTAGTTCATACTAGTACATCTATAAAGTTTCAGATACAACGCAGCAAATTATATCATTGAACACATGAGAATGACTCTTATATACCAATCATACAATTTAGTAATTTATTGCAAATTACGTTTAACTTATCAACTGGACATTAATTTATTAATCGTAAGTATTAAAATACCACAATCAAGTTCTAGTAATTGCTCCGTTTATAAATACATACATGTTTAATGAACTATAAATTATTGCTTTATTTAACTCGCGTTAACAATGTTAATTAGGTAGAATAAAATGCTAGGACGGCCTTCCTCATAGCGTTGTTAAAGTAACGGTATCGATAGTTCTAAGACACTGTTAAGACGAAGGCCGTATTGAAAACCGGTGCTCGTTGGAAGTAAGGCATAACAGGATGTGACTTTTTGTGGCCGTCACGTATTGGCCCGTTAAAAAATAGTAAACAACGGGCTTGCCAAACTAGATCGTTATCACACGAAGTAATAAACTGACGTCAGTCGGAAAGGAAAGTCAAGACGGGTAGTAGCAGTGAACGCCAAAAACTTGGCATAACGGTATGAATGTTGCAAATTGCAGAATGTTTGGAATAAATACTTAAACCAAATAAACAACCCACAATGTGTCTCACGGGCTATTTTCGTAAAATTGCTCAAAAGTACTAAAATAAAACATTTTATGTATTTTATAAAACTTGATGTACCAGATTTCGACGGTTTCTCGTTTTTGTGGACAAAATTTTGTTTATCTTTTTGTTATATCAAAAGTTATCTCACTGAACCGGTTCCTACGTGAAGGTTCTTTTAATTTGCATCGCGATTTAAAATAAGAAAAATCAGGATAAAAATTGGACGAGATCCTCATACAAAAGTTAAGTGTATTTTTATAACCAAACCAAAGTATTATTGGCATGATAAGGCAGACTTAAGTCTAAAGCCCTAAGTTTCATCTTTCCGTGAATAAATAAAAAAATGCAGGACCAGAAATATGGAGGATGGTCCCGATTTCAAGCATAAGACATGATCAGATATAAAAAAAAGTTCTTAACGGTTATGACGAGGTTCACTAATAATGAGATATGATGTATGGGTATAAATCGACTATCTTACGCAATTTTAGGAGAACTCGCTTGTAATGCTCCGGTCTCATAATAAAGATGAAATATGATCATGACAGTTTCCATTTTTTACACGCTTTATATTTTAACCTATTGACGTTGTTTTGCACGACTCATGATGCGAAGCATCAGAGAGTGCTTTACGATCGAAAAATTTTTTTCGCTTCATTTTGGCGGCTATTTTTATTATTATAGCCTTGATAGTTCACGGAATCATGATATTTTGCATACTATTGTCGAGATAATTTAATGGAAATTAATTCCATACTTTTTAAAAATTGATTTACTGCAATAGAATTGGAAAAAAACACCAAAATAGGTCAAAAAAATTTCCTGTCCATCATGTGTGAAACCTGAAAACACTGTAACTTGTGAAAAAATCCATCATTTGAGTTAAATTTTTTTTTTAAAAATTCTAATCGACGATTGTAGGTCACTGAATGCGAATGATTAATTAATTCAGTGTCGTTTAATTGCAATTAATAAAAAACGAAAACTACAAGACTGTATATCTATAGATATTATGTACATTTATTCCACCAGGGGCGCTTGTGCAGTACCTTCTTCCTACTACAGCTGTTTTTCGGCAATTAATTTTGTTGACTTAAGTTTTTTTTTTTATATTTCATAATTAAATGAGCATTATGAGTCGTGCACTTTTGGATTTTCCAAACTTTTTGCTTTTTCCGATCAATAGGTAAACTCAGTAAACAGTACCGATTTCGTAAGACTAACTGTACAATGTCTCACATAGGTTATTTATCAGTAATAGTTAATTCGTGTTAAGATATGGTCATTTGGCCATATAAGCATTCTAGTCTTTGAAAACTTGTTCTCGCTGAATAGTTCAAGGCTACATTTTCAAGTTTTGACTTTTATTCTGACGACAATCGTGCGGTTCTTGTTACGTTGAGGTCGCATTGAGTAACATCTCATCGTTATAAATAAGCAGAGATGATCTAACCTATAGGTAAATGCTCACTGCTTTAACCGGATAACGACGATAATATTTAGAGTTCCTTGCAAATAATAATATATTTTTTACAATTTAATTGTGCGAATGGCATTCTTGTGTCAAATTACGACAGAACTGTATACATTGAATAGTAGTAAAAACTATGTATTGGAATTATTTTTGTTATAACTTGAAACGTAAGAGCCGTAATGAAATTTTCATTAATTAGCCTTGAGAAAACATGTTACTCAGGGGCTTCTTCTAGTGAAAAGTTTTTTGACATAATCCTATTTTGGCACGCGTATTAGGGTGACGCCGTCGATATCCTGGATGATATCCAGCAGTCTCCCTGTGACATTCACGGGATGATAGGTTCGCGCGACACGACTCATGCGTATGCAACACTTATTTTGAGTCTTAATCTAAACTTTTTCTTTCCTTTTTTTCTACACAAATCTGACATAATACCTTCCTCTAATTTTTTATGTTATTCTCACGACACTATAATGCCTTTATATTAAAAGTAAGTGAGAAATTAATTTAAGATAACTGTATTATTATAATTTAAAAATTTAATACATTTTATTTATCTCTATTACTTAAAATTTAATGTACTTATCAAAGTTTAAATGTATAAAATTACTTAGAATGTATGAGATACTGATACATAAGTCGGATTATTTTTCTTGTGGTCACTATTTAATCCTCATCAACTTCATGTTTATTGTCCTACTTATATAAAAACAATTGCCATTATTTTTTAACTGTGTATTACAGAGAATATTCATAATCTCGACCCAAATTAAATCTAAAAGGATCATGTAATAGTTTATTATTATCGAGTGTAACCATGAGATTAAGGTTTTTACTTAATATGTCCATAATAATTATAACACATAGGTACTTAGTATGATGATATTGGATTCTGTGAAACATTATATTGAAACTTTTGAGATAACAATATAAGATAAATAAGGAATGTTTTATATTTGTTCTTCAATTTAATTGTGCAGCACTTTTGCACTTATGCATCAAAGATTGTGGCAGTCATTGTTGTTGATTGAAGATTAAACAAGAAAACAATGGAATTAATAGGTCTTAGGTTTCAAGATTATTTGTAATTGGTCTGTGTATTGTGAATTGGCAATATGGATGTAACAATGTTTGTATTGAAAATGGCAGAATAGAAATAATGCATCAACAACTAATAGATTTAAAATAATAGTAACATGTTACTTGTCAATTGCAGTTTGCGCTTTCAATAACAAAATTTCATGCTAAATAAGTAAGAAATGTAATGCTTTAAAAAATTTGACTCAACTCACCAGTTCTCGGAGAGATGGGGACCGCTGGCTTTGGTGCTGAGTTGGAGCAAAGCCGGCCAATCTTAGATGGAGGCTTCAGCCCTGAAGGTTTTGGAAGAGTTGTCGGTCTTGGATGGTCTGATCTTGGTATAGTTGAAGCTGTGGTGCTGACTGAAGATGCAGCATCCGAGGAAGTTGATGACGGTGCAGGAGGCGCCGCGGCTCCCGGCGGTTCTTGCGTGTCACTCATTTTAGAAGCACTTTTTTACACTTTATTTTTATAAAATTACGAACCCATCGTAATTACGCCGAAAACAGCTATTATGGATTTGTAGCGTAATAAAGACGAAAACAAACGCAACGCGACTCAAATAAACTCACGACTAATAAACTAAAAATATCACGAGTTCCCGCGCATTGAGAGGACGCGCAATCTGGATCACGGCCACGCAAACATAAATGTAAATAAAATTTTGTTTATAAATTTCGCAAATTCAAAATGATTGCACGAAACCGTTGCAATAACAATTAAAAGACACGTGTATTATTTGTTTTATAACGTGCAATTATTCGCGCTTTTAATACTACGTTGTACAACTTCCCCGCCAGAGTAAACTGAAGAAGAAAAATGTAACTGCATACCTTGAGCGAGGAATTAGAGCACAAAAAGTGCTATCCGTGACTTAGAAAAACACGCGAAATTTTACCGCTTCTCGCGTCCGACCCAGCTGAGCTTGACAACGTTATCACTACACGTAATATGCTTACACTGAACTCATTTTTGTAATGATATAAAAGCACTAGTTAATACAAATTAGAGGAACTCGGTGACAAAGTTAAATAGTCCTGGCGATATTAGCAGAGCATTTAAAGAAACACAAAACATTCACAAATTACAATATCATCCAGTCAGACGTTGAACACAACACGAAAATTGTAACTGAAGAATACATTGAACACGACAAGACGCAAAACTTGACATTACATTGCTTGCTCGCCAGCTCGAGTGTAGGTCAGAGAACTCTTATAAAGAATTGGCGCTTTAAACCTGTATCATTAGACCGCATTATAACTAATAAGTGCTATTAAGTTAATAAGAAAATTTTAAATGTCCAATAAAATGTTTTTCTTGAATACAAATTACTATTTTAACATTCTTTGTTATAGCAACATTGTGACTTAAATGTCTAAGCCGAGGTTTTGTTAATCCTTCTCTACGTTAATTAAAATAAGATCTAATTTTATCACAATATGGTCTATAATACCTTACAATACAGAATCATCAAGTAATTTTGTGTAATTGACAAATACGTCACAAATCCCAAACACAATCTGTCATTACGCTCTGTCATGTCATTCTATCGTGGATTTTAAATCGAATGTGAATTTTATGGTGATGTGTCTAATAATTTTCAGGTTCAAATTTTAATGAAATAGTTCTACAACATGAGTTCACGATATTAATTCCCGTATATAAAATGAAGCTAATTCATAAGAACATCGAAAAAGATGGCAGTGGGTGCGTATGGTTTAGTTAAAGGATAATTTAACTTGAGTTTTATATGGTATAATCATGTTGTTATTCAATTCCATGTGCGTAGAAGTATCGGATTGGTTCCCGAAGAGCCTGAGGACATGTGGCATGCGTACAACCTCATCGCGGAAGGGGACGCGGTTACAGCGTCTACCGTCCGCAAGGTTCAAACGGAGTCTTCAACTGGGTCTTCAACGAGCAGCCGTGTGCGGACCACTCTCACCATCACAGTGGAAAATATAGACTTCGATACACAAGCATGTGTGCTTCGGTTGAAAGGTCGGAACATTGTGGAGAATCAGTATGTCAAGGTAAAGATAACTTTTGTTTTATTATAAAGAAGTAGAAAAAAAATCATACAGGCCAACTGATGGTAAGTGGTCATCCCACCTGGACATTATTAATTACATATGATTGTAACTAATTACCACATCTTTCAAATCAGAACACATCAGCTTTTTTCACTGCTTTTATAAGGAAGAAATTAGTGTAGCGGTAGTGCCTCCAAAGTATAACAATGCAGATGTAATTTTCCTTTAGTATGGTTTTAAATTTCCTTAAATATGATGATTTTACCCTTTTCTTCTCATATCTACAATCCAATAAAAGTCATCAAAATACTGTTTTATTATCGAATTGCACTCTCCATTGTTTTCATAATTAATATTCACAGTTTCATTATTGGAATTACATATTTTGAATTGATATAGTTGTTAATGATAATGATGAGGTATTGTCATCATTACTAACTCATGACATTGTAAAATTTAAATTTCACATATTTACCACATAAAATAATAATCATACGTCATATATCATTTGACGACCCATGTGGCGGAGCGGCCACCATACTGGTCTGAAGCGCAAAGGGTCCTGGGTTCGATCCCCGGCCAGACAGATGTCTAAATGAAGAATTTAGATTTCTGTTTCTGGGTCTGGGTGTTTGTGTATGTGTGTGTCCATGGCACCCACGACACAGTGTGGGGCTGTGAGTGTAGAAAGTGTTTATAATAAAAAGTTAATAAAAAGTTCTTTATAATTCTTCATAACCAACACAACTTTCAGATGGGAGCATATCATACACTGGATTTGGAGTTGAACAGAAAGTTTGTGTTACGCAAAATCCTATGGGATTCAGTTGCTCTAGACCGTGTGGATATGGCCTGTGATCCTGCCGCAAGTGCAGATGTCGCCGCTGTTGTTATGCAGGAAGGCCTGGCGCATGTATGTCTCATCACACCATCTATGACATTAGTGAGGTCGAAAATTGATGTAACGATCCCAAGGAAACGCAAAGGCTTTGTGCAGCAACATGAAAAGGTATGTATTACTTTTTGTATGAAAATAATGCCTACCAATACTTTACTTGGGCTAGGGCATTTTAATGAATAATAGCTTGTGTATAAATGATTATGTAAGCAAAATATTAGGATAAGAGTAGATCTGATTATGTGTCGTATTACATCCTCTTGTTAGTATTCATTTATAAATTTGATTTTTGCATGGTACTGTTATGAATTCTAATATTAGAGGTTGAACATTTGATCTTGACATCATCTTATTTGTAAACTTGTAATTCCTTAATAGTAGTATTTAATTAGCATCTCTGCATGTTTTTCAGGGTCTCAACAAGTTCTATGAAGCAGTTATGCAAGGAATATTGAGGCATATAGATTTTAGTATAGTGAAGTGTGTCATCATTGCCTCTCCAGGATTTGTCAAGGATCAGTTTTTTGATTACATGATGCAACAGGCAATAAAAACTGATAACAAACTACTTATTGAAAATAAGGGGAAGTTTTTATTAGTTAAGGCATCGTCTGGTTTCAAACACTCACTAAAAGGTAGGTCAGATAATTTATATTTTTTTTCCTTTTTAGTAATTATAAGTAAGGCCAATCCAGTTGGTGGTGTTTAAGATATCAGTGGCCAGCAGTGATTACTTGAAATCTACTTGCAATTCTGATGTCAGTCATAGATACATGGCTAGCTAGCATATCAAGTTGGAATGCCTTATGTAATGCCCATCTCAACACAATAAATTTATAACAAATTATTGCACATCAGTTATTAAACAGACATATAGCTATGGTGTATGTTGATATGATGACCCTGTTGTAGAGTTAGTAGAGGTATTTTCTGTAATAAATGAGTTGCAGAAAATAAAGTCTAGGAGACTGCCTATAAATGTATGGTTTATGAGTGAAATACTTCTAGTAAGTAAACAAAGGTATTCCATTTCCTTTCAGAGGTTCTACAGGAGCCTTCAGTGATGGCCAAGATATCAGACACAAAAGCAGCCAGTGAAGTGAAGCTGCTGGAAAGTTTTTATACTATGTTGCAATTGGAGCCTGCAAAAGCATTCTATGGAAAGAAACATGTGCAAAGGGCTAATGAAGCCATGGCAATAGAGACACTGATGATATCTGATAAACTTTTTAGGTAAGCAATCACTACAATTTGTTAATAAAATGATAGAATTTTAAGAAATGTTTGTATTAATGATAATAATGTGTTACTTTACAGATGTCAAGATATCTTACAGAGGAAGGAGTATGTGGCTCTTGTAGATTCTGCAAGAGAAAATGGCTGTGATGTTAGGATATTCTCAAGCATGCATGTCTCTGGTGAACGTAAGTAATATCCTTTAAACTAAAATATATAACACAAGAATATTGATGCCTGCATTACCTTATATATCAGACTTACCTATTACTTAAGTTATTATACTTTTTATTATAATTTTGTCACCTCATGAAACAACAGATCAGGAATCCTACCTAAAGTTAATCACAGCTGATATTTGATCTGAGGGAGAAACAATCCCTGCAAATGAAATATCCAGTACCAAGTAAGGACTATATAACTTTATTACTTTTATAAGGCAGAAATAAACAAATGATTGTATATTTTCTGTAAATGGAAGCAATGTTTCTCAAACACATGAATGACATTCTTCAATACTTATCAAACATACTACATACAGCTTGTTTTCTTTACAGAATTAGACCAACTTACTGGTATAGCTGCTATTCTCCGTTTCCCCATGCCAGAGCTAGAAGATAGTGATACCGGGGATGATAGCGATTCTGATTCGGATTAACTATAAGCTTCAATTGCTCCGAATATAACAAACTATAATCCAATAATATCTTTGTAATGTTGTATTTATTTATAGAAATATTTGAATCTGGTATATTAAGACATTTGTTATTTTTTGTATTATTACTTGTTGACTTGTGTAGAATTTAGAATAATTACTTCAAAATTGAAACATACCTAAATTGTCTGGCTGTAACTTTAAAACCAGATATGTAGTTAATTCAAATATATCTTAATATAAGCTATATTGTATGTAATATTTAAAATTTACACAACCTATTTCATATAAGATGATGACATTCTAATTGTTGGTATTCTAATTTATATAAGTTGTAAATTTTGTTTGTTACTGATGAGGAATATCATTGCTGAACCCAAATAATTGTTTGTTTGTAAAGCTGTGTTACTATGATAGTAATAAAAAGTCAATTTATAGCACTTGGTTTTTTATTTATTGTTTAAATTACCTGTTAAGATTGATATTTATGGTCATGTCTATTTTATATTAAATTAGCATACTAGATAATAACTTTCGCCTTATTCTTGTGTCTTTGTAAACCATTTTATAAGTATGAATATTATTTTGTTATCAGTAATATTACATGAATATTGAATAAGACATTATAATAATGGTATATCATTTATTTAATGACAAAATTCTGCACTGGTTTTTTTAACTATCATATTTTATGACAAAGCCGATTCAAGTGCTTCCATTTTCTGTTTCTTTTTCTCTGCCTTCTTTCCTTCTTTCACTTTCTCATCATGAAGTCGTCTTTTCTTTCTCAGCAGCCAAATTTCCTTCTTCCGCTTCTCTTGGCCAGCCTTCATGCTCTTGTACAGGTTCCTGTGCTTTTTGCGTACGAGTTTCTCTCGTAGTCTGAAGGCTTGCTTGTCTTCTATCTCCTTCTGATAAGGATGCTCCTTATGAGGCACACCGGTTGTAACAGCCATCTCCTTTTTCTGTAATCACAAATATATATAAATGTAATGTTGCAATATATAACATGTTGTTTATATTATCAACTTCATACATTGGTTATCAGCAGTTTTATTGATTAGTTTCGTTCATTATTTTGCTAAGTAACCATGCAGTATATTACATAATTTGGTATGCATAGGCAACAAATATCTTTGTTTATGTTAAAAGATGGTATAACCAGTTGGTGGTTGGTATAACAGGTTCTTGGTTGGTTTGTTGATTATAGTCATCCGCAGGCGGCAGTGACTATTTACCATCAGGTGGACATCATACTTTGCTACTTCAACCTTATAAAAAAATCTATTAGTACACATACATTACAGCAATATTATATACAACAAGAATCCATCCAGAAATAATTTCCTACTTCATAATATGTGTATCAACATGAAGGTAGTAGAACCCTTTGTGGTTCGACTCCGGCGGCACCACCATCACACCTATATCTGCCTCATAACAGCAGTGTTAGGCGATGCTGTGCTGGGTTTTGAAGGGTGTGGTAAGGGAGACATACTTGCCGAGGCATTCCAGCTTAGTCCTCAGGGGTAGCGGCGCATCTGTGGCCAACCTCATGTACGATTATCTAATCTTATCTGGGGTTGATTACAGATGTCCATGGGTGGCAGTAGCCACTTACATCAGGTGGACTGCATGCTCGTCTACTACCCCTATATTATTTAAAAAAAAACATACCTTCTCTTTAGCCAGTTTCTTTTTCTCGGGGTCCAAGTCATCTTCTTCCTCAGATGTGGAGTCTTCCTGCACTTCCTGTTGATACTGCTTAGTGAGCGCTGTTTCCGGATCATCCTCATCTTCCTTATCATCATCATTGTCCTCATCACTAGCTTCTTCTATGTCCTCATCAGATGGGTCTTCATCGGCAGCTGCATTTGTACATTGATATTAAAAAAATATATCATAAACAATCATTTAGCCACCGGTTACATACGGTTACTACATTTATATACTATTATAATTTACATTTTATTATGTACTCATGATAGGCAAATTTCATTTTTGCCAATGTTTTGATCCAGTTTCATGTATTTTGGTCATAGCTCCATAGTGATGTTATGTAATCCAGGTAAACTGAATCGAAATATTGGCAATAATAAAATAAAAACCCCTCTTGTGAGATCATTGATGGTCTCAAGTAACAGCTCTAATGCTATAAGTCTACTTTATTCTTATGCATTTCCTTGCCATAGTTAAACTACATATTTACATGTTTATTGAACTGTGTCATTTGCATTATTTGATTATAAAGCTCTGATATGAAAAAAAAAATCAATTCTAAATTCAAGAAGTCAAAAATAGACTTACTGAGTGGTTTGAAGTCAGGGTCATTCAGAGCCCTTTCCTCAGGAGGTATATAAACTTGATCCTTTGTCTTATCACTGAACGGTGACAAGTGAGGTGGCAAGACCGCTCCCATCAGGTAGTTATTGATAGGCAACAATGACCTGGTGTTGACACTATCAAACACCCATTGTGGTTGTACATAGTACCGAGACAAATACTGTTTGTCCATGTTAGGCCTGTCTACAATTTGATAAGCAATTGATTCATCAGTTTCATCAAATGTAGCACCTACAAAGTGATCACGGTCCCAACTCACTTCACCACCAAAGCAGCGGATTATGAAAACCAGAGGCTCTCTAGGCACTTCTCTGTTTATGAAGAATTTGAGGCCTTTGAACAAAGTTTTTAATTTTTTCACTTTCTCCGCTTCCAACTTGGCCTCTTCCAATTTCTGGGGGTCTTCACCCTCTGTGGGGAATATGTCAATCTCCGGAGAATCTTCAACCTCATTGGTTCCTGCTATTCTGGCCAAGGAAATGTTCATAGCAGCGATTCTTTCAGCTACATAAGCTTGTTCATCAATGAGATCTTTTTCTGTGTCTGCATTGAACCCTGAGGTAAGTTTTGGTGGATATACCAGGTTGAGTGCATGATATAACTTGAAATTCACAAATCCAAGCAATGTTATATAGAATTCAACAAATGTTGACATTATCTTGAAGTCCACTTCATCTTTGTTTTGAGGCTGTAATACAAAATAAATTAACATTTTATCTTATTCATTGTATGTATAAAAATTGTATCAGCCTGAGTAACATTATATTTAGTTGACATGGCAACAATAATCTTTATGTATGTACAGATAGTAACATATTTTTTTTACCTGAAATGAGAAATGATGGGGTACAATCCATGTGATGGTCTGTCCTTCAATTTCAGCTTGATAGTAGTATCCCTTGATTGATATGAACACTTTGCGCAGTGCCTTTGCAGCGATAACAGCATGCATGAACTCTACAGTGAGTCTCCTACACAGGAGAGACTGGTCTCGGGGAACCCTTTTCAAGGAGGGGAATGTGCTGAACAGGAAGCAAAGCGTGAGGCAATCGTCAAGATCCCGCAAGGCGTCCACGAAAGTGGGATATCGCTCCTTTACAATGTGGTCTATGTTCATGTCCGGATAGTCTCTGAAGTATTTCCTCATGCGGCCGTACTCGCGCATCGCACGAGCTTTGCGGATTTTTTGTTGGTATACCTAGAATTACAATTTTAACATGAAAATTTATTCTTACAATTTTATATTTCTAACTATTATTGGTAGTCACAATTATAAAATATTTAACTTACTTTCAACTCTCGCAGTTTCCATATTATAGGTTCATGGAGCAGGAATTTAATGTCCTTAGTGTGGTATAGTGTCTTGATACCACCTGCTCCCTTCTGAGCTCTCTTCCTGTTACGTGGTTCCCTTGGGTATATACCTTTGAGAATGCATATACGTCTGAAATCTTTTAACGACAATTGCAGCTTTTTTAATGCTGCTTTACGCGTCATAAACTGGGCTCCCTCACCACTTGAATACTGTAAATAAATATAAATACGTAATAAATTTTGGTTATTATTGTCACAAAACACGTGTTGCGTCGTTCAGATTGTGTGTAATAGAACTATACCTTCTTTTTCTTTTTGGACACCATTTTGTATTATATTAGTTATAACAGCTGTTTTATAATGTGATATACTCAAATTTTATATATTTTAGTTAAGTTTATTCTTGAAAAATAACACGACACATTCCCCGTCCCCCTGTTGTTAAAATGACAGCTGACAGCACGAGGGCAGGCACAGACTGATTACGGATATTACAGAAAGATAACTTAAGACAGATTTCACAGATAATAAATATATAAGTTTGTAGCATATACAAGACAAGACTGGTTTCATCAGCCAAACTTTTTTGTGTGTGCAGCAGGGTCGTCACTGTCAAAACTATTAACTAAGTAGTAATTTAATATTTAACGACTTCTTTCAACAATATTAAACATATTATAAGAAATATCTGATAATTATGGTAGAAAATATACTTTTTATCGTCAAATAACATAAGAAATAATTTTTGAATAACATAAGAAGTAATTTCAATTAATTAATGTATCAAGTAATTAATGTATAAACTAAAAAGTTTTTTGAAGCTGTCAATAAATGTTCACACACAGAAAAGTTTATCGGACTATAAAAATAAATGTACTGTAGCATTTTGAGATAGTATAGGTCTTATGCTTATCAGTAATGTTCCTAAAATCCGCATAGAATTGGCTATAGCTGCTTTATTGTTTAACATATTCCTATCCTTTAAATATTTTTTCTTAAAAACAGATTGTATTTTTTGGGACTTAAAAAAATTAATTTCGTTCTTGTTGAACTGTTGAAAACGTTGCCGGCCATGGTGGGCTATAAATTATCGGTCTCATGACATCAAACAATAGAAAGCACCTATATGCTTATATATATGCATATATTATATATATGCAAACAATAGAAATACCTATGGTGCTTACCATGTGCTTACCTAGAGTCCACCTATACATATTTTCAAACCTTCGTGAATTACGTCTTACGTCTTTATGATCTTTTTGGTTTACAATATTTTATAAACAAAAACACTTTTATAATTATTTTTATTAATACCGATATTATTTTATTAATATTTAATAGGCAAGATAATATCAAAGTACAATAAATTTTAATAAATACTTACATCTAAAAATAATTTAAAGGTTTTGATTTGATACAGCTTGTCATAATATTTTTGAAATTTTCATGCGGTCTCTTCACTTGAAGCTGATGGCGGCGTAGTCGCGCTTCCTTGTACCTGTGCCCATAACGCAGGGTCTACCATCACATACTGGTAGGGATACGAGTAAGCATGTGGCCAGAAAGGTGGAGCAGCTGGATTGAATCCCTTTTCGTTATCCCCATCATTTACCGCGGTCATAGCATTCGCCATTGCTGCCATCATTTGCGGGTAAAAATAGTGAAATGGCGAAAATTGAGGGTAACTCGGGAGTCCGGGTGTGCCCTCTGATGAGCAAGGTGGAGCAGACCCATCTGTCGATGCGACAGGAACGGCGACGTATGGGTAGGGCGGTATGGGACTGCCTTCGCTTGATGGTAACGCGTAAGTATATTTCAGTTGCGGGCTTGTGATTATGGCTCGCTTCTGAGTCATTACGCTTTCTTCGTGAGGTGAAGAGGTTTTGGAGAAGCTTGAAGAGAAGGACACGGGTACTGTGGTGGGTTTGGTGGATGTAGCGGCGGCGGTCGGAAGAAAGTTGACTGGCTGGTCTGTTAGCCAATGTGTGTCCACGCCATGGTCCTCTGTTGCTGCGACGTACAGGTCCCCTGTGGTGCCATCTACGGATGGCTTCACAAACAGTCCTTGCACGGGATAAAGTTGATTCGTTACACGGGGCAAGTGGCCTCTAATTCTGGAAACTGTTAATGAAAGAAAAAGAAACTTAGTAATCCCTTTCCACATGATGAATTTAATTTACTTTTAAATTGTAGAAGGAATGGTTGTACGTGGTAAGATCATTCCGTTTTATATACTTTGGATATTTACATTAACGATAATATAAGATGTGTTGATCTTGATAGAGATTGTCAAAGGTTATTGATGACACGTTTCGGTGTTTAACGTATCTACGTTATTCTACACTAATCGATGCCGCTTATCTCACGTCAATCGATACAATCATGGAATAATAAGATTATATACATATTTTTATCATCAAATGAATAGAATATAATGTTTCGTATTTTAATTCATCTCACGTAGAAGTCTTTGATTCTACCATTACTATAACAACATATTACCATTATTGTTTAATTTATGTACTCAACTATTTCATTAGCTGTAAAACAATGAGTTCAATATTAAAAGTCTTTTATTTAACTAATCTATCTGATATCTAATAAAAAGGTTGTTTAATACATGAGTACCGATGTAATGATTGTAATTTCGTATTTTGAAAAATAATGATATGTTTAAAGTCGCTACGGTATAGTAGTGAAACAATCACGAAATGCACGAGCACGAAGCAAAGCCCGAGCAGGGTCTTGGATTCAATCCTTGTAGACATTTAAATGAAGAATTTAGACCTCCGATTTGGTTTGAATCTGTGTTTTCATCTTAATGTGTCTGTATCATCTACAATACAAGGAATAGTAGTGTAGAAAGCAGTAGGCATGAAACCGTCATATTTTGATTCAATTTCGTGCAAATATTTTAACATGCTTGTGGTACAATATAATTCTCTAAAATAACAATAGTTACAGCTGCAATAAAACATTGAAATGTCGCTCTACGTTTTACTTTACTTAGTTTGCGTTCACCAGACAGTGTGTTATAAAACCTCGACTTGTTTGCGAAAACACGAGGAATTTTCGCTTTGCGGGTGGGCCTGTCCTCTCACCTGCGTGAACATACGGATGTTGAACAAGGGTGGATCCTTATGCCCCTGGAATTGGGAGTGCCGGGTGGGGTGCAGATGCTCGGCTGGATACATCAGGGATGAGGAGAGCGATAACTGTGTCTTGGTACAAGACTGTCCAGGCGAGTTTATTAATTATAGCTATGTTTTGTTAGCTTGCAATACCTAGGTAAACTAATAGGTGTATATGGTGTATATGACGTTCACTTGGTGTAAGCCCGTGAACGCCATTATTACTACCGATTCGCCTACATCTGAGGATACACTTTTAAAAAGTATACATAAAAAAAAAATAATAATTTATCTAATAATTTGAGGAGAAGACGATAGGGCAATTTTTTCACTCAAAGTGCCGAAGACTTGCGGATACAAAAATTAAAAGTATTCCGTTGTTTATAACATTGGAGTAGCAAACGCGAAATCGGACACCACCTGATTGTAGGTCGTCGCGCCTATGGACATGTGTGACTAACTCCATGTAGAACATGTTTTACCTGACGTCGAAGTTACCAGTAAATAATAACCTCAATTTATTTAGAATTCTCTAAGGGGATCGACCTTAATTCCAAGACTTATACCTCATTTGAAGTCACATGTGTACTTAAAACTTAAAACGTTTAAAAGTTCTCCTTATTGTTACCAAATTCATGTCAAGTATACTAACCCGGAATTGGCCAACATAAAATAAACGACTAGTTCCCGCGACTTTGTCTACGAGGTACGATTTTTCCCGCCTGTGCCAAGTGGAGGGATAAATCCTAAGAAATAACCACATGTGCATTTAAAAAACACTTTTGTGCAAAAGTATCTATTTCTGGAGCCAACTATTTGTACCTGTAGTTTAAGTACATACTAATAAAAAAATGTACTGGGGTAGCATTTTTGTAAAATAATCGTATAAATTGTGTAAATACTTTAAAAAAGTATTTATACAATTTATACAATTATTTTACATTTTTGTTTTGTTTCCATTTTTGAACGATACTTAATCACCAACAAACAAACATACATCAGAAGCAGTATATATATAGATAGTATACGATACAGTTATTTGAGTACAATGTAAATGCAAACGTAATAAAATGCAATTGGTTCGAAGTAAGTCATGTTCGCGGTGAAGCGGAATGCAATGTATAAACATTTTATGATTTTTGCATGCATGCATTTAAATATGCAGTTTTATGCAGTCGATCACGTTCGCCATGTATTTACTTCCTCGTTGTGATATAAAATATATGATGATGGGTTGTATGAATCATGTAAAATTTATAAGTGGCATCTCTTAACTCTTATTTACAAGATATATGTAACATTATAGTCGTACTTATACGATTACTTTAAAAAATTCGGATTAATTTTTTTGAAATCCTTGTAGTACGTATAAATAATGGTTGGGATATTTTGATTTTGAAAGTGACAATACCATATAATAAGTAATAATATATAATAAGTAATACCATACTGTACATAATTTTATATTTACTCGATACTACAGTTTAGGCCGACGTCAGTGCCTGGTCGAAAAGAGAGGCAAAAGTTGAGGTTGAATATAGATGTCCATGGTAGTGACTACTTACTATCAGCTGAACTGCATGATGTTAGTTTTCAACGATGAGTTGTCCCTGTTGTACCAGGGTCAGAACAGGGCTACGGCTATTTGCGGCTGGCAAAGGTGGGGGCTCGAACCGTCCAGCAAGTGACCCCCCGGAAGGACAGTGGTATGTGTGGTCACATACCGTCATACACTAGACGCCGTGCTCACCTGGTTGGAGCCCGATGGGGCAACGCGTTGAGAGGTCTCCGATTGCGTTTCGTTGGAGATTCCGAAGTCTTCTGCGTAGCGCTGAGGATGGCCACCGGGAAGGTTTTATTGCGGTAAAAACCCTCATAGCCCCGTGTCGCTCCTACGACACCTTTTTAATATTTCCCCCTGATTAACAAAAATAAAAATGAGTACTCAATGAGTATACAAAGACCGAATGCTTAAAAAAGGAACTATTAAATATCATTATTAGCAGTTACTTATCTAAAAATTGACAGCACTCAGTGTGTCTTTGCCTAGCGGATCAGTTTTGATTAGGCAGTGCTACACAGCTATAAGGCCTTAACATTAGGCAGAAAGTGGCCGTTTTAATTTTTTTGCTTGCTTGTTAAAGTTATCGGAAACTCATTCATATTCCTTACATGAATAATAATATTTTTAACTTAATTAAGTTACTAAAATATCCTTAAACAGTTAGGTACTCATTGATGCACGGATGTGCCTGTTTTAAGAAGAAGATATACCAACTCCTTACAGTATTAATGTAAGTGTTTTATAAAGAAGTAGGTACATTGAACAAATTGCGTCAATACAGGGAAATTATCTTAATTATTTATGATGTATTCGCAGATTATTCGGGCCAGTGTCATTTAAACATAACGTGCAGGTAATTCTTAGTTTGCGATTCTGTTGTTTATACAAATCGAAAATCGATTGCGTAAATGTGTATAAATAATAACGTTGCATCTGCTACATCCCAGTTAGTTTAATAATGGCGATTACTCTTTTCGTGTGTTGCCTCGTGGCTGCTGTCGCGGCAGCCCCATCAGTCATAAACGGCTTTGACAGGGATTGGCAGAAAGAATTCGTCAATAGCTTGCAGTTCAATAAACTGCAAGAACTCCATCGTGCGAAGCGTTCCAGCTATGGCAACATGTACAGTCCTTGTGCCGCGGCAGCCGCCTCCGCTCCAATACCAGCGTACGCTCCAGCGATGTCAAGTGCGGCATTGTACTCCTCCGCGGGTCAAACTGCTGGCCCGTATTCATACAGCCAAGCGTATCAAACGGTACCTTCGCATAAAGTTGCATCGTCATACTACAGCTACGGGCGCCCGTCCTACCGCTCGGAGGAAGATCTAGACAACGATCAGGAAATAATGGACTTCTCCGACATGAACCACGCTGCAGCCGCCCACATGCCGATGGCTCGTATGAACTCGTACTCGTACGAAGCGGCGCCGATAGCTCAGGTAGTTGCTACCACTGGGAGTCAAGGTCAAGCTACAGGACAAATGGTAGGATTGTTCCCGAATGCAAACGTCGGCGGGTGCAGTGTTCCTCTTCTAGTGAGCTGTTCGCCTTCCATAGCCCAAGGACAAATAGTGAAGGCACGGCCGTACTACGGCAGTGGGTCGTCGAACCAGGGCAGCTTATACCGTGTCGTTGATGACCACCATCACCATGAAGAAGCCGGAGAACATGAGATAGGAACGTCTTCCGAACACACACCCCATGACGCGTCACCAACAGGACATAAGCACCAGTGAAAGCTTTATAAAAACTATGCGTAGGAATAATATAATCTAGGGTTTTGTGTGTGTTTTATAATGATTTATGTTTGAGACGATTGTATTTGACGAATATTATTTATAAGTAGATGTGCCTAATTAAGTAAACTGATGATGTAAAATAATAAAAAAATGAATCTCTGTTTAAGTACTGTATATGATTCATATAATATTAAAAATGTTGTTAATAAAAAAAACTTGTTTTATTTACTGTTCCGTGAAGAATTATGACTAAAAATACTGGTTTCTATTCATATACGTAATGAAAAATTAGGGATTTTTTTATTTACATATTTAATTACTAAACTGATTCGTATTCTAAATTGTGAAATGTATATTACATAGGTATACACTTTAAAAAATTTTTTTCTTATTACCCGATTTAATTCGATAATTCTGATACTGTACCATAGAAGACTTTTGTTGGGAGACAGCCATCGGAGTCCCCTAAGCGCATTCACCAACAGTGTTGTGTGTACGATGGAATGCAGCCACATATCCAGCCACACAGCCTTTCTGGGGTCGCTAGCGGGGCTGTTTGAGTTCAAAATCTTGCCTCTCGCATTCCCAGAAACCCCCTTTTAATCGCCTCTTACGACAGGCAGGGGATACCATAACCCTATCCTGGTCCCGGAACTATAAGGATTTTGACAATATGGCCATTATTTCAAGTTGCTAAGACAATTATTTGTAACATAGTGAAACATACGTGGTGTAGCTGCACCGACGTTATAGCCACATCTATTTCTACCATTACAATTACAATAGCATTTTCTCTAATATATTCTGGTTTGAAGGAAACATATCATTAAGAAACCCTGAGCGTACCTCAGGGTTTCTTAATGATATGTTTGCGTAGTAAAAGAGTAGCTATACAATTCGTAAGTGATTTTACAGGACCAAGGATTTTTTTGGCTCTTAATTTCACATTATGGGCAACAGTGACTCAGTATCTCAACAATCTATATATTTAAAAAGGAATGTTTCTCTGTGTGTCCTTTATATAGAACTAGATGACCCGGTGAACTTCGTACCACCTAATTATGAGTGACTATCTGTACCTCGTGGTTTCACTCGTGTAATTTATGTATTATGTCCATAAACTACTGGTAAATATTAGGAAATGGCCACAGGAGAACAGGAAAATAAAAAATACAATTAAATAAAATTCACTCTACCTCTCTGCACTCTGTTATTTTTTTACCGACTTCAAAAAGGAGGTGGTTATCAATTCGGCCGGTATCTTTTTTTTATGTATGTACACGAATTACTCCGCCGTTAGTGAACCGATTTTAATAATTATTTTTTTATTGTGTTATTTTTTATTGTAGGTTCTAATGAAATTACAAAGTCAGTTCATCATTGACTATTTAAGGGTCTGATAATGTGGCTCGGAGACAAAATATGTAACTCCTCAACCGATGGGGATATTTGAGTTGTGTTTCAAGATATTTGGTGTAAGTTCTAACGAAATTGCAAAGTCAGTTCATCATTGACTATTTAAGGGTCTGATAATGTGGCTCGGAGACAAAATATGTAACTCCTCAACCGATGGGAATAATTGAGTCGTGTTTGAAGATATTTGGTGTAGGAGGTTCTAATGAAATTGCAAATCATTGACTATTTAGTTAGGTTAGGTTGGAACACATAAGACAATATAAAACTAAGCGGGCAGGGCGCGGCAGCGCCCTGCGAGCGGGCGGTTCCAATCAATGTAAATTCAGACCGTACCTTAATTCATGATCACGTTTATACAATTTTATATTGTATTAATATAAATGTTATTATGTCATCACTAAAAAGGGTAAAAAAAATTTTAACAAAAAATACAACCGACTTCTATGTCACTACATAGTAAAAAATAATTCAAATAAATGTTGGTTTAGTACATATTTCTGAAGTCGGCGCTCAATATATTTCGTTCGAATTATTTTTTACTTTGTAGTGACATAGAAGTCGGTTGTATTTTTTGTTATTTTTTTTACAAACACGCGAAAAGAAGTACCTATAACTTCAATAACGGTTTTTTTTAAAGAAAGTTTATTTACTTATAGTACTCTAATCGGGTTGTTGAATAGCTAAAAATGCTGAAACAGGTGTGTAAATAGAAAGGCGATTTATAACAGTCTTAAGGGTTGATCTAAAAAAACAAACAGTGACTCAGATGCTTCATTATGTCTTATGATAATTTTCTTAGTGCTCCAAATTAACGGATATTAAATTAAAGTTCCATACCCGATTAAACGACCCTAAAGGTTGATTTTCCAAAAACGGTGAAAAATGTGTTCTATTATTTTGAATCAAAAAGCTAAATTCCAATTTTCATAGACTTTGCTTCAAAATCTGCCGATTTCTAAACGAAGTGTCTTCTAAAGCCAAATGCAAATTTTTACAGTTTTTGCTTCCAAATTAACGGATTTTAATATAAAATTCCAACCCCTACTTAACCAACTTAAGGGTTGATTTTGCAAATATCGTAAAATAGATATTTAATTACTTTCTATCGAAATCCTATCAAATACCAATTTTCATATAGATTTGCATCAAAACTGGGGGACTTTAGTACAAACTTTCAACTCGTTATTTATTCACGGAAACGCGGTCGAACAGGATAAAAAGTATCCTATGTCCGTCTCCTGGTTCTAAGCTACCTCTCCACCAATTTTCAGTCAAATTGGTTCGGCCGTTGTTGAGTTATAAAATGCTTCACGAAAACGCGGTCGAACGGGATAAAAAGTATCCTATGTCCTTTTCCTGCTTCTAAGCTACCTCTCGATTAATTTTCAGTCAAATTGGTTCAGCCGTTCTTGAGTTATAAAATGACTTCACGGAAACGCGGTCGAACGGGATAAAAAGTATCCTATATCCGTTTCCTGGTTCTAATCTACCTCTTTACCAATTTTCAGCTAAATCGGTTCAACCGTTCTTGAGTTATAAAATGACTTCAAGGAAACGCGGTCGAACGGGATAAAAAGTATCCTATGTCCGTCTCCTGGTCAGTGTTGGCAACCTGGGAGATGGCGTTGATCGTACCAGGGGCGTAAAATTATCGTATTTGCCGAAAAATTATCGTACATTTCATAAGAACGCGGGCGCGAGTAGAGATGTGCCGAGTCAGGTCGACTCGTGATGGCGTTTTTTTTTTTTTTTTTTTTTTTGCTCTTCCGTGCTATTGTTGTTTGTTTATTGTTGTACTCGAGTACTTTGGAATCTCGAATACCAAAAATGGCCGACTCGGCACATCATTAGGCGCGATGCACGCGTTCTTATGAAATGTACGATAATTTTTCGGCAGATACGGTAATAAAAAAACAATTTTATTAATAAATCGCCCTTTTTTCGAAAAAATTATCAATTAAAGGCATATATATAATACGTTTATGAATTCATTAAAACAGTTTCCCAAAAAGTTTCAAGTACCCAATTATCGTACATTTGCGTACGATAATGACTCGCTATCGTACATCGTACGGTGGTATCAAATTATCGTACATGTACGATAATTATCGTACGGTTGGGAACACTGCTCCTGGTTCTAAGCTACCTCTCCACCAATTTTCAGCCAAATCGGTTCAGCCGTTCTTGAGTTATAAGTGGAGTAACTAACACGACTTTCTTTTATATATATAGATATAGATCGTAACCTATGCATCTTATAGAATCGTAAACTATGCATTTGGTCTTTAGTAAAGTTATTGTGCATGAGCCCACGTAGGTTTCTGATTTGGTACGACAAATTTTCGACAAATGGTGCCACTGTCATTCCAATGAAGGTACCATTTTTCAGTTATATGTACCTATGTCATGTTTTTGATCTTAAAACGCGGGCGCGCCGCGGTTACTACTAGTAGATATATAAAATGTAATGTGGCTATAATTTGGACCAAGCCAAGCCATTGTCTTCAGTTATGCTTAATACTTCCATTCCCGTAACATTATAAGGAGGCTTGTACAACAACCGATCATTGCTTAAGGCACCCATTGTTAACATGCTTTTTTACAAACAAAATGTACCTAATCGTATTCACTACGTTCGTTGCATATTGTAGAGTAACTAACTTACTTAAATTATAGTAAATATTTATATACTTAATGTCTTAATAATGTATTGTATTATAGTTACGAAACGGAACCCTATTACTAAGCCTCCGCTGTATGTCCGTCTGTCCGTCTGTAATAAGAGTCTATCTCTTCAATCGTAATAGATTTTTTGACACTTTAAATTTTTACGGAGTATGTATAACGATTGCCGCTATAACAATAATTTTGTTAGGTGAATCTAAAAATTGACATTATAACATTACATTCTTAATAACAAAAATTAGTCATTGGTTTAATCTTAACATTGACGTATTGATTTAATTCTAATGTTTTTTTTACAACCGTAGATTATTTGTAAGAGTATTGCAAAATCAAATCATAATGCGAAATTACGGTTAATGTGCAGTATATTTCAGATATACATACTATATTATTATGCATACATTATGCATACATTTTTACAACTGCATACTATATTATTATGCAGTTGTAAAAATAAATATACGCAAAAAGATTAAATTTTCCACGCCAAAATCTAACAAAGATCATTCCTATTAAAAGTTTAAAATCGCACATTTATGTTAACTTTGTTGCTATAACGTGTATCCGAATTCTGAAATAATTTGTTCCACTGCCTTCGAAACTTGTTAATGACAAATTGACAAAGATAATAAGTGTAAAAAAATAGTATTATGAAAATAAATAAGTAACCAATGTATTTTTGTCTATCTTTTGCTTATCCATAAAATACTGTATATTATGTAGTATATTTTATGTAGTTTATTATTAAAAATACTATGTTTCGGCAAAAAAATATGCAACCCGAAACGGAACGTGTGCACCCTCCTTTATTACCGCTGAGCAAGCGTTCCTGCAACAATAACATTGCTTATTAATATGGAATCTTGCTAACTATGGAATACGTGTGTTCTCCTTTCATAACCAAGGAATGCAAAGTACGTGATTTTAGGTGAAATACAAGAAAACCATGTTTCCATGTACACAGAAAGCGAAAAGAAATGTCTAATTTGTAGGTACCCACCTAAAAAAGAAACCTATAGAAACCTATAGCTGAAGATGGTAGAACCCTTTGTGGTTCCACTCTCGAGTCACCACCGCCACACCTATTTCTGCCTAAAATAATAGTGTTAAGCGCTGCTGTGCTCCGCTTGGGATGTGGTAAAGAACATACCTACATAATTATCTGAGGCGTTCTAACTTAGTCCTCAGGGGTAACTCATCTGTGGCTAACCTTATGTAGTAATCTAATCGTATCTGGTTTATTACAGATGTCAGGTGAACTACATGCTCGCTAGCCACTTCTATACTAAAAAAAATGTTTATTTCATTTCATTTATTTCATGCAACCGAAAAAAACATTATCGCCAAAACATGACTATTATAAAATCTATGTTCGTTGAAAGTTGAAAGTGCTTTAAGCTACATTATTTACATACACTATTTCATATTATTTAAACAATTTTGTTACTCAGTAGGTATACGAATTATAAGTAAGTATACAAAATAAGGAAGAGAAAGAAGAATAAAAGGCAAGGTAGCCAAAAAAAATAAGGTAAGTAAAAGGAGTCGTCTGGGGTCGCAGGTGGCAAGAGTGGGAGCTTGAACCGCCCGGACAGGGACCCAGGGAACGACGGCGGTATGTGTGGTCGCATACTGTCGTAAGTAGCAGACTTCGGGGCGAATGTCATGTTCACCTGGGTGAAGCCCGACGGGTTAACGCGCGAAGAGGACTTCGGTTGCGTTCCTTTGGAGATCCCTCTCACGGCACCGGGTATCTTTTGAAGGTTTCCCCCTCGTAAACAAATAAAAATAGTTCAAAAAACTAAAAAAACACTGAAAAACGGAGTTACTCACTGACAAACATGCAAGTGAAGCTAATATAAAGCGTGCAAAAAGAAGCGCAACGTTTAAAATTTTGCCGATTAAGTAAAAACAAAAAAACTATGTGATCTGTATTCCAATGAGTCGACGAATAAATACAAGTCATACAAGAATTGTGTCGTACCATGTTTAAATAATAGTAGTCCTTGATATTATTCGGGCGGGGAGGTACCACTGTCGTGCTAGCATGAAGCATTTTCGTAAAGTGCTAACTAACGTACGTAAAGACTAACCTACGTATCTTAATCCTCGGAAGCGTCAATGCATATTTGATCACCTTTAGGTAGAAACTGTTGTAAATGTTCACTGATACCTTAGGGCGGCAGTAACCACTTACCATTAGGTGGACTGCATGTTCGTTTGCTACTTAAATATTATATAAATAAAGTTTTTTTGTCATAAGGTATGCTCTGCCTAAAACCACTTTTATGTAATCAGAAATTGGTTGAAATCTCTGTTGCTACGCTTAGGGTCTCTATTATGTAATCAGAAATTGGTTGAGATTTTCGTAGTCCGCCTGCAATGTATTTTTAGGAAGTCTCAAATAAATAAGTGCCCGTTCAGTTCTGTTACTCGGTTACTCTTATAGCTCCATAATACGATGTTTCCTGCGTGGATACATAAAGAATACGGAAACATCCAAGACCATCTAAATTTATCGTGTAGATGTCTAGGGGGGATCGAACCCGGAATCCAGACAAGATCGGTGTGGTGATCGTCCCGCCACGTCGGTCCTACATACTCGTAATATTATGTATTTGCACGAAATGTCTGTGATTTCAAGAATCGTAGGTACTTCGGCATTGTTATTGTATTTAACTTTTGACATCATTTACTAACATTACAGGGTTTATTCCTAATTTATAGACAACCTTACAATCTAACTGCAATAAATAAACATATTATTAAACGAATGTACTAATGGAAAAAAACAAATATGAATAATATGAATATATAGGACACATATTTAGGAGTTAAAATCCTTTACAAAATTGGCTTAGTTAAAAGGTGTTAGGTTCATACCCAGGGTAGGTAGATTTGCATAAAAGAGGGGCACTTTAAATTTCTATATTTAAACTGTGTTCTCTTTCTATGTGGTTCCCACAACCTACGAATTTTCAGTATAGTATACTCGTAGTATAGTTATCGTTATAGAAAGTACTTAGATATATTATTATTATCAATTATACACAAATTACGTAAGGAATATCGTACGACATTGTAGATAGCGAATATCAATAGCAAATTGTAGTCGGCTAAAGTTGAATGAATAGTTACGTTTATTGACAAATCAATTCCGATTACTAAATTTACAACTTAAGGAAAAATTATAAAATAAATTACACTTCTAAAGAAAACAGATTACGCCGTTTATTTCCTTTAGTAACATAATATTGATTATTTTCGTAGAATTCCCACGTATTTTGTAAACATAAACTGAGTAACTGAGTTTGAATGGTTCGCATTTGAATTTCATTGATTGTAATAAAATATGTAACAATTAGTAATATTAAAGTATTTTATTCTTTTAATTATTGAATACCATAAAAATAGGGGGATATGCCTGGAAAGGTCTTAAATTGGTCCTTAAAGTTAAATAAATTAATACGCATAAAAAACGGGAGTAATAAATTGATTAAGTCTTTATTAATAGAAAAAAAATATTACATTGTTAAGTATTTACCTCATAGAAATAAGGAAAGAATAATAATTAGATTTAATAAAGAACTTGCATTTCCAGTATGAAAGAGGCTTTACCCAAAAATATTTTTCATTAATAAATTATTTAGGTAAACATGCGGTATAAAGTTAGTATTCAAATACCAAGCATTCTACGAAGCGGAAGGTGTCGCCTCAGCACGCATTTCATTCATCGTTAGGCACGTTTTGATTTACTTGGATTTGAGGAAGATTTCAATGGATTGTTTTAGTATAAATACCGTAAGAGAATCGATCTCATTATCAAATTAACGTGAACACACAATGAAGACACTGGCAGTGTTATCTGCCTTGGCGACAATCGCCATAGCAGCGCCAGCACTTGAAGATTTTACTGACCGTACCAGTCTCTCGCCAAATGATTTCACGATAACGCAACAGAGGGAAAAGAAGTCTACACTACTAGAAGTACCGACAGAAATATCAGAGCCCTCAGAAGATCATGCATTGATAAAAACTACAAATAAATTTGGACAAACTAATTCCGTTGCAAGAACATTCAGTGGTTTCAAAAAGCCAATTATAGTCAAGAAAAAGATTGGATATCATGTTTATCGTGATTCAGACGAAGAACAAGCTCAAACCGATTCCAGGGAAAGCTGCAGAAAGCAAATAAAAGTAAAATTATGCGACGATAACAATTCAGTGGACAAAATGAAGAGTGCATCGATAGACCACACCCATGAAGACATATCGGAAAACGAAATGAAACATAGTATCAACATGGCTAAACAAGCCGTTGAAACATTCCAGCGAGATCTTCAGAAAATGGAGCAAGATTCTGTTGAAAATAATGAAGAAAGACATTCAAAACTTGGAGCTGACAAGGAGTTACGGGACGATATTGAAAAAGCAAGACAGGCATTAGAACATATTGAAAAAAAGTTTAGAAGCTTTGATTCAGTTACAACTATCAAAGATGAAAATACTCCGAATGCCCATTTGAGGGTAAAATCAGATGAAGAAAGAATGGTTCAATGGAAAAAAGTTGGAAATAAATTCAACAATTTCGAAGTTGGCAAGAATCTAGAAGATAATTTCAAATCCACCGATGAACATGATATAACTAAATTAACAGACGCAAGCAAATTTAAAACAAACAATTTAAAAGATGCAGATATAAAATCTATTGCTACTATTGAAGACATTGATGCACGAACTAGCACAGATAAAGAAACGAATATTGAGGATGGTATAACATCTGTGGTTGAAGATAAGAAGACAAAAATGGAAATTCACAGTGATAGTTTGGTAAAGGAGGTAAATGAAGATATTCATCAGAAAGGGAAATCACATTCGCCTACTGAACAAAATATTGAACGAAGAAACGAAATGATGGAGAAAAATGTAGACAATGTTTTACCACACCATGATAAGCATTTAGAAGTAAAGAGCAGTGCGAGTGACAACGTTGCGAACACGAAAAATGATGAACACGTAACTACCGAAAACCAAAAAGATGAAGAACGAATGAATAAGGACGATTTGAAAACTCATGATTTACATTTAAAAGAAAAACACGTTTCGGATGATGGTGACAATATAAAGAATAATGGCATGCTGAAATCTAGCGTTGACAAACAAATAGAATTGAAGAATGACTTACAGAGCGGGCATGTTCGATCATTAAATGAAAATGATCAGGTAACACACGCTATCAATAATGTTGCTACATCATTGAGTAAAGATAATAAAGAAACTTTACGATCTGGGGAAACTGAAATGCTTAACAAAGGATCGACTACAGCCAATGATCAACATTTGTTAAAGAAACATCATGGTCACAAGGATGATGAGCAGAGATCTACAATATTAGAAACATCTCCAATTGAATCTGAATCCCACAGTCATTTAAAAGAAATTCCTCAACATAAAGAACAGCATCGATCAGCTCAAATTAAATCTGAACACGAACATTTACTTCACGAAGATGGATCACACAGGTCCTTAGCAACTGAGATGGATACCCAAAAACTGGCATTGCCTAAGAGCACTTCAAGCCTGGATGATGACAAAAATCACTTCAAAAACCATTTGGAACTTCATGACAATGAAAATCACAACGATCATGCAATGCCTGCACACTTAAGAGCCTCGTCTAATTTTCACAAGGAGCTTTTGAATAATATGGATTTTACTGAAGATGCTCATCATATGCACCTCAACGCACCATCTCACGCAGAAACTGGCCATATGAAAAATGAAAATATAGAACTACAAGAACGATTTAACGTTCCCCGACTTCAGCCAAATTCTGAACACTTAAAGAATATGATGCACTTGAGTGACAACTCTCATCATGAAACACTTCAAAGGCCGCAGTTAAAAATGGCTTCCATGATTAATAATGAACAACCTAATTTCAATGTTCAATTTAATTCTCCCCAGACATTGGAAGAACAAAGTAATGTGCAAGGATTGATGCCATTTAAAGCAGCTGAAGATTTTCACGATGAACATTTACACAAATCTAACTTCGAGGATAAATTAGACAGTATGCATGCTATGGATGAAATTCCATCTGCTGTTCATGATCCCTTAAAAGTACGCTGGTCTCATGATAACTCAGAAATATTAAAGGCTGCTCATCTTGAACAAGATACTATGAAAATGGACGGAAGTTCCCAACACTTCAATATTGATAAATCGATGGCAGGAAGAACCAACTTTATGGATCAACGCATGGATCTTAATAATCAAATGCACTCTCATCAACGCTGGGCGCAAGGAAAAATGAATCCGAACATGGCGTTACAAAGTTTTCAAACAAATATGCAAATGAACGACAACTCACATTCGTTGCATAATCATGACGCTTTTCTATCAAGAAATAATGAACATGTAATGATACACGGAAAGTCCAACATGGATAGCTCTATGCAACCTAGTTCCTTTATGCATATGAGAGGCGCACCGAAGATGGCTTTAGAATACAACAACCAAAATCAATGGACGCGTAATCATGGCGCATTTAGGTCGTCGTATGGACCCTCTTATGGATCTGGAGGAGGAGGAGCAGGAGGTGGAGGTGGTTCTTCATCTGGTGGTTCTGCTGTAGGAGTATTCCCTAATGCCAATGTAGGGAATTGTGCGGTTCCTTTGCTACTTAGTTGTTCACCCTCAGTGGTGTCTGGGAGTCTTGCCAAGACAAATACATACAGTTCAAACTCATACGGCTCAAATTCGTACAGCGCTCCGTCATACAGATCTGAAGATATGAATTTTCTAACAAAGCGAGGCATAGACATCGATAACACGCTACAAGGCTTGAAAGTACAAAGACACATACCATTGAGTAACCAGCCAAATATCATCTTAGAAAAGAAACAATGATACGATTCGATTACTGCCACAATACAAACTGAAATGTTCTTAAAATAATTATTTTAAAGCGTAAGACATCACAAAAAGGGAAATTAATCATTGAAAATATTTTACGTGTGTTCGCATTCGTAAAAATAAAAAAATATAATTAATGTTTATTTTATTTAAAACCTGCAATAAAATCATATACTTACGTAAGTAACACTAATATGTACCTTTTGTACCTATAAATGCCTCAATTTTCTAGAATAGTACAAAAAATAAACAAGCGAAGTTAAATAAAAATAATTATAAATACACATAAACTAAAAAGGTTTGCCATAGTATAATAACATGAAAGATTCATAATAAGTAAGTTAAAAATATTCATTGTGCATTGTAAAATATTAGCAACAAAAGCACTTTGAACTCGACAATAAAATTATGTAACGTGAAACTTCTGCTGAATGCAACACCTACACGACGTCATTCACAGAATCGAGTATTTCTTATGTACTTACATTTATTAGTCAGTAGACAAAATGAAGAGTAGTGTGGCTCTGTTTTATTTTCTATTTGTGTTATTTATTTCGTGGCCTGTCAGTGAATCATACGACAATTCAAATATTGCTATTATTGAGGTGCCCTCTTCGGATCTTAAAGGGTCCGACCAGAAAACTGATTGTGAATTAGAGCATCATGATACGGATGACGTCACAGGAGAAAAAGGTACAGATGAGCTTACAGAGAGCCAAATCTCACATGAGCTTCAAGAAATACCTGGGACTCAGCGAAGACTATTAAGACCGTTAAAACCTGAGTTAGAAATTTCAAACGAAAATGACTTTGATCAAAACGGCCTCAAAGTGCCTGAAGACCCTTTAGAGCTAGTGTCAAATGATCAGATATATTTCAATAACTTAGAATATCTACGAGAGAAAAGTGACGTGAAGAGTGATGAACGTTCCACCTATCCTCGAATGCCGATCACGCTTATACAATTAATAGGACCACCTATCGTACTCCCACCTGAATATGCCATGGGTATGTCAAAGAGCCATAATGCGCATTTGGTCAAAAATCTGTTAAACAAGCGGCCATCAAGAAGTCATATTTCTGATCAAGATTTATTGGAACAACTAGAACACGATTCTATCATGAACAACATTTTACCAACAATGGACGCACCATTCTTTCGGGCCGCCTATCCCATTCAACAAGAACATCAAGTGCCTAGTTTATCAAAAACTAATTTGGTGGCATACTTTCCTGAAGCTGATGGTATACCGATACCAATTCTGTTAATGTGTTCACCTAAAATTACGCAGGGATACCAAGAAAATGTTCAAGTGCCTTTACCGTATTACAATTCCCATGGGTACAATAAATATGTCAATAATTGAACAAGAAATATGAATAATTTTGTCAAATATATCCTTGTACATTCAAAATAAAATTTGTATGGAACAGTTCTTTTATTTTTCCCTAAGTAACCCATTGACATATCGATATGAGACACCTATTATAATAAACAATAATTTAGTTACATTTTACTTGACATGCAGTTTTTTTACTTGTGGATAATTTATCAATAGATAAATTATACAATAATACAATTAATTTTACTTTAAATAACGCAGTACAAAACCAATTACATTCATTATATACAACACAGTCAAACAATATGTATACTAAACATTTAGAAATACGTCGTTTTTTATATTTACGATAAAAATCATAGCGAATTCTGATTATTCTGATATGTCGTATCAGTTAGGCCATTGGGTAGCATGTGCGAAATAGTCCTTTTTTGTGGGGATACCCTTCATGGGTTTCTCTCAGCCGCGGGGGTAGCTGAGAGGATATTCCCGGACTCCTACTAACTAAAACCCACGGTATTCCTCAGGACCCACTCGTCAGCGGTCCCGACGGCGGTCGATATGGTCCTGACTTCTAATGAGAAACTATTATCCAGTAGTGATTATAAACTATTGTGTCACATAAGAAATCATTTTATTTTCAATTTAGGGAACGATCATTGAATTCATCCGCATCATTTTGGAAATTTAATTTAAAGTAGGTTTTATATCGCGATGTTTCTTCTTTTCAGAGCATTCCACATGCCCATCAGGAGAGATCTTAGGAGCCAATCTACAGTGCATAAAGATAATAGATACCTCAGATTCTACAGACAATATTTGAATGTAATTGACTTATATTGCATTAAATATTTCAATAAGTTACAATGTTACACTTTTTTGTATTGCTGTATGCCTACATAGGATGCCTACAGACTACGATTCATTTATATCTACACCATAGATATATTATGATAATATATCTATGATCTACACACATAGTGCATGTCATACTCGTGCCAAAAGTATTATTTCTGTCTAACAACAGCAGTAGTATTCTGGTTTGACGTTGATAAGGGAGGCATACTTATCTGAGGCATCTCGCACTCGTGTTTGAGTGTGTTCATGACAATCACGATTCAAGAAATCTTTTTATACAGCAGTTTGCTATTAAAACGGTTGTTATTGAACTATAGACACTAAGTAAGGGAGGTAACACATCACCGACAGTCGGTTAACACAAGAGGCGGTTTATGTCTACGATCATATTCGACGGTCGCTCATGGTTGCTGACGACATGCGGCGACAGACGACAACAGACGGCGATGGTCACTTACGACAGGATGCGATAATTGACAACTGTACCCTTACCATGAGTTTTCAAAACAACCCACAATTTTACGTTACGTTTACTCAATTCATTATTCTGTTCCGTTTGCTTCAGTAGACTGAGTAAACGTAACAATAAGTAAGTGCTCAAGTGACGATGAAGTTTTGTCTCCCTCACATGTTCGCAAAAAAGAGAGACAAAACATAAAGCGCCATTTTGTCAATTTAGACATTTAATGTTACTATACTGACATTATAGTTCTGATACAATCCGCTAGGGGCGCTGATTGGAAATTGTATGGGCGAATACGTAAACAAATACCAAAACAGTCATATTTTTCAAAACGTAAAAAACTCATGGTAAGGGTACTGTCGACCATTGTCGTCGATTGCCGGCGACTACAGGCGTGGTTGGTCGTCAGTCACTACGACAACCAACAACAGTCGCTGACCACACCCGGCAACAATTGGCGATCGTCAGCGACAGCCCTTGACATGAAGTGTCACTCGTGTATCTCCCTAACTATTGTTTATTGATATCTGTTTAAATGACATGAGACAGTAGATTAGATAATTTTAATATTCAAATGGCATCAAGATATAAGTAGTTACAAAGAAGTGCTTTATTGATATTATTATAGGGAATTGTTTTTTCATGTACTTGTATAGATTATATTGATTTTATGTTTGTTTATTGTCCTTGTATTTATTTTTATCATTTTCCAATTATCCTGAATATAATCTACAGTGTCTGATAGAACGTTTATATTGCTAATAGAGCTTTAAACTGTACATGCAGTAGTATCCTCGTCATGTCTTTTTCTACTAAGGCAGAACTCACGAAGCGTTTTTTTATCATTACATACACATATAACACCTAGAAATATGAGAATGTTGACGAGAGCAGTTTTAACGCCACGATTTATTTCCGATATAACAAAAAATACAAAAATATAAGAAGAAGATTTTTAAATAGGCCATGCAATGTGGCAGGCTAGATTTACTGATGAACTTACGTATTATAAAAATAAAAATTTGACTGTTTAAAAATAATTAACTGGAGAATAAAGTAATGTAAGTGCTCTTATAATTAAACGAATCCAACGTTTGTCTACGTTCGAATCCAAATTTCGTCTAATGTAAAAATCCGTGAAAATGGTTCGGCTGTAGAGCGTGCCAAAGAATAAAACATAATGAAAAACGCTTAAAAAACATCCACCGCAGTTGGAAAAATTATCAATGTTGCCTGCGGACATTTCTAACACTTTCTAACATCAAAGAAAGTACCAATGCCACAGTATAAGTGTCTATATAGATCTTTATATAATATATATATATGTATATATATATATATATATATATATATATATATATATATATATATATACAGGGTGAATTTTTAAAACGGGCCTTCAGGGCCAAATCCGAAACTATAAGGATTATCGAAAAATGCTGAAAGGAGTTACGAGGCCGATTTTGATAAAAACTAAAACTACATCATTAGTTTTTTAAAATATTTTTTTCCTTAGCCGGGAATCGAACGAGTTCATTTTGAAAAAAAATACACCTCTATATTATTTCACTATCTGATAGTGTCGCTTATAAGGATCAAATTCTGGGAATTAATGTTATGTGACAAATTAAAGGAAAAGGAAAATTTTGAAGAAAATACGTATTTTTCCATACATTGGCATACTAATCCTTGTTGCCGCTATTAACACCGCGCCAACACACCGCGGGGCCGGAGAAGAGGGAGGGGTCTGAGGTCCCCGCCGACCGCCCCACTACCGGCGCGCGCGCACTCGGAATTCGATCGCCTACGTCTCCATATTAATTTTTATTGTTTTATGTACCAAGTTTTGGAATTATAACGTTTACCCCAATATTTCTTTTTCTTATGTTCCCTTAATGAACAAGCCTTAAGGATTATACATAACAAATGATTTATGTATAATTCTTTAGAAACATACATAAGTCATACCATTGAAGAATTTGTTGGTTAAACAACTAATAATTCGATGTTATAATTATGACATATGGCTTAGTATGAGAAAGTAATAGTTTGGCAAATAAGTTACCGCCGTTTTTAGGATTTCTTTTTTAATGAAAATAGATAACTGATTAAATAGTAAATTCTTATTATTTGTTGTTTACAACTTCGTTTCAACGTTAAATATGATTTTCTATATTTCTTTTTTTAGTAATCACTCGGATTTGACTCTAAAAAGTAATTCTCGCAAATTGTCAACTTTACATCTGTATTAAACGAAACTCCGCCCATAGCTAAGTCGGACATAAAAATATAAATTATTGGGAAACAAAACGTCCATTTCGAATGATTAGAAACATTGAGCCAAAAAAAATGTCAATACACGAAATGTTTAAATTGATGAATGGCGGGAACTTAACTGCCAAATTAATATGGAAAAATATGTATTTTCTTAAAATTGAGGCTTTTCCTTTAGTTTGTCATTTATCATTACTTTCCAGATTTTGATCCTTATAAGCAACACTATCAGATAGTGGAATAATACAGAGGGTGCATTTTTTTTCAAAATGAACTCGTTCGTTTCCCGGCTAGGTAAAAAGTTATTTTAAAAAAGTAATGATGCAGTTTTAGTTTTTATCAAAATCGGCCTCGTAACTCCTTTCAGCATTTTTCGTTAATCCTTATAGTTTCGGTTTTGGCCCTGAAGGCCCGTTTTAAAAATTCACCCTGTATATATATATAGGTATTCACAGGGTGAATTTTTAAAACGGGCCTTCAGGGCCAAATCCGAAGCTATAAGGATTAGCGAAAAATGCTGAAAGGAGTTACGAGGCCGATTTTGATAAAAACTAAAACTGCATCATTACTTTTTTTAAATAACTTTTTCCCTAGCCGGGAATCGAACGAGTTCATTTTGAAAAAAAATACACCCTCTATATTATTCCACTATCTGATAGTGTTGCTTATAAGGATCAAAATCTGGGAAATAATGATAAATGACAAACTAAAGGAAAAGCCTCAATTTTAAGAAAATACATATTTTTTTATATTTATTTGGCAGTTAAGTTCCCGCCATTCATCAATTTAAACATTTCGCGTATTAACAATTTTTTGGCTCAATGTTTCAAATCATTCGAAATGGACGTTTTGTTCTTCAAGAATTTATATTTTTATGTCCAACTTAGTTAAGGTTACTTTTAGGACCATTATAATAGATTTAACTTGCTATGGGCGCAGGTTTCGTTTAATACAGATGTAAAATTGACAATTTGCGAGAATGTCTTTTTCGAGTCAAATCCGAGTGATAACTAAACGAAGAGATATAGAAAATCATATTTACTGTTGATACGTAGTTATAAACAACAAACAATAACAATTTACTATTTAATCACTTATCTATGTTTATTAAAAAATAAATCCTAAAAACGGCGGTAATTTACTTGCCAAACTATTACTTTCTCATACTAAGCCGTATGTCACGGTTATAACATCGAATAATTAGTTGATTAACCAACAAATTCTTCAATGGTATGACTTACGTATGATTCTAAAGAATTACACATAAATCATTTGTTATGTGTAATCCTTAAAGATTAGTATGGCAATGTATGGAAAAATATGGTTTTTCTTCAAAATTTTCCTTTTCCTTTAATTTGTCACATAACATTACTTCCCAGAATTTGATGGTGGAATAATATAGAGGGTGTAATTTTTTTCAAAATAAACTCGTTCGATTCCCGGCTAGGGAAAAAGATATTTTAAAAAACTAATGATGCAGTTTTAGTTTTTATCAAAATCGGCCTCGTAACTCCTTTCAGCATTTTTCGCTAATCCTTATAGTTTCGGATTTGACCCTGAAGGCCCGTTTTAAAAATTCACCCTGTATATATATATTTCTTATGTGCGTGTGTATGTCACTGAACTCCTCCTAAACGACTGGACTAATTTTGATGAAATTTGTTGTGTGTGTTCAAGGGGACTTGAGAATGGTTTAGATTCACAATTTAGGTCCGTGGGAAAAGGTTTTTTTAATTAATTTTTAATTCGTAAGTAGTTGTTGATTTTGGAATGTTTCACATTGGATTCGACAGACTTCGCTACCATCGCAGTTTCAAATATTCTATTAGTTTTCAATCCGTAAGTGATAAGGGGTGTTCACCCTTAATTTTTTTTTATTTATATGGCAACACAACGTTTGCCGGGTCAGCTAGTAGATATATAGATCCTTGTACTATGCTAATGCTTCACTGGCTTTGAAATATATCCTTTGTATCTTTTTTAAAGAGCCGTATGCTATATCGTTCCGAGAATACTCAGTTATAATATTATGTATTGTGTATACCTACTTCAATACAGTAAGCTACAATGTAATGTGCTAATACATACCTAATTACATATAACATGTGTATAATCCATACGAATTATTGTTTATAAACTGTGTTAGTGTAATTATAATCATTTCCTTGTAGGAACTACTATCATAAATAAAATTAATAAATAACTTTACCATCACAATTTTAATTAAATGGATCTTATCTCGATGACGGTTAAGCGACATTATTTTAAAAACTATGTACTCTGTTTGAAAACTTTACACATTGATGTCATTCGCTCTCAAATTGAAGGTCAGGGAATTCAATGACACCTTTAGTTTTCCGAAGTCATTCGTAATTGTACATAACCACAAGGTTTTCCATGACTATGACTACTATTAGATTAGTCATGTCATTCAACTGAAGTATTTAAATAATGTAAACACCTTCAAAGTAACTATTGATTAGTTGGTTGTTAGCAGTAAATGCTTAAGATTGGTGATACTGGATACATAATTGCGAAAGATTTCTTGTAGGAACTTCCTACTTTCCTCTTTATAAATATTGATGACCAAGAGTTTACATGACTTGTCATCAACCCATTACTGTTCTACTGATCGGTATGGGTTTCCTCTCAGTGTGAGGAGTTTTAGGGTCAAAGTTCATCGCTAGCTAAGTTGAAATTGGTAAACTTCACGCGCCTTTGAAAACTTTTACCAAACATTCGGGCGTGCAGGTTTTCCCATGAATTACTGTTATAGTAAATAATAATTAGTTACTAAGATACACATATTTGACATATCAGAGGTGCCTGGGATTCGAACCTCAGATTCGTCGTTTCAGTGGCCGAGTTACAAATAATTGGCGATTTTGCCGTAACCGTGGCTTTACCATGTCATCACAGATGTAAGTCGACAGTCGACACATTAGATCCTCATAAAACCCAAAAATAGTCGACTACGAAAACTAAGAAAACATCATTAGAAAAGCCCATGTTTAAATACGCATTGAGGAAGTTCTAATTTAATCAGAATCCGGCAGTATTGCGTATTATTGAGTGACGTCGCATATGTGTAACTAACGCGTGAACTTACAAAGAACCCATTATTAGTGGGATTCTCGAAATAACATATGCACACACTGCGTCATACATGGTTTACGAGTAGTTTACAGTCTGCCTGGCACCTGACTGCGAACGCGTGTGCTTCCCTATGACGCAGACAAACAGGGTTGCCACATTTTGAGTATAAATAGTATTTTTTATTGTAAAAATGCAATTGTTTTGGCAAACCCAGATAAAATATATTAATCAAATCATTTTTGCTGACATACTATAAGATAAAGTAACACGACATACGTTCTTTATTTTGCTGTCTGTCTTCGGGAGAGGGTCACTAAAATCGCGACATCTCAATGAGCAATGAAAATAAAAGTATTTTACTACTATAATATAGTATATAGTACACAATTGACTAAAATATAGTAGTGGTGACAACCCTACAGGCAACATACGATAACAACCGCGCAATATTTAAAAGGATGTTGCCGAACGTTCAAATCAGTAAATATACTGCCGCAATAAGGATCGCAGGATCTACTTACCTATTTCGGTTTTTATTCGCCTAACAATTCGCCTATATATCGTTATTTGCCAACTGTTTAAATACTAGTAATATGGCGGCTAAGGAAATAGCTCTCTTATTGGTTTTTGTATTAGCCGTATTTGGTGAAGCGAGGCATGTTCATCCTAGAATTGAGCTGTTGGATGACACTGCGGAGACTCAAATGGGGAACGTGATCCGGGACGGACGTGATGCGACGGAAACCGTGAGTTTTTCTTTTATACTTGAACCTATAAAGATGTGCTACCCGATGGAAAGTAGTCATCGTCGCCTATGGACATTTGTAACTTATTTTTGCACCTTTTTTAAAGAGCCCCATGGCATGGCGCCCTGGGAATATAGTTTGTTTGTCGTACTAGTCACTATATTATAGCTATAAAAGTACTTTTATCATTTTCATTACCGGTTTAAAGTTTTGTCGACCTATCATTTGATTTGTAAAGTTATTGTTTCATAGTAACTAATATAATGATCTAAGCCAAAAAAGTTGAAAGTTGATGTCTTACAAGGTAAACTTTAAGGTGGTAAGCAATATGAAGCGCTTTCTCAAAGAACAAACTTCCTTTAGGAAAGTGAAATAAGTGTGGCCTATTGATTTAAGTACAATTAAAAACATTACATATTTCAATGCAATTTATAATACTTTAATTTTCTTCATTTATTAATGAGAATTATTATAATAAAATAGTGATTTGCTTACAGTGCTAAAACTTATAATATTCGTATGTCTAAAAATATCATTTGTTAAAAATAAATCATAAATGTATTAGCAGTTACGAAACCCGATAACGTGATAGTATTATGATAGTGAAAAGATTAAGTATGCTTTATCTAACTGAAAAGTATCTTATCTATTTTTACAGCAATTGATATTAAAATATCAAACAAAGCAGAAAACAAAAAGATTAGAATTATGTTTTGTTTAATTGACTATTCATGGTCTATGTACCTACTATAATATTTATATAGGCCGACCATGAAACAGAAAATTAGCTTTTCTCTTCTATGTGGCCGACAAACATAATGGCGCTAGTTTGTCAAAAATACCTAAGAAGTAAAAGAAAATAACATTTACATTTATAAATATATCATTATGAATCTTTAATAATAGTGTTAAAATTATTCATTCAATTGAAAAATAACATAAGTTTTTTTTTTAAGGTCAGTATTTTATTAAAATAACGTAAATCTAAAAACTCTTTTATCTAGTCAATAGAACAGCTGTTTCCGAAGCCGCCATACGTGTAGAAAAAAATTACGGACTATTTGTAGCATCTCGTGGTGAATAGTCATTTTCATTAACGGACATCTCTAATCATCCCCTATTAGGACTCAAATTCTAGTCGAGGTCAGCCGTAAACATTTTCCTACACCTGCAAATTTATCTTCATTATTTAAACCTATTATGAGGTAGAAATATGTAGGTAATACAATATCATACTTACCAATATGTTATTTAACTTTTGTTTACAGGAAGTCCCAAAAATCATGCCCAAGTTACCTGCTCAGTCCGGCATCTTGTTCTTCAAGTCCACCGACCCGTGCGAGGATGGATTCAAACAGGATTATCAAGGCATTTGTCGGGAGGTTTGGTAAAAAAAACTTGCTTCCTGAAACCAGTGACTTTTACGCAAGAAATTGAACTACATGTATATAAAAGAAGAATTGTCTACAGAAATAATCCAACATAAAATCCTGTCTAAAAGTTTCCTGTAAAATCATGCCAGTCTCCGTCTCGTATTACTTTCGTTTTAAAGCTGAAATGCAGAGGAGGACCAAGTTATCTGTTCTATTCACTCACATATTCTCTGTGCGTGTGGTAGGGGGACCATGTGGTGCTGGCACACATATTTTCATTTAATTAAATGATTACACCTCGTTATTATAATATGTGTTTTTTTTTTGCTAATTCTAATGAGATTTTTTTTTAATAATTGTTGGGGAAAAAATGGTGTAAACATTAGCACCGATTTTAGTAAACTTTCGTACATGCAGCATTGGTCATAAAAGTGTATGGCCGATAAAACCACATTTATCATGTTTTTCTTACATGTTATTTTTAATCTTTTGTGATATTAGATTTAAGTTTTCTTTATTGTGCCATTGGACTCTATGGTAAAATTAATATTATGAATGTACAAATTATTGAAATAGAAATATAATATAATAATTATAATACTTTTTTTTCATTCCCTTAAACAAAATCAAACAATTATTTGATTTACACAATAATTTATTATTCAGCACACTTTAAACACAACAATAAATAATTTACATTTAATTAAGTCTATTTTATAATATCTATAATAATCCATAATCTTATTTTAGACACAATATTGGTTTTATTTATATTGTTTTTCCTCGATATAAAAGCTTAAAACAATTTGTTATGTGCCAATTATAATACAAATTAATATTTAAAAATAAAATATTGTTTACATTTGATGCAAAAACATGCCTTTTCCATAAAACAATCCTTTTTATTAAGTAGATTTTGATTGATACAAAATAATTTTATTTAAGTTACATCCGATACTAACACACCCGCTATTAATTAATCAATCTCAACCATTTTTTTTATTTCTAAGGTTTAGGTCTTAAACTATCAATTTGACAATTATTGCGTATCAAAACTGTCCATTGGAGTGAGGTAGGTTAGGTTAGGTTAGAAAATTGTTTCCCACCTAAACTGTTAATTTGGAGTGTGGGAGGCATGGGTTAAGATGGGTTATTCCTATCGGGCGTTATCTGGGATCACATGAGCGAGGCCGGCGGGAGGGTGACGGCGCTGTGTCCGGACAGCGGCGCGGGCAGCGGCGCGACGCCGCGGATCCAGGCGCCGCGCTCGCAGCAGAACGACTCCACGTTGTTCAGGGCGCGCATGTAGATTGTTGTTACGCCACCTGTAAACCAAATTAGAAAGATTTTTTTTATTGAATTTGACGACCAATCCGCTTTTATTTTATATCTGAACCTCACTATAAAGCAGACGTGCTACCTGATGGAAAGTAGTCGCCTATGAACACTTGCAACACCAGAGGAGTTGCCAATGCATCACCGGCTTTGAAGGAGAGCTGTTTTTGCACCTTTGTTATAATACTGAAGTATAGTCCGCGCAAAACTACTAGTCCGCTCTGAATATAGAAATGAATCGCGTCGCCATAGCACATTGTATGACTACATCTCCTGGCAACAACTTCAGAGCGGACTAGCAGTTTGGCGCGAACTATACCAACCAACCATGCAGTGGATCTATGAGAGGCTTGGTGCTAAGTTACCGATGATGATGATCTGTGTGCCGAGGTAGGCGAGCGCGTGTCCGTGGCGCGGGATGGACAGCTCCGTCTCCAGCTTCCACTGTCTCTCACGCCAGTCCCACACGTCGATAGCACTCACGCTGCTTGGCGTTTTATCCTGCACACATTATTTTAAAAACCATTGCGATACACAATATGAGAGGGCTTATAGTTAAGTGTTCGGGAGTATCAATGCATTATTTTTTTTTATTTTGGTGGCGAAACCTTGCATGGATTCCTCTTAGCTGCGAGGGCAGCGGAGAGGATATGCCGGACGACTACACGGCCCTAAAACCACACGGTATTCCTCTGGACGCCCTTTGTCGGGTCTAAGGGTGTGCTAAAAGCACTCATCTGCGTTCCCGATAGATCTGCGATTGACCTATGCTAGGATGCATACTGGCTGTAATGGACCCTCAAATGATTGTGGCAGATCGAGCAGTGGACTTACTGAGAATTTTTTGGGGAAGGAAAATTCCTTGGGATTCAAATATACTACAGTGCAAAGTTCAAATATTATGGTAAAATACTCAATCTTAACAGTTTAGATGCAAAATTAAAAATGGTGAGAAATGGTTCTTAGAGGAAATTAGATTGTACTCACTTTGTCTGAGATTTTTCCAGCACCGCCAATTATATACAATTTGTCGTTCATTGCAAACAGGGTTGCGAAACATCGCGGAAAACGCAAACTGTGAATCTGAGTCCACCTGTAAGAGACAAAAATAGGAGTAAGAAACGAAGTACTTAAGAGTATACATTAACATTGTACACACTAGTTATATGTATATTAGTTTAAGGGTATACTCGATAAAAAAACATCTTGTTTTTCTTTTCTTGTTGACCTTGGTTTAATGGGTAAATTTCGAACACCGTGTCGCTTTTACGGCACTTCTACGACACCAGGGCTTAAAGATTGTCAGTGATAAGTTACAAGATCATTTATTAAAACAATACCAACTCATTAGTCTCTGAGTTGAGTGCATTCCACGACCCTACAGACGAGCTTTCTTTTCTCGTTGGTCATGCCATCCTGTATGGGAGCATCCCGGGGATCTCCAACTAGCATTGAGGACGGTTTGGGGGTTTAGCGCCGTAAAAATCCCACATAACCCGGCGTCGCTCCCACGAAGGTTTCCCTCTCGTAAACAAAAAAAAGGTAGTTTGTTATGTGGTATAGTCTGCGCCAATCTGCTAGTCCGCTCGGAATATAGAAACGAGTCGCGTAGCGATAGCAAATTGCAGATATTAGCAGGATTCAGCGCGGGACCCGTCCGCTGCCCACTCTCGCCCACGGGTACACGGCTGCGTTAACGAGCCCTTACGTTACGGAGTACACGCTAACTAAGCCTGCGCGCAACAGCTTCAGAGTGGTCTAGCAGCTTGGCGCGGACTACACTAACTCGTTAGTCTCGGAGTTGTAGCACTCCACGAGCCTGCAGACGGGCTTGCGCTTCTCGCCGGTCATGCCGCCCGCCACCCAGATGTACTCGCGGTACTTGACGGCGGCCACGGCGGTGCGCGGCGCGCCCATCGGCCGCACCTCGCACCAGCTGCTCGTCTTCGGGTCGAAGCGCTCCACTGAACGGAGGACTCTGCGAAACGAAGTTTTTTTTTTATAATATAGGAGTAGCAGACGAGCATGCAGTCAACCTGATGGTAAGTGGCTCCTGCCGCCCATGGACATCTGTAATCAACCCCAGATAGAATTAAATATTCCTACCTGAGGTCGGCCACAGATGCGCCGCTACCCCTGAGGACTAAGCTGGAACGTCTCGAAAAACTATGTCTCCCTTACCACACCCTTCAAAACGGAACACAGCAGCGCTCAACACTGCTGTTATTGGGCAGAAATAGGTGTGGCGGTGGTGCCGCCGTAGTCAAACCACAAAGGGTTCTACCATCTTCAAAGTTTTTTTGTGAAAGTTCATAAAAAAGATGAGAGGTGTCAAGGGACACCCGGATGGAACGAAGTTCCTTTCGATTCATTAGTGAAGGAATTGTAATAAAATTTTATTATAATTTTTCATTATTTATTATGTAAAATAAACCTGTATACACTCAACAAAAATAATCAAATCAAATCATTTTTTTTAATTCAAAATAGGTTCTTTACAGAGCACTTTTTGAATGACAATACAACTACCACCACTTGACAAGGTGTTTCGTTATGGAGAAGAAGTGACGAAAGAAACTCCATAAGACACATTTAAAAAAAATGTAGTATGTATGTAGAATCTATTGTTCTTTTTATCACCTTCTTCTACCTTATAGTTAAGTACTCGTATAACAAGGGTAGCTGCATAGAGTAGAATAGAGTAGAAGTAATAAGAGTAGCATAGCTAAACAGACACAAGAGGAGCTTAAATTAATCCTTATGGATAGTAACGTGTCTCTGGTCAACCTTAGATAGGCCTTCAGTGCTGCTGCTGCTATTTCAACATCATAATTTTTTTTTTTTTTCAGATAGAGTACCGTTATTTTATCCATCCATCCATCTAGCTAAAAATCAAATTCATGTCCTCTTAATATAACAAATCAGCACGGTAAACAAATGTAAACTACTTTCGAGTAATGTACCGAGATGTTTCGAGCTTTCTTATTGTTGACAATGTCTCTGATAACAGATTATAACTCTGAATGTGATCAAAGAAAAAGAACTAACTGCAAAGCCATATGATAACATGGTACTGATTGAATTTTCTGTAGCTTTGAGGACTATGTTTTATTAATTTATTTCTACAACATTTTGTATAACTACTTTGAATATTCGAAAGTAGATGTTAAAAATCTTACCTGCCCTTCTTATCCTGACCGCCAATCGCATACAAGGCCTTACGATGCACCACCAAACCGAAGTTCTTCCTGGGCACCACGAGCCCCGCCTCGCTGTACCACGCGCGGGTGACGGGCTCGTAGCTCCACACCGTCGACACCACCACAGACTTGCCACGAAGGTCATCGTCCCGAGGGTCGGCTCCACCTAATCGAATAGAAATTAAGCCTGTAATCTCTAGCGGAATACCGCCGTTTGTCCACCGCCACCGTCACCAAGCCGATACCGATAATCAACGACGGCGCCGAAGTAGCGTACATACATTTACTATAGCCGCTTGTCCACCGCACGTCCGTCACCCGAGAACTGTCATCCCGGCCGCCGATATTTCGAGTAGATTGGCGTGACGGCTAGATCGGCACCGAGATTTTGACTGGCCGATGTTTCGGCAATATTAAACACGTTGGAACTTGTCCATACAATTCCGTCATACCCCTAATAAACCGCCGATATCGGTCGCGGTGGACAATCATCGCCGTCACGTCATATCAAAATCAGTCTCAAAATAATCTCGTTCTCAGTATCGACTCGGTGACGGTGCGGTGGACAAACGACCTAAGGGGGTGGGCCTCTACTTCTGGGGGTCCCCAGACCGAAATAATCCTACATCTGTTTTCCATACCCACAGCATCACACTCTTTAAACCGGAACACAGTAGCGCTACAAACTATTATAAGGTAGAAAAAGTGTAGAGCTGCCTTCAAAGTAAAAATAGTATCACATTTTGATACAAAAATTATACGCAAGCAATTATGAGCAAGCGAAATTAGTTTAAGGGTATTATCTATAGATTTAAATAAGCAGTTTGTGGATAAATAGTTACCAACTAGATATACTCTCCCTCTGAGGAACGCCACTGAATGATGATGCCTCGGTTCCGGCAAGGAGTCCACACAGTCCCAAGTGTTCGATACTGGATCAAATCTGAACATAATTACACGCTTTTTATTAGCTTCACCTGTATGTTTGTTTGTATGTTTGTAACCGACTTCTTTGGGCGCGATTTTGACCCACTTTAAACGGCCAGATTTCGTTCAAACTTTGTAGATTTATTGAGGACCGATGAAAATACACGATTTTAATAATTTTGTACCATTGTCCTTATCAATATCCTCAGGATTAACGATTTTCGAGAGAAAGCGCCTTATGGAGCGTTCAGGCAAAGTTACTAGATTGATTTTTAGCTTTGGAAAATAATAATATTATTTCCCTATAACTCAAATGTACTGAAACATATCTATAATGCCATCTTGTAGAATGATTTTTAGGACTCCGTACTCAAAGGATAAAACGAAACCCTCCGCTGTCTGTTCTTGAGTCACAGGGCTTTATCTCTTAAACCGTAATAGATAGACACTTGATTTTTTTACAAACGATGCATGATGGTGGTCGCTATAACAACAAATACTAAAAATAATAAAATAAATATAGTTTAAAAAACTAAAAAACACGCTTTTATGTTAAAATCAACTAAAAAGCAAAAGATAATCTTCAATCTAGGAATCAATTAAGGAACAGTAAATAGTATAATTGTGGAAAAAAGGTTCGAAAAGCGCCCCACACTTTTTCCACAATTATACTATTTACTGTTCCTTAATTGATTCCTAGATTGAAGATTATCTTTTGCTTTTTAGTTGATTTTAACATAAAAGCGTGTTTTTTAGTTTTTTAAACTATATTTATTTTTTTATATGTATAAACTGCAATTGTTCTCACGCTTGTGCACCTGTTCATATTTTTTGAAGAATAGCGATATACATACTTCTTTGAGTCGTCATCGAAAACCTATTACTGGCCACTGCTGGGCATAGGTCTCCTCAGATTTAAAGGCCTTAATCTACCACGCTGCCCAAATGCGGATTTTTAGTCTTCATGTTGAGAACTTTTTTAGGAACTTCCAAGACACCTCAGTGTTGGAGGTTATCTGGGATTCGAACCAGGACCTCATAATTAAGAGACCGATATTCTAACTACTGAATTTTACCGTTTGGTTAATAATTATTATATAGTTACCTATTTATTAAGTAGTACTTAGGACTGTCTGAGAAAATTCTGTCAACACAGGAAATTCTTTTCAAAATAATATTTCAAGGACGTTCGAAAAAAAATCTCTTATGTATCTCTACTTATTATAATAGCAATAATAGCAACCTGTAAATATTATCCCCTTTATTGTCAGCTAATCCATAGGGCGTGTGAGGGTCGATACCACCGAACACCAGGACAGTCTCACGCTCCCAGTTGAAGAGTGACTTCTCTGTTATGTACGTCTTATTTGACGGACCCAATATGGACATTGATAATTTGTTCCTGTAGAAATTAGGGATCAAGTGAAAAGTAATTATAATCTGGAAGGAATACGTGATTATGAATGTCACATTTACTCTACTCCCTACATTTTAATAAATATAAATACGTTATAAATAATAATGAAATATTTTATTCATACATAAGTTTATTTTTGCCGCGAGTTCTTTCGCGTATCAATCAAAATTTGACAATAGGTAAAAACTACGATTATGATATTAAAAAAATAATCATTTCTATGCAGTTGTTTTTAAAGTACAAGAACGCCTATTCAAATTTATAAGCATTTACTTCTAACGGATTTTACTGATTGTTAAGCAATACAAATGACAATATAAAAATGTAGAGTCTCTTTTATTTTTCCAAGTAAATGCATCATTAAAAAATGTAGATGATAACAGGCTTCTACTCTTTTTGCTGGGCTGGCTCATGTCCATTTTCTAAACCATGAAATTTTAGATATCCTTACATATTAGCTTTAGCGAAAAGCTCCTTCGACTGGTTGAACAAGGAAATTTGTGGGGACGGTAGTTTGTTCTGCGAAGGTTGAGAAGTTTGCTGGGTCTGCTCCGAACGGGACGTGTTTGGTAACCCCTGGACACTCGGTGGACTTTGGTTCGCCCTGAAATATTTAGTTGAGTTGGCAAAACATCGTGAGGAAATCTGCACACCTGGGAAATCTTGAATTTTAAACTTGAATTGAATTTTAAAGGTGGTAGACCTTTAGGTAGTCTTTGTGGTTCGACTCCGGCGGCACCACCGCCACACCTATTTCTACCTCATAACAGTTGTATTGAGCGCTGCTGTGTTCTAATTTGAAGGGTTTGGTAAGGGAGACATACTTTTCCGAGGCGTTACAGCGTAACGCCAGCGTAGCGTACAGCCCAGGAGTAGTGGCGCATTTGTAGCCGACCTTAGGTGGGAAAATCTAATCCTATCTGGGGTTCATTACAGATGTCCATGGGCGGCAGTCCATGAGGTGGACTGTATACTCGTCTGCTATTCTTATTATTATAAAAAAAAAACTTTAAAAAAGTTTTCAAAGGTACGTGATTCTACCGATTCGCACTTGACCAGCGCGGTGGACTATGGCCTAATCCTCCTCATTCTGAGAGGAGACCTGTGCCCAGCAGTGGGACAGTAATGGGTTGATGATAATGATGAGTTGGTAGGATTCTTTCTGCGCGGCACTATCCTACGCCTTTTTATATGTTATAGCAAAAGTGTAGCGCTGTTGTGATTTGGTTTTAAGCTAAGCACACGAGGCTTTCCAACACAGTTCTCAGGCGTAGCAAGTAGCAACTAACAGCCGAAATGAAATTAAATGAAATATAGTATAGACCAGCAGAGGACAAATTGAAAGGAAAAAACAATATTTTGTCTTATATTACAACCGGATCGGATATTCAAGTCTCGTTTTCTGTCATAATCATTATATTTATAATTTCTTTTTTTTAGATATAGGATTTGTCGGTTTTTCCCGTAATCATTAAACTTATCATTTCTTATTTTAGCTTTGACTTTGTCATACTTCTTAGATGCAGCTAGTGATGCTGTGGCGGCGGCCAGGAAGCTCGCTGCGACGCTGTGTCGCTTCTCTCCGGCAACTTGCTCCTGAAAAAAATACTATATTTATAACCTTAAATTAGTTCTGATGCAATCCGCTAGGGCCGCTGATTAGAAATGTATGGGCAAATACGTAAGCAAATACCAAAACAGTCATTTTTGTGAAAACGTAAAAACTCATACTAAGGTTACTGACTACTGACGTCAAATATTCGACCCGGCATATAAGCAACAACTCTACCATTATGTAGAGTTTGTTGGGATTGTAGAGTATGGAAGTATGCTTACATTATCCGTGGCGCTAGTTTCTAGGGTTTCACTGCTTGTCTCCGTGGTTATGGTGTTTAAGCCGTCAGCAGACTCCTTCTCTGGTGGTTCAGTATGTGGCTTTGGTACCTGTAACATTAAATACTTGATTACAAAAATGCGTATACAAGTATACGTTTTATTCTATTCTTACTATGTAGTTGTTTCTAAATTATTTGTAGGTAGATCCGTCCACATTATCGTTTTATTATTTAATGAATTTAATGAATTAATTCTTTCAAATATAATATCACATATTTAAACTAAAAAACTACTTTTATTATTTGGATCTGACGTTTGTATAAAATGAAAATAAATAAGAACGTTGCCAGAATATAAAAAAAAATATTCTGATATAAGACATATACCAATTTAAAAAAAGTATTAAAAAACAAAGAAAAAAATTACGGTTCTGTGATGTATTGTACAAGTGCGAATTTCTTGCACATTTTTCCTGTTACTTTGCTGGTTATTTGCTGAAGATGATAGTTTTCTTGGTTCCTATAAGTAAATTATTTATTCTATATATTTATATAAAAATTAAATATTGTTACATTCAAACACATTCAAAATCATCAAATACTTAGAATCAAATCAGAGGTACAGCTTTATGTGTAAATTGCAAAATTTCTTACATATTATGCTAAATGTAGTTTTTGATTTACAACAGTTAGTACAACTTACATAAATAACAATAGTTAGTGATTTTCATGATGTACTTACTCATAACAGAGCAAGGATAAAAAAGGCCAAAAGTAGCCTAAAAATGTAATGTCATAATGTTTATATACTGTGTATAATAACCTCCGTGGGTTTTTGCTTTTGATCCAACTCCGGACTTTTCCTGCGTTCGTGTGCATTGGAGTGTGCTGGCAATGTTCCCTCCAACACTGGTGATTTGCTATTTTCTTTAACCTGAAATATTAGACGTGGGTAAGTAGTTAGTTCTGTTCTTTTTTTTATAATATAGGAGTAGCAGACGAGCATGCAGTCCACCTGATGGTAAGTGGCTACTGCCGCCCATGGACAACTGTAATCAGCCACAGATAGGATTAGATATTCCTACCTAAGGTCGGCCACAGATGCGCCGTTACCCCTGAGGACTAAGCTGGAACGCCTCGGAAAAGTCTGTCTCCCTTACCACACCCTTCAAACCGGAACACAGCAGCGCCTATCACTGCTGTTATTACGTAGAAATAGGTGTAGTGGTGGTGCCGCCGGAGTCCAACCACAAAGGGTTCTACCACTTTCAAAGTGTGATTCGATTCCTGCGATGTGTCTGCTGCTAGAATGAAATGGCAAGCATACTAATTTGTGGCGTTCTAATTTAGTTCTTAGTAATGTGACTCTATCCTAACTTCTAGACTTGCTTATGTCAAACTGTAGACTAACAGGCGGGTTCTCGGTTCAACCCCGACTGGATAGATATCTAAATAACGAAATAAATCTACTACTCTATGTAAAGTTACTGACCCGCCGTTGTAAGTTCTATAATACTAAAATCTTCACGAAACAGGATATTCTAGAGCGGGGATATAAGTATATAAGATATTATTTATATACATAAAATAATAAACTTTTAACCTTGCGTCTATTTTCGAAAAATTCACTCATTGTTGGTAATTTTTCCTTGTCACCTGTCAACCCTGTAATTGTGGCAGGCAGGGGAAACTCCAATTGGGGTCTTCGCATTTTATCATTGTCCATTCCACGCATACTACCTGATATTAAATGTATATTATATTGTAAACTTTAAATAATTGCTATTGAAAAATATAAGGTAACATCGTTGCATTGAGTAACTTGTACATAAATACTACTTTTATACAATGTTATGTATTATAAATAATACTTGTGACAATATTATTTTATTCTAAATATTATTATCTTTTTTATTAGTCCTTCTGATAGGAATGAGTCTCCTGTAAAAGTAAAAGAGAGATAATAATCCTGACAGAGAGATCAACACCTACATACTGGATAAAAGCGGATTGCTAAAAATTACCTTTGGATCCAACCCTAATTAGTGTAGTGTACTGTCACTGCTAAACTTTATCTACGAGGGGGGAACCTTCAAAAGGTACCCGACGACGTGGGAGCGACGCAGGGTTATGTGGGATTTTTACCGCACTAAACCCCACCCGGTGGCCGTCCTCAAAGCTTGTTGGAGAACTCCGACGGAACATGACCGGAGTCCTCCAAACGCGATGTCCCGATCGGGCTCTGCCCTGGGAGAGCAGTTTTCGCTCCTCCCACACCATCTGGTTCACGACGGTATGCGACCACACATACCGCCGTCCTTCCCGGGGTCGCTTACCGGGCGGTTCGAGCTCCCACTCTTGCCGCCCGCAACCCTGGAAGCCCCCTTTTAGTCGCCTCTTACGAAACTATCTATCCAGTAACAACTTAACAATAACATTAACACCAACTTATTTTACAATTACATGTTTACCTGTATCTTCTATAAATAAATTGTACATTATATACGCTTGTTTATTCATGATTACCTATGAGAGCATCGCTATCAGTCACGAAGTTAATTGTGACTTCGTGATTTTAGACTAATACCTATTATAGCGGAACTGGTATATTTTAACCTGAAACTTAATTGTTTAAACTATTCGATTTACTAATTAAGATTTTTTACATTACTATGACAATATGTCGATAAAAATTATAAGGCAACTATAAATGGCAGACAATTGATTGAGGTTTTATTAAATGACAAGTAATTAATAAATAATTGTTTGTTTGAGGAATTAAAGTGTACTCTTATAAAGGGTAAAGTACCTAATTCATTTAACGTTTGCGCATTGACTTATTGGTAAGGTAATATCTCCTTAAAATGTAGTACCTACTCGGAAAGAGTAAAGTACCTACTTTATTTAACGTAATATCTACTTCAACTTATTAACTCTTTTCGTTAATGGCAACATGTGCTATCATTGACGTATTGGAATGGTAATTGAGCTATTAAAATTCCCGCATGGCGTTTATACTGGGACTTTATATCTAAACGTCATCATTCTCAACATGCGAGTGGGAAATTATGTTTCTTAGAAATGTTCTAAGTAGGTATCCCGCCTTTAATTTTTTCCTCGTAACGCTTATTTACTTTGAGGTGTTCGTAGTACTACTGCGCTTTGACGTATAGGGTAATGGTGCGTCCACACTTTGCTCCTTGCCACACGCTGCCCTACTCGCGTCGGCACGATTACCAGTTCTTTTTCAGAAATAGTATTTCTTGCAACAACATTATTAAAATATAATAAGTACTTTAGGAAAAAATATAGTAGGTCCACATTTAGTTTTCACCGACTAACTTGAATGTATTTTATTTTTATTCTTGATGAGTACATTTTTGATAAGTTTTTTTCTATTATGTACACAAACCCGCTAAAAATCGGTAAACGACCGGCAGGGCAAACGACATGACGAGAGTCCGGCCTCACGACATCCCTGCCCACTACCCTCACTTCTTCCCTCGCCACTCTACGAGTATGTGGCCGCGCGGTTATATTTACTTCGAGGTGTTGCGTAATATTACTGCGCTTTGACGTTTAGGGTAACGTATGACCGAATGACGTCAAAACCTTGGTGTGTGCCGATATCCTTGTATCTTACGGTTTTTACTGAGATTGACAAAACGTGAGATCCGTTAGAAAGCTTAGTTTCTTTAAAAATGCCGTCATAAAGGATATGAATAAATTATGTAAGCACTACTTCTGTTTCTAGATAAAATACAATGATTCAACCCATTTCAGTTAACTTTCTGATAATGTTATTAGATTCATTCGATATTTTATAACTTAAAGACTTGGAATCATTAAATGTATTCAAATGCAATGTTAATATTATATAATATATTACAACTGATCACGATTAAATGGGGTTTAAATGCCCGGCATGCATCAGATTTTTCGAAATTACGTGTATTCTAGAGAATGAGCATCTTTTGCCTTTATGGTAGAGCTGTAAACAAGGCCGCAAAGGTATGTGAAGTCTTAACACGTTAGCTGCGGAACGCGGCTTAAAACACCTCGTCCAAGTCTGGTCGTTATAGCGGTAAGAAAAAACTTTAACTTCTCTGTGGTGCGAGAGGCATAACTTCCGTCTGGTTCAGCGTAGGAGAGTGATAACTATATGTTTGTGATGTACTACTGATTCCTAGTTCTATGGTACACCAAACTCATGTCGGGTTTGTTAGACCTCGTGCCGCACTGAACAAATAATAATGCTAACACAGTGCGGAACGAGGTTGCGAACGCCTCGTTTCCCCACGCACCTCGTACCGCACCCCACGCTAGCTTCACGTGGTTAGTGTTGTGCAACGCAGTCGAGGCTGCGCACGCGACGAAGTAGGACCGCTGCCTTTGTGTTGAAAATTATCATGTCGAAACGTTGCCGAAAAAAGTAGATCATGGAGGAAGATGAAGAAAAACCGGTTGAAAAATCTGAGCCAAAATCAGAATACAGGAAGATATTTCAAAAACAGGTAAGTCACAAATATACTCTGTCTAGGTGAAAGTCCAGTAGACCAGTGAGACTTGGCAGGCTAGGCGTATATCCGTATAGTAAGAAATTACATTATAGATAATTACGTTTCCTGTTATGGTTCAAACAAAAGTTAAGTAGCTACATTATTGATATAGGAAACGTAGGCAAAATCGTTACCGAGTATTCCGATTACTCTTTACCCTAATCTACTCGCTCCTACTTTTCAGAATCCACTGCAAAGAAAGCACATCATCTCGATAAGGGTCCAAAGAAGAAGAGATGTGTCGGATGCTACGAAAAACTCCGCACATTCTTGACATGTCGTGAGGTAGACAAAAAAACCAAAAACAAATCTCACGGAATGCACTGTTTGCAAAAAACCATATTGTCTGACATGTTTCAATGAAAACATCCATAACTTTTCCCCTTTTTTGTATTCATTCTGTCCATAACGTTGATAAATAAAAACAATAAAATAGAATCGATATTTATTTTCCCATCACTAAATTATATGGAAACCTGCCATTTTTCAGTGCGGTCCGAGGTACATTAGACCAAGGGCGGCGGCAGATCTAGGTTAATCAACTCATTGTTAATAATAATCAAGACAAAACCCGTCCATTTTGTCTTATTTGGCGCCAAAAAAAGGATTTTAGTCTCCTTCGGGCGGTGGGATTTAATACGCCTCGTGCCGCTACAATGTCGGGTATAGGACGAGGTTTAAAACAACTCGTAACGCAGTAATGGAAAGTACAGAAAAATCTGTGCCGCTGGGAACGTGTTAAGACATAGTACTGTTCTGACTTAGCATACGCAGTACTATGTACAGTAGTGCACAGAATGAACTATACTCTTAATTCCTGTCACTCAGAAAGAAGACTCATTCCCAGCGGTGGAACAATAATGTGTCGATTTTTTTTATAATATGGAATAGCAGACGAGCATGCAGTTCACCTGGTGGTAAGGGGCTACTGCCGCAAATGGACTGTCTGTAATCGACTCCCGATATGATTCGATATTCGTACCTGAAGTCGGCCACAGATGCGCCGCTACACCTGAGGACTAAGCTGGAACGCCTCGGAAAAGTATGTCTCTCGTACCACACCCTTCAAACCAGAACACAGCAGCGCTTAACACTGCTGTTGTTAGGCAGAAATAGGTGTGGCGGTGGTGCCGCCGGAGTCGAACCACAAGGGGTTCTACCGCCTTCAAAATGTGTTGATGATGATGATTATAATATAATAATATGTTTACCGGGTAAATTATCGTCGTTTCGTCTGGGTGATTGCATCATAGCCATTTGTTGATACATTTGGTCCTTAGGCACCATGAATTGCTCCAGATAATTAAGGAAATCTTGGTAAGTCACGTGGTTCTGAAACCGATAGTATACGGGAATTATATACGATGATAATACATGGTTGGGATATGGGGAGTTATATATGGTTACAAATGAAACTTAAAGCGTAATTCTGCGTGCATCTTCTGTGAAAACTTTATTATTATTGTGATATTTACATTGATTTAAATTTCATATTAATAATGTAGGAAGATATTTTAATTATACATATATAACGAAATAATACCTATTTTTATTTTGTCGACTTTGTATTTTGTATAATTCTACACAAATATAAGAAATAGGAAGAAATATAAGTATCTTGTATTAGCAACGTAAATTGATACATATTTTAATAAGATTAATACGAGTGAAGAAGACATCTACCTTTTCTTCACCAATCCAGTTCCTCTCAGCCGGTTCAGTTAGACCCAGTACGTCGATCCAGTGGTAATAGTTATTGGAATTGTTCCCGTACCAGTATTTAATTATAACATACCTGTAAATAATAATAACATATGTGTTAACAATTATGCCATTTATGCACTAATAATATGCATTAAAAAAAAATGTGAGCCGTCACGGGACGCCTGGCAGATGTGAAACATCGATATTATTTAGTAAAAGTAATATGCAGAAAAGAACATATTGTGATAGGAACTAAATATGTCATAAAATAAAATATTACGATTTTTTTCCAGATAACGATGACTATTTATTGAATTCGATTGCGCATGACGACGCGTCGCCACACCGTACACACTACTGCATATAGACTGTATATATGTATATACCATCGTATAGCGTGGTCGCCACGGCATGCGTCGCCACGCCAGAAATCGGTTTTACGTGCGGCTATAGATGTTTCACATCAAAAAATTGGCCAAGTGCAATTCGTGCTGGCACACGGAGGGTTCCGTACTACCGAATCTTCATTTATTTTTAGTAGGTATTTGTTCTCATAGCGTTATATCAGCGATTAGAGTAAATGAATTATGAAAAATTGTACGTCTTTTAATTACGGTTCAGTAGAAAAAGCGTAAAACGCCGGAAAATTGCGGTTTCTTGTATGGCGACCCCCATTTATTTTCAAAATATTTTTTGGGTACAGAACCCTAAAAATTAAAGGGTTCATCTGTGGTACCATCATCGCCATACCTATTTTTGCCTTATAATAGCAGCGTCAATCTATTTATTTTGGTTGACATTTAATTTGAGGCGTTCTAACTTAAAGCCTAGATTATTAAGGATACTTCGCCGCCTTGAAATTGAATGAAGCCACAAATGGCTTATTTTAGTAAGTTCTTTTTTTTAATTCTTGACAAATAAAAACATTTTTAGATAACATAATAAATAAATAATTATTTCAAATATTTTAGGGACATTTTAGCACGGAGACGTGGCAAAACTTTTTTACGCAACTATTTCAATTCTCAAAACTGGGTACATTTTCTTGTTAGGAGTGAGTAATCTTTACTAATCTATGCTTAAAGCAGTAATCCCCAAGAGTATATTTCCGCTTTCCGCATGCGGACGCGAAACCGCAATATATATATATATATATACAGAACGCATACATAGGTACAGGACAATTGTCATTTTCAAAGCGTGACTAGTTTCTGCTCTTTTGGCTGCGACGTTAGGCATCATATTAATAACGAGCTTTTGCCCGCGGCTTCGCTCGCGTTACGAAGTAATATCATTAACTAAGAAGATTTATACAAACTTTCATCCCCTATTTTATTCCCTTGGGGTTAGAATTGATCAAAATCCTTTCTTAGCGGATGCCTACGTCATAACATCTACCTGCATGCCAAATTTCAGCCCGATCCGTCCAGTGGTTTGGGCTGTGCGTTGATAGATCACTATGTGAGTCAGTCACCTTTGAGTTATATATATTTAGACTTAGAGTTGCTACGTGACCATGGCGGCGAATCAATCGCGCAATACTACGGATCGTATATTAAACCCAGTATGTGACAAATTCCAATAATACTTCGATTACGCAGGTTTTCTGCGAGAGGAGCTACTGTCATTACATTGAAGATGACATACTTTTTCGAGGTATTCCATATTTGTCTTTAGGACTGTGAATAATTCCAGTCTGGATTTCAGTTCTATATAAAGTTGTTTCATCATCAACCCATTACTGTCCCACTGCGGGGCACGGGTTTCCTCTCATAATGGACGGATTAGGTCATACACCACCGCGCTGGTCAAATGGGTAGACTTGCGTAGACTTTACATACCTATCAGATTTTTTTTTATAAATCTCTCAGGTATGCAGGTTTCCTCACGATGTTTTCCTTCAGCGTTTAGCAAGTGATAATTAATGTGTAATACGCACATAACTTTGAAAAATCAGAGGTGCGTGCCTGGGTGTTGAACCTCGGACCCCTCGATCGACAGGCAGAGTTTTTTAACCACTAGACTATCTCTGCTATGAAGTTGCTTACAAATGTTCAAAGCCAAATATGACTATAATAGAACGACCTTTGTTGTTCCTACTTCTAATATAATATGTGCAAGTCAAACGCACACGGAGGGTTCCGTACCACCAAAATTATCGTTATTTTTTTACTTTAGTACTTGTTGTTATAACGACCATCGATATACATAATTTGTGAATATTACCAGATGTCAGGCGATAGAGCCTGTGATAGACCAACAGAGGCTTAGTTAAAGGGTTCCGTTTTTACTTTTTTGGTTGCGGAACCCTAACAATACATTCGTGTTATTTACGTACTTAACGTTACTAGTCTAGTGTTTAAAACAAATGGTATCTGTTGCAGTAAGGTACATGTGTGTAACATATGACGGTAATTTGGCAAGATAATCTGATAGATTAATGCAGTGTATACATGTTCTGTTTAAACCCATCTGGTTTCATTCGGAACGTTTGTGTTTGTGTTGTGTTTAGGTAATGGTTAGACTGTGGTTGAGTCACTTTGGGAATATAGATATCAGAGCAATTTAACCCCGCTATCCATAGACCCTTAAGAGAACTCAACTGGTAGTGTCCCACTCCCAACTGACAACTAAGTTAAATCACTTATAAGGGTCTCATTTCTTTTCATTCCCCTTTTCATTCTCAAAGCAGAAATAGATAGGGTGGTGGAGACTAAATAAAGATGAAATACAAAGTTGGTAGAACCCGTTGTGGTTCGACTCCGGCGGCACCACCGGCACACCTATATGTGCCTAACAACAGTAGTGTTAAGCGCTGCTGTGATCTGGTTTGAAGGTGGTAAGGGAGACGTACTTTTCCGAGGCGTTTCAGCTTAGTCCTCAGGGGTAGCGGCACATCGGTGGCTGACCTCAGGTAGGAATATCAGATCTTATCACGGGTTAATTACAGATGCCCATGGCCGGCAGTAGCCTCTTACAATCAGGTGGACTGCATGCTCGTCTGCTACTCCTATATTATAAAAAAAAACAGCCGTGTTAAGCGCAGCTGTATAACACAGGTTTGAAAGGTGTGGAAATGAAAAGGAACTTAACCTTAAGTAACCAAGCTCAAGTTAGGCTCTAATCCTATTTGGCAGTCCTACATACATTGTATTTTGGCAAAGGGAGATCTCCCGCCGGGCTAGGTGATCATGTCGGGGAGCGGCCGTGCTCCGACAGTCTCAGTTCGGAGCTTGTATATATGCAAGATGTTTTGAAAATTTCGATAGCGTGATTCAGCGGCGCCATCTCTTGACGAGTAGCGGGAAGTCTGTTGTCTGTTGTTGTCAGTTTGAACTGCATGCTTAATTAAAATAACTTTTTGAACACTTACGCTAAACCATCATCGACCATTTGCTGCACCTCTGGTTCGTTGACGATCTCCAGTATTTCGGCGTTGTCCGGGTTCCGCTTGATGTCGACGAGCTGCCAGGGGGAGATGAGGCCGAAGCGGACGCACCGCATCACGTCTATCGCGAAGCAACTCCTCGACGACCAGTCCCCGTGCAACCATCGCACGCCGGCCATCAGCACTTCTATCTCGCTTGGGTTCACACAGTATTAATTAGAATTTATTATTAAAAACAGCAGTAATAGCTAAATAGTTAAGACACCCGGCCTCTGGAAAGAGGAGTCGGAGGTTCGATTCCCAGGCACGCATCTCTGATTTTTCAAAGTTATGTGTGTATTAGTATGTTATTATCACGTGCTTAAAACGGTGAAGGAAAACATCGCGAGGAAACCTACATATCTGAGAGATTTATATAAAAAAAAAAAATCAAAGGTACGTGAAGTCTACCAATACGCACTTGGCCAGCGCTGTGGACTATGACCTAATCCTTCTCATTGTGAGAGGAGACCCGTGCCCAGCAGTGGGACAGTAATGGGTTGATGACGAATTAGAATTTATAATAAGAGCAGTGTTTTATCTCACTCGAGGTCAGTGTCTGAGTCGATAATCCGCGGACTATTCGTGGTCTAGATCAGCATTAGATTTAGAAGTGATCCCCAAAGTTTTAAATGAATTACCATTCGTAATCGTACAATGTATCTTTTAAGTATTTTATTTTAGATAATACTAATATGGACGTCGGCGAAATAGGACCTTTTTATAGTTTTTTCAGAGACTTACCTATTATTGTTTAGGAAAATCTTCTTGTTAATTGGTATTCCAAAACATAACATAACAACGATTGAATGGTCCTTTATAACGAACAGATTAAAAATTCTGCTCAAGGTACTACTTTGCTTTGTTTGAATACCTATCTAAGGCCCGCGTCAGACATAATACAAATATTTGACCACATATTTGGACACATGTTTGCACGGGTATTTGAGTATTTGTTCAAAGCTTGCTTCAAATATTTGCACTTTGCCATTTGGTGTCGGTTTTTCGAGCGCACATCATAGCGTTCAAACTTCAAATATATTCGGAGCCTGCTACATATGCGCAAAGTCCAGTTGCTAGGAGACCATGACATGAGTGACAGGTTAAAAATTTAAACAAATAAGTGTTCAAATGTGTGAGCAAAGTCTTTGTTCAAATATTTGTTTATGTCTGGCGCCGGGGTAAGGTTTATTGCAAGTAAACCTTTTCATATTTCGTTTCAACCCCATGGAAATCTTTGACTGTAGTGGCATCATCACCACACTTTTATCTATCTGTATATAAATATTCCGAAGAATATTCTAAAGAATTAAACCGTTTATTTAGATTTGTTTACTGATCCGTACATGTCGAATTGTGGGTGTACTTCGATTGTCAAAATTAAATGGCATGAATGTCAAATTAATTTACATATTTGACCTTTAAAAAACCTGTACGAAGTGTTTCGATTTTATTTTTAGCTTAAATTAAAAGGAAACTAAAAAACACGCTAAAATCGCATAAGGAAAATTTTTGTTCTGACGATCCTGATGAGGATAATGGGACAAAATTATTAAAATTGTTAATTATCATCGGTTCCTTTATAATTGTTCAAAATTTTTAATTGATTTGTCCGTTAATAACCTTGTGGTTGAAATGCGACCTCTTAACCGAGTCCAGGGTTCGATCCCCAGGATTTTTTATTAAAAATGAATTATCATTTGCTTTAACGGTGATGAAAAACCTCAGGATGAAACTTACACATCTGAGAGTTAAAAAAAATCACAAATGTATGTAAAGTCTACCAATTCCCACTTGGCTAGCGGTGGACTGTAGCCTAATCCGTCTCATTCTAACCAGTAATGGGTTGATGATGACGAAGAACTACGCATCAATAATAACGTATCAATTTACAATAACTTAAGTGCTTTATAGATTAGGTACTTAAATGATAAGGAAACAAAGGTGCATAGCGTTGTTTGTTCAGATATAGACCGCACCTCAGCGACTGATAATATGCGCGCATAATATTGATTTCTTGTTAAACAGGAAATTCGAACAGGAAAAGGACTTCGGTTGTCAGACTAAATATTGATATTGGGTTTACATGTTATACCTTGTTACACAAATGTAATTCGATCTGAGGAATGTCATAAGTTCCTCTAACTCCAATTCTAGGAAGTCCTTAGACGCTACAAGCGGTAAGAAGAATCTCTTTACGCGGGGAACCTGTAATACAAGTGGGTAACTGTAATGATCGGGTTTATTGAGTAACTACTTCACTTGGGATAGAGATCGTAAACCTTCCATGTCAGACCGGTATTGTGATCACTTTACTGTGCTACATAACATTAGAAATTTCTATCTCTAACTCATATTTTTTATCTAATTCACATCTCCGTAACCAATGGCCGGTAGTACGTAAATAGTTTGCTGGTCGGCGGTTGTCTATATGCAATCTATGTGTTACTTAAGAACCGTGAGGGAGACATACATAATTATTCAAGGCGTTACAATTTACAACTTAGTCGGCATCTTAGAAATTAGACGGATCTGAGGCCGAATGTTATTTGGGGTTGATTAAAGATGTTCATGGGCGGCAGTAGCCACTTACCATCAAGTGAACTGATCGTTTCCTACGTCTGTATTATAAGAAGCGACGTTTTACATAAATTCATTTATTCCTATCATGTCATAAATTCAATATATTTTACCATTAGATCCATAACGACAGTGACGCCCTTAGCCCTAGCCTCTCTGAACAGCACGAACGCCGTATCTTCAGTGAAAAGGCTTTCGTTAACCATAAATGACCAGCATTGCTCCTCTAAATCTGTCTTGAAAGAATATAACTTGAATTAGAAACGAAAATATATTCACTCTCTTTTGCTATTTATGCAAGAGTATCAGTGATAGCTTAGTGGTTAAGGAAACTCGGCACTCTTGATCGAGGGGTCCGAGGTTCAAATACCAGGCGCGCGTTTTAGAAATTATTTATCGCTTGCTTAAACTGCGAAGGAAAACATCGTGAGAAAAACTGTATACCTGTGAAATCTTAAAAAAAAGAACGAAAAGTTTTCAAAGGTACGTAAAGTCCACCAATTCGCATTTGGCCAGCGCAGTGTACTATGGCCGAATTGATCTCATTCTGAGAGGAGACCCGTGCCCAGCAGTGGGACAGCAATGGGTTGATGATGATGATATGTATTTTTAGGCATGTAAGTTACTGTAGTTCCGGGACTAGAATAGGGCTACGGTATCCCCTGCCTGTCGTAGGAGGCGACTAAAAGGGGGCTTCCGGGGTTGCGGGCGGCAAGAGTGGGAGAGCTCGAACCGTCCAGCAAGCGACCCCGGGAAGGACGGCGGTATGTGTGGTCGCATACCGTCGTAAACACTACGTGGTGTGGGAGGAGCGAAAACTGCTCCCCCAGGGTAGAGCCCGTTGGGCATCGCGTTTGGAGGGCTCCGGTTGTGTTCCGTTGGAGATCCCGGAGTTCTCCAACAAGCGTTGAGGACGGCCACCGGGGGGGGTTTTAGTGCGGTAAAAATCCCACATAACCCTGCGTCGCTCCCACGTCGTCGGGTACCTTTTGAAGGTTTTCCCCTCGAGAAGATAAAAAAAAATAAAAAAAAGGCATGTAAGTTAAACTGCTTCAAAATCCAAAGAACTTTAGGTATAATGAATCACATTACACTCTGGACAAGTCTTGTAATGTGAGCTAAAGACTGTCATAAAAAGTATTGTTGCACTTTAAATAAATGTCAGCAAGACGTTTATTTATAGCCAATAATATTATTTTACTATTGCATTTACATATTGTTTCCACTTTATTGTTCTATTGTCTAGAAATCCTATATTAATAACGCCAAAGAGGATATATCTGTTATTTTTTTATATAACTTAACACCTTTAGTAACTACAATTATTTACTACATTAGATATCTGCCAGATAATATTGTATAGAACATTTTTGGGATAAAACATTTTTTTGCTCGCCGAGTACATACGAATATACGCGAATACGACGACGTCGACTTACTAAAAATAATTTAATAGTGTATCGTCATTCGCCACGAACAGAGGAGTTATGCGTCGTTATTCGTTAATACATAACGTGCTACTATATGTTACTGTAGGTACTGATATTTTATTTTAGAATATCATATTGTAAAATAGATACTATATTGATATTGCATCTTTACCTTTTATAACGAGGTACTGTGCCGCACAGAACAGATCTAGCACATTCTCCCGTCTTAGGACCTTACTGCTCTCTTGTCCGCTATATATCATCCAGTCATATATTGTGTGGAACGCTTCGTGCTTGACATTTTCCTAAAATTATTTTAATCAATCTAAAGGTGGTAGAAAAGAAACCTCCAAGTTTCAAGTGAGATTGGCTCCCTAATCTGCGTATCCTGTACCTGTATCTGTGTTTTGTTTTGGAGGGTATGGTAAAGCGCAAAAAAATAAGAGTTTAGTTATGGATGAACAATTTGTGATCAACGTTACAATTCCCATTCTTTTTAAATTTGTTAACGCAAATCGCATACTTGTATCGCATCGCTACTACCAGTATTTAACACGGTCAGTGCGCATCGGGCATATTTCGGCCCCCGACGGGATGATGTCTGGTGCGGACGTCCAAAATTATGTCTTACTCGCTGGTGCGGCACGATTTTTTATGGAAAAGCCTCGACGGTTTAACAGATCCAATGGCGAAAAAATTGCGTACATCATGTTTTTGCAAAGTTATAGCGGTTTAATCTTTCCCAGTATCCGGGGGCCGAAATTCGGCCCTCCCGCTCTGGTGGAAATGTCGTAGAAGGCACATTTAGACCCACCGCCGCACCAGAGAAAAGTTATGATATTGTTTGCCGCGGCGAACGTGTTAAAAACACTGCTCTATATTTGTGTTACTTGTACGAACTCGTATAGATTATAAATTGAAATTCATATTTCGAAGAACTTGTAACGTGACAAATTAGTCATCTAAAAAACGGATATAGATTATAGAAAATGTGTTTCAAAGAAGCAAAAAATTAATACCGGAAGTAATTTAAAATAAAAGTCAATAAAGATACAAAAGTTATTAAAGATAAAGATATAGATTAGAACGGAGTGACATGATGTCATATCAACTCTTTTACCACATACAAGAGCGGCTTGATTCTATGTTCAAAGTAGGTAATACTATCGGCAAGGACTTACTATCGGCAATTCTATCACCCGTCGAGTATTGAGTTCGAAGAATGACGAATAAATTTGAAGTACCATATGATGACAGTGGAATTCCTCGCGACCAATATGAATTACCGTATCGGTATTTCTAAAAATGAAATAAAAACCTTTATTCAGATAAAACCATAGGTAATTAGCGTAATAATTTCTCAGATAGCTTTTTGGTGATTACACTTATGTCTCGGTGTGATGCATTTTAGACTAACGTGACGCATCCTATATAAAATCTCAGGAGTACGTGACGTAGTATTATTTTACAACTTGAAAGGATTCTAAAAAATGACTCAGTTTAAAAAAAACTTTAAGAGTTTATTATATTTTCAATTAAATAAAAGTATAAAATACTGCAGTCAGCCATCTTGTCTGAAATGCTAATTGGGGCGCAAATGACGTATTTTTGGGTATGTCACTGAATTGTTTGAAATTTTGTATGGGATGTTCTAAAGTGACGTCACCAACGGACGCCATGACACTCGCGAGCGTTTTCGCGCTTAATTCAAAACGGCTATAAAAAATTGCTATTATTTTCGTTAATACTGAATTTATTACCGAAATAATACGATTTTGGGAATCGGTAGACATATATCTACGTTATAGAAGAGGTTTGCAAAATTTTTCATCATGCCTATTGCATGAGTAAAATACTTATATTATATAAATTAATTCTATTAATAAAGCTCTTTAGTGTATCTCTTACATATAATTGTGTACTCTACGATAAAACTCTTGAAACAAGTCTTGTTTCTTCGGTAATTGCACTCTAGTCCAATCTATAGGTTCTGCGTTATTGTAACCTAGGTTGAGAAGACTTTGTTCTTTGACTTTAACTGGACAAGTATTTTTTGATTTAGCGTTTTTATCACACGAATGAGCATTCCTTTCATCTACAGAATGATGTACCGCTTCTCTTCGTTCATATCGGAAGTGTGTATCTGAATCGCTGCCTGGCTGCTGAAGGAGATCCAACATCACATACTTAAATAAGAATAAATTTTAAATAAACATATTATAATTTATTAAGTACCATAAAAGGTTGTTACCAACATTTAAATCCATATCCGCATTGTTTTCAACCTCGCCTGTGTTACCTTTGAATTTAACTTTGACTTTGGCTAGGGTAGGATCAGCTAAAAGTACGCCAACTGTTGCCGATTGGAAAACTACCTGCAATTAAATCATTTTTGCGTGGAAATTTAGCGAAAATTCTTAGAAGCGTGCACTCGTACGTGAATCATATTTTTTCCTGATATAAGTAGGTAATGTGTTCAACTTTAATTGTTAAGTTTTTATGGTGAAAGTTGTTTTAAGAAAACGAGTCATTGGTTAAATATGTTTACATAATTTTTAAATATAACTTTACCTGGTTAGATTGCACTTTAAGATTACCACTGGGTGTCGATTTAAAAGGAAATGATGTTAGCTTTTCTTTGCTATTATCATCACCGCTACATACACTGAAAATCGAATGAAGAGTATTATAAAACATCGTAATTAACATTAAGAGCTCAGTTGTATGAAATTTGGAAGATCCTGATTCGTATTCCAGAAAAGCGCCTGCCAATCACGGGCGCATTAAATGTGAAATATCGGATAGTATTAGAAAATATCACGTACCTACATACTTAAGAATTTTCCATTAAGTTCTCAAAGTTGCCTAAAATCTATTGTTACGAGAAATTTCCAGTACTTAGGACAATAAGAGGAAGATCATTATAAACTAATAAAAAAAGGTTATAAAAAATGTTTGTCACCTCGTGTCTTCTATGTAGGATGAAGTAGTATGGTCTATATCGTAATGTTGAATGTACTCAGGCACGTATTTAGAAGTGTGGGTTTCAGGTGACATATCAATTTTTCTCTTTAGTTTCCTGATAAAACATAAATACACATTTACTTTCCTATATAAATTGCACGTAATGTTACAAATAAGACGCAAAAATATAATGAATCATACGATTCATATGATTTGTATGAAAATTACTTTATTAAATTGTAGCGTAAAAATGCGAAGAACTACAGTAATTTAAGTTACTTTTTAAGACTTTAAGACTAATTTCAAATATTTTTCACAAAATTTGTAATATTCCATTAGATTTTACCTCATTATATATCTCATTCTTTATAACGCACTCCAGCCCAGACTGATTGGATTCAACATATGAGGTTATGTTGGATTCGTTCGAATTGAGGGAGTAACTTACGCTATATTTAAGCATTCGTTTTTTTTGTTTTTATATGAATTACTGCTATTAAAAAGGTTACTTAGCAAACTCACTTTCCTTTAAAGTTCCACGACATGTATGGTGTTTGAAGTAAATATTCACCGCAGTATTTTTCTATAGTATCCCCTGAGCTTTCATAAAATGATTTGCAGCTTATATCATTCAATATTTTGCTTTTATGATTGAAGAAAGCGAAAGCTGCAATATAACCATTTTTCAGAATTATGTTAAAAACATAAGTACCTACTTATGTACAGATTTCATACATTTTTGAAACGTCTGTTTAACATTCTTTCTTTCTTACTTTATAGTTATTGAAAGAAACCAAGAAAGTAACATCGTAACGTAAAGTAACATATCCATACTATATGACCCTTTCGGGGGAGGGGGACTTTCATAATACCACGCTTGGTCACAGGGGCGGGGGGTGGTCTTAGGTTTTCGTCACGTAGTCAGTAATCTCTATAAAAAACTCACGCTTTTTATATTATACGCTTTGTTTGTTACCTACATTGCAAGCGTTCAAAATAAAATTTTATTTGTTAAAAATATGTCAACCATATTTCTGAATGACTACGTGAAAACTCGAGACGGAGTTTTTTAGAAAATACTACGGTTGGTCATCAAGGGGGAGGGGGTTAAAAATTGTAAAAACGGGTCACGTAGTATGAGTAGATACGTTCCCTTAAATACCACTTGGACACAATTTAAATTGAAATATAAGAACTGGTCACAATATCTGTGCTCAAGAGTACATTTTGTCATAATTCTTATTTTTTTGGAAAATACGCATATTTATTGCATTGTTATCGTAGGCGTATAATCCATTATTTTTCCTCCTTTCAGACGGTAGATGACAGATAACGGGAAAACCACACGTGCTGGACATTGGCACTTCGGGAATCATCTTAAGAGAGTATTTTTTATATTATAGGAGTAACATACAATCTGTAATAAACAAATAATCCCCAGATACGAAATCGTTACGACTTGAGATCGACTACAGAAGCGTTGCAGCCCTTAAGGACTCGATTGAAACGTATCGTAATTGTCTCTATTACAACACGTGTTAATCTGAAGTTCACCGGCGCCTAACATTTTTGCTATCTTTAGGTAGGTACATCTATTTATATATATACCTTTATATATCTTAGCTGTTCAATCAGAAATAATTCTACCACTTTTAATTTGGGTGATCAACGAGAGCTACTCTTTATTACGTCGGTTTGGGTTACGCGTTTGAGAAGATAAGTGACAGATATAAAGAAAATCAGACGTACTAACGATCGGCACTCACAAGAGTCGCTGATATTTGTTAGATCGGAGAGAGAGCTACTCTTGATCAGCTTGGGTTTGACTGTGATTTGGTATCGTTCGACAATATGGCTACACTGCGTTCTACGTCGCCTTTTCAGCTTAATATTTCTGGAATAATAAACATTGAAACTTTGTCTATATTGCGTTTTATTTTTCATTACCAATTCCTTACTCCGGAGATTTTGAACTATCAATTACGATTATATTTATATCTTAGCAACGTCACCGAACCGATACCGAGAACGAGATTATTTTGTGGTCGATTTTAATATGTTGCGGCGATAGTTTGTTCCAGCTGTCACGCGTGTGACGGCAGTGTATGGACAAGTTTCAATGTGTTTTATATTGCCTGCACATCGGCCCATCAAAATCTCGGTGCCGATCTAGCGGTCACGCCGATCTACTCGAAATATCGGCGACCGGGATGACGGTGCTCGGGTGACGTAACGTGCGGTGGACAAGCGACTATATAGTAAATGTATGTACGCTACTTCGGCGCCTTCATTAATTATCGGCATCGGCTCGGTTTCGGTGGCGGTGGAAAACAGTGTTAGGGTTCACTTGCATGTACATTGTTCAGTCACTCGTTCTTGGGTCAGATATTTTTGCTAATCTGCCCATAGTCATATATTTATGCTCGTGACTGTAGAAACATACATTGAGCGTCAAATAATTATGTGCCATGACAGACACTGTTTTGTTTACGTATTAAAGTTTTTATATCGGCGGTACCACGGTCACCGATACCTGGGCGGTGCCTTTCAATCAAGGTCAAAAGTATTAAATAACTCTGATTTGTCTGGCACATTTAATGTTAGCAGATATAAACAGGAGCCTGTAGTTAACGCTCTGAACGATACAAGTGATTGTATGTTACCGAAAGGCTTTGTCACTTGCCCTGTCTTTAGTGTATTGAAGGAAATTTATAGAGAAGTTGATTTCATATATTCTAGAAAAGCAATTCCCTGTACAGCATTGGCTTGTGAATGTATATTAAACAAAATAATTCAGTGTAGAGCAGCAAGACTTCTACTCGTAGTCTTCCTAATTAATTTCAAATTCGCAATTGTAAGCAACTCCTTATTTTCTCTTTAGATTACGGTAGTTGCATAAAAGTACCAACTACGAGTAGATACAATATCAAAATTGGGAATATGGAAAGAATGACTAGACTTACTCTGATGGATTCCGTACGAAGGAACTTTTGGCCGCATTTGAAACTAATTCTGGAGCATTTATCTGCACAACATATTTATTTACGTGAGTAACAGTACAAAGCTGTGAAAAAAATCTCTTTTGAATAGGTATGTACTATTTTTAGTTCCTCCTGGCAATGATCTCACCTTTTCCAAACTTGCGCTCCTAAGCATTTCAAACTCACTGAACGAATTATATAAATACAGAAACCATATTGCACATAATACTGACTTTATAGTGATTAAAAACACTCGAAATTCCGTAACAATTTTTGACAACGTATGCTTGTGTCTTTCGATAAAATTTGTCAAGGTTAAAAATATTCCAAATAATGACATAACAGTTAACAATTATCGATTAGATTATAATATGTCATAGTTTGATACTAACTTTGAAGTGTATTCTTTCCTGCCATTCATTTTATCCATTATTGGCATAATTTGTATTCATAGGTATTTATTACTTTCTTTACCGTTTTTTACTAGTACTCGTATATCAATGGTTTACGTAGTTTAATAAAAATCCTGGATAACTAACTTTAAAAACATTCTAAATATAACGTTACTCACTTTAGAACGGATAATTTGATGTTTTTTATTTACTCGTATATTAAATATGAAAGATTAACACTATTTCTTGATCGAATTTACATCTTTTATTATTTCCGCGCCAAATACATCTCAAACGCCAAGACCGTTCTTTTTCTTTTTTATGCTAACTTATACAATCGTACTAGCCAGTGGTTATATAAATAAGAACTTAATATTAGAAAAGGAAAACTTCCTTACACTACACAAAATAATTAATTAAAATAATACTAATGATAAAAAAAGTTGAATAGATTTCAATATTTGTAACATATTAATAACACAAACTATTTCCTTGATCTAATTTACAACTTTTATTATTCCTGCGTAAAATACAAGTCTCGCGCCAAGCGCGATCCTTTTCTTGTTTTATGCTAATGCACACAATCGTATAACTCATACAGCCAATGACTATATAAATGGGCACTTATTATTATAAAAATAACACATCATGGATATAACACAAAATAATTAATTAAAACAATACTATAATTAAATAATTTGAATATATTGCTAACAATATATTTTACAAGATTGATTCACCTACTTTATAAAATTTAATTATTTGGATAATGCTACTCGTATGTAAACTACCACATTAATTTTTCCTTGTTGTTAACTTTTATTGTTATATCGTGACATGCATATTCTTGTACAATTATCAGTCTGGTTACTATTGTTAATCAATATTCTAGCTATATTTCTACCAGAAATATATTGACTTCAACGTACACTACAACAAAATAATATTAAACTTGACTTTCCTTAACCTTAGCAATTTATTGTTAAAATGAAAACGTACGTAACGTTTTCTTTTAGCTAATAAATTGCTATTAATTCCTTAACCGTAACCTTAAACTTATCATTTTAATATAAAAAAATATATTTAACTTGTGATACTTCTGTTTATTTAACAAAATTATATTGTATTACTTTTTGCCCGCAGCCTCGCTCGCATTCAGATTTTTTAACATTTTCTCAAAAACGGTAGGTACTTTTTCGGGACAGACCCTACTACCTACATAATAAGTTACCCTATATCCTTTCTGAACTCCTTTCAATCTATGTATAATTTCAGGCCAGTCGGTTATGTAGTTTAGGCATAAAAGTGTAGCAAAGTAACAAACTCACATTCGCATTTGTAATTAGTCAGGATACTAAACATTTTTTCGTAAATATAAGATAATGCTTAAATTGATATATTTACTTAGCTTGCTCACCTATTAACTAATAATAAAATACCTATTTTGTTCTTAAGAAAAAGAAAATGAATTTTAAAAAGGCGCAATCATTCAGTCGTAAAGTACAGAATAACTAACGATAGTTTGTTTTACTGAAAAACTTCCAGCCAACGGATGTTTGTGTAGGAGTGCTAAGTCGATCAATGATTCAGTGTGACGTCGTCATGCAATCGTTCCTTGTATTCGCGAAAGATAAGCGGCCGGTACTCCGTCGTTTATCGTCGTAATTTATAAGCCGGCCGGTCGGAGAGAACGCCATAACTTGATCTCACTTTGTAGTGCGGACGTGTGTACGGAAATTCATTTAACCCAAGCAATTTAAGGTTAGTTAAATCTATATTCTACATATTATTTAGTTTTAGTTTTCCTTAATAAGTATTAAGTATAGTACCGTTTGATATGGCTATGTAGTTCTAATAATGTTATTGCAATATTTTACGGAAGTTTTTACTTATATTTTAATATTGCACGTCTCATGTCTCCAAAATTTAATTGTAAGTAAATTAAGATTACGGAACGTTAATTACTTTCACAATTTGAATTATATTATTTTCTAGATTATTACTTATTGTCTAGATAATTAAAATATTTTCTATAAAATTTTTCAATAAAGTAGATACATTAAAGTATATTAGAGTATACTTATTAGTCATTTGTTTCTTTGTGAATCTATAAAATAATTGAACCCGTTAGTTAAATAAGACATTTAAACCTAATACTTGCATAGCTAGAGTATTATTGATTTTTAATGTTAATGTGGACCGGACCATATTTATACGTAATAAATACATTCGGAATCGCGAACGTAAACTAAGTATTATTAAGTAGAAAATTTGTAACTTATGCCAACCATCCAGTCTTATCTTTACTGTATCTATCTAATCTTAGTTACACAGTGTTCAACATTTGCATATCTACATATTTTAAGCGATGCAACATAAAGATAAAATGTTTGAATAACGTTTTTACGTATTATCATCTTGTTGCTTAACGCCCGATATTAATTAGTAATTAATCTATCCATTTTTACTTACCAATAACCTATATTTGGCCATGTCTTGTATGAAGAAATTTTCAAATGTTGTTTGATTTACTATTTCTTATATATAAAATTCTCGTGTCACAATGTTAGTTACTGTACTTCTCCGAAACGGCTTTACCGATTTTCACCAAATTTTATATGCATATTCAGTAGGTCTGAGAATCGGCTACTATCTATTTTTCATATCCCTAAGTGATAAGGGCTGTTCACCCTTAACATTTTTTTATTTATATGGCAACACAACGTTTGCCAGCTAGTTATAATATATTATAATAACGGGCGAAAGTTAACAATACATTATATATGCGTCTGTATAAAGCATAAGCTACTAAATAGTCGCCGAGCAATTTCAGTCAGTCAGTAGTTTGTTCACTAACGCTACCAGTTCCTCAAGGTATAACCAATGGGCGATCAGTCTTAAGCTATTTTATTTATTTGTATGCTCATTGCACATGAAGTCTAAAAATAAACAAAACAGGTTTCTGGTACCGTAAGCTACAGAAAAACCCGCATGTCAATACGTACGATCTTTTAAGTTTTTTTGCTTACGTTAAATGTTACGAAGCGGATTCTGTTATATGCTATAATATGAGCTGCGGCGTAGACTATCCACGTGTAGGTTTTTACAATGCAAATGCAGGAAGGACTTTAATATTTTGGTGTAAATAATCAGTAATAATCTAATGTGTCTGAAACTATTCCACCAAGCAATCAGTGTACAAAGACTACAGATTGTACAGTACATTGAAGTAGGGCATATCGTTCTCAACCTACCTGGTAGTAAAATACCTGATACCTGTAGTAAAATAATAATTATGACAGATCTTTAAATACACATAACAGTTTGAGCTTAAAATCGATTTATAACATACAGACTTATACATTTGAAAGAAAATATTAATATTCTTATTACAGAAAAATACAACTTGTATCAATAGTTTACTAAAATAAAGCTTTTATTTTTCAGAAAAATGGCAGACGAGAATCGCATCGTGTTCCCTGACGAGGTCGAGGCGATCAAGCAGAAAGCAGCACAGAAGGAGGTAGAAGAGAAGAAGGAAGTGAGCAATGAGATCCCGCCTGAGATCACATCACGCGTAGAAATGAGGAACATGATCACTGTACCTTCCAACTGCCCTCCAGGTTACGAAATGGGAGCTGATGGTGTGTGCCGGGAAGTCTTCTAAAAACTATGACCCCACCCTTTGTTAAATCTCGATTTCAACTTTTTGGGACTTTTCGGCATTACAAAAATTTTAAAATTCTTTGAATGACGTAACTATGACTTTCGGATCTATTTCGACTAGTTTCAGCCTGTTGAATAACCTAATATATAATTTAGAATAGTCGTTAACGGTGGTACCGTTCCGATAGAGTCAGAGATAGAGTTGGATAATTAAGATATAACCTAATATTTACCTATGTAACCGTAATCATAGTAATATTAATAGGATTGATAAATACAAGTTGATCCGCTGTCTCCACTAAGCCCGAAGAACATAATATGTATAGAAATCTGTCTCTTTTTAGAAACAAAGTGTTTAGGTACTAAGTAAGTGTTAGTGTATACTAATTCTCTATGACGTTTTATCTATCAAAAGAAAAAATGTACATACTTTATATATTTTAATATAAAACAAAATTATTTTCAAAAATTTGTCACAAATGCCGTCAGTGTATCTATAAGTATGGTTTGCCTATGGTTGTATTTCATTCGTGTAATTAGTGTGTACCAAACCAAATTAATATTAGCTGTATAATGAGCCCTAAATTATAATAATATTACATTTTTTAAATACTTATGTGAGTAGGATTATATATATAATAAATCATATTAAAAAAAAAACAAATGTTAAAAAATATCTTACCATCTCTAAGAGTATTAATAGTTTTATGTATTTGTCATGTGTTTAGTTTAAAAATAATGTGTGAAAATATATTATTAAACTTCATCAACTTGTTTTATTTTTGAACAGTAGATATTGTATTACTGCAATAGGAGTTACCTTGTTTTATCTGTTCCATGAGAGTTACCATGTACCAATATTGAGAATTTCTATGTACCTATATAATAATTTTCTGTAAAAATTTTTCGAGGAGTTCCGGTCGTTGGAACTATTGTAAAATAGAAAAAAAAATCCTTTTAAATTCACCATAAAAAGTCTAAATTGCTCCTGGTTTTTTTCAATCGTTATAATAATATCAATGTAACCAATATTTCACCAAAGATCATATCACAATTTCACAATTTTTGCCATCTTGAAATTGTCAAACCTACCTGCCGTTGACAAAATCGATATTTCTTATAAATAAAATATAGAACACATTAATAGGAACGACATTGCATCCGTAAATGAATAAAACACCTCATTTTCTAATAATTAACGATCATTTACTTCAAAATATTCATATAATTACACAATAATGCCTAACTCTGCAATAATCAAAACACAAGATCTAAGTTAAAAAATTATTTCAATGTTCGTATGAACATTATTTAATTATTGATATTCGCCTACAAAATTATAAGTAACCGAGCGTTGCATAAGTTTTAACAAATGGCGCGTCACTCTCACAGGAGTTCCTGAAAAGAAACAAACATGGCATACAATTTTTTTCGTTATTTATTTTAATATGATTGAAGTAGCAAACGATTTTTTTTTATAATATAGGGGTACCAAACGAGCATGCAGTCCATCTAATGGTAAGTGGCTTCATTGACGTCTGAGATCAACACCACCAATAATATTCGATTGCTAACTGAGCGTGGGCATGGATGAGTCGCTACCCCTACGAATTAAGTTGTAACGTCACGGATAACCCATCCTCTATTTAAATTAGTTTTCGGTTGCATCCCAATCCCCCGATCGTAAGTGGCTACTGTCGCCCATACATATCTGTAACCAACTTCATATAGAGCAGAAATTTTACCTGATCACAGATCCGTTGTCACTCATGGAGATTAAGATATACACGTCAACTGACATCCACAAGCTTCCACTGTAACCCAAGAACCGCTTCACGCTAAACATAGATGTGGCGGTTTATTATTGTAAATTTGATTACGGGGAAACCCGATATTTTTGGAGAAAATGAAATAGCTTCGAGAAAAGAATGGTACGGCTGTGCGGCTTTTTTTTTGGCTCGACTTGGCGTAGGCACTGCCGTGCCTACACAGATTTATCTCCAACCCCATATTCGTCAACGTAAGACGGGAAATTTTCGAATTATTTATATTTGTAATCCAATTAAATCATGACCCTTCCTACAAAGTTAAAATTACAAATTTTGAGAGGACTTTTAAGAATAATAAAAGTAGTCAATACTCTAATTGTCACTTGTGTAGTAGTAATGTAGAGGAAAGTTACCAAATATGGAATAGTATCCCTAATATGGAATACAGGCATTTCTAAAAAACGGAAATTGACATACGTAGTAAATAGTGTTCATCTCTCTCTACGTGTGCACATTCGTGGGTACAGGTCGTAACATGTCTGATGTCAGTCGAGCGAGCCCTTTCGTCACAGTAGCAGTGTTTTGTTTTGGCGCTGCCGCATAACTTTCTAAGGTATGTAAAAAACACGTATTTTTCTCATAAAAAGTGCACACAGTATTGTTGTTATAACGTCTAGACATTGATTAGATGTTCTTTTGTGGGTTTTAGCGGTATTTCATTGTATTAACTTATCAAATATAAAAATATAAATGTCAGTTTTAAGTTGTTGGAAAATCCTAATATGGACAAATCATGGTATCCAATTATGGAATATTCCATAATTGGTTCTTTTAAGTATCAACTGATTACAGATGATTGTGTTAATTATAAATTAAAAGTATTTTTCTATTTTTCATCAGAATAGCTGGCGTCAACTCAAACAGGAAAAGAAAAGATTGCAATAAAGAGAAAGAAATGGGTTATTTGAGACCTGCAAAACACTTTGGTTTGGCCAGAAAAAGGAACTATCGCCAGAAGAAGCCGCAGCTACTACACTTAGGAGGAAAACTGTTTTAGGGACAACTCTTGAAAATATTTTGGCAGATTACATTTTGACAATGGAATATTAGGTTAATGACAATTGTTGTTGCTATGAACACTACTGGTCATTTTGTACCGCCCTCTATTATATTCCTTCCAAAAATATGAGTGATCAGCTAATAAGAGGCAGTCCCCCAGGCGCTGTTGGCATTGGACATCTGTCAGGATGGATCCAAATGAACATATTTATAAAGTGGTTGAAACATTTAAGTTAAATTTTCATAGTGTTTATAGTATTCCATATATGGGGTACCTATTCCATATTTAGATACCATTATCATTATTTAGTTATTTTTTATTTTTATTTTATTTTAAATTACTCAATGTTACCAAATTTGTTACAGAATAAAGCGTAAATATATGATTATTATTAATGACTACAAAATGTTTTTAATTTGTAACATTTGGGCAAATTATGTGTAATAAATAAAATGGTATTCCATATTTGGTCACTTTCCTCTAGTATAAGTAGTAGAGATTACGAGAAATGTTCTAATGCTAGCTTGTTATAAAAGGAATGTATAATAAATAAATAATGCAGAAAATCATTATTTCAACGAATTTGCTATAGATAAGTGCAGGAAACGTACCGGGTACCTTTATATCCAACGTGTTTTTTACAGAACTTATATCAAATTCGTCAATTTTTGTGATTACAGTTATGATTTACTAACTAATAAGATATCTTTTTATTATATAATGTTAATGTAGCAAACGAGCATGCAGTCCACCTGATGGTTAGTGGCTACTGCCGCCCATGGAGTTCTGTAACAACCCCGAATAAGATTAGATCCCTACCTGAGGTTGGTCATAGATGCGTTGGAACCCCTGCCTAAGTTGGAACGCCTACTATAAATATGTCTCCTTGCCACAACCCTCAAAGCGTTATGAGACCACTTCTGTTATGAGACCGAAATAGGTGGGCCAGTGGTACTCGTACCTGCGGAGTCGAACCACGAAGGGTTCCACGTTCACGTCATATCTACCTTATAAGCACATCAACCCATACAATACTATTTGGATATACAAGCTAATCATTTTCGGAAGCATACAAATACGTATTTATGTTGGGTTAAGTGTAGTGAAGTATGAGTGATGTTGTTACGGACATGCTAAATAAATAATCTACGACCACAACGGCTACACAGATGCTGAAAAATAACGCGTTTAGGTATCAATTGTGGTTCTATTAATTAATATGCTCATTATTTAGTCATTTATAAAAATCAGTTATCATTAAAATGAAATGAATAACTTAATTAAAGATCAAATGGGACTGTTATGTCTGGCAAAGATAATCTATAATTATTTACGTAGATACATAACGATAATGTCCATAATATAAGTAGCTCAACTACTTTTGGACCTAGTGGATCTCCTTGTGAAAATGTTGCTGTGACATTTTCACTGCTGTCTATTCTCCTTTACAGTGTGGTGTGTTGTTGCTGTGGTATGGTTGAACACTTGTCGTTGAATATGCATTATTTTACTTCTTAATGTGCCGTCAACTTCAGATAGAGTTACGATTTTATTTGAAGACAACATTTTTTTCTTATCGACTATTAGATGCTTTTACTTTTATTCTATTGACTAATACTAGTCGTAGTAAATCATAGTAGATAAAAATAGACATTCAAGTGGTTTTTAGTCAGTAACAAAAACAATTGATAGCCGTTGTCTAAGTAAGTTGAACTTTACTACTTACATTTGATAAGTGCTATATTAAGCGACATAATAATTTTTTGCATAACAATAATGAACGCTAAGCGAGCCGATGTTTTTGTGAGATGTCTTTGTCAAGAGGAATGCAAGGTCAAAGGAATGATATTTAAAAAAAATTATGCTACTTATAGTATCATTGCCAAACATCGTGAAACAGATATACTAAAAAGTGTAATTGGGTAAACAAAATACTTTGAAACACATTAGGTATCAATTTAATGTCTGAAAATAATGTTTTTTTATCAATTTTCTGTAGGTATTGTATAGGTTTATATTCATTCACAGTGTGAATCTTATTTTTACTTTTAATAGATATAATAATGAAAATGCACTACCTACTTCAAATTTTTTGCAATTATTTAAACTAAGAAAAAAATTTAAACATCTCTAAAGAAATTGTAATTGACATGTAGGTAACGTTGTTATTTATGAAGATATATGGGGGGCCACCAGCAACTACATGATTCGCAAAAAAAGTAAAGATATAAAGGCTCTTTTTATTATCATGCGGGTTTCTAACCGCGTGCGTGTATTACCCGCATGTGAAAATTAATTCCCTGCAGTTTGCGTGTGTATCTATGAAATAATAGGATGTAAGTGACATGCGTGATCCGGACTAGGACCGCATGCAGACACAAAACCGCGTGATAGGAAAAAGTCCCAAAATCATACTTATCATTCAATAAAACTCAACAACTACATTATAAATATGTGTATTTATTCACATGTTAAGTACAAAATAATTTAAGTAAAGAATAGTAACATAATCAAGTCAGTATAAAAAGAGTTGAGGAGAGATTCTTTATAACGAATCTGTGTTTAGGTCAATGAGGATTCAAATAAAAAGAAAATAGTAAGTACATAACATGACCAATATTTCATGCAAATGAATTTATAATACTAACACTACTAACTATTAAATAAAGTAAAAACAAACTTGCAAATGCGGATGGGCTGTGATATCCAATTTTAGTTAACAATTTACAATGTAAGCAAGTCCCCTAAATACTCTAAATTTAGTAAAGCATTCGGTGGACAAAGACTAAGGAGCAATATCGTAATGTCTTTTTATATTTCAGTTTCACTCATGCAATTCCATAATTTCTTGGTCTACCGAAAGCTGTGAATCTAATACGTGCAGGCTACACGAGGCGTCTACAAAATTTACATTCATATAAATTCTCGCCTCATACGAAAATACTGAAATACTCACTCGTCCTCCCAGGGACAAATGTCGTTCCGCTGCTTTCGCTCGCTGACGTCGACTCTCCCGCCGCGCTTAACAATATTGGAATCGGAGCTCGGCGCCGGGACGTCCTCGCGGGACTCCCGCCGCGCCGCGTCGGATTCGGACGCCGACCTGCAGTCCGGTGACACTCGCTGCGCGGGGACCGAAGGCACTTTGTCTACGTTGTCGTCGTCCACCCCGACGTCCTCGCACACGGCCAGCGGCGCCGCGCGCGCGCTCGGCTCCGACGCCGACGACGGCCGCACCGACACCGGGCTGCCCGTCGAGTCCGTCGCGTCGTCGGGCCGCGTCGCCTCCCGCGAGCCGTCGGCGGCGTCGCCGGGCTCCTCGCTCGACACCGGCTCCGCCTCCCCCGTTATCGACGATTCCCGGGACGGCGCCCGGCGCGTCGACTCTCGATCCTCCGACGCCGCCCCCGTTTTCGTCGAGGCCCCCTCCTCGGGCTCGTCCCGCTCGTCCGGCTCGAGCGTCACGAGCACCTCCACCCGCGGGGTTTCACCTCGCAGCTCGTCCGAGCGGAGCGGCGTGGCGGGCGCCTCGGTGGGCGTCGCGTCCGCGGAGGCGAAAACGGACGACGGCTCGTCGGACTGCGGCAGGGAGCGGCGGTCGTCGGGCGAGTCGTCGTCGGGTGCGGAGCTGACGCTTATGGTCGGCGTGGGGTGCGTGGGGTGCGTGGGGTGCGCGGCGGGCGCGGCGGCGGCGGGCGGCGCGCGCGGCGTGCGCGGCGGCGACGCGAGCGGCGCGAGGTGGCGCGGCTCCACGGCGGACAGGCGGCGCAGCGGCGGCGGCGCGCCGCGCAGCCCGCCGTCCAGCGTGCTCTGCTGCGGCAGGCGGCGCCGCTCCGCGCTCACCATGGCCGCGCTCACGTCGGACGACGAACTCCCCGAGTCGGCGGTCGAGTCCTGCCGCCGCCGAGCTCCGTACCCGCTCTCCCGAGACGAGCACTCCCACGGCAAAATATCTGCCGTGTCGTCCTCGAGAGGATCCCTGAAAAAAAAGTCGAATAGATTCTTCCTGTTTCTATACCGCACCCTAAATGAAGAAGCTTTGCTCCAATGTAATATAATTATAATTTGCTGAGCTGACAAAATCATGCTTGGTGCGGATGTCGTACCGTATATCGGCGAGGTTGGACTGCGAGTGCGAGTGCGGCGGCGGGTCCTGCGCGCGCGGCGGCTGCACGGCGCACAGCGCCAGCTCGTGCGCGGAGCCGGACAGCGAGCGGTCGGAGCCGCGCCGCCGCGTCAGCGCTGCGCTGCTCGAGCTCGGCTTCTTCTTTACCTGCCCACCGAAGTTGAAGAACCTGGAGACAGAGATCGGTTCCATGATATTATGATTTTTTATATAATATACCTACGTAATGTTTCACGGCAAGCTTCAAAAACTTTCAACAATTAATTTATTCGTACTAATTAGAATCTTAAGTACGAATAAGATAAGGTTCGAAAAAAATAGTATGAAGTATCTTGGAATAAAATATTTTAATTCAGATATTTCTGATTTAGCGATCAAACGTAATTTTACATGTGTAGAAACCTTAGGAGACGTGTTGGTAAAATTATACTTTCGCTATTGTTTATCCAAAACATTAACAGTTACAATAAGTCATTATTACTTGGCCTTCTTCTGCGAGACGCTCCTGCCCTCGGAGAGCAGCCGCTGGAAGTGATCGGAGCGCACGAAGCGCGGATAGCAGTCCTTCTTGAGCAGCAGCCCGTACACGTGGTCCGCGGCGTGGTCGAGCGCGTACCGCGAGCCGCTGCGCATGCCCTCCGCCACGCGCTCCGCCGTCGCGCCGTCGATGTTGATCTCGCACGGCGCGCCCGGCTTCAGGAACTCTCTGGCGGTTGCTCACTTTTTAGCTATCTCATTTTATAATAACATAGAAATAGCAGACGAGCATGTAGTCCACCTGGTGTTAAGTGGCTACTGTCGCCCATGGACATCTGTAATCTACCCCAAATAAGATTAGTTTCCTACTTGAAGTCGGGCACAGTTGCGCTACTACCGCTGAGGACTAAGCTGGAACGCCTCGGGAAAGTATGTCTCCCTTAGGACACCCTTCAAACCAAAACAGAGCAGCGCCTAACACTGCACTTTTCCTTAATTTTATTAAATTTTGACTTCACAGGGAGCCAAAGCAGCTTTCACCTCAAACATAGTTATACATTTAGCAGTAAAATACTAAGATATCTTGGAATATTCCAACACTCACTCATAAATATTCTCAAGTTTCCTCGGTATTTGCTTGGTGCTACTTCGTCTGAGGTCCATGACAGCTAGCCAGAAGCGGATGTTCTCGTGCGAGTACTCCTTGCGCAGGAAGCTGGTGAACTCCTGCAGACCCGTGGGGTCCGACACCAGCTCCTCAATGGACACTGCCCAGCGCTGGACTCGCTTCTCACTCGGCGTGTCCACGCTAAAAGATATGAAGGACTGACGGTAATTTTACTTGAATATTCAGCGGACTACTCTGTGGACTGTAGTGGATCTTTTAATCTATCCTTTAAACCTTAGGCTACACCTATATATCAATGAACTATCTTTATTTTCACCAAAACACCACATGATGAGATAACGATCACTAGACAACTTTTGGTTTATGGAATATACCTCCTAGCGCTTGATATTACCATTTTATGTATTCATTTAAGACTAAATAATTTAAGTGATGGTCTACTTAAATTATTTAGTCTTAAGCAGAAAATACATGTTATTGTCATTCAAAACTTTTACAAATTTCATATTTACGGAAAATATCCTTGTTAAATTTTGTATTATAAGTACAGTACGTTGAAGTTGAACAAGGGACTACATAATTATCTAGAATCTACCGAATAGGAACAAACTAAAAAATCACAACGTAACTATAACTCACATAGGGCTGTTGATCTGCCAGTAGGTGGTGTCGTCACTGATCCAAGGGTTTGAGGGCTGGGGCGGCGTGAACATCGCATCGTATGCGGCGAAGGTCTCCGAGTACGCCACGAGGGCGTCCAGGGCAATCGAAGTCTTCACTCGCGTTCGGTCCAAGCTCGCTTTTAGGTGTTCGATCTGTTGGAAAAATTAAACTAAAGTGACGACCCTACAAACTGGACTACATGGTCGTTTAGCACTATTGTTAAGTAGATTAGTTGTTTAGGAATTTCGCGGCGTTTCACCTCCCTAGCAAGCACTTTGCGGCGCTTGGGGCGTAAATGACGTGCGCGCACGAGTATGGGGTACTTGTCTAGCTCTGGATATGCACAGATATAAGAAAGTCAGGTTGCATAATAGGTTGTAACATTTTTATTAATAATATAGATGTAGTAAGAATGTGGTGCGCACGCATGGGCGCCGGGTTAGTTGTTGAGCGAAGGCTAAGTATTAACTTTATCTAGCCTGACCTCCCTAACGAGTATAGTGGGTTGTGCGTACGCGCCGCCACAGGGCAGGTAGCCAGGTATGTATGAAGACTTGGTAGTTTAGTCCGCGCCAAACTTCTAGTCTGCTCTGAAGTTGTTGCGCGCAGATATAGTCAGAGAGCCAATGTGGTCGAACACAACTACAAGCATATACTCCGTAGCAACAGCGAGAGCGAGCAGCGGACGGGTGCCCGGGGGGACCCGCGGTGTCTTCGTTCCGCTGATATCTACAATATTCAGAGCGGACTAGAAGTTTGGCACGGGCTCCAACATCGTTTAGCCTCACCTCCCTAGCGAGCTGGTGCACGGTGCGTCGCTTGGGTCGCGGGTGGCGCGCGCGCACGGGCACGGGGCAGTGGTCGAGCGCGCTGGGCACGCCGGGCGGCGGCCGCGCCACGCGCCAGTACGCTCGCTCCTGGCTGTCGCTCACTACCTTGTCTCCCTTCTTCCGCTCCTTAGATAACCGCACCTGGACACGCATTGCACTAATACAGATCGTTCCGGCTGAAGCTGATGACACTACTGGCATGCAATGCAAACTGATAGAAAGACGTTACGCGGTTTATCCACCGCCACTGTCGCCGAGCCCATAATTAATGGCGCCGAAGTAGCATACATACATTTACTATAGCCGCTTGTCCACGGCACGTCCGTCAACCGAGCACGGTCATCCCGGCCGCCGATATTTCGAGTGGATCGGCGTGACCGCTAGATCGGCACCGAGATTTTGACGGGCCGATGTGCCGGCAATATAAAACATATTGAAACTTGTACATACACTGCCGTCACACGCGTGACAGCTGGAACAAAATAAACTGTCGATATTGGTCGCGGTGGACAAACTATCGCCGTCACGTCATATTAAAATCGGCCCAAAACAATCTCGTTCTCGGTATCGGCTCGACGGTGGCGGTGGACAAACGGCCTTAATCTTTTAAACGAAGCCTTCTTTAAATACTTAAATACTCAGTTCAGATTTTATTAGAAAATCTCATTCTCTTCAATATAGGTAAGACACTTTCATTGCAAATACGTCATTATCAACCGCAAAGTTTGATAAGAAATCCACTAATAAAATTGTATATGATTGTTGTTGTTGTTGAAATGTGAATAATTAATATTTTTCTTACCATTCAAAAAACGACGAACTACTTTGCTATTTGTTTGTAATGGAAGATAATTCATATGCTGAAACGGTACTATAAAAACGGTTACAATTCTTTACAAAAAATGAGTGTAAGTTGATAATAAACCGTCAAATACGTACTAATCTCACTTGTTCCTCCGCTTGCATCGTAATGAAGTCCCATTTAGAGGTAAGGGTTTTCTTCAGATTAGCGAGTGCTTCCTGTTCGTACTCCTCCAAGGCATGGCGCTGCTTGTTCCTCAAGGTGCGCTTCACGAGGTAGATCGCGTACTCCACATTGTCCGGGCCCATGGTGGGCGCGCTCGACCCGCTGCCCGCCACTCGCGGCCCCTGCCACGGCCAGTAGTACGGAGTCTGGAGAGGAGATAAGAACTGGGTACATATCTTGACTGTTACAACTTAGAGAGCGTGTTGTATTTAGGTCGAGGTACGTTTTAATAGTTTGCAGTCTATGAAAGAATGAATAACATATTTATACGCCCGTTATTAATAAATAATCATTATATATAAACAATGGATAGATTGATAATTGGGCGATAGTCATTAGAAGATCGATATTTACATTTATCAATATTATTGTCTCTGACCCAAAGACAGATAGAAACATGATACTTCAAAACACTGTTAAAATCATGTATTTCAAAATACTAATACAATATAATAAAAACATAATGTTATCGAATCTTAATTAATTTAAAAGAACAAAACTGATTAATCTAGATAACGATAATGACCTGACCCTTACTTGAAATCTATAAAGAGAAGAATCATCCTTTAACACAAGGTTTTTCGAATCGTTGACAGGAAAGAAGTAACCGTATTGACAGAGTTGGTTTGCTAAGTTTAATGCTTCAGCTGAAACAAAGATAAAAATATAAAAAGTCTACATTCACTAAATTATCAAAAATATATCAGAAATAGGCAGTACACAGATAGAAATATACACAGGAAATAAAATATACAGGTAACTTAAGATTAAAAATAGATAAGGTTTTAGATGGTAGAGCAGGAAACGAAACAAATGTAAAGAAATAGAGAGTCAGCATCTCAAAAGATCTAACAGCCATGAATTTTAAGTCTCATGGTAATTAAAAGCGAGATCATAATTTCCTATCCAGAATAGTGTCAACCTACTTTGCCTACGTTTTCGAATGGGGAATCAGTTAAATTGAAACCAGAAAGATACGATCTTAAAATTTTCAAATATTAGGTCGAAACCCGAAAAAGCAATATATTCGCCTACACCACACACTAACAACTAAGTTCAACATTTTTAAATTGATATTGATAAATAGTTGATTTGGTATCTACTCGTATTGACTATCTAAGTGGTCAGGTTTTTATTTTTCTTTTAATTAAGTATTTCTACCATGCCTCCAACTCTTGTGTGCCCATCGGCTCCAGCAATTTTTACGACGGCTCTGTAACGAAGCTATCGAATTTAAGATAATTCGATAGATCGATCGATTTCGAATTTAATTAAAGATTCTCGTTGATTTTCCTAACATCTACAAAATATACTGAGTAAGTAATCGATAATGGTGAAAATGAGAGCATTTACGAAGTTTCTTTAGTAGTCCAGTTGAGATAAGATTGAAATGGGCATAAATTACGTTTTCACATCATTAACGAGACCGTCAAAACAAGATTGCTCCTTGTAGTCCTTCTTCTTCTTGTTTCAAGATTGTAGTCCTTTGTACTACATTTCTTTTTAATGCTCTATTTCTTTGTTATGTCTCTGTGTACACAAATTTGTAAATAAATAAATAAGATTTGGCACGACTCTGTTGATACGCGATCCCCATTCATCACGCCTTCTTGGTTACTTGCATTCATAATTCCACAATTCTTAATTAACTATAACGTACGTTGCACTCTCCTGATGTTTAATGTTTAATTCAATTAATTGGGGGCCTTCAATTCTGATGGGTAATTTAATATTACAGGGAGATGTTTGATATTTACGAAATTACTACTGAGTTTAGGACTGAGAAACAGGCAGATTTGGCACCCAACGACTTGTTAAACGATATAAGATCGAACTATCCTTTGTTTGTCTATCCCACGTTACATGAATAGGATCTTAAACTATAAAGTTTAATAATTCAATTGCTTGCTTTGACTTACAATTACCGGCTTCATGTAGACCGAAACGTCCCATAATCCACTCCACAAGATCATAACCTGCAAGTTAATTAATACAAATAATTTAAACAAGCTAATTACATTTAAACATAAGTAAATATATAACAAAAGTATTTTTGTCTTTACAGTACAATTTTCATAACACAATTCAATTGAGCTCCTCAGCGGTAGCGGCGCATCTGTGGCTGACCTCACTAGGAATATCTAATCTTATCTGGGGTTGATTACAGGTGTCCATGAGAGGCAGTAACCAGGTACTACCACTGCGTGCTCGTCTGCTACTCCTATATTATAAAAAAATAGATGTGCTTGCAACCACTTTTTATTACACCACAAATAAGATAGTCTAGGTATATATAAGACATTGTACCGTAGAACTATGGAGCATTAAATCATAATCGTCTAAAACCTAAATCGTGCAGGGGCGTTGAACGTCCGCCATAGAAAGTTAATAAATGTGTTCGCTATTGATTTTACAATTAGACGCCTAAGACGGAGCCGCCGCATAGCATTGAACCGGCGTTACATTTAATATGGAAGTAGAGCTCTGTATACCGAATAATTTGGGGAGTATAGTTGAAAGACTTGATTTTACTTTTTTTGGTTTTGATTTTGAAACCCATGATGATATGTTGCTGTAATTGATGACAATGAGAAGCTAATGATAATTTAATAACCTAAACAACCTTCCTGAAACTGAAACATTCCTGAAATCTTTACCGATCTTATCTTGCATACTGTGAAGTCTACCAATGTGGACTTGGCCAGTGCGGTGGACTAGGGCCAAATGCTCTTAAGCCTTATATGTTAAGGCCTTTAATGGCGGCCCGTGCCCAAAAGTTGCACAGTAATGGGCTTTCTATGGTGATTACGAATGAGTAATTCATTAATATGTTTAATCGCCTGAAGGTAGTTTATTTAATGCGGCCTAAAGTACGATAGACGTTATTTAAAGACCTAATAGTATACATAGGTCGCCAATTTTCTAGATTATTTACAGGGAATTGTTACCGACGGACGCTTTACTAGTAGATAATTGATACAAATTGTGGAAAAGAATGCATTGATTACTGACATATTTTTTAAAATATTGGAGTACTCCTCCTCGGTTCGTTTTGCATGGACGGTCTTGCCACGGACGTGCAAGATGTGGAATGAACTTCCTCCGGAGACGGTGCTGGAGCGATACGTCGTGGGGCTCTTCAAAATAGGTGCAAAAAGAGCTCTCTTCCAAAGCCGGTGACGCATTGGCATATAAAAAGTACCACTGGAGTTTGCAGTCCATCTGATGGTAAGTGGTCCTTGCCGCCCAAGGACATATGTGCCCAACTTTATATGGCACAGGATTACCTCAAGATCATTTGTAAATGATATTATTATGTCAGTCATCCACACTTTTCAAACAAAAAGCAATACTTCTTCACAATAGAAATAAGAACGAAGCATTCTCCTTTCGATAAGCCCGCACGGAATGTATTTAACTGTACGTATTATTTAAATACAGGCCAATCGACAAAGTTAATTGGACTTTAAATACTACCGCTCAAAGGGGTCAGAGGATGAATAAAATTGATTGATTCATTGGATCCAATTAACGCACTTACCACCTACCAATCTGGACGTAAGTTTAATCCGTTTGACTCGAAGTAATCCGGATTAAAATACAATATAGAAACGTGGTATTAATTTTATTTGGGCAGCAATTATCTTTTATTTTAGTTATAGGTTTAACGAGGTATTATTTTATTTTTATTGATAAAATTTAAGGTATTACTTTGGTACTATTTCAGTAGTAAGTAGAATTAATAACAAAGAAATATACCTATATAAAGATATTATGATCTGATGATATAATGGTGTCTTCTGAAAGATATATCGTATAACCAATCTCAGATAAGACTAAGTTCCATTGCTCATGGACATAGAGCCTAAGATTGACCATAGACCTAACCTAACCTAACCCGAGTTGGAATGCCCCATAAATTGTCGCCCTTACAACATCTATTAAAATTAATTTTTAGACAAAACATATTTAAAACTTATTTGTATATAAATGTATATTGCCTTACCCGCAAAAGCTGCAGGAATAACACTAAGGAAAAGTTTTTGACTTCGTACTTGCACCCCCGAAACTGGATCTTGCATTTCTTTTATTAAACTTTCCATCTGAAAAAATAGAGGTAATGAATATCATTGTAATATAAGGAACACTATTTCTTGGTAATGTTAATGGTTAAAAAAGAAAAATATGACAGACTTCGATAGCACTAAAAGATAAAAATATCCTAGTAACTGATAAAAATGTTAGTTGACTACTTAGTGTTGAAGTCGAAGCTCATATTTGACATGGTATCCAGCTAAGTATACTTCATATATTATTATAAATTTTTTAAAGAACTCTTAGACATGTAGGTTTCCTCATGATATATTCCTTTGCCGTTGTGTTGCGTTGTGTATAACATGATATAATTATTTTTTAACGCGTATAAATTTTAACCCATACCTATTATTTCATAGGTCGGCGCAAAATTAATCACCATATTTTGTTTTAGAATAACTTTTTTATTGAATAAAAACAGTGATTTTGAATAATATAAATCTTTACCGGGACCTGTAACTTTTTTTTGCCTATTATAAAATTATGATATCTGTCAAGTGTCTTCCACCAGTGTTGACACAAATTTGCACCCATTTTATCATTTTTAATAATAACAAGGTTTAAAAGTTATTCAAAAACAAAATAGGGTGATTAATTTTGTACCACCCTGTATTACCTACCTACTAGGCTTTTTTATATCGTCTCGGGACGAGGCTGGCGTTAACATCAGCGCCGGCCGACGTTGCCGGGTCGCGAATGTAATGCTAACGCTTCTCGCGACCCGGCATCGAGCGTCCAGAGGAACGCCGCGGAGTTTTAGTCGGTAAGAGTCCGACATACCTACTAGGTAACCTATTTAATAAATAGGTACGTTACACACCCACAGTAAAAAAAAAGGCGGTAAAAGTCCCACATAACCCCTCGTCGCTGCCACGGCACCGGGTACCTTTTGAAGGTTTCCCCCTCGAGAAGAAGAAAAAAAAAAAAATAAATAAAAGGTACGTTACACATACTAAGTACCCACAAACATAGTAAATAATATATTTTTTAATTGTAACTATAATACGAAACATCGTTAGTAACAAATTATTTAAATAACATCTTGTTTCTTGCAAATTGATGTTCAATTAGAGAATAATCCGTTAATTGGCTTTCCCAGTTAATCTGCGAAGCAAAAAACATTTAAAATATTCAATGAATTCGTTTACATCAGCAATTATGTAGTTAATGATTGCAAAATTGGTATATTATACCATTTATAATTGGTACCGGAATATGTAATGCACGGTAAAATTTCTTTTGAAGTTTTTCAAAGTAATATGTAACAAGTCTGTCTGTTCTAAAAGTGTCGGTAATATTAATGTAATCACTATACATTTGTCCACCTAATAACATGTTGAGATCTTCGATAATAACACATTTTTATACACATTAATTACATAAGCATCATCATCATCATCAACACATTACTGCCACTGGGCACGAGTCTCCTCTTAGAACGGGAAGGACAAGGCCATACTCCACCGCGCTGCCAAGTGTAAATAGGTAGACTGAAATGTTTTTTTCTAATCTCTGTGATGTATAGATACTTTCTCGCGATCTTATAGTAGTTGATTACGTGCACGGAAGGCCACCAGAAAAGAGTTAACACAATTTTATTATTTGTTTTGTATATTTTTAAATAATATCTTAGTATGTAATGTTATAATGGCAGATACATATCTCGGACGGACAGACAGACATCGGTCTCTCAGGTCCCTCTCATGTCCAGTTTTTACCCTTTGCTTACGGAACCCTAACACGATCATTCCGTTCATTAATATTTAATGAGTCTTTAAGAATAGAGCTAATCATATTATATTATATCTGATTTTGCATATAGGTACGTATGAAGAGAGTTACGACACCATTGTTCATAAACGCAATTAGGACGTCTTATTAGGCGTCTGTTATTACAGTGACGTTAGCAATCCGTTTCGGTCATCTATTATTAAACACATCAGAATAATATATTATATAGTTTTTATTAGAGATTTTTGTAGCCTATTATAATTTGAAATTAGCACATGAGCATTTAATCCACCTTAAAAGCGCGTCATCAAGTCAACCGTTCTCAATTCAAGAATTGAAAATTTCTACGAGGCGGAGTTGTCAAATGTCGGTTTTTTGATTTAAACAAAACATTAGATATATTGTTTATTAATAATAGACGTAAGTTTCTCTCCCTTACCAAACTCTCCAAACCAGAACTTAGCACGGCTTGAGACTGCTTATTGGTGCTAGTTAAACTAAGTGTGGTGGTGAAACTTTTTGAATCGAATCATACAGGGTTAAGGATTCCATCTTAATAAGTAAGGAGAGTACGTAAATGTGAAATAAAACAACGCGAGGAAACACAAAAAAGTGTGTGATGTCTACCAATTTCACTTAGACAACGTGATGCACTATGGTTTAGAGATAGAAACGCATGCCGAGCAGAATCCTAATACGAGACAAGACAATAAAGTTGACGACGGAAGTAGGTAACAAATTCACAAGTACAAAAAAGCTTTTGTAGAGGCGTTTACCGTGGAGAGTATGTCAAGAGGGAGTCAAGATACCATGCTACTCTCAATCTATAAATATGTCAAGAGCAGGTGATCTTACATCGCACGGAAGATCCCTACTTGTAAAATTTATAATCCGTTGTGTAGTAGCTATCGTATCGATGTATAAAATACGTGGTATGCTTTGTGAGGTGATCTAAATGATGAATATAAATCTATGTCCTGAGTCTGGGTATTTGTGCACTTGACATAAGTTGACATTGAAGAAGTAGGAAACTAGTATGTAGTCCCCCTTTTTTATTTTATTTTTTTGTTTACGAGGGGAAACCTTCAAAAGGTACCCGGCGGCGTGGGAGCGACACAGGGTTATGTGGGATTTTTACCGCACTAAAACCCCGAAGGTGACCGTCTTCGGCGCTGCGTAGAGGGCTCCGGGATCGTCAAAGGAACGCAACCGGAGTCCTCTTAGCGCGTTGCTCCGTCGGGCTCTGCCCAGGTGAGCTTGACGCTCGCCACACCATCTGGTGCGTACGACGGTATGCGACCACACATACCGCTGCCCTTCCCGGGGTCGCTTACCGGGCGGTTCGAGCTCCCACTCTTGCCACCCGCAACCCCGGAAGCCCCCTTTTAGTCGCCTCTTACGACAGGCTGGGGATACCGTTGCCCTATTCTGGTCCCGAAACTACAGGGACAAGTATGTAGTCCCCTTGTCGATGATGGATACATGAAATCAACGTTAGAGAGGATAAGAGAGTACTGAGTACTGAGGCCGGCCAGAGATGCGCTGCTACCCCTGAGGTCTCAATTGAAACGCCTCGTATAAGTATTATAAATAATATACGCTTTCTACACTCACAGCCCCACACTAGGATTCTCTGTATCGTGGATGCCATGGATACACACAAAGACGAATACACCAACACCCAGACCCAGAACGATATCTAAATTCATCAATCAGATATCTGTCTGGGCGGGAATCGAACCTAGAGCACTTTGCGCGTTAACCAGCATGGTGACCGCTCCGCCACAAGGGTCGTCAGGATGTTTCTCTTGCTACATCCTTCAAACCAGAACACAGCAGCACCAAACAATGTTGTTATAAGGCAGAAACAAGTACGGCGGTGATACTTTCAGAGTTGAACCACGAAGGGTTCTACCACTAAAGAAATCACTGTATTTTAGTGTCGGGTCCTTTACTGTCTCACTGCGGGCAAGGCTATATCTACACCTATTTTTGATCAAAAACTTTGAGGTTTGTAGTTTTCCCCATGATGATTTCAAATTTAATAAGTGATAAATAATTTCTAACTTCTAATACTAACTCAACCAGCGGCACGTGCCTATATGAACCCTGGACCCAATGTAACGGGCCAAAATTACCACTAGGCTACTTGCCCCTACGAGCGTACAAAACGTTGTTTATTATTTTTATAATAGCCGTATCAGGGCCGGAGCCCATCGATCGACATTGTGGTATGCTCATAATAGTTTCATAGGAATTTTCATTTAATCACAGAGGCTCATAGTTATCTCGATACTCTGAGATTGTATATATGAAATACATTGAATATGGTAGAACCCTTTGTGGTTCGACTCTGGAAGCACCATCGCTACATCTATTTCTGCCATATAACAGTAGTATTAGACCGCAGCATCTATTTCTGCCTTATAACAACTTAAACGTTACTGTGTTTTGATTTGAAGAGTGTGATAAGAAAGGCTTTCCAACAAAACACGAGGCTTTCCAACTTAGTTCTCAGGAGTAACGTAGCAACGCACTCATGACCGACCTCGTATAAGACTATTCAGGGTTGATTACAGATGTCTAGTGCACCATCAGGTGGACTGAACGTTCATTTGTTTCTTGTATATTGTAAGCTATTACGCGGCTGTTTTGCTTCAGTGCTGGTTGCCATTACATCATTATAGTGTGCACCTAAGAGAACTTTGCAAGCGATTATGCAACGATCGATAGAAACGACATAATATTTAGGTAGCTAGTAATAACACACCGCAGTAGCCAATGGCTACGTTGATTTTTCAAATTATGTACGTCTTAAAAACTAACCCTTGCCTTTTTAGCCGACTGCGGAGGGTAATTTCGAGCGTATGTATGTCTCATTCTTTGGCACACCCTTTAGGGTAAAAGTACCCAAAAGGTAAAAACGGAACCCTATTACTAAGACTTCGCTGTCTGTCCGTCTGTCACAGGGCTATAGAGCGAGTTCGACTCGTACTTGGCGAATTATTTTTCTTTCGAGGGAGAACCTTCAAAAGGTACCCGGTGCCGTGGGAGTGATCTTATATTACGGGGTTATGTGGGATCTTTGGCACACCCTCCAGTCCAACGAGCTTAACGGATTTTAACTTATAAGTTGTCGTTAGATTCGCCTAAATTGTGGGAGTGATATAGGTAATATTTAGCAATCGGTTTTTTAATAAATATTAGTAATAGCAATACAATAATTGGGAAGCTTTAATAACACATATATTTGTTAGCATGGTATAGTATAAAATCTGTCCGATACTAAAGAGCGATACAACAGATTCACTCGGCACTATGTATCTAGCTATTATTTATGCTAAAGAAGCACATAGTTATAATGTACGGCCTAGGGGCAACTCTACATACTCTACATACTCTACACTTGACACGATTTCCCCTTTCAGCGATACGCACTGAAACGTGAGCAAGAACTTTCTGAACATGTTTTGAGTTTACTATGTCAAGTAGAGACCATGTTGAATATTATATTTTGTTACGTAACTCACGATAGGGTTTGATTTCTTTGTTGATTTTGATCTGAGGCGAAACTGAGGTAGTGGAATCATTTATAAGAACTGGTGCTAGATTGATCATAACACAAAGCATCTGTACGCACTGATTTTTGTACTGTTTTGTGATTTACATAAATTTTAAGTAATTAGAAAATAATTAGTCTAGCCGTAGGTTTTGGAAAGCTTCTGGTGTTTTAAAACCTCATTTTTTCATTATATGAGTACCTATGTAATGAATAATTTAGAAGAATCTAGGCACACGTGTAAATGTACTTAAAATTATTCAAATCTCTTATCATTATACGTAGGTCACTTAACAATACGTACGTGTGTAAGTAAATTAATATTTTCTCTTAAATGTAACATCCTAATAAAATACTATTTATACACTCCACTACGAAGAAAATACTGGGCCAGTTACGTAAGCGAGGCTGGCATACATTGATTACGTTTAGGCCTTTACTTGGCGGCATATTCCTATCGATTTTCCATTTGCCAAGGCGGCGGTACCTCTAAGTGTGACTGCGTTGTTGTCGGATTGAGCCGATTTGTCCCTGGGGACGGAACTCGAAGGCTAAGGTGACGTCACGGGCACGATCGATAGCGGCTGGGCGGGTCACATCTCGTAATCCTGGTGCCTCCCTGGCCACACCGCTCGTGCCATATTAATTACGACCAAGGATTTTTTGCTCGGATGCCAATCGCTGCATTTCACAGATTTTATCGAGTAAACCTTATTTTTTTTACAAATACCTGACTCCAACTAAAAAGAACAGATAATCTTCAAACAGTTGAACGGAGTTTTTTAAGCAAAGTTAAGAAAGCATCTAGATTAAGCCATTTGTCAAACAAAAAATCAAAATCGCTTCTTCACTACCCTTACTATGAGTTTTACCAATCAGTTCTGATACAGTCCTCTGTGGGCGCTGATTGTAAATGTATGGGTAAATACGTAAACAAATACAAAAACCTCATACTAGTGCTACTGTTTATGAACTATGATTCCACAGTCAAACACTCAGATATATAAATTCATTCATTCATTCATTAAACTTATGACATATCCCGTACATCCCATCACATTACAAAATCATCAATCATCCAAAAGTTTTCTCAACATGTTACCTCATCTTACAAGTTCCAAAAGTTTTTGGAATGGTTACGTAACCTACAACGCCTACTAGAACGCATATGACGGGTGGCGTGGGGTTGGCCGTACAATGAGCCACACAATGAGCGCACGGCGCTGTATTTCAGATCCTTTTGACTCCATTTCACTCAACGAATTCGCATTAATTTGAATAATTAAACAAGGAACCAGCCCGAATCAAAATTTAATCTTTTAGATGATTCATGGTCAAGCGTAACGGTGTAAACGATACAGGAATTGTATCACCTTAATATGGAAATAACTAATGGAAATTAGCATAAAAAACTCAGTGCTTAATTAGGATATAATTTTACTACTAATTTCAGACGAATTCAACAACACCTCATGTGTCAAAAATCCTTCCAACCTTTGGGTTGAAATACATGCCAAAAAATAGTACATACATACATATAGTAAATACATACAATCGAAAATATTCGCAATCGAGTAAAACATAGATATCATAATAATTAAAGTTCAGCATGAATATTAAATACTGGCTGACTGAATTCCTCTCGTGTAGAAAAAAATAAAAATATCAATAACGATGTTTTTCATTTGGCAAATGAAAAGTTTTCATTACTTTTCTTGCTCCACTTTTGGGATTTGAAACAAGAAAGTTCTAATTGCGCCAATTTTCCCCCAGCGCTATGCACCCGCCATTACAATATTAAAATTCTAAATGGTGCCAAGTTCATTTGGCCGCGAAACGTGGAATGCAAAACTGGAGACGTTAAAATAATGGAAATGTATAAACCTACAAGAGTAATCTGCATTTCGGTTCTATTAAATGATATTTATCACGTGGATTATACCGTATATCATTATATCGCACCTACGGTGCAATAACGTCACTTATACAACTGACGTGATTTTTCAGGAGAAGAGTTTGAAAGTTCAACATCCAATTACAATGTATAGTTATTTTTGAATAAAAAATTAAATTTATAATACTTATATTACAACTTTAATCTTTATTTTAACATAACAGCGAAAACTCAACTCATTATTATATCGGAAATATAAAAGTTTTTAAATTATTACCCCCGCAGAAGTGACGTTATGGATCTAGAAAATATTAAATCGGTCAATTGTGTCATAACAAATAAAACACATCATCGTGCATTTTCTAAAATATTTATTAAATTTAACATACTTTCTTAACTTTATTAATCAGACTTATAATGACAGACTTTTTACTACTTATTAAACTTGAACAATCGTCCCGAATCAGATCAACTAGGGGAGAACATTATCATTGCACTTACCTATTCATTAAACTTAACTATTTATTACTCTTTTTTAATCACAGTCATTGTACCCGTTTTTATATCTAACTAATTTAAAATAATAATAGGTATCAAATACAAGTCTTTTTACTTATCCTATATAAAAAAAAGTTTATTCTTAACGTAGCATCATAGGCTTTGTAAAAGATAAATAAGAAATAAATGTTAAATTAAATTATTATAAAAGCTTGCATAGTATCTTGGCACAAGGTTATCCTCCAATAGTTGCAGTAAATCACGCTTTTTACGCTCTGAAATTGGTATTTTGTTGTTATAAGCTGCCTTCAAATCAATTTCCTCTATTCTTCGATTGCCTCTATTGCCACGTAGTTTTTTCGGTTGAACAATAGCTTTAGCTTCCTCCCAATTGATAGTTTTGTATGTAGTTCTATATTGGTAATTTTCAGAATTTTTAGTAAATTTAATACCTTTGATATCGCCGGTCTTGATAACACAATCATTAACATTTTTTGCCATATTAAAGTTCATGTTCTCTTCAAGGGATTTCAAATCGAAGAAATCGTTAAAATTCATTTCATTTACCACAAACGGTTTACCAGTTTTTTTGGCTCCACGAATTAGGGAAATGTATTGATCGGGTACATAAATACATCCAGCATTTTTGGCTCTAGACACAGATTTTTCAATAACGGAGTGAGCTGCATCACCTTCGTTTTGCGTGTGACCTCGAATTAAGAAGTTGTGTTGAATGGAGTTAATATTTAAGCGATTCACTGCATAATAGTACATTGCAAAAACAAACCTATTTTTTTGCTGACCACAGCAATTGTCAGAATATATAACAACATCGCAGCCTGGTTTTTCAAATGCAATCTGCTCTAAGTATTTAAACACACACGATCCTATTTCAATGGCTCCTCGATTAGCCAACCCCTCATGCCAAAAATAACAGGTTGTTTCTTGTTTGTTTGCATTCGATATAGTTAAATTATAACAATTCAGTCTTGATTTGTAGTAAAATGAGCTTGATTTGCCAACAGGACATGGTAACACCGCTTGTAAGTCATAGGTGAAAACAACTGTGTTGTTTTCAGGTTCATGACATCTTTTCATATCCCTGTCTTTCTCATGTCTACTTAAGCCTTTTTCCTCTTGATGCAACTTAAAACTATCCCGTAATTTATTTTTTTCTTCTTCAGAGGCATTTTCGTATGCTTCACACTCATCGCACCGATCTTTTTTGGGTTTGAAAAATCCAATATTAAAATCTTGGTTAAAAATCCGTGAGTAAGCGTCGTAGTTCACAATAGGCTTGTTATGTTGTTTCTGAATTTTACAGTAATTTCTATGTAATTCTGCCACCGTCAAGCCCCCATCAATGTATTGTCTGCTAGTACTAGCCCTGAGATAGTGACTTTCAACCTTTGGAATTGACTCGATATGATCCTTTACTGCTTGTATAACTTCAGGTTGCAATTTACATTGTTTTCCGTGTTTTCCTCGTTGATCAGGCGGAATAAAACCATCATTCTGAGCTTTGCCATCGATAACAGTTCGTATGATCCGTTGTGTGATACCCAAAGTGTTAATTAGAAAAGTTTTACAAACGCGGATGTCCTTATTCTCATTAAGCAAGTAATATGCAGTATTTTCTTTTCTGTCGTACTTTTTGTCAGTCTTTATGCGGCGATAAGCACATTTCAAAGTTCTTGTACAAGCGTTTAAATAATCCCGTTTTCTCTCTATACTTTCCAACTTCCAGTAAGACTCAAAGATTTCTATCCTCTTTTGTTCAGTAAACTTAGCAGCACAAGACAAACGACATTTGGAGGTACATGTAGGTCCCATTGTTTTACCTTGATTAAGTTTTTTGCTCTTTACTGAGATATACGCTTGACCAGAGTTTTTCAATTGCTTGGCAACATTTTTTTTCCAGGTTTTTGGATTACGCGTACGCTTTCTGCCTCTCGGCTTAGTGATAGATTGCGCTGGTTGCTCGTGTATAAGATTCTCGTTATAAGAAATATTGTTTTCTACAGAAGTATCACTAGAGCTACTACTAGAGCTACTGCTGGAACTGCTACTGGAGCTACTGGTTGAAGACGATCTTGAACGTGGGCCAGGCCTGTATTCATCTCCTGAATCTGTGCCGGAAAAATCGGCCGTTTGAACGTCATCACCCTTTTCTTCATTCATTTCATTAGCCGCAAATAAAAAAGACGGAGAGTTACCTTGCTTCTCTAAATAATAATCATCCTGCTCTGAGATTGTGGGGTGGGGTTGTGGAGTTGTGGGGTCATCTAGTATGGATGGTGATACTTGAACCTCGGAATCCGTATTACGACACAATATACTTTTTGGTTCTGAACATGGTAACCTTGTAGAGTTGGCTGGGTTTTGCACTTCAATCGACTTTTCACTGCCATTTGAAAGTGCAAGCAGCACAAGATTTTTGCTACGTTGGTTCATTCTAAAAAAAAAATAACATTAAATTGATAATAAACAGGTAATAAATTATAGACTATTTTAATCAATATTGTGATTAGAATCGCCGCATTAAAATTAATCATGTCGGAACAAATCATCATCATAAAAAAAAACAAATAAATATTTTTAAATATTAACCAACAACATTAATCCTAAGTACCTACTATAAATACTGGAGCAATATTGTCACTCATGTTTAACTTTAAAACCATAAAATACAAAAATTGGAGAAACAATGTCATTACTTCACAAAAGTGTCATTATTGCTCCAAAAACATAAAAATAAATTGTCACAATTACCTTAGCGACGTTGTAGCTCCAAGGGGCTTCTTCTCGTGCGGGGGGCCGCGCGCAACTGACCAATGAAACGTTGTTTCTCCCAGTGCCGTCCAGACTCGCGCCAAAAACGTACGACACTAGTGCCCTCGCAATGAAACTATGCGTACTACACAAGTGACAGTAACGCACCGAGTAAAGAGGTGGATTAGAAGTATTTTCTCATACTCAGTTCAGTTTTGACAAAAAATTGCATAAGTGACGTTATTGCACCGTAGGTGCGATATGTGTACCTATTGATAGTTGATACTACAATATCTACAGTAATAATCAATTTATTTATGCTTGTGTAACATTTTATAATTCATATTTCATAAGTACCTACTATTTGTCTTTCAGGCAACATACATTTCATTTACTTTATTCATATGTAACAAAAAACCCATGTAAACAATACTAATTAGTATTTTTATCTTACTTCCAATTTTTTCCAATTAGTGTAACAATACCTATAGTTGTGTCGAAGACATTATACCTAGTATTCTATCTTAGCGAGCTGACCTGGATCTAGGAGGAAGAAAGTGAGTCATTAATGCCTACAATATGGGCTCATTTCATCTTTTGAACATGACCAAAACATTACACTTGTGGCTTATTTGTAAAAATATCTTTTCAGTATCACGTTCTTCTAATTTACACTGTATTTTATTTTAAATAATGTAAAATAGAATTTTATCCAGGATTTATACCGACGCAATCCATCTGATTAAAAGAAGTTCCTCACGGAGAATATTAATCACGATTCTCTAGATATTGTTCAGTTCCATTGTGCATTGTTTACCGTCCCGGACGCAGCAACAAAGGGTGTACCGGCCTAGCGGGGATTACACGAATAATGAAAGCAGAGAAATTATAAAAAAATATATATCTATTCGCAGTATTTAATTTTTCCCGCGATTTTACTTTTAAAACACCTTGAGGTTTTCAGTTTTTTTAACACTGCAGAAATTATGACGTAACAACGTAAGTTAAGGTAATGTAGATTCAAAACCTGAAAATATCATAACCATAGTACATAAATAATATATAATAATAAATAGTAGGTAACCTATTTGCGGGAGTAATTTTGCATAATTATATTACAGAAAACGATATTGTTGATATTTAGTCAGTTGCTTGAGCGAGTGGAAAATGGTGAGTATTGTAGTACTTTAGTTCGAATGTTTTTAACCACAGTTCTCGCATTCACCAATTTCACCATCACTATACCATAACCTACTTTTCCCTTTGTTTGTCAACCGATTATTTTCTTTTATTTTTAGGTTCCTGTTGACGAGCTTTATAAAAATCCTTCAATTTCTATAATTATTATAATCGAATTTTACGACCAGGCGAAAACTTATTCATAAAACAATTTCCTAAGATTAGTCTGTAAACAAACATGCCAAAATAAAAATATGTCTTTTTTGGATTATTTTATGCTAATTTTTGGTATTTTTTTGGTATCTCTTAACATAAATTAATATTTTATTAAATTTCATTTTGTTTTCTTTTAATATATACCGAAAATAAAACATAGGATAAATAAACTTTAGCCATTCTTATTAGGTCTTATGATGAAGGAGGCAAGACAATATATTTTCTTGTGTAGTACGTAAATGCCGTTTATAGATGATGACGTATCATCGTAATGCGAAGGCTTCAGAGAAGCATCATCGGCACGGATTAGATTGAGCGTGTAGGGTTGCCAGGTCTAAAAATAAAAATTCGCCGGATATTTTCGCTAGATATTTAGCTCAAAGTTAGCTATACCTTTCATTCATATTTTTTTTTATACTTTTAATAATTCAGCCTAAATTTTTAGGTTTCAAGACCCAAGCAAGTATCAAGCATGCACGAGAATTCGTTGCCAATTCGCACTTAACGAGCATGGAGGATTATAGTTAAAATCCTTCTTTTTGAGAGAGATTACCCGTACCCAGAATTGTGACAGTAATAGCTTGTTGATGATAAAATGTTTTTATAATCATCAATCTTGAGGTCGCTAGTTGATCAACATCATATTTCATTTGACAACTTAAATACATATATACCTTCGATCGAAAATATTGTCCTCCGCAGTTGGGTAAAATAATCTGCCTTAAAGCCTGCTAACGTGGTAGGTAACCTTAAGCGCAAGGCCGGAGGATATCAGAGCCATAGCTCCATGTTCTATGATAATACGTCGTAATTGAGGTCATCGCTTCACTTCGCTATGGCCGCGCACAAAAAGTCGATCGTCTGCTCATAAACTGCATCGTTATGGTCGGATAGCGAACTATCCGTTGGTATAACATTGTATGATGTAACATTATTGCGCCTAATAGGGTAGTGTTGTTGCAAAGTTTTGTTATTAACAATTATTTACCTAATTTGCTTGTAAGAAGGTTTAGGTAGAGACAATGGGTAGTAATATGAGACACGATAAAGATAAGAAATCTTAATCAACTACTAAATTGATGGCTTGTAACTAATATAACGGTGAAGGAAAACATCGTGAGGAAACCTACATATCTGAGAGATTTATAAAAAAAAATCTCAAAGGAATGTGAAGTCTACCAATACGCACTTGGCCAGCGCGGTGGACTATGGCCTAATCCTTCTCATTATGAGAGGAGACCCGTGCCCAGCAGTGGGACAGTAATGGGTTGATGATGATGATGATGAACTAATATAAATAAATGTTATTATGAATTTGGTAGGTAGGTACTGATTTTTAAGATCTAAAGATGAATAAACCTAAGTTGTTGGACTTTTTTGTCAATCGTTTTATAAAGTTGAAACAATATACGTAGGTAGATAAAACATAGTGCTGTTAATGACCAAGTAAGAGCTCAGATCGGTATGTACATAATAAAATGATTAGGTATACCTATGTTATTTTTAAAAATATTGTGTAATTGAATATGCAATCTAATATTTTTGTTAAATAAATAAACACTTGAATGAAAACCCAATAATAGCTAAATAGCTAATAGCTAAAACTTAAAAAAAATAGAATAAAAATATAATCTTGTCTATGGTTGCTTATTCAATCTGTATATTGTTAGTTGTTACTGTCAAATAATAAAAAAAAAATAGCGTACCTTATCGAATGCCAGGGGTCGGTGGCGCGGCACGTCCGCGAGTTCCATGGCGTCGGCGGGGCGGGGCGGGGCGAGCGGGCGCGGGGGGTGCGCGCGCGCCGCTATCCGACCTCCATGGGCGTCTGCCGCAGGGGCCGCATGCCGCTCGCGCCCGCGCTGCGCCCCCGACACCTGCGATCGCCCTGTTAGATCAGTACACCACTACGCAGTAACATACAGCGTAACATCTTGTACGTCACGCGAATTGCATTGATTACGCGGTCAGAGAGCCCGGTATTAAAACGTTCTTCAATTTGTTCAGATCAAATCTACTTTTATATTATACAATAACAAATTGGAGATTACGTTGCATTTTGCATCTACCTACGTTTAATGTTAACGTTTAATAAAATACAACCTTTTATATTAAAATATCTATTCGTCTCATTATGGCATAAAAAAGTGCATTATAAAGAAAACAATCTTTGTTGTAATAAGGCCCTGTTCAACCCTACTTAGCTGCCTCGAGCAAAATAGTCTTTGCCGCCCTTTACAAAGACAATGCCGCGGTAGTTTTGGCGCTAGGGTAGAAGTTGAATTTGCCGCCTTTCATTAGAATACGTTAAAGCTCGCGAAAAAAATCTTCGTGCTATAAACTTGAATTTGTTAAAAAATACTTAAGCAATAATTTAATAAAATAATAATAACTTTGATTTATGGCATCGATCTTCTATTTTGCCCGCATATTTACTTATTTGGAGAATTGCTCCACTTGAGTTGCTCCTAGAACGGTTCCGGGCTATAATTTTAAGAACGTAAAAATAAGTAGTAGAATATTATATATTTCACATTACGCCATTTGTATACTTGACTCTCGGATAAATCGTATGGCCGCAAATGGTGAATTAATGAGACATGTTATTTCGCCGTAAACGTAGGTATAGGCAGTTAGTAGGTTCTATACCGAATACACTCGTTTCTCACAGCCACGCAACTACATTATCTACTAAGCTGTTTAAAATTTGCATGTTATTTTAATTATTTGATAGTGCACATGGGATCGTAAACCATCATCATAACAAAAAACATTTGTGGATGATTTATAAAGTTACTATATTATAAAAGTCCATAAAATTGATCTTTGATACAGGTACTTGAAATACAAATAAACATTACTTATGCTATTAAGTCGTACATCAATAACCAATCATTTATTAAGAAGTAATTGTAATAAACTACTATACATTGGCAAATATATTTACTAGTACATGGATGCAAATAGTCATGCAGTCATTTTGCAGTTGATGAGTAATTTGAAAATATACTTAGGTATAGGTAAATAAGTACAGGATATGTATAGGTAAAATTGCAATATACCTACATACGAAAGAATAATAGTCTGGAACTGTGAACGTAGAAAGATTTATAATAATTTGTGTTTGTAAATAATAACAAACGTAAAACGTTAAACGTTAAACGTAAACGTTAAAGGTGGTGTTCTACCACCTTTATGGTTCGACTCCGGCGGCACCACCGCCACACCTATTTCTACCTAATAACAGCAGTGTTAGGCGCTGCTGTGTTCCGGTTTGAAGGGTGTGGTAAGGGAGACAGACTTTTCCGAGGCGTTCCAGCTTAGTCCTCAGGGGTAGCGGCGCATCTGTGGCCGACCTCAGGTAGGAATATCTAATCCTATCTGGGATTGATTACAGATGTCCATGGGCGGCAGTAGCCACTTACCATCAGGTGGACTGCATGCTCGTCTGCTACTCTTATATTATAAAAAAAAAAAAAATTACTACTTTATAATAAGAGTACCTATACAACGTATTCACTAACGGAGTAATTACATAGTAATGCCACATTTACTACATCTATTCATGCATGAAGTATCTTACTATCGATACAGTAATTTTGAACGACGGAATATTCCTTAGAACAGTTTAGAACGGTTGACTATTAATATTTCATGAGTAAAGTACTTTCTATTGCGCGTCAATAAACTTCTGGAAATATCTCACCTGTATGATTGATGAGTGGACATTAAAATTTATAAGTAAATCAATCGATGCATGCCACTTAAGCCTCGTCGATACGTCCCTCTAAATAAGAATGTTTGTGCAAAATTTTATGCATAAATCTGTCAATCATTGTTAGTTTTATATACCTGATAAAGTTATAATACTTCTTATAAATAATTGTTATAATACTAAAGAAGCATAAATTGGCAAATATCGATCTAGATGGTAGACTAAACATTGGATAGATTGATTATTAACAACGGGTTAAGTAGAGAAAGGCAATTAACTTTGTTTAATTTAGATGTAAAAAATATTTTGTACCTATCTTCATCAAATAAAATGTGACTGCCTCTATGTTCGTTCTAACAACTTAAATGAAACATATATTTTTTGAATAGTAAACAATAAAACTACCTTCTGGTAATAGCGCCGTTGATCCGTTACTACCTAATATGAAATATTGGCGTAGTACGTAGTAGAGTTTCCAAATTTTCTCAAGGCAACTAGATCATTGGTCTAAAAAACTTGGTATAATAAACAAAGTTATGCCAATATACCCTCAAGAAACTTTACCCAAATTAAGTAAGATTAAAAATAAAAAAGAAAACATTTTTGATAACATCGTTTCATGACATCACCAATATAAGAACACTTATACCTAAATTAGGCATTCGTCTAGCGATGAATAATTATGACGTAATAAAGAACATAACAGACTAACAAAGAAGCTTAGCTTAGCAAAAACATAAACCTTCTTTGCAGCCGTAATAAATACAAAGGAAATTAAGAACTAACTAAAGGGATTCCATAAAACCCGCTTTAAGTGGAGGCAATTAGTAGTTTACAGCGTGTTCAACCATCAAAGCGCTCTTTATTCGAACTAAAAGGGTATCTATTTCCGAGTGGCTAGCGGAGCCCAGCCATGGATTAGTTGATTTAATTATGTATACTGCAGTCGTCAGTAAGGGGAGTTGTTCATGTGTTGGATGAAGGGATATAATTATATTTAGATATGTCCCCGCGCGCAACTCTACCTTGTGCAGATTTTTATTTTTATGAGACAGGTTATTAACAAACCGTTACAGCCTGATGTGAAAAATCATTGAAGTTCTACTACTGGGCTTTATTTTCCTCTAAGAATAAGCAGAGGTTAGACATAACAACTTTACCAAGTGGATCCAGTGTTATACATAAAAATTACATAATTCAACACATTCCCCAAGATGTTAAGTGTTTTTAATGACGTAAAATAAAAATGGTTAGATGCAGTAATAGTACGTGTGTGGACTATGCTGCAGTGGCAAAAACAGATAATGTTTGCGTGCATGTTTATTTATTCCGACTAGGGATGGGCGATCGCGAAAAAAGTGAAGAAACGGAACGGAATATTCCAAATATTTCTAGCGATCCATTAATCGAAGTATCCAGTGGTAATGTTAATGAATTATTTGAATTAATATATCCTAATAATAAATAACTTTTTGTTATTTTTAGAAGTCTATATTGCAGTTTACCGCTTTCCTTCGTTGAGGTTTGTAAAAATAAGGGAACATCTAACAAAAAGCCTCATATGTAATAACATTGTTAGATACATTGTAAGATATACAGCTTTCTAACAGTTTCCGAAAATCGAAGAGTTTTTGGGTTTTCTCGATTACAATGTTTTTTAGGAAACGTTGTTACACTATAATTAGGCCATTTTTTAAGCAGTTTTAATAAATACTTCAGTAATATTTCAGTCAAAATTTTATTGTTTGTATAGGAATAGGTTATGTAACATGAGTGACACAGAATTAATATGAGTTTAAAACTATGTTTTGTGAACAGATAAAAGTGATTTTGTTCGACTATTCTATATTTGTAATTTGGGAACCGATGTGAACTATGTGGTGGAATTTAGAATTATAGTCGTAAAGATTCTAATTTTGTATTTACGCGTGTTTACCTCGCGATAGTTAAAATGTTACGCATTATATATGCGGTCATACGACCAAGGTTAAAGTTGGACAACTCTACAGATTTTAGTCATAAACTTGGTTAGAGCCTAATTTCCAATTTATATTCGATTCAGACACTAAAAAAGAGTAAGAGCACCTAAAATATGCCAGTCAAAATTACGATACATATGTTGGTTACTAATATCCCTTAGAAATAATCAATATTATAGTCCCCGCCAAACTGCTAGTCCGCTCTGAAGTTGTTGCGAGCAGGTGTAGTCATACAATTTGCTATGGCAACGCGCTTAATTTCTATATTCAGAGTGGACTAGCAGTTTTACGGGGACTATGCAATTTTCGAAATTTCGGAATTATTAACACTTTGGTGGGCAAAAATTGGTAAAGAATGGTAATTACTAACGGGCGTAAAAAGAAATGTAACACGTCAACAAGTCAACAGGGTATCTGTTGAAGGATTTCAACAAGAGAGCATACGACACATTTAAGAATCCACTCGTATAAAAATAGATAAATACTTTATGACAATTTTTAATTTTATATAAACATGGTATCACGTGTAAACAAACATTCAACGTGCTTTACGTGTAGCATTGACCATAATAAACGGAATATAATTTATTACGTCCAGTAATAAAACAGGTATTAGGTACGTGGGCGCATTCGCCATTCATTTATATAAAATTGATATAGTTTCAATATATTTCAATTCTATTTTTATGTATAGAAAGTGACAAGCAGGTACGTATACGGGTGATAAGTGGCCACTATGGCCCATCGACATTCACTAAATCGAAATTAGACAGGAGCTCTACATAAAGTTACATTCGAATTTGTAGTCCTGAACTAACCTGAAATGTCTGAAGTAGAATATAGCAGTGTATACAGCTGCTAAAAGACGTAATTGTAGTACCTTTGAGTTAATTTACATCTTGACATAGAGCGTGTTAGACACGTGCTATGCCAGGCAAAATAGTATTCTTAAGACAATATTTAATAACGTAATTATATCTACCTTAATACAATTGCGCAGACACTGACTGTGCCTGTTAAAATATTTTACAGAAAAAAAGTTTTTACCTGACAGGGCCCGTGCCTGAAGGTTGAATGTCTATTCTCTGTAGAACCTACTGAGAACTCTACTACAACTAAATACAATTTAACTTTAACTAAAATATTGTAACACTTAACGTATCTAAATGTTAGTAAACTCCTAATTTCTAGGTTAATCTAAAGATACGTTTACATACGTACATAAATAATATATATTTATGATACCTTGATAAGCCATGCTGATGAGTTCACAAATTCATCTACCGATGTCATTGATATCAGTTTTATCTGAAAAATTAATGCATCAAAAACAACTATACAAAGAATCGATATACTTAAATGTGATATAATAAATATTCTTTCATTCAATCATACGTTGTATTGCTCGTAATCAGTGATCCTCTTATTTTAAAAGATTTAACTTCAATAAAATAGCTTTTGCCATATGTCCCAAACATGTTTTCCTTTTGTCAGAATTTATATTGTGACAGCTCTCCATTCATTCATAATAAATATCACAAACGTTGTCAGTTGTTTCTGTTTGTAAACAAACAAAATATTGGACCAACATCGAGCTTGCAACGAATTGATTTTGCAAAGGCATGAAGTATAAACAGTAGAGTGCAACCTAAAAGATTCTAAAACAAAGAGGCACAATAAAATAGACTAACCTCATCCGATTAATGAGTAAATCATGTGTGGCACACGTTTTGCGTCATCGTGATAGACTCCATTGATTCGATTGGGAGAGCGCGCGCGGCCGTCAGAGTCAGGCGAGCACTACGCGACCAGCCGGCCTCTGCATTCGACACATTATTATCCAGAGGACGCTCCCGCGTTCGACAAATTGGTATTATTTAACGAGCGACAGCCACGCACCGACTCGCAATATCTTCTGATAAAATAGATAACGGCGCTCTGCCAAAATCTCTTCTAATGTCGTAAATTTTAGAGGCATGGGGAATTTTGGGCTTAAGCACCTTAAGATAATTGAGATAAGTGGGCTACGACACGCTCGAGGGACGCCTTGAATGGATAATAAACAGCCGTTTAACCTTGCTCCTCTCGCACGTACGTAATAATTAATTAAGCAGATAACTGCCGCGCCGTAACCACTTGAATACTACTAAATAAATAAACACATTAAAATTTCGACAAGCGAATGTTTTAAGTGTACATTTTAACGGTAATATTTTTCTGTGAATCAGTAAAAAATATCGCGTGTTAGCAATATTATGTGCGATTGTCTATATAAGCAATAGTTGCAAACATTAACGCATGAAGATGGTAAAACCACACCTTTCAAAGCGGAAAACACAACAGCGCTTAACATGTGGTAAATTTACATTACATTGTCGAATTTACATTGGTCGATAGGTAAAAATGCCATTATGCAATATGCATTACATTAATTGTAAATCTAGACATAACGGACATAGGAAACATTAATAAAATAAATATTTAAAAATATGTCGGTATTATAAGAAGTTATATTTTGTTGTTGTTGTTCAAATATTTATGCCTACATTGGCCTTAAAATAAACCACATCCTTAAACCGACCTAAAAAGTTTTTATGTAATGGTAAAAAACGTTTGCGGATTTCCGGTGCTCATGTGGTAACATTTTTTGGCGTTGCGTACTTGTGCATGTTTAAATCTTATGTAATTTCGTGTGATCAAATATGTCTATACAGGGTGAATTTTTAAAACGGGCCTTCAGGGCCAAATCCGAAACTATAAGGATTAGCGAAAAATGCTGAAAGGAGTTACGAGGCCGATTTTGATAAAAACTAAAACTGCGTCATTACTTTTTTAAAATAACTTTTTCCCTAGCCGGGAATCGAACGAGTTCATTTTGAAAAAAAATGCACCCTCTATATTATTCCACTATCTGATAGTGTTGCTTATAAGGATCAAAATCTGGAAAGTAATGATAAATGACAAACTAAAGGAAAAGCCTCAATTTTAAGAAAATACATATTTTTTCATATTAATTTGGCAGTTAAGTTCCCGCCATTTATTAATAAAACATTTCGTGTATTTTTAGTATTTTTTTTAGCTCAATGTTTCTAATCATTCGAAATGGACGTTATTTTCCGAATAATTTATATTTTTATGTCCGACTTAGCTAAGGTTATTTTTAGGACCATTATAATAGATTTACTTGCTATGGGCGGAGTTTCGTTTAATACAGATGTAAAGTTGACAATTTGTGAGAATTTCTTTTTAGAGTCAAATCCGAGTGATTACTAAAAAAAGACATATAGAAAATCATATTTAACGTTGAAACGAAGTTGTAAACAACAAACAATAAGAATTTACTATTTAATCAGTTATCTATTTTCATTAAAAAATAAATCCTAAAAACGGCGGTAACTTATTTGCCAAACAATTACTTTCTTATACTAAGCCGTATGTCATAGTCATAACATCGAATAATTAGTTGATTAACCAACAAATTCTTCAATGGTATGACTTATGTCTGTTTCTAAAGAATTATACATAAATCATTTGTTATGTATAATCCTTAAGAATTAGTATGCCAATGTATGGAAAAATACGTATTTTCTTCAAAATTTTCCTTTTCCTTTAATTTGTCACATAATATTTCTTCCCAGAATTTGATCCTTATAAGCGACACTATCAGATAGTGGAATAATATAGAGGTGTATTTTTTTTCAAAATGAACTCGTTCGATTCCCGGCTAAGGAAAAAAATATTTTAATAAACTAATGATGCAGTTTTAGTTTTTATCAAAATCGGCCTCGTAACTCCTTTCAGCATTTTTCGATAATCCTTATAGTTTCGGATTTGGCCCTGAAGGCCCGTTTTAAAAATTCACCCTGTATATCAGTGATTATTGAAGTTAAGAAAAATAATTGATTATATTAAATACGGTGGTTAGTAATTTTCTAGCATGTGACTTGACATATTTTACTATCGAACTGTTTGACAAGTTTATTTAAACATTATTACTATTATTTAATTATTGCCTCTATTTCAGCATTCGACGTTAACCACAGGTCTGGTCTCAGAGTAAGAGGGGCTTAGGTTAGGTTAGGTTAGGTCCAGAAAAATCCTCCACGGAATCCTCATCTGCGTCTCCTAAGGTCTGTCTTTCACTCGCTATTCGATAAGCGATAATGATTAACGGAATGCCAATAGGTATTACGTAAATATCTACTTGTAGTTGGAGAGCCCAAGAGAGCATTTCGGGAGGGTCTCGAGCACGGCAAATTAAGATATGGGAGATACCTTACACCCTATAAAGTATCATAAATGAGTTTTCTATGTCGGGGGGTTGCACAGGGGACCCCGTCAGATTAGTAAAAAAAAAACAATCATTGGACATGCTCGAGCGCGGTCAATTTTCTTTTTAATATAAAGGAAATAATGCTAGAAAACGGGAAACATTATAATCTGCCGATTACCATACGTCGAAGTAGTGATAAAAATGACATTAAAAAAACACCCTGTATTATTATCTATGCTATCTGATAGTGTAACTTATTAGCATGAATCCCCGGGAAGTAATGATGTATCACAAACTAAAGGAAAAGGCTAATTTTTAGGGAAATACATTCTCATACCTTTTTTTCATATCGTCAGAATAAGAAAACCCCCCGCTGAATCGAAAAATATCATATAACCTTTTCTTCATTCTAACGTCTTATCTAGACAATCGTATAGGTCCTAATGACGCTCGAGTTTGTATGCATTTAGCATCGTGGGCTCCCCTACTATTATAAGAAAACAATAATCACTTGTTTCAGAAGAAGCTTTAAATGCTTGACAGTTTTTCACAATATTGGAAAAAATATGTGAAAACTAACAATTCACTCTTGGTCAACGTTGGTAGTATATCTTTTACATTGCCCACTTATGGAACAGCACTCTAAAATAGTAACAAAAACAAGTGCCTGTAGATATACTTTATTGGATTCCATTTAAATTTAATGTTGCCGCCTACATTTCAATAGGCGCAAATCTTAACTCTGCGCGGCGGTAGAGTCGCTGTTAAAACTAATCAGAAACTTATAAATAATATTAATATCTGTGCTTTGTTATAATATTACTGCCATTATATAAGCCCTTTAGGCAAACTTAACTTTTTTCCGTAAATATATAAAATATAAAACATTTTTTACAAAGAAGATTCATTTTCAGTACCTATCAGAGATATCATTTGACATCAATATAAAGTTTAGCTTTATTATTATAGAATAAACATTTATTATTATAGAAGAAAATTATTATAAAAATCGGTGCCTACCTAACCGAATAAAAAATTGCATTTATGGAAATATGTTAGAAGTAAATTTCAAATTATGATTTTTCCGCACATGGAAATTAAATTCCTGCTCACAGCGCATACACACAGGAAAATAAAATTGAGAACATAATGCCAAAAAAATCAGTTCTATAGATAAAAATGGATTAGAAGTCACCCTTGGATCTTGGATATCCTTAAAAACCAAACTACCACCTACCTCGTTTCTTAAGCCGCCACATAGAGACAGACTCCTTATAAGGCAGACGTCTCTACCCATGGACGATGAAACTCTACGTGTCTCGCGCTAAGTCGATATGAGTCAATTAGCACCCGGCACGCCTCGACCTCTGTGCGCCTCTACGACGAATTCAAAGCGAACCTCTCCGTACTTGATTCAATGTGGATTTATAAATAGAATGAAAATATTTACTTAACGCATTAGCCTCATGAAATCTGGATGTGATTGTTAGATTATTTCATTTGTTACCGCAGATTTTTCAGATACTACCAATTTTATAATTTGATATTGCTTGTCAAACGATGGTTAGGATTTTTTAGTGTACCAAAAAGAGGTACTGATATGTAATTCAATTACTTTTAATAAGTTACAAAAATCCTTTTGTATTATTATAAACAATTCTCACATAGAGAGCATGGCTGGAATAATACAATCATATTAAAATTAATGTTTTTTTGTTTCCTATACTTTTCTTAGCCATTAATTCGGTTTCCATTGTACCTTGGTACTTTAGTTAAAGTAATTATTACCACCACAGATTAGTACGTAAATTATTATGATCTCATATTATCACATAACCCGCAAGTCTTTTTACGCATAACTGAAATCTCGGAATCTACGCGCATTGTTGCGCTATTTTTTATACAATGGTGTAAATTAGTACTAAAAAGTACTGCTTATGTAAATTCATTTTTTGAGGGAGTATAATAGAGAAAGTTTCCATGAAAAATCGTTGCTCATGGGTCAGTGGTTATACGCACTACAGTATCTACCTATTAGATATGTCCCGGTCAAAAAGTTAACGTTAAATAACTTTGGAAGACGATTTAAAAGTACCGAGTTAGATGAATGGTGGGACAAAAGGTTTATTATAACTGTTTACTTATAAAAAAAATATATGAAAAAAAATGAAGGTTGGTGTTGCTTTTTTACAACTAAATCAGGGATACTCGGGTAGATGTTGCTACTAAGCTGTAATCTCAAATCAGATTATACTTGTAATCTGTTTCTGTATTTGTTTTTTTGTATAAAAAAGAGTAGAGAATGCCTTTTCACATAGGTATGTGGTTGAAAAAAGAAGTAAAGCGGCAATTTTGCATTTAATGAGCGATTTATGTAATGTCCAGAGATGACACCGCGGACCCCCATACATATACTCGCGGACCACAGGTTGGGAAACGCGGGTAGAGGGAATCCTGACGTGAGCTATGACTTAGAATGTAGAAGGCCTTAATTTAGCGCCACTTTACTATTTTTATGAATATTTTCTAATTAGCAATCTAAGACACTTTAAGGACAAAAATCAGATTTGGCCTTCATGTCTAACCGCAACGTCGTATTCTCGTATCTATAAGAATCAATACTTTCCCGTTCCAGCTTGAGGGCAGTGACCACCCTAATACAATGAGAACCTTTTCTTGGATCATATTTTAGTTTATTCTGATATTTTTTATATAGGTTAGTCGGTATGACTTAAATTAATCAGGCATATTACGATAGTGTCACTTTCCTTTCCATTTTCACACAATATTTTAAGAATAACTTAACGATCAACTTGTTTTACTCACAAACCTTTTGACCTTGACAAACTCCACTAAGTTCTCAGTGGGTAATAAATAAATCTGTTAAAGAAAGTAGTGCAGGTTTTGATTTTGTCGATAGTCTATAATAGCTTAAATTATTATTTATATAGGTAAGGTAGATGTATAATTTCTATAATATGTATTAACTTGTGAATTTTTGTCCATTTATTGTTGGTACATATAGATAAATAAAAAACTACGTAAACAACGGTGCACAGAATAATAGTAGCATACAATAATTAGTGCCTACTTATGTAAATGTTTAAACTACATAATATTTTTGAATAAATATCAACATAAAAATATAGGTAAGCGACATCTACATAAGTATTAAAATGCATGCTTTACATATACACAACTATAGTACTACCAAGATAATGAGTTCGTGAAAGCTGCCCGGCTGTGAGAACGACATTGAGGTTGGAAATTTGAAAACCTCAGCGCACGTTATGTAACGTCTCGAACGTCTGCTCAAGAATTCGGAACGTTTCATAAATTAAGCGGCGCATCAACCGTGTATTAACAATTTGAATAAAGTGACAATTAGACGTGTAAACAGACTAACCAATAGAGCATGAGAACAGTCGAGTGCCGAACACACGTTCGGTGTTGTTGTCACTGGTGGTGAGAAACCAACGACGCAGCGTCCAGCTACTTAGTCGGGGAATGTTGACGGCGTGCGATATCCCGAATGTAGAATCGTCCGAGTGTGACACGAGAGAGCGTGGGCGTGGGGTCTGCGGGCGCGGTCTGCGGTCAGCGGGCGCGGCGCGGCGCGGCCATGGCGCGCGGCAGCGGGCGACTCGCGCACTGCCGGCCGCGGGCCGCCCGGCTCCGCGCCCGGGCCCGCGCACGCGCGTACCACTCGGATTGATCAGCCGGATTCTTGATTGCGATGAAATTTATGATAGCACGCGGATCTATATCGACGAGATCCCGCGAACAATTACTCCGGGTTGATACCGAGATTTCACCGATGGATGTCGGTAGCTTTGCATTCATCTGTCACCACTATATCGACATATGAACCTCCTAAACATAAACACTATAATTATTTCATATAATTTAAAGGGTTCTACAGTAATCTACAGCTAGAAGCAAGATCGTTCAGTTTTTGCCATAACAGTAGATACGTAGGTACTATGTAGATAGACCGTCATCTTCAACCCTTGGCATGGTAAGCATAATTTAAACTGTATTGATTTCTTTGTTACTTATATACCTACTTGCTCAAACAAATAAAACACACTATAAGAGCACTTTAACAATAGTCTATGAAGGGTATACAATAAAACCAATGGAGGTACCTACTTACATAATGTTTTTTACTTTAGCGAGCTACGAATTTAAATATGTTAAAGACAATCAATAGGTAAACGGGTGAGCGACCGTGGCTACGAGCTACGAGAGCGCTACGGCGGCGGGGGCGTGTTGATCAACCTCGTATCCACACGAGACACTGGGAAACATAGACAAACTAAACGGATAGAGTCCAACTAAAAGTTATAACAAATTACATCTATATACAACCGCAGTCAATAAACATTAAGTACGATCTATGCAGAACAATTATTTTCTGCGGCGAATCTTCGATCGCATGAAACGATAACTTTTTGCATTCTATTTTAGTTCTTCATCTTTACTCTGAAACAATATACAAATTAGATACGCATCTTTCGGTCATAAGTCCACCAGAAGCATTCGCTATAATCACGTTATATAAGTAGGTACCTACATGATATATACTAGTGGTACCTAAGTATTGATTTCTCTAGGTCAAAGGACTCGGAGTCTCGACCGAGACAAACACATTCGTGATTGGGTGACTCCTGATTCTTACCGCCTGGGTATCTTTTAAGTCTGCGAAAATAAAGTACTCATATAAAACTCGTTAAGTAGCAAAATGATGTGTGGCGGCATATGGAAAGTTATATGACTTACCTTTCAGTAGTGTTAAGCAAGGCGGTCATTAATTTCTTTAAGTTAATTGGCAGCAAAAAAGACTGGGAAACACCTGGAGATTACTAGAAATACTCGTAATATTGATTGAATTCATGGCTTTTGTGTGACCAACGAATGTTTTATTCCCGACTGTATTTGTATTGTAGATATAGGTCTGTAGTTTTATTTAAGACTACTTAAAGTTAAATTTCTTGCCTAATTATGGGAAATTCGTTTAGGTTACTTATATGAGGTGTTCCACTTACCTCAGATGGCCACTTAGGTACCATCAGGTGGAGCTTCACGCAAGTATAATAAGAATTCATCACTTTTTAACCGACCTCCCAAAGGAAGAGAGGTTATTTATTCGACACATATTTTTTTAAATCAAAACTAAGTAGCGCTTAACACTGCTGTTTTATGGCAAAAAGGCTTCGAACACCAAAAAGGGTGTGAAAATGGGATCTTTGAAATTGAACCAAGTTTTCTTGTTTCTATCACCATTATTAAGAAATCTCCTTTTATATCATCTTATATATAAAATTCTCGTGTCACAATCTTAGTTACCGTACTCCTCCGAAACGGCTCTACCGATTTTCACCAAATTTTATATACATATTCAGTAGGTCTGAGAATCGGCTACCTACTATTTAATTTTCATACCCCTAAGTGATAAAGGTTGTTCACCCTTAAAAAAATATTATTTATATAGCAACACAACGTTTGCCGGGTCAGCTAGTATTCTATAGGTGTGTATTTATTGGGAATATACAAGATTCAATGACACAAATATCTGGGCAATAACGTGGCCGAATGCTCTTACATGAAACGGTTAAATTAAAATTCTACGCATCACTGCACTTTCCAATAAGCGATATTAAAAGCGTTTAATATGTTGTATCTCTATAAAATAGACACCTATGGATTTTACACCACACAAGTTAATGTTGAAACAATATTTCTTAATTTAGAGGTAAAAGTTGAAAGATACAAATCGTCACTCAAGGAAAATGCGTTATGCTCCTTCCATGTGATTTTTTTTCTTTCTCTGCCTCTTTCTATTATATTATAAAAGTGTGTGCGTGCTGTACAAGTATGTTCGAGCTGACGAGCATCGTACGCGGCCGTTTAGATAACCTCTACTCAACGCTTGAGAGTTTTTTAGAGAGATTACTAGCTGCAATTTTGCAATGAAGGCATTTCTTTGCTGACGGGGGTGCCCCGACCATAAACGTAGGTACATATAGGTAAGGTAAGTAGGTATATTTTTGTTTTTTTTTTATTATATAGGAGTAGCAGACGAGCATGCAGTCCACCTGATGGTAAGTGGCTCCTGCCGCCCATGGACATCTGTAATCAACCCCAGATAGAATAGATATTCCTACCTGAGGTCGGCCACAGATGCGCCGCTACCCCTGAGGGCTAAGCTGGAACGCCTCGGAAAAGTATGTCTCCTTTACCACACCCTACAAAACGGAAAACAGCAGCGCGTAACACTGCTGTTATTAGGCAGAAATAGGTGCGGTGGTGACACCGGAGTCGAACCACAAAGGGTTCTACCACCCTCAAAAAACAATAATGTATGTACAATTTTTGTAGACCAGGATAAATACCAGGATAAAAATGTTAAAAACGTATTTTATATACAAAATGGCTTTCAGCACGTACCTCGATGCATCCATATTTCCCTAGCGCTTCCGCATGCATAATACTTCCCTGGGGATCATGTGTTTTTCTCCGACGTGTAGGCAGAGGTAAACATCTTATACGTTAATATAGGCGAGTGTAACCGTTTCAAATTTACGCCGTAACACTCTTATCTTCTAATACCTTTAAACAATTATTGTAAGTAGGTATAGGTACCTACTGCCTATACATAATTGGTTCTCGGAAACAGTTCCAACGATTTTCATGAAATTTAGGGTGCAGGTGCTTTTCGTAATTACACCCAACGTATTGTGGGCTAATTTTGTTCATAAAACTAACGGTGTAGGTAAAGTTGCTTCCTGTTAAGCTGAAAGGAGACGTCACGCGACAGTTGTTTTGCGATCAACAACAACCACGTTAATTTGATCGATGTTTTTTTCGTTCAATTATAAAATGAATGATATATAGGCTACAGGGTACTTTTTATACATATAATTTCTAGAGGTTTGGCATCGCATCTGTGTTTAGCTTCAGGTAGAATCCCTGTTCTATATTGATCTATCTATACTAATATTATAAAGAGGAAAACTTTGTTTGTTTGTTTGATTGTAATGAATAGGCTAAAAATCTACTGGACCGATTATAAACATTCTTTCACCACTCGAAAGCTACATTATCCACGATTAACGTAGGCTATATTTTATATGATATATATTTCATAAATAGATTTTGAGGTGGTACAAAGTTTGCTGGGTCAGCTAGTTGGTTATAAATGTCCATGGGCGACATTAACCAATTATCGTCTGATGGACTCATTCAATTTAATTTTGAAACAACTGAACATTAAACATATTATTTATTATCAGCAACTGAAACTATTGTTTTATTCTAGATTTTATGTATTTATTAAATTATAAAACATTTAATGTAAAGAAGAAGAGTAAAGTTAAAGCCGTAAACTTGCCTATAATTTTGTGGCAGCAAAAGCCTGTAAAACAGAAATAGGCGATGGCACGCGACGCCGCAGTTTCGCAAGCATCGACCACTTATTTGATCAATAGGCACAAGCAATTTACTTCTATACTTAGAAACAAACTTCCCTACATCGTAGCGAAAAAATCTTTATAACCAAATTTTTACATCCTGCTATTTCTGCAACATCGAACCGCGAAAGGTAAAAGAGCGAAGAACTATAAAATTCTTATTTAATGGTTAACATACGTAGCGTCTTAGATAATTAAAGCGTAGTGGCCAAATCTACAAAGTTAAGCAACGTTGTGCGCGGTGGGGAGTTAAATAGATTTGGGTAACCGCTAGTGATTAAAATTTTATGGAGCTTCCATGCTTCGAGGGGCACGTTAAACCGTCTATCTCGATAGTAATCATTTAACACTCATTAAACCTGGAGACCTTATGAACGTTCTTAAAACAACCGATACGGGATAGCTACCAACCACACCCCTTACGTCTATCTGTATTAAAACAATGTGGTAGAACATGTTCTAGGCTTCCTCCTTGTCCCTGTTCCTGGACCGTAATAGGGCTATGTAGGAGGCGACTAAAAGCCGCCGACTAAGAACCGCTCGGCCAGCGACTCCGGGATGGACGGCGGTACGTGTGGTTGCATACCGTCGTGCACACAGGACGGTGTGGGGAGCATCATGCTCACTTAGGGGGAGCCCGACGGGGCAACGCGCTAAGAGGGTTCCAGTTGCGTCCCGTTGGAAATTCCGGAGTCCTCTACGCAGTGCCGAGGACGGCCACCGGGGGGTTTTGGTGCGGTAAGTCCCGCATAACCCTGTGCTCCCAGGGCACCGGGCATCTTTTAAGGTTTCCCCCTTGTTAACAAAAAAAAAAAGGCTTCCTGTTGTTGGCCCTCCCAAAACTCCTGGCCTCGCAGTGTGACACAAAATTGGCTGTTGCCAAAAAATTCAGCATAAACCTAGGATAGTGCCGTACATCGTCTTCCCTCCGTTATATTTAATAGTTTATTGCCCGCGCGGTCACGCAAACTAACAGTTGCGTGTCAACCCTAACGCCCTTACTTTTCCGACGTGATTACTTTACCAGTGATTTAGCGTTTGAATAAGCCTTGCCTTAATTAAACAAGTAAAATAAGGTCGTGTAACGTGTAATTAGATTTTAACCACCTTTAAAAGTGTATGACGACTCTTTGTCCTTAGCTGTAATTATTGAAAAAATACACAAAGTTATGAAACGGATACTGTTTTTTTATTAAATCATTTATAAGTTATATAATATACATAATACATATATAAAATCAACAGTTATAACATCAACGACAGTAACATAAGAACGACACTGCTATATCAATACAATAATTACATTTTCAATGCGATTAAATAAATAACTTTAAATAAGTAAGATGCCTTACAAGCAATTATTCTTATGACAAAAAAATGTGCGAACATAGTCTCAAATAAGTACTTATAATCAAAAATGTTTACGTAAGAATATCTCAAATCGAATCCAGACAATGGAATGAACCTTATATTTTTTAATATCACATTGGACAAATTTGTACTTAAAACTATAATATAGAAAAAGAAAAATACTCGAGTTTAAGCAGATACACTTAGTTTTTAAATAATAGTAAACGAGCATGCAGTCCAACTGATGTTGAATGGTCAACGCATGCACCTGTCACCAAATCTAAATAGGATATATTAATGTCCTACTTAAAGTTGATCATGGGCTACCCTCGAATAGCATGATCTCTAATATGCATTTCAATACTATTATAATAGAATAAATGACGATAGTGCTGCCACATTATAACCACCAGAAATCCACCACCAATTCGATACACTTAGGCACGAGACTTATCAGACTTGATGAACTTATCTAGGTCAGCGTCGCTTGCCGGGTCGACTTGCGACAGCTGACGGAAGCTCTCGTCGTCCACGAAGCAGATCTCGTGGTCATCTGGGTCCGCGAGGATGATCACGCGGACTGTGGCCTTCCCGGGCGTGTCCAACGAGATCAGCGGGGTCAGGATTTTCTCCTTGGCTTCCTGGATCTTCTGGTCTATGACCGGTTGCTCTTCGAATGGGCAGGAGAACGCGATGCGCCCGTAAGCCTTCGCGTGGTTCACTGGTTCGCCTGAAACAATGAAAATATGTTGACAATTTTAATCTCTATCTAACGATGAGTGGTAACTGCAGCCAATGGGATTTTGTAATCAACAAAAATATGATAAGAGTCCCAGCTGAGGTCGGCCACATAAGCGTTGCTAAACCGGAAAGCTAACTTCACGTAGACGCCTTCATTTTGAAGTTGTACATTTTATCACAGGAAGATGTTAAAATGAACATCATAAAAGTAAGCTAATTGAACAAGAATTAATGTTATAAGACAGATGCTTCAAATTTTGTAATGAACATCGAATTATGAAGAAGCGCTTAAGTTTTAAATATTATAAATAGACATCTATTGGTATTACATGTAAAAATATTTATTTATTTATACATACATAGGCTTAAAACTAACATTACAGGTAACCCCAAGTCGTTAGTTCTCCTAATTTCAAATTATACAATTAATCCAAAAAAACAATTTCACAAATTCAATCAACTATAAAAACAATAATTCAATGTCATAATAACTATTAAATATATTAAATGGTTATTGTAAAAAAATAATCACCGAGAAATAATAAATTAATTAATTGCAATTATAATAACAATTCATTTATAACAATGTCAAACAAAAATAAAAATAAAATCAATACATAATTCCATGTCAACAATAATAAAATAAATAAGGAAATAAATTGAATATCGTTACAAGTCACAAATAGAATTAAATATAATTAAATACAATTAATTTGATGCAACACTATACGCAACCCTCGTGAACTCATTCAGTGTACAGCTAAAGATGTCAATACGGTCTGCAACCGTGTTTAGCGTGCGCAGCGCTCGCGTGAGCGGCGCCTCGCGCAGCAAGTTAGTGCGTGCGCGCGGCAACGCCAGCAGCTGTGGCCGCCGACGCTGTCCTGCTGCGTCATCCAACACACACAGCTTAATCTCTTCCAGGATGGCTGGACTTTCAATTTTCCCCCGTAATACCTTGAAGAGGTACTTGGCAAGGAAAACTTCACGCCTCGTGTCCAGTTTACTGTATCCCACCATGCCGAGCACGAACAACGTTGGATACAGAAGTGGATACCCAGGATACACACCATATAATTTTGAGTACAGGAACCGACAGAATTTGTTTTGGATGCGTTCCAGCATCGATTTGTACTTGATCTCACAAGGAGCCCATATAACCGAATTATACTCCAAGTGACTTTTTACCAAAGCTTCATACAAGGCACGCAGAGCACTAAAGTTGGTAAAGGCGCTTGATTGCCTTAATATGAAGCCAAGGTTTTTGTACGCTTTTTTGCATACTTCGGCTATATGGTCTCGGAAGTGAAGATCAGCGGTAAATCGGACGCCCAGATCCTTAACCTCTGTAACGCGCTGCAGCGGCTCACCATCGATGTGGTACAGATGGTGCCGTGGAGCGCGCGCTCGGCTGAATGATAAAACGGAGCACTTGGCCACGTTGAAGTACAGCTTGTTCTCGTGACTCCATTCCACTATCCTATCCATGTCTCGCTGTAAGCTAGCGTGGTCGGAAATATCACCCACTTCACGAAACAATTTCAGGTCGTCAGCAAATAGGAGGCATGTTGACTCATGGATCACCTCCGGCAAGTCATTGATCATAATGACAAACTGGAGGGGGCCCAAATTACTGCCTTGGCTGACGCCTGATCTTGTTAGGTACTCGTCCGAATGACATCCGCCACAGTCGACATACTGACGTCGGTCCCGCAAGTAGCTGGCGAAGAATGATAGCGTGTGTGGCGTACAGCCCACGCCGGCCAGCTTTGCGAGCAGGACGTCGCCATCGACTGTATCGAATATATTACATTACATAACATATGTTTATGTCGTTATTTTGTGATACTACTACAGGTGCACGTGAAAGTAGGTCAAAGTTAGCCGACTAGATTTCTCTAGTGAACTAACAAGCAAGAGCAATCATTTCCGCCACTTAGATATAAGGTCAAGGGAAACTTGTTACAAAATATATTCTAAAATTGGTCACAATTTAAAATTTCACTTAACTAAAACCTACCGCGAGTAATATCGTGGAAAATTCATACAAAATTTTATACTCATGTGTAACAAGATAAATAATATTAAATAACAATTTGTGTAATAAAAAAACTAGTAGTATAAGCTTATAAGGGTACTAGTCCATGTGTACTAATATTGCGGACAGGGCCGCGAAGTAAAAGTTCTTAACGCAAAACATTTTTCAACAAAATATCACGATCTATGTACAAATAGCAAAGGATATTGATATTGTTCCATGACTAGCCTTTTGTAATAAAAGAGTTGCAGATGAGCGTGCAGTGCACCTCATGGTAAGTGGCTACTGCCCATGAAAATCTGTAATTAACCCCAGATAGGATTAGATATTCCTTTTTTTTTCGAGGGGGAAACCTGCACAAGGTACCCGACGACGTGGGCGCGACGCCGGGTTATGTGGGATTTTTACCGCACTAAAACCCCCCTGGTGGCCGTCCTCAACGCTTGTTGGAGAACTCCGGGATCTCCAACGGAACACAACCGGAGCCCTCCAAGCGTGATGCCCAACGGGCTCTACCCTGGGGGAGCAGTTTTCGCTCCTCCCACACCATGTAGTGTTTACGACGGTATGCGACCACACATACCGCCGTCCTTCCCGGGGTCGTTTGCTGGACGGTTCGAGCTCCCACTCTTGCCGCCCGCAAACCCTGGAAGCCCCCTTTTAGTCGCCTCCTACGACAGGCAGGGGTTACCGTAGACCTATTCTAGTCCCGGAACTACAGGGACAAGGATTAGATATTCCTACCTGGTCGGCCACAGAATCGGCGCTACCCCTGAGGACTAAACTAGAACGCCTTGAAAAAGTATCTCTCCCTTACCACAAAGCTACTAATGGAACAATATTCTAAAGATTGTGTTCATATCAAAGGTAATATCTGAAAACAGTGGACCAATTGTAATAAACAATTATAAAAATATTTAATGTTTTGCGTACCACAAGCCGAAATCAGATATATTTATTTCTGCGTACTAGAAATTGTCAAATTTCAATTTTTGGTAGGCAAAGATTGGATAGATTCCTTATTAATAACGGGCGTAAAAGAAAACATATAAATCTGCAATCAATTCGCATTTCCCTACAAAATAAGTATTTTCCTGTTGTATGTAACAACTTGTTTTAATTTCAAGTTGTGAATAACAAAATAAGTGCACGTGCTTATTTTTAACAGTGACTCACGTATTTGCAAAGTATTCATGAGACATCTTGTGGGAATGACACGATAATAAAAACAATACATGTACCTATCTACTTACCAACGGAAAATTATTTATTTCACAACATTTTGCTTACTTTAGTCACTGCAGTGACAATGATTTCTGTAGCAAATTAACATTTATCGTAAATATATAATGGTAGAATACGTGAACATATTTTATGAGGGTTTTTAGCAAAAGTTGCGTACAGTCTAACGTTAAGAAATCATTGTCAAAATTTTCATCATAATTACAGATACCATGCTATCCTTTGTCTTAAATTCAGTTAATTGGCGTCGCGTAATGATATTCCCTTACAGAGGTACTTGCGTTTATTTATTTTGGTAAGAGGTATACCCAAAGCCGTGATGCATATTCGCTCTAATGGGTGAACATAATAATTTATGTGACTGACTTCATATTAAATTAGGATATTGATCACAGGTGTAATATATCTGCAACCCTTTAAGACTAAGTTGGTCCAAAAGTATATTTTAATTTACTTCACAATATTTCGTGTTCGTGATATTTGACGACTAATATCGTTAATTCTTTGTAAGACCCGCCTTTAATCGAAATGTTTAATCTGAAACTTCGGATACATACGAGTACATATTCTTTGCGAAGCGCTGCTCATGCAACAACGCGTTTATCTGACCGCCCCTCAAATCTCCATTCTCGACAGTAAGAAGCATACATAAATATTATTCTATTTATTTGCAAACGTCAGTCATTTAGACATAGATGTTTATCTGAATAGGAATTGACAATACCGGCCTATCAGTAGCAGTGGCAATGCCTGATAACAGATTGAAGGTCCTATGATCATCTGCGAGTACAGCCTGATGCGCCGATACATGGAGTATCTAATCTCCACCGTGTGAGCTGAGCGTGTCGTTGAACGTGTATACGATAACGAGATCATGTTACTGATACGTAAACAGGATCTGTGTGTGCTAATTGAAGGAAGTATAATTATTAAAACATTTTTTAAACATATAAAATGTTTAAAATATATATCTATATGAAAAATTTAACAAGTTGTTATTTATTTATTTTGTTTGTTATTAAAACATTTTTTTAAACATATAAAATAAATAAATGTTAAAAAATGTTAAATTATGCATTTGCGAATGATATTCGTGTTGTTTTTATCGGACTGCGAATGGTAATGCTTTTTGAGCGTGTGTGTATGTCTGTCTCATTATTTACATTGCTCTACAATTCAAACAACTTTTTAAATTTTCATATATTATGCGGTGTCGTTAAATTCGTCGAAATTGTATATAGGTATATGTAGAGTTTTTGACAACGTTATCTACCTGATTCCTCGCACATTAACCAAAAACTGCGACGGTCCCAAATTGGTCTACGAAGTTAACTCTTTAAACAGTTAAAATTTAAGACGTGTTCAGAAATCTTCGAGAACTATCGCAATTAGTTATAATACTGTATCAAATTTTAATAAAGGTCTATCACCTTTACTTCTTAGTATGTTGCGAAATCAAAACACAGCCTTACAGAAACGAGATAATCTGTTTATATCAGCAATCGAGAGGTCAACCAACTTATGAAATAAAACATGATTAAATAATGCAATGATATGAGTGTCGTAGGTAAATATTATGCACGGTATCGACAATGATATTCTGTATAAATATTTTTTACTGGATTAAATAGTCATGGTATATTACTCCTGACTAACATTTGTAATAGTTTATCTTACGAAATCTACATCGTGACTAATGAATACAAAGTGATCGTAGACGGCACGGGAGTTGTCGCAACGCCTATATTTAAAAATAAACAAATGCTTTATAATGTTTGTTAAGTTGAATTTGTATGTTAAAAAAGCCTAATTCAATGAGGTTAAATGTCAGAGAGTAAAAACATTCCACTTGAATTATTAAAACATGTGGCCTAATTTGAAGGTGGTAGAACCCTTTGTGGTTCGACTCCGGCGGCACCACCGCCACACCTATTTCTACCTAATAGCAGCATGGTTAAGCGCTGCTGTGTTCCGGTTTGAAGGGTGTGGTAAGGGAGACAGACTTTTCCGAGGTGTTCCAGCTTAGTCCTCAGGGGTAGCAGCGCATCTGTGGCCGACCTCAGGTAGGAATATCTAATCCTATCTGGGGTTGATTACAGATGTCCATGGGCGGCAGTAGCCACTTATCATCAGGTGGACTGCATGCTCGTCTGCTACTCTTATATAATAAAAAAAAAAATAATAATAATAATTACCTACTATGTGATGAAATGTTAATTAGTAAATTAAAATAAAAAAATCATCTAATTACAATCAATTACGAATACAATCTTTAAAATCGACTTACCAATATCCACCAATTCGAGTTTAGCTTGATCCTCACTGAATCCTAGGACGACCGACTTATCAGTCTTCTCGAAGATCTTTAGGGATAGCAGACCATTCCAATAAGCTATCGACCTGGCCAAGTTGGAGCTAGCCAGAGAAACTTTCTGTACAGGATCTGAAATATAATATGGAATAGTTTTAAGACTTAAAAAACATGTTTTTAATAAGCTCATATTATTTTTCATATTATTCTCGAAAATCCTTTCATTTGATGCAGATATCATGAGGTTACGTAAAAATAATTAGTCCACAATGTTAGGTCATCTGCTATAAAGGTTAAAGACGTCACTAAGTGAATCATACATTGGTATTTAATTGCAAAACTGCAACCACAATTTCAGCATTATGGGATTAGTTAGTTCAAAATTCCGTTGCAAGATTTGACTTTTTTTTTATAATATAGGAGTAGCAGACAAGCATGCAGTCCACCTGATGGTAAGTGGCTACTGCCGCCCATGGACATCTGTAATCGACCCCAGATAGGATTAGATATTCCTACCTGAGGTCGGCCACAGATGCGCCGTTACCCTTGAGGACTAAGCTGGAACGCCTCGGAAAAGTATGTCTCCCTTACCACACCCTTCAAACCAGAACACAGCAGCGCTTAACACTGCTGTTATAAGGCAGAAATAGGTGTAGTGGTGGTGCCGCCGGAGTCGAACCACAAATGGTTCCACCACCTTCAATACAACTGCACACATACAACAAGGAAAATTCTGTGTTCTATGGAATATCTATTTCACTTGTACCTCTAACTCTATCATTTTTATGATCCACGTGACATGATAAGGGTGGTAATCATAGATTATGAATGATCAGATAGGCAAACACCTTATCATAAAGTACAGACACTTAATAGATTGTCTAGGGCAAATAATTATCTTTGACAAAGATACAATATACAATGTTTGCATAAATATACAGAAGTATGTAATATTAGAATATTACATAGATACAGTTTATGTAAAATTGCAAGTTTAGATTAATGACTATAGCTGAATCGTGAGAATTTTACTATTATCATTATTTTACTATTATTATCATTTGACTTAACAGTCAAATGATAATGATTCATTTAAATTATGCACATCACTTCAACAAAGCAGGTGTGTAAAAGATCAAATTAACACCTATTATACTAGACCTACTAAACTAGCACAATTTTATATGCCTAAATACAAAAAAAAAATATTTAAAATAAGATTTGTCTATAAGATTTAATATTAAAAACTCGTTCAAATGTACAAAATTGTGTCTTTTAGCATTTTTAAAACAAAAAGGAAAATCTCACCTTTATCGACAGGTTGTGGTTTATCAATAATGTAGAACTTGTAGCCACCAGGTGCCTCAACATATTTCATCCCGTTCTGTTCCTTTACTGGCCAGTTGGATGATGTAGCCCTCTTTAGGCTCTCGCTGGACTGGATGGTAAGGCCGAGGAAGTCATTCCCCTGCTCATAGTGTGTTACACCATAGTTGTATGTGAGCTCAACAACAAAGTGAGTGTCTTCTGGACCATATCCTATCATGGTTTTGCTCCATCGGTTTGCGTAAGGTCTGTGAACAAAAATAATAACCAGCAATCTGTTACGTTTGATACTGTATATAGGCAGTCTCTAGAAAGCGAAGATTTGCCATAAGCACATCTTTTGTCATTAGAACAATATACAAATATAAAATATGTTATTAAATTGTGGCTTGTGTGCATCATACACCTTGGTCGTTACTCATAGGTAGGCTCAATATATTGCAATTCATACAATTGAAACATCTTTTTTGAAAAATGCATAAATTCCCTTTTCTTCTAAGTTGCATAGCACGAGTTAGAATATACTTCTTTGCCCTACAAATTGACTTTTACATCTTAATTTATTTGTGAATTTTAGTATTTCTTTTTAAAGTATCTTTTGATATGCTATATTTTTCATATTTTTTAAAATTAATACTTAAATTTTATTACAATATAGAAAAGATATTATTATTGAGTTAGGCTTACCCATTACAAGCAGCCTCACAGCCTTCAGTGAATTCTTCATGCCTGAGTACCTAAGGAACATAACCATTACAATACTATTAGTCACAGAATCCGCTTAAGCATATTAAGACAATATAAATGAAACGTGAACAATCATTTAAGCGCTTGCTCAAACGCTACTTGACTTGCTTGTTCTAAATTATGAAACCGGCCAGTCGGCCTTGGCCATCTAGCGACTAATTACACATAACTATTGCATCTAATGGACACGAAATTAGAGGTATAATTCATTCTAACGTTTAGATCATACAAATACGTACTTGGTAATACTAATATAGCGTTACTACTCGTAAAAAATGTATAGTAGCAGACTTACCTTCATTCCTAGGATTTCTCTGTAAAATTTCGCCGTTAGCGTCCTATCAGCTACTTTGAAGACAAAATGCAGCGCTCTCCCGTTGATCATTGTGTTGATTTATTAGTGAATAAAGGAAAAATAAACAATATTTTATTTCAGTACTCGAATTAAATTCCAATTGGAATTGCAAATTTAATTCACATTTAACACAACCAAATACACCACCTTGTACGAAGAAACTGAATGAATGTCATGTGTCAATGTCAAATTGTCAATACGTCACTTGAATTGATTAACAAATTCTTTTTCCGATACTCGCGATAGCCTTAGATTCTTTCTATTCAGCCTAGATTCATAAATCGATTGTAAAGGTATATTCATACTTTTATAATAATTTAAATGGCTCATAATAGCTCAATTCAAGTCCATAAAAATAATTCAATGCTTATATTTTGAAAGTTGTTTCAATTCTAATGCATTGCAACGAAGATACTCATTTTAATAGTCATATCACGCACTTGCAATGAATGTTCGCCTACGTTGACTATTGATAAGATTACCATTGCTACGATTAGATTATATTTTAAGAGCAAAATAATTCCATGACTAAAGTACCGGCTACAGCTACGGGCGGTGCAGCGAGCGGGGTGGCGAGCGGAGCGGCGAGCGGAGGCATGCCACAGCTTGCCGCGGCGGTGACGGCGGTGGACGTATAAAAAAATGTCGCCTTCATCTTGAAACGAGTGCGTTCTTAGTTCATGATATTATTCAGTCATGAATGGGACGCACCCACTTGACCATAAAAAGAAGATAACTTAGCGAATTTCACAAATTATTTTTTTAAGTATAGGAGCGCAAGCAGGAGCGTCTTTAGCTTGTATAGCGTCCGTGTACAATGAAACCCTGGCGCCCCCTAGGCCTGACCCCTGAAATAAGTTTTGATTTCGAGTTGAAACACAATGTTCGAAAACGAAGCCGCCCATAGGGCGCTCGCGTTTGATAATTGCCGCCACCGCGCTGGATGGCCGCTTCTATCATATCATTGTTGTTAAGCCGCCCCTGAGAGCAAGTCACTTATAAATCGGTCCGTATCCATATATTTTAACTTAACGCGCGATTAAAACAAAATTATTTGTTTCAAATATATCCGCCGATGCCGCCGCTGTCGCTTACCGCTCAAGTCATGCCGCGCCGCTCGCAGCTGTGGCCAGCTTCATACATTGTCCTACATTTGTTTTTGCTGCTCAACGCTCAACGCGGTTAGTATTTTACGACAGAGGTTTTTCTATTTCTGTTATTGTGAGTAATGGGAACCCATGATATTCTGCTTGATATAATTGCGCGAAATTTACAAGCATCCTCCGCAAGCATCAAATTAAAAAAGCTTAAATGTTCCTGTTACAAAAAACGTATACGTATGTGAACACTGCTTTATTTTTTGATTAGTTTAAGAAATGCGCAGTAATTCGCCGAAATCTTACTGATTATAGCAGGATAATTATTTAGTACCAGGCTATTCTTTTTACGGATATACCGCAAGGATTTTTTTAAATTTTACAGTGCATGTACTTAAATTTGAAGTGGAAACATATAATGACCACTAAAACTGGATACAGTTTATAGGACGAGTGAGAAAGGTTTGGGCCATAGTTTCACGCCTGCCTAGGGTGATTTGTATTGTTCACACATCGTTGACAACTTTTTCAGAGAATTTTCAGTCAGATTTCCTCGCAATATTTTCCTTCATCTTTAAAGAAAACGTTATTTAATTGCTAATACGTCGAAAATTTTGAAATCAGGAAGCCATGCATCCACAGATTTGAACTACCTACTGACTTTCCACGAGCAAAAGAGAGTGCATACCAATATCATAGATTAGTAAAGATTACTCACTCCTAACTAGAAAATGTGCCCAGTTTTGAGAATTGAAATACTTGCGTAAAAAAGTTTTGCCACGTCTCCGTGCTAAAATATCCCTAAAATATTTGAAATAATTATTTATTTATTATGTAAATTCATGTAAATTACGCAGTATTAGTTATTTATTCGTAAATTTTCTCTAAAAATGTTTTTATTTGTCAAGAATTCAAAAAAAGAACTTACGATAATAAGCCATTTGTGGCTTCATTCAATTTCAAGGCGGCGAAGTATCTTTACTAATCTATGACCAATATGGACAAATTTTCCACATCTCGTCACATGATGGCGTCGAAGCTTTTTCAATATCTGATTAATATGATCATCTACCCTTGCGGGACATCTTTAACTTACTGTTTGTTATAATTAAATAACACATGCATCTCTATATCAAGTATATGTAAATGCAGATATAAGTGTATGGATCGGGAAGGACCAGGGATTTGGATACTGATTCATCTCTTATTCCCTAAAACATTTTAATATTAATAATCAAAATCCATATTCAATTCATCCACATAAAAACTACATATAATTTCATACAGAAATACGGTTAAATATATTTCTCTTAATTCTAAACTACAATCATAATTTCGTGGATAGGTCACATAATATTTTTTTTTACATTTTTGATAGTATGCAGTAAATATAGTAATCTTATACAATACAAACGTTGATAAACAGATAGACGATACGTTATACGTTTCCTATTGTTTTGCTACAGTCTGTAAATATTTAGATCTCATTTATCTGATTATTTTTTATCAGGTATTCCGTTTATTCAGGATATGGTTCGGCAAACATATCTAAATACATATTGCAGGTCTTCATAATATGTGATGAAAGTCCGTTAACGTCAAGTTAAATTGATATAGTTATAATGATATTAATGCAAAGGTATGCCACGTTTTATGTAGGTACTGCGTCATTAACACGAAACTAACTTTAATAACAATTGTTGCACATAAATAGCGAATAAAATAGTATTTTTTAAATTGAGGCTAAATAACATTGCATAATAACTTTAACATCATAATAATTATAACATTAGTGGCACATACATTTAAAGGTAAAGAATTTAAATAACATAGGTGCACAATTTTAACAATATAAATAAATAATTCATTTACATTATTGTGTAATTAGCCCCACCGTCTAGAACAATAGATACACAATAAAGCATTTCATGCGTTAAGGATTTTTAATTTAAGTATAATAAAATAATGTGTATTTCGATATAACGCTGATAATGTTAAATTGTACATTTAAACTGGGTTTTAAAAATGTATAGTACTTGGTCGTGATATCTAACATTAGTTAAGTACATATTTATTAAAAATTAAATGTCGAACGTAGGCGTAATTCGAATTGACCATCATGATAAATTATTTTTTAATATATGTAGTAACGTAACATACTATAAGATAATAAATATATAATGCATTATGTTAAAATAAATAGGCTGATTGGTTGTTTTATCACATTGTAAGCAGATAAAAAAGTTTTTATAAAAAATAAAGGCCAGGCCGCGGCCACTCGTCGCGCAACATAGTTGTAGAAACCAATCTTAATCGTAGTTCAAGTCTCTTACACTTGCAGTCTATCGGCAAAACAATTGTACGTAAATAAGTAATATTTAAAAGACATTGTAGCGATAAGCTTAAACAATACACCTACATTAAACATCTAAGTTAAGAATTTCGCTTTGTGAAATCCAGTTTTTTGTTGTTTTCTGTTCTGTTTTGGGGTTTGCTACATGTGTTTTTATTTTAATATAGCTATTTATATTATAATAGTTTTAAGCCGCACACACTAGGAGATAAATGTTGTACAACACAATGTGTCACGACGACACATGTAAAAAGTAGAGTAAAATCGCATGTATTTGCTATCATACAGATGGCATGATACGCGATCATTCCGAAGTAATCGTCTAGTGTACACGCAGCTTTATATTATATTCACTAAAGATTTTATATAGCGAAATTCTTAACAATAACCAATAAAGTACATCTATGTGAACGTACGTCAATATTCCATTTTAACACAAATATTATGTCTAACAAAGTCGTGTCAGCGTAAGCGGTGCGTAGTTCAGTTGGGTTTCTTGTCGGTGCCGTCCTTGTCTTTCTCATTTTCTTTCTCTTTCTCCTTCTCCTTCTCCTTTTCCTTCTTCTCTTGCATCTGCTGCAGGTGGGCCGGCAGAGCTTTTAATATCGCGTGGACCTAAAAATACGTCGAATTAGCATCCTGGTTATTTCTATTACTACTTACTGAACTTAAGTTGTTCCCCTATTTCAAGCCTTCAAAGTTATTCTATAGAACTCCTGTTGACAATATCAAAACAGTTCTTAGTACCTATTCTAACTGAAGGTATAATAAAAACAAATTGATTGACGAACTGCTGAACGACTTTTTACCTACTGTGACGACGGAACTTTAATTACGCACAAAGTAAATTAAATAGTTAAAAAAAAGGTAGTAAATAGTTTAGACGAATTTTCTCACAATGTTTTCTTATTATCATTAAAGCTCATTGACCTACGAGTATAAACCTAGTTAGTTTCCAATACAGAAAAGTACGTACGTACGTTCCGTACGTAGTTGTGTTCGACAACTTCAGAGCGGACTAGAAGTTTGGCGCGGGCTCTACCTAACTAAATAGCAAGCAAGTTACCTCTTCAGCGACGGCTATCAGCACGAACTCGAACTGCTGCTTGGTGGCGACGGTGCGCGCGCGCTGGTCGCGAATGTGCTCGAGCGTTAGTGTGCCCTTACGTTGCTACGGAGTATGCTTGTAGTTGTGTTCGACCGCATGGGCTCTCTAACTACACCTGCGCGTAACAACTTCAGAGCGGACTAGAAGTTTAGCGCGGACGATACCTTTTCTTTTTTTTTTTATTTTTTTTTTCGTAGGGAAACCCTTCAAGGGTTCCTCTCAGCTGCGGGGGAAGCGGAGAGGACATGCGGGACTCCTACCGGCTAAAACTCCACGGTGTTCCTCTGGAAGCCTTTTGTCGGGACCACGGGTACGCTAATAACACTCGTCCGCGATCCCGACGGCATTTGCCCGTTTGGTGCGGACGATACCTAGTTAGTGATAAAAGCAAGTTACCTCTTCAGCGACAGCCATCAGCACGAACTCGAACTGCTGCTTGGTGGCGACGGTGCGCGCGCGCTGGTCGCGGATGTGCTCGAGCGTGGCGGCGATGTCGATCTCCTTCGCGCCCTTCGCCATGCGGTTCAGCACCATGTCGATCAGGCAGTAGGTGCCCGTGCGCCCGGCTCCATCACTAACGGAAAGCAGACATTTATATTACTATTTTTTTTTATAGGAGGAGGAGAGCAGTCCACCTGATGTTAAGTGGCTACTGCCGCCCATGGACATATGCAATCGACCCCAGATAGGATTAGATATTCCTACCTGAAGTCGGCCACAGATGCGCCGTTATCCCTGAGGACTAAGCTAGAACGCCTCGGAAAAGTATGTCTCCCTTACCACACCCTTCAAACCAGTACACAGCAGCGCTCAACACTGCTGTTATGAGGCAGAAATATGTGTGGCGGTGGTGCTGCCGGAGTCGAATCACAAAGGGTTCTACCACCTTCAAACTAAGTGCTAAGTGAGCATGAAGATGATAGTTGGTAGGGAAAGTAGTAATTTATCCCTTTACACCCGAAGATTTTTTTTCGCAATTTCCGATTCAAAACGTTTATTACGGCTTTTTATATAGCTTAAGGGATCCACAAAAAATACGAAAAAAAATCCAGAGTTTATACGTAATCCAGAAATCGACCCGCACGATCGTGAGTCTCCGGTGGGAACTGTCACACTCACGATCGTGAAAATTGCAAATAAAATCAGGTTTTTATCAAAAAATATTAGAAAATTAAAACATTTTGGAGATATTTAACATCACTGTCTTTATTTTCATTAGTCTTTATAAAAAATCTGTCTTGGCAATGTAACCTAAACTACGTAATTCTATGAAAATCAACATTCTTCTTTCTTCCGTCATTGCCTCCGTCTTAAATCCAGGTCTCCAAGGCGTAGGTATTCTTGGCTAGGGAATACATCCAATGATAATGCAGATGGAGAAAACTTTTGCCATATCTATTGCAATTAAATTAAGTTTTCGACCGGTTCTTCTTAGATAATATAAATTTGTGCATCTGGTTACATATCAAGAGCCTCATAATCAAAATATTAAGAAAAATATTTCTTTGGAAACTTTAGTGGAAATGTTGGTAGGGATATGTAGACCTTTTCAAGACAGAAAACGTATTCTTTTCCAAGCTATTTTTCGATGTGTTGGACGTGAAGATGCTCGGCGGCGAGAAATTTCTAGGGATGATTTTAAAGTAGATGTGGTAGCACGTGCGATACTCTCCTCACGATCGATCGGCATCGGTTGCGTTTCGAAAAATAAGAAGCTATCACGTGGGAATTTTTTTAAAGTGAAACTCACGCTCATATCATCTCGGGTGTAAAGGGTTATATTAGTCAGTATAAAGATGGCAGTCGATTGTTGAGTGGTCACTGCCGTCCCACTAATGTGGATGTCTGTTGAGTCGCGAAAAAAATTCGAGTCGATTTTGATCACAGGTGTGTTGTTAACGCTATAAGTCTTAAAAACTTAAATGCTCAAACGACTTCCAAATTGTGCGATTCTAAACTCCAGCGTGGATTCGAGCGTTTAAATGCCAACTCGAGCATTTTACAACACTAGTTGGAACGCCTTATTTTTGACTATTATACTCGTATATAGGTACAGTTCAAATCAGAATATGATAGATTATTCGACGCTTGTAAGTCATACAAATAATCATTATAATTTAATAATTTTCATTTTAATTGTATTAAAATTTCGTTACATTCGATTCTTTGCAAAATTTTCAAGTATGATTATAAATATTATTGTTAATTTACCTGCAATGTACCACAATCGGACAAGATCTTCCTCGGTACGACTTATTCACTTTCCTGTAAATAAAAGAACAAATTAATAAATTGATTTACAAATCTTTTCCAGGATACATTGTGTTACATAATTAAACTAAAACACTACAGAACAGTTACAAAATTTAAAAAAGTGCCTAAAGTTGTGTAAAGTAAGACACACGTCAAATAATAGCTCATTTTTAAAACAAATTAAATAGTAACAAACCTTCGGAATTCCAGCAGAGCCTTGGTAGAAGACGGCACTCCATTCTCGGGCCAGGACAGGAAGTGGAACTGCGTGACGGTGCGGGTCTCGCCGGTGCGTTGGTTCTTCAGGTAGAAGCTGCGGACCAGGTAGTCGTCGCACCAGATATGTTCGCTCACAAGGTGCACCTGGATTATAAAACAATAAATATAAATGTTTCAGTCCTGTTCCCTTAAAGAATTTACAAAATTTTGTTTAGAAGATTAAAGTAAAAATCCTGAAACCACCTCAACCTTATTTTCTTGTCATGGGTTTTGTGATTTAAAGAACAACCACCTTATAAAAATTAAGAAAAGTATAATATTAATCAACTGAAATTCATAATAATCTATCTGGCCATCGAAAATAGACAATTTTACTTCGTAACTATGTGTATATTTCACCATATTTTTTTCTGTTTACTGTTTTGATAGCAAGCGACATATTTGCATGTTCACTCTTACGTTGAAAACTTTTGTATAAAAATACGTAGGATGACAAGAAAAAATGCCAGTCATAAGTGTTCTACTCTTTGTTGACTTATAGTAACAGGCAAACAAAGAAATTTGCAACTTTCTGCAGGATGAGATGGTAGCCTAGTGTTGGAATACACCCCAAACCTATATCAAAAAAAATGAGCCGTCCCGGGACGCCTGGCAGATGTGAAACATTGACATTATTTTGTAAAAGTAATATGCAGAAAAGAACATATTGTGATAGGAACTAAATATGTCATAATGATAAAATAAAATATTACGATATTTTGCCAGATAACGATGACTATTTATTGAATTCGATTGCGCATGGCGACGCGTCGCCACACCGTACACACTATTGCATATAGACTGTATATATATACCATCGTATAGCGTGCGTCGCCACGCCAGAAATCGGTTTTACGTGCGGCTATAGATGTTTCACATCAAAAATACAGGTCTATGGAATATACATACTAAATTTAACAAATGATTTCTCAACAATATTTAAGCACGGAAATGTAGGTGATGTAATTTACTTATAGTTCTCAAAAACTAACCTAACCTAACCTACCTCATAAATATGATATAGCTCGGATCCTTCTTCAGGCCAGTACCGATGGCAGAGCTGCTGCCCGTTCTCCGTGAGCCGCGTGAGCATCACCATGACCACACTACCCTGTTCCCAGACCATCTGCCAGAAGTCCGGAGCGGTGTGGGCTAGGGGACCGGCCGCCGCGATGTAGGCTGGGTTGCGAGGGTCGTGGTCAGTCTGCAAGAAGTGGAAAGAAGAAAAAAGAACATATTACAGAAGAAGAATTATTCATAAATAAGAAAATGACAAGAAAAATATATAAGAGAAGAGCAATACATTTATTCATAAATTACAAATGAACAAGAAGAAAAATATTGATGGACGAACTGGTTCCGTTCGTTATAACAGAAAAACAGAACGTATAGTCACAAAATAAAATTAGTTTTTATTTTGTGGTATAGTTAAGAAGGATAGAGCTATTTACGTATAGAGTTTAAAAAGGCTATGGTATTTGTATAATTATATATGGACTTTGTCGGTGTATTACGCAAACATTAATTATTTTGTAAAATAATGCAAAAGACACAATTTAAAAAAAGCATTATGAGCGCACAAATAAAAAAATGTAAAACTGCTAACTGTTCGGTTTTGTCAGCAATTTGACTAGGATTAAAACGTATTTTATTACCCAACTCAAATGCAATTCTGTCATGCAGAATATCATAATCATTAATCAGTGATCTCATAAATATGTACGAAATACGATAATTTAAAGTGAAACCAACATATCCGTACCAGCGTGAATAAGTTGACAAGTGGGAAATGCACAATTTTATTGCATCTACATGCAGTATTTGGTGAGAATTATTTAAATGTTTACAAGTGGCATGTGTATGGTAAAAATACCCGTTAACTTACCTATTTACTCACCATATAGGTAATTCAAACAATCTTAATGTTTAGTATGATTAAAAATATAAAAATGTGTAGTATATATACATATTTGTATAAGTTCGTCGTATATTCACGCCTGGTACCCATATATTATTCACACAAACTTACAATGGTCGACGCATTGATGTAATCAGATCCGAGATGGTTGGAGAGCGTGTTCAGAGTCACCCTGGAGTGGTCGTAGGGCAATACGTCAGCGTAGCGGTTCTTGCCGGTGTTGTCCTGCTTCAGGGCTGCGATGGTGGCGCAGGGCTCCGCTTCGTACGCGCAAAGGGCTCGCCACTCCTGCTCCAGACGGTCCTTGTTGCGGAGGTGGTCTTCCATGTATGCCTGTGAAAATGTAAAAAAATGTAATAAAAAAACGACGGACCAATAATTTTTACAAAGCCCAAAGTTACCATAGTCCTACTAGAAGACTAAGGTGGAACGCAACGTGTTTTTCTGTCATGGAATAAGAAATGGGCAAGCAGGAGCGTTTAATGACAGCAGCATATTATTTTACTACTTCTTAGTACTAAATTATTGTAGAAAGATAACTTATTACAAGTAAGTTATCTTTTACTACACACAAACAAAAACATGGCAGCAGGTAAATTGTCATTTACCATATAAGACAAAGAAAGGTGACTTTACTACTACGAAATAGTAACAACTTTAGTAACTAGACCATTAATTAGTCATATTAAAATACTCACCAAAACCATATGTCCGGTAGAAATGTCCATGTTTGTCAAAGCCGGTTCCTCGCTCCTACAAGTCATACAAGACAGCTTAGATTGAAAATATGTCCTTTTTTCTCTCTTTTCTTTGTATTCTCATGTTTGAATTTATCTTTCTATCCTTCTATTTTTTTATTTAAATTATCTTCAATATGGATGTGTATTTTGCGCCGCCTTTATATTTTCTGCACATCTTTAAGGTCGATTGTTAGAAAATGGTACTTAGCATTAAGTCCGCCTCTTGTACCCCTTTTTATTGGTCAAAAAAGTGTAATAAAAAAAATATATTTTTCAACGAATCTATAGAACTACTAGCTGACCCGGCAAACGTTGTGTTGCCATATAAATAAAAAAATGTTAAGGGTGAACAACCCTTATCACTTAGAGGTATGAAAAATAGATAGTAGCTGATTCTCAGACCTACATATGCATATAAAATTTGGTGAAAATCGGAAAAGCTGTTCCGAGGAGTACGATAACTAACATTGTGACACGAGAATTTTATCTATAGAACTATATACGTACCAAGACGAAGTACTAGATCGCGTTGACGGTGAGTTACCATCAGGTTCCCGAGAGAGGGAAGTGATACGCTGCGGAGCTTCGGTTGGGTGGGCAGACGCGGTGGTAGCCTGCTGTCCTGACCATTTACCACCAGACATTCGGGCACGACATAGTTCCTGTGAAATAGAATATTTATATTTATGTCGCATTCAATCATATTAAAATAATAATAATATTATGTGATCAAAAATATAAATAAATAATTTACGAATTCGAACATAGTGAAATAATAATGATAATAAAAAATATACATATAATATAATAAAAAATTATGATAAGGATCATTATAATTTCAATTTATTTTCTGCTTTTATCACCATTATATTTTTTAATTTTTACCAAATTAAAAAATGCTCTAAAATATACATTCTGATTTTTAAGGACTATTCAGCATACAAAAAATATATGTGAACCTAAAAATAACTTGTAGAATATGCTCAGGCATGGCATTGTCGCTATTTATTTTACAACAATGATATTAGTTAATAATTATAATCATGTTATGATTCAATTTGAATTTACCTATACTTTAGGTATGTGCTATGTATGCTACTACAACCACTACCTGATAATCCCTCGTAGCTTCAGCATCGATCTCAGCGGCCGAGGCAAGCCCTTGGAACTTCTTCGGAGATATCAGATCCCGTTTCACCAGTACACCGAAAATTATCATGCCGACAATCAGAACGGTTGTAACACCAGCAATTGATAAGAGAATTGGCATGTTTACATCGTAGTAAGTTTTCTCTTGAGGTACATCCGCGTATCGGTAAATGGGATGCTTACTCTGTAAAAACAAATTAATAAGTCATTTTTACATGTAAATTAGTGGTCAATTATGTATTGAAGCATATCCCTCGCGCTTATTCGATTCCCTTTCGTCCCTTCAACCCTTTTCGTCTTATTGTTGGAGTAGTTTTTGCCCGCGGCTTCGCCCGCGTTTAAAAGAAAATAATATGACATATAATTGATTATGATATGAAGATAATCGATTGTTTTGGTCCAAAAGATCGATTCTCCGATTAATCGATCTTAGATCGCCATCCCTAGTTCCCGTGGGATTTCCGGGATAAAAACTATCCTATGTCCTTTCTCGGGTCTCAGACTATCTTTGTACAAAATTTCATTAAAATCGGTTTAGTGGTGTAGGCATGAGAAGAGACAACCAGACAGACAGACAGACAGACAGAGTTACTTTCGGATTTATAATATTAGTAAGGATAAGCATCTGTTCCCTAAATTTATGGCTTAAAGAAATCTTCACACGTTGCTCCTTATAATTTATTGTCGATCTATGTGTCCTAGCTTTATGATTTAAACCATAGATTAGTTTCAAACAAACCATGATCCCATTCGATTGTAATTATAAGGGAAAACTAAGTACCAACGGAGTTTAATTACATTTCGGTATTTTTATAAAATAGCAATAGATAATGATACTAGCCTTATCTCCCACGCCGATTTCTTTGATTGGGGCTCCTGTCTTGGATTTCAAGACGTTTATGATTTCAACTGTAAAAAAGAATTATAACAGCTAACCAATAGGTATTGATGTATGTGATATATACCTACATATGTGGCTTTTGCAAGGATAAGAAATTTAAAAAAATAACAAAGGGTAGGTATATAATATTATATGGTATATAGGTAACTACTATTTTTAGTTAAATTACGTACTTTTTATGTGACTGAAGAAGTATAATATATGATATTGGTAAATATATATATATATATATATATATATATATATATATATATATATATATATATATATATATATATATATTTATGGATTTATTGCTATACCTACATACTTATATGGTAGGTATAGTTTGAACATAGTTTTTTAACAGTTCAAGAATACTAGTGTAATACTTATTTGATATGTTCAGCGATTATGTCAATAAAACGTTAACATTATTTTATTTAATAAACTTAGAAATGAAATGAAATATTTATTTGCGGTAATAGTGGTACAATAAGATGTTCACAATAGTTGCTAGGAATCTCACAATCAGCCATGTCATGGCATGCAAATTGTTATGGCAAGTTCTAAGTAATATTGATTATTTCTAATGTAAGCATGTATTGTTTATGAATATAATGAAATTGTATCTACTTAATCAATAAAATAATAACATGTCCTTCTAAAAATTAACAAAACAAAACATCTAATAATAACATAAATCAAACAAAATAATAGTATAATTATACATCTAATAATAACATGTCCTTAATAAATATATAACATAGTGCTGATAATGTCAAATAAATTCATGAATACTGTAAAAACACTTTTTAAGCAGCCAATCACGCACTTGCATTTTAAATTGACTTAGAGAATTACTTACCTATTTTCTCCGCTATGACTGTAGCGTTATAACCCTCCGCTTTCTCCACTTTGAATGATACTTCGGTTTGATCAACCCTGTAATGTCATTTACACAATTAAATACAAAAACAATTCACTTCATTTCATCATTCAAGTCTCATTGAATATTTTTAAACAAATAAGCGCTTTATTTTGCTGTTATTAGACGGAAGTAGTCTACACTGCGCTACAAATACAAAGGATACCAATTGAAAAAAAAAATTGTTGATAAAATGCAATGATAATTTACCGAGGGTTGGTGAAAGCTTTTTCATTCAGATTCAGCATTCTCCGAATAATATCAATAAATTCTAAGCCCTGAGCCCAGGTTAAAAGAAACCTAAAATAAAACAAATTATTTTGAAAGATTCATGTACGAACATGATAATATGAGTTCTTATATACAGTAAGGTTTATTTACATCGAGATTAAAAATTGTAGGTATTATATAGATTATAGAGAAAATATATAATATATTTATGGCTTTATGGATCATTGATGCGATATTTAGAAGAATAACGATTTCTTTACGATTTTTACTATTAACTATATTTGTATAAGTGCATGTATGTAGCTAATAACATACCTGTCCTGAAAGAGTACATATGCGTAGTTTGGATCATAATCAAAATCATTATGGTCGTGGTCAACTTTTCCTGCAATATGTCCTGATGCAGAACTGACTCCTAAAATATTATGGTCATAAATGTACCTTATTAAAAATCATTGCGACAACATAAAGGGAAATAGACATGCATATACATTTTGATCAGCGTAAAAAAATCAATGGATACATCGTCATGTCTAAATATTCTCAAGGTTTAAAAAAACGTTACAAAGTGTCTAAATGAAAGTTTCAAACTTGTAGTTTTATTAACACAAATATTTTATTTTCGTTAATGTATTCGCTATTTTTATATCCATTTACTAACAAACGTAGCAAAACATGTAGTGATAACAAAAATACAACATCAGGCGTGGATACATTTTGCAGGGAAGGGTAATAATGTAAAATAAGTTTGTAAAGGCTAGAATAAAACGAAAAAATCGGAAGAAAGAAACAACACCCATAACACAACACGCATAAATATAACGCACATAGGAAGATGCCTGGAGTTAAGAAGACTGAGAAGTCATGCACTTTGTGTTAGATTAAAACAAAATGTGCTGACTTTGGAAAACACTCAGTGCTATAAAGTAGACTAAGGAAACGTGCTAGTGCAAGAGAAATATCACGTAAATATTATATTGACCGAATCGGACGCTTTAGCGTAATCACTATACTTATTAAGGGCACATCAAGGTTCTAAAAGCTACCTCAGGCTCAGTGACACTAACCTGTCACTACATTATTGCCGTTGTAAATTTTTAAAGCTTTCGCGTCCAGACGCGGCCCTGGTTTTTAAACATCGTCTCTTTCCCTACGTTTAAAGCCCCATTCATTATTTAACAAATCTTGCAATTCTTCCGATAGATATAATTTTGAATTTTCACCTGAAAAATTTTCGGTATTTGTAGCATATGTCCGCTTTGGCTCGAAACGATCGATCGGCCATGTCGCGAATATATATGGTTTATGAACATAAAGTCATATCAAAAGTGATATGCTCATCAGTTATAAATTAACGATTATTTCATGAATGTGTGAATATGTTTATAGAACAGGGTTAAAAGAATGAGTGAAAAAGTATTTATAATACACCTACATGTGAACAAAATAAAGCAATGAAATTCTTTCTATATTAAAAGCATTCGGTAGGTATAAACTTCATACCTTGCACATCAGATGGTTTCAGGGGCCCTCCTTCGGCATACATAGCTTCTTGGGGTTTTATTCTTGAATTTATTATACTTTGCCAGGTATTCATTAAAGATTCCATATTTTTAGACATCTTACCATGCAGTGCTGGCGAGTCATCTAAAAGAGCATATAAATAACATTAAGTCATCAATATAAATCTTTCTATCATGATATTATTTAATAAATTTTACCTTTTAAATGATATGGATCTAATTCACCACTTCCAGCATCAAGTGGAACTTCTTCTACGCCGTCTTCATCATTATAAACTCTTGATTCCGGAATTTCGGCAGGATTTTCATATTCAAACGGAAAGTTTTTCTCCGCGAAACTTTGCCTGTATTTTTCTAGCGCGTTCGATCGCACCTCAGCATCTAGCGGGGAGAATCGGTTGCTAGTAATATATTCGGCTGTAAATGGTTGAGTTTTTCCTTTAAATTTACGATAATGAGCCCCAAGTCGTTCTTCATCTGTGAATTCTTTGTTACTTGTGTCAACATTTTGTCCACTTTCATCGATTGATAAAGATTTCTTTTCTTTATCAGGAGATCATTTTGCAGTTCATGTTTGTTATTCCGATTTCTAGATTTGTGTTCAGCCTGAAGTCTTTCTCGAAAACCTTCAAATGGTACAATTACGGGGGAATCATCAATTCCTCTCATCAAAATCAAATCTCTTACTTTATCACTTGGATTTTCTTCATCCACAAGAACTGGTGGTCCGTTTTCTGAAGAAATATAAATTATTTTAATGAACCGTACACATCATGGAAATGCTTGTTATTGTTGTTGCCCACTGCGACCACTCCTACAACTCTAAACACTTATGTATTTGCCTTTTTCATTTTTTTTTCTTAACGAGGGGAAACCTTCAACAGGTACCCAACGACGTGGGAGCGACGCCGGATTATGTGGGATATTTGCCTACCAGATGTAATCGCCCTTGTCTAAGTTACCATTATGTGAATTACATTGAAGTTGACCCTTTGTAATACAGTAACATTGTTCTAACAAGAATATTTAAATAAATATGTGATATTAATAAAATAAATATTATACCTTTTGGTACGATGTAAGGGGTCGATTCTTCGTCATTTGTAAAGGGGGGATTGTACACTTCACTTGCGTAGTCAGAGTCGGCTACGGCTGTATTGGGCGTGAAGCGAACGTATGCAGTTTCTTCAGGTTCAACCTAAAGAACAAAAACATATAAGAAGTCCGAAAAAGTCCGAAAATATGTGTAACGGGAATTTAAGAAAAAAATATAGAAAAAGTCCGAAAATACGTGTTAAGGAAATTTTAGAAAAAGATATCGAATACTCACTTCTAAATTTTCAATGACGTCAATAGACGTCCCAGCTTCCAGTTTTGGATCAGCAAAGTGTTCGCATAATTTAACGTTCACGTTTGCTGGATTTCTGCCAAGTGATAAATATATAAATATTAATTAATTGTGAACCCACTCAAATAACATAGGAAAAGGAAATTTAAAAATGTAATTTCAATTGTACGCTAACTTTATGTTAGGTATCAAAATAAATATATTCTTAAAGTATTTTGTTTCAATTTTAATACAACATTAAAACAAACTTATAAATTAAGTAGTTTTTATGCTTTAAAAAACTGTTCTTAACCTGGAATTGAAACCGAAAACCGATTGTGCAAAAAATATCAGTATCAGTTTCATTAAGTTACATAAATCAACAACAACCTTTTCACACAACACCTACGCTCTTAAATTACGTCGCAGTAGTAAAAATAGACTAATTTTCTAAAGTAATTTGTGAATCAAATACGACAGAAATATTATAAAAAAAATCCCGACTGATTAAAAATATAACTTATGTCAACTTATTTCTTTGTTACAATCCGTCACAAGGCTGAGGCAAACATATATACATACATACAAACGCTCGTAAAACATGGATCCCTACAAAAATAAAAGCCCCTCAGTACCCTTACCATGAGTTTCTACGTTTTGACAAATATGACTGTTTTGGTATTTGTTTACGTATTTGCCCATACAAATTCCAATCAGCGCCCCTAGCGGATTGTGTCAGAACTAGGAAATCGTATTGGCCCATACGTAAACAAATACCAAAACAGTCATACTTGTCAAAACGTAAAAACTCATGGTAAGGGTACAGGTGAAAAGTGTAGCAGTATAAGGTCTGTGGTAGCAGTATACTCACAGATGGTGTCGTAGCGCGTAGAGCATGGCCTGTAGCACGCACTGCGTGTAGCCGTGCTCCCAGCGGTAGCCGCGCGTAGCCAGACGCTGCAGCTCGCCTTCGAACCATTGCAGCTGCTGCGAGCTCATGTCATACCTGGAATTTTGTGACGTACACACACGTAGTAGATTGACAAGTTGGATTTATACCTATATGATAGCATAATCAATTAATATTGTTTTTATTTTTTCTCCGTAATTATTTTGTGTACCTAAGATTTATCCAATTATTTACCCATAAATAATTTTAAGAAGACACTAATCTACGTTTTATTACTATTAGGCATACCTAATATGATAGAATAAATCTTAATCGTGAGTGATTTGCGAAATCTAAAAATTAAAAGCGTAGATACAATTTTAACAGGATTAATGGACTTACTGGTACAAAGAGCCATCCTCTGGGTCGTTTTCGTAAATTGGTATGCATTTTCCAAATGCAAAATCTAGAAATAGAAAGGAATCAAGTTATATTATTTTCGAGCCTTTTATTTTTCTAATTTATAAAAAGCATTTTTTTCTTTCATCATTTCCGCCACCGGTGTAGTGCTGCCACCGAGAGGATTTTAGTAAATAGAAGTCGCATGATAGAATGATCTTCCTACCGAGGTATTACCGTAGCGCTTAGTTATGGGGCTTTTCGAGAATGGTTCAAAAATAACAGTTGCTTACCATCGTAGCACCACTCGACTCCTTCCACACAAAGCGAGGCGCTAAACAAGCAACCTAGAAATAGAACACCAATGTTATTCTAGTTTTCCAATCTAGCAGGAGAAGCAACAGATTACTTTGTATTGAAACCTAGGAGAGTGTTTGTGGTAATCTACTATGTGGAATTGTAGATAAATAAAAGAAGTAATACCTATTGCCTCTTATTTTTATTTTATTAAACTGTAACTGTGTAAAATTAGAAAAAAAATGCAGTTCAAAACACACTTTTTCAAATAGGTTGAAAACGAACTCTTACGTTGCTTTTTGATCTTAATTTAAATATTCCTACGTTCAAACTGAATGCCCACACAAGCGGGTGTAAGTAATATGTGGGTGGTGGTTGAGCTTCCCTCCTCTTAAATAAGAGAAATAGCGAACCGGCAATTTGTCGTATGAACAGATTTTATAAGAACATTGTTATTTCTGTTTATTGAAATGCAATCTTTTAATGATCTATCGATTGCGATATTAACGATACATTTATCTGAGTGTTCTTAACTTTCTGTTAACCTCGCGTACATATCGCAACCACTTATAGTTCGCCTTGAAATATAAACCCGTGCGAAATTTGTGTACAAGTATCAAATAGTAAAGAAACTTGATCACTTATTTCATTGACACTTATTTTCTGCGATTTGTACTACAGATATTTGGAGACGGTATCTGGAGTCAGCCTCAGGTGCTTTGTTACCTCTGTGGACTAAGTTGGAACGCCTCGGTTAAGTATGTCTCCCATACCACACCCTTCAAACCAGAATACAGACGAGAGGGCTTAACACGGCTGTTGTTAGACACAAATAAGTATGGCGGTGGTATCTCCGGAGAAGAATCAAAAAGGTTCTACCATCCTCAAACTGCCTGGTGGTACATACCGATATTCCCATCAGCACGCGATGGCGCCAGCGCGCTTAGAAGCGCCAGCGCCCACAGAGCCTCCCATCGCGGGTGGCGGCTCATCACATCTGTGAACATAATTAACATATTTAAAGTGATTTTATCTTGTAGCAAACAGGAGGCATTTTTATACATAATATTGAAGTAGCAAAGGAACAAGCAGTCCACCTGATGGTAAGTAGCTACTGCTGCGCATGACTACCTGTTATCAATCCCAGATACGATTAGATTCCTATCCGAGATCGACTAGAGGTGAGGACTAAGTTGAAACGCCTCAGATAAGTATGTCTCCATTATCATACCCTTCAAAGCGAAACACAGCAGTGCTTAACTCTGTCGTTCTTACACGGAAATAGATGGGGCGGTGGTGCCTCCGGAATTCTACCATCTGCCTACTAGAAGTTGATCACTGATGTGACTCTATGTTCCAAGTTGGAACACCTAACGAGAATAAGCTTTTGCTTGCACATTTATCGATCCAGAAGACAAAAAAGCTACACTACTGACATAAGCAGAAATAAATATAGCGTATGTAATGTATTAATGCTGTTACACAGTCGAACTCGAACCGCAAGAGGTTCTACAACTACCTAATGACTCTAACTCTACCTTCCACGGTAATAATTTATACGATTTACATTCAAGAGAATTAATAAGATTAATTCTCTTGAATGTAAATAAATAATTCAAGAGATTGCGAGCTTGGCCTGCAGCACGGTATGCAAAACATTGTCCGTAAAATTGTAGGTACATTTATAAGTCGAAATTTTTATTTTTTTGTGTTTTTTATGTGATTTTGTATTTTGTCATAATGATTGCTGTAGTCCTTGTTTTCGTGAATAAATGTTATTATTATTATTATTATTATTAATATATAAAGCCAGTCGAATGTTTTGATCGTAACTTTGATTGGTATAGGTAAAAGTTATTTCAGTTCCAATACGTAAACTTTCTCCAACTTAGAAGTCGCAATAACGAAAGTTTTTTCCCAAACATAGCTACATATAGCAGAAATCCGTCGTAGCTTATTGCGAGGGTTACGCCCACGGAGTTCGTCCACTTGTTTTTATTGGCCGAGGTGTAACCTAATAAAGGATGTTTATTCCCTACAAACAGTAACCGAATACGAAGTAAACCCTAGAGATTAAGGTTAATAGTATTTTTTATTCTTTGCGTCGGCAATTCGTCCAGACAAACGCAACTGTTGACCGGATTTGTTTAACCTTAATTAGATATTAATGTGGTCAGCTGCTCTTTATTTCATTACTAAAATAAAACACTCCGTATACATTCTCGTGGCGTAAGCCTTGAAGAAAATGAACATAATTTGTAATTCATTCGAGCAGTAGATGTAACCTGAATTATCTAAATAACCTGAGGTACATTTCTGAGACGTAAATGCAAAAGTACGATTTGTTGGGTATTAGGGTAATAATGGATTAATTGAATCGGTAATTAAATTACCCATTAGGAGTCGTCGTTTTCCGATAATAACCGTTCCACTGTTGGACACGCATACCTATCTTCTCTCAGAGTGAGGGGTTCATCCCTCATAACTCATCCAAGCTTAGGTATGACCTGGCTTTATACAGAATGACTTGTCGTTCAAACATGCCAGAGGAGCCCGCAGTTCTTCTACAGGTGTTCTAAGTAGAAATCATTTTACGCCTTGAAATTTATTTAAAACATTAATTAAAGATAACATTTGATTTAAATAAGATTACGATAATATAATAGTAAATTAGTGCTTTAGTATAAATGTGTGTCCATTTCAATTAATTGCAAGAATCCTTACATCTAGTTACGTACCTATAAGAGGCGTTACTGAACTACAGAAATTTGCATTTTATATTAATTTTCATGTACGAAAAACACGGAAAATAATTCTCCAATTTCATTACTATCTATAAGAGTATAAATTATAATGGTAGTAAATGCATAAACTGATCACATTTATTATGTAATTTATATCGGGAGCCACTACTGATAGATCGGAGCATCGCATATAGCTTGTTATGTCGAACTTAGTGACGTAGGAGCTCATGCCCTTTAGGCACATCCCACGCACCGCTCTGAAGCTTCAGGCCATTTATAGAAACAAAATCCTTTAAAAATAATTGAATTGGTACTGATACTAAAAATAGATACCTAATATTTTTACATCTATCGTAATTAAATTTCATTGATTTCACAAAAATGCTTCTCTCACATAAAACGTTCTTAAGCCCTTTAAATGAATCGTAAAATGACGCGAGAAAAAGAATATTATACCAATGATTACAAAATAATGTTCTAAGCGTTGACAAACAAACAATCTCATAACATTTCATTAATGCGACGTTATAAAAATCGTGTAACAGGTTCTACGACGGGCGACCATGTTTGGGGTCGCGAACATGAAACCTAAAAGGGAGTGTCTGAAAGGCGAATAATATTTATTGCACTTACCGTTTAGAGTTGCCAATCAGTCCGAAACATATCCGTTGTAAATGGAGCACTTAAGTCCTTCACCGTGAGCACTGAGACACAGGTTGATAGAGGTGGTCGCGGAAGGATGCGAGCCGCCAGCTGTATGCCGGCGAGCCTGCGCACTCCGCTCTATCGATCCCTCGCCCGTCCATTCACTTGCTACCACTTCGCCGCCTACATAACGACGCGATTCGACTCGATGTTATACTTCAATCATCATTAGATAACGTGATATTACCACTCAGTTCTTAAAGCTTCCACGCTTGAACCACTTAATTCGAAAACTATTGCGCAAATAAATACAACTTATCGCTCCTACTTTTTCCTATACTTATGTATTGCACTATATGCAAATATGTTTAATTATCTTTTATAGGGTTTTAAGGAATGAAACGCGTATTTATGTAATTTGTTTGCTAGAATGAGTAAAGATGGGACTGTGATGGCGCCCACACACTTGTTTATCGCCTGAACAGTACCCTGCATGCTAATGACGTTATGCCGATAACGTGGACGACAACCGCGTAGATATTTCAATGTTTGTGTCTAAATGTAGTATTTAGCTATTCACAATTTTATATGAAGCTTTGTTAGCATTTTGTAGATCTAAATTCTGAAGACGTTTCTATATCAAAATTAAATTGAAAGCATTATTCGATCCTATCCGAAAAAATCCAAAATTAAGTCGTAAAATGCGTTTTTCAGTTGTACCTACTACCATTGTTTTATAATTCAACATGACGTTATTTTGAAATTTAAAACAATAGAGCGGGGCGTGGGTGGGTTCACGTGAAGTACAGAGGGGGAGAGCTACTTACGTATAAGGATGACCGCCCACACTTTAATCCAAATCGGACTTACCTCAGTAATATAGAAGTAGCCTCGTTAAAAATGATAAAGTGGTTAAATGTTAAGAGCGGATTTGCATGATTTTCGCGTAGGTGGACATGCGAGAGGTCGAAGGGAGGGTTTTAAAGTGAACATATATTATTGAATGAATGCCTAAGCCTTAATGACACTCTAGAATTATATTCTCTCCTACAAGGTTTTATAGCTTACATTATTCATGAAATTTATGTAAAACCAACCCGCATATATTTGTAATTAAACTCAAATAGGAAATCATACATAAGGTCCGCTAAAGGCCCATTGCTGCATTTGAGGCTTTGGGATTTGTCTTGGGAGAGTTCTTACTTCTTCGTCTGCTATACTACTAGTATTATTAATTATTATATTTGAAATAAACATAAATTATTATATTAAGTGCTGCTGTGTCCTGTACGTAAAAGATACTTTTAACTACGAGGAGTTCTAATTTCTCAGGAACACATCTGTGACCGATCTCAGGTAAGACTAATTTTTCTGGGGTGGATTGCAAGAATCCGCAGGCGAGTGTGACCACTTACCATCAGGTGGACTGATGTTAGTTTGCTAAACACAGTTATACAACTTTAACTAGTAGCCGGCAAATTGCTTCGCAGTTAAGTATTTTGATTTAATATAGTAACGTACTTAATAAATTGCACGTTTGATACTTTTACTCATATCTCGACTATGAATCTGGTATCATATTAAGGGCATGTAAACGTAGCAAGCTTCCAATGTTTATTTTTGACACAAAGTAGACCTATATACGTAATATAGGCGGGCGTTTCAACGTTTTCAATAGCAGACGCGAAGTAATCTCCTGAAAGCTCTCGAGATACATGGATATATTTACGATTTCATTTCACGGCCTTATCTTTCGTTTACTTATTTTAGATTGCTTTATTTACTGCGAATTCTGCGTAAAAATAGATTTTCTTTTACTTAAAAACACGTGTAAGATCATTTTTATACGCAGAACATTTCATTTAGTTGATAGCCGAGTAAAAACTTATTGTACTTCTTCGAATCTATCAACCTTATTTTTTTACATACCTGTACTTGTTAAAGTCATACACGAAGTTCGCTTTAAAATTACTTCTGCTTAGGTAAATTACCTTATCAAAAACCGGTATTTAAACAGTTTAATTAATTTTACGAAATGTCGCTTACCTGCGTATTGTAGTTGGACGTATCGTCTAATTAAAAGTTTATCTGCTTCTAATTGAATTCTATTTTGGGTTTAAAACAAAAATTACCTACATTTGTTTTAGTTTTCTTTACAGCACGGTAGGGCCGTTGAATCATTTATCATACAATTCTATTACTCGTATTTCTTCGGAATAACGAGAAAAGCGTGTTTGCGAGTCGAACCTTAGACCTCCAGCGTAAAAGGTCAAAATGCATAAATACTTTGAACGTGCATTAATCACTCATTAAAAAATCTGGTGCAATTACAGATTTAGTACTATTCCATCTGAAATTTTAGTTATATTTTTTTATATTTGAGGTGGTAATTAATTTTCAGACCCTGGAATCTAGGGTATAAAAAGTAAAGTAAAACCTATAACTTAATATCAACAAACAAGATAAAACACATATACACTGATCAATATCATCTCTTTATTCGGGTTTAAACAGGTACAGCTTATTATTAGGAAACCTGTACAAACTATACATACGAAAACACTCCAATATAAAAAGAAGCTGAATACAATTTTCAAAAATGGTTTTTCAGAATAGAATCGTAAAATTATAGCAGCTTGTGCTTTAACACTTACATAATATAAATTTATGCGCATACAGAACGCTTACGGCATCCTTCAACATAACATAATGTTATATTAACAATAAATAGGGTGCGTACAAAGATATTATAAATGTCTAGATGCCGCGTGGTTGAGACTTCAGTTCAAAACTGATGTGTGCGTCAAGATGACGTCATCGGTGTATGTACAGGTACACATACATCTGAGTGCGGGAGCTTTTTATATAAAAAGGCAGGCAAAAGGTTATGTTTATGATATTTCTACCTGTCAATCTAGACACTTAAAATATCTTTGATTAACAATAAAATTGTATCATGAGTTTAGTTGCCAAATATTTCTTATCTGAGGTTTACACGAGGCAAGACAGGAGCGAATGAAAGCGTTTGAATTTTTATATTTATTTAATTGATTAAAGTGTGTCTTCAACTTCTAGGGCAATTCTGCATTAGGTTATATTTGTTTAAAAAAAAAACCAAATGACTTAATAAATTTTACTATATTTAAATGAAAATAATAGTTTTATGATTTAAGTTTATTGTACCTAAGCAGTGTTACATTATTTTGTCTTGACCTCGTGTATACACGATTTTATTAAATAAGAAACAAAAATAAAATGATCCGTTTAGACACTGGGCCGTTCACATTAGGCTCGACGATTTTACCGTTCCCTGACTGACCGATATCGTCGTTCACATTATAATGACAATCAATCAGTCCTTTTGTCCGAATGCGAACAAAACCCACTCTTGTCGCTTAGTATGAACTGCAACGACTGTGGTCGAACGGTAAAACTGAAGAGCCAACCATGACAAAATTAGATACATAGGAATATTTAGACAGATATATCTTTATAAAATAGTTAAATACAACGTATATACAACATCGATATTTATTTTTAAACCATATATTATCTAAGTAACCTAGAATAGATAATTGTGATCTTAGGAATAATCAGTTGGTATTATTCGTTGGCAAAAGCAATCTCAATGTTTAATCTGTCTATATTATCATATAGGCAATAATATCAGAAAATATCGTCTTTTGTTGCATAACAATATAAATATCACGGGTATGTTTAAATCCTTTTATACTACCACCAAAGATACAGTTATGTCTAGAAATACCGCATTTCAGAGAATGCTAAGTTTTAATTTCTAGTATTGTGGTTGAAAGCTTTATATGGCGTCAATTAGGGGAATTTATAGCTGAAAAATGATTAGACATAGCCCATCATTTTGTATCCCCAAAATCGACTAATCTAGACATAAATAATATCTTTGTCTACCACTTGGTTCACAATCATTAATATGTACACAGAAATAATAACTAACTTGCACCATATAATTCACTTTTAAAAATAATCGTCCTTAGGCAAGCGTTACATCTGTATTACATTTATGTTCATATAAGCATATGTCATAATATCTCTTTACATCTTAACATCGAATAAAGGATCACCACACTTATCTTACATTCAGTCCTTAAACACACATGCACATACTTTAAAATTATAATAAAACTATTACTTATAATTTCAAACAACTTAGTAATCTCAGATCGATTTAAAACTAATATAGAGAATTTACTAAACATGCATGCATGTATAGTCTGCGCCAAACTACTAGTCCGCTCTGAAGTTGTTGCGCGCAGGTGTAGTCAGAAAGCCCATGCTACAAGCATGTACTCCGTAGCAACTTAAGGGCACACTAACGCAGCAAAGGGTGCCGGGGGAGCCCCGCGCTGTATTAGTCTGCTAATATCTACAATTTGCTGTTGCAACACGACTCGTTTCTACATTCAGAGCGGACTAGAATTTTTGCACGGACTCTACCTAAAATACATTTAATGATTATTCGCGATGATATAAATAAAACATAAGTAGATTCCTCATACAGACAGGAGTGACCTGCCTGAATATGATTACAAATGTATTGCTATCCCTGAAGACCTAAGTTGGGGTGCCTCATAAGATATGTCTTAACGAAACCCCCAAACGAAGACATTTGCATTGCACTGTTATGGTATAGAAATAATGCAGTTCATTCAACGGGAATAAGCCATGATTATTTCTACCACTATTTAAAGTAAGTATAATTTAACAGTAATTTTAGTATATTTAGCCAAATAGAGTATAAATTTTGTCTTCAGGAATAACAACACATCTATATGCGACTTTAAGTAATAATATTTTCCAAGCATATAAGATATTACGTTCAGCGTCTGGCACTGAGAAATGTACATAATATAATATGTTTCATGTTATTACATGCTGTTTTTAATTGTGTATCTTACACAACTCGTAAAATATCGCCCAGAATGCTATAGAAGCGATGTGATTACAGGTGGCGCCAAAATTTAAGTACGCTCTCAAGTTACATCGAATAACGTCGCAAAAATAAATAATATTTATGTTAAATGATAATTAACTCTTAATTTTTTTTACTTGGGTAGTGAATTATTCTGAAGAATCTAATCCAAGAAATTGCAATGACCATCACCGGGGTCCATCATTAGATCAGCTTAATAATATAATTATTTTACTATTTTAAATTTAAGCTCAATCGGTTAAGTGCAAAATTTGAAGCTTCATACTAATAGGGCGCCCTTCATATTGGATGTAGAATGACATAACCAGTCTAAGCATGCATAATGCGTAATCATCCAATCATCAAACCAATGACGTATGCAAAATTTCAACTCAGTCACTTGGGGTTAACTGGTCTAATTCAGTTGCAAGATATGATTCTTTCAACGAACTAAAAAAAATAAGTTTGTAATAACAAACAAGGTCTTAAAACGAGCGTTCTTCGTTGTACTTGAGCTTAGTTTACACTTATTACATCTTGAAAGCGAACTAAATGTTTGGCGTAGTCTAAATTAACTTATTTTACTGCGTAATCAACTAATCTAGCAGGTACATTGCGGTGAGGCACCATGTGATGTATTTCAAAACATATTTAAACCTACTGAATATAGAAAAAACAATGGAGTAGTCAAAGAAATTTTTAAACCAAAATTTTTCGAAGTTTCAAGAACTATACTTTTGTTCTAATATCGTTAATTACATTCCATATGTTAGCTTACATAATATAATGTAAATAGTAGTATGTCATTGGGCGTGCGTCGTGTAAAAACACGTCGTCTCTACAATTGGTGACGCAATTCTGTATTATATTTTCTCAAAATTATTTCAATTATTAATTATGGAAAGAAATAAACGGCTTAGTATTTTCGTGAAACTTTGAAGTCACTTTAAGAAAAATAACACAGGGTTTCGTCACCAATTTTTAAGATATCAAAACGTGCTACAATGCTACGCCGTATCGTGTTTTAGCCGATAGATCTAGATGTCATAATGGTGTCAAAGATATAACTTTCAATAAATATTGTAATCCAAAAGGAGCATTTCTATTTACTTCTCGCTCCTACCCTATAATGTGCGAGTAAGATACATATACAAAAGATCCCGAAATTTTGGATTACATAAAACATACAGTAAAGTAAATCTTATTCGAGCCGTAAACATGCAAGATGGCACTCAAATGTAGTAACTATAGATTGCAGTTTCAGATTAATTTAAAATTACAAATGAGTATTACTGAAAAATTCTTCTACACATATATTCTTTTATCATTCATTCAATTTATACTAGTTTTAGTTTCATTCATCTCGTAGAATAAATATGTACTTAAATTTAATAATATCGCAAATCTACCTTTTGGTAAAAGATAAAAATAATTTTTAAAAGTCAGCTGCAGAGACGGGGCATTGGGAACTAATATAATAATTAAAATAAGAGAATCCCGATGTCTTATTAGCTAAATTATGGTATACAATTTTATGTTTTATTAAAATCGGCCCCACAACTAATTTCAGCATTTTTAGTTATTCCCCTTTTCCATATAATATGGCATTTCACCTTTAGTTAAAATTTACAAACATGGACTTTTCTTAACCATTCAAATCAGATTTGAACATTCACAAGACTCACGAAACGCAGAAATCAGATGGAGGGCATCTTGGGCATTGATCGAACCATCTGATCTGATGGGTCTGATGGATTGTAACTTGTTCAAATTATAGTTTAGACTAAATTACATATAATGGTGAAAGACGGTGTTGAAAAATCCTAATGCAGAGGTCAAGGGGCAGAGAAACATTGAAACCCATACGATGCATCTACAACGCAATCAAAATGGATTTGTCACTGGATGAAAATGGCAAATGAGGTGCCAAAATTAAAATTCCATAAAAAAAACTTTTAGGCGTTTTAGGGCGTATGCGTTTAAAACGCGGAGAATGTGAAAACTTTGGTAAAAGATAAAATAGTTGTCATTTTCAAAACAAAAGTCAGATACTTAGAACATTCAGGAACAAAAACGCCCCGCGAGTTCTCATTTTAATTCTTTGCCAACCTCTGTCATATATCAGCTATAGAAAGTTGCCATAATTTAAAACACCTAAAAACAGAACATGAATAATTAAAGTTTTACTTCATGTCTGCGGGCTAGTGCCAATTACCTACGTTTTAAACGTGAACATATGATGCTGCCATATTTAATTTAAAACTAAATTCTGAATAAATAATCGCTTTCTACACTCATAGCCCAGTACTAGGGTTCCCTTTTATCATACCATAGTCAGACAATCAGGCAAGTACACATCATACAAATAAAAATCATTTAGGCGTCTGCTTGGCCAACAACCAAAGATGAAACCTTCTAATTTTCTGATCAATATGTTGACCATTGCGCCATGGGAAGAATAAAATATTTCAGAGATAATATAATGTGTTGAAAAATATTAAAACAAACAACACAGTTTGAATGTAAACTTTGAGAACAAATATATTTTCAAGAAATTAAAAGTATAAAATCAATAAAATCCTGCCATGTACGAGGGTGCGTTTTTAAGTCCGCGGAATGGCAGGGTTGGAGGGGGGATAGCGGGCTCGTTAAGGGCGGTACGTGTTAAGTGACTCATAAATAGTATAAATATAAAGTTTTATCACAATTGCATCATTAGTTTTAAAACTATCGACAATTAAACAACTCAATCCGGAAGAAAATTGAAAATATGGAGAAAATCGAGCATCGCGCCGTTATAAAGTTCCTTACCAAGCAAGGAAAGTCTGTGCAAATCATAATGGAAGAGATTTCATCGGTTTACGGGGACTCTTGCCCTGGAAAAACGATGGTTTACAAGTGGAACAACCTTTTTAAGCAAGGCAGGGATTCACTTGAAGACGACCCACGACCAGGACGGTCTGTTGAGGTGACCATTCCGGAAACGATAGCGGAAGTCGAAAAATTAGTACTGGAAGATGCTCGGCTAAAGAAGAAACAGCTTGCAGAAATGGTTGGAGTATCGGATACAACCATTTTTAAAATTCTGCATGACCATCTTGGCATGACTAAGGTCAGCGCGCGGTGGGTGCCGAGAATGCTCACGCCGCCTCAGAAACAACAGCGCGTTGAATGTTCCCGTGCGTTTTTGAACCTCTGTGGAGAAGATAAGGATATTGTACTGAATCGAATTGTTACTGGAGATGAAACTTGGGTTCACCATTATGAACCTGAGTCTAAACAAGACTCCATGCAGTGGCATAAAAAGGGTACAGCACCTCCTAAAAAAGTTTAAGGTGTCACAATCGGCCGGCAAACTCATGGCGACAGTCTTTTGGGATGCAGAAGGAATTTTGTTAATAGATTACAAAGATAAAGGTGTCTCTATAACCGGAGAATATTACGCAACAATCTTGGAGCGGTTAAAAGAAGCCATCAAAGAAAAAAGACGAGGAAAATTATCCAGAGGTGTCCTGCTGTTGCACGACAATGCGCCCGTACACAAGAGCCGTATTGCACTGGCTGCCCTGCATAAGGTGGGCTTTGATATTTTAAATCACCCACCCTATAGTCCAGACCTGGCTCCCAGCGATTAATATCTCTTTCCAAAAATGAAAAAAGAGCTTCGTGGAAAGAAATTTTCTACAGACGAAGAAGTAAAGGACGCAATTTCCTCGTATTTTTCCGACAAGGACAAAACATTTTTTTATGAGGGTTTAAATAAGTTAATACAAAGATCTGAAAAATGCATTCGTCTTGCAGGAGAATATGTAGAAAAAGAAAAATAATTTTGACATTTTATTTTCGCTCCTTGTCCCTCATTCCGCGAACTTAAAAACGTACCCTCGTACATACATATACAGATGACGTTCATCGTGGAGCATAGACACGAATAAGACAAGTGACGTCACCATAACGTCACGACATCTCCGTCCATTGAAATTAGATAAAATGAAATGGAATCATTTGCGTTTAAAGTTAATTGATTGTTAAAATAATACTCGTATTATTTTTTGAAATACCTATCATGGAAGGGAATTTTAAAAGCTGTCATCATGCCTATTTCCAAATACGACTACCTATATAATAGCATCTATTAATTATTTATTTGTTGATACTGATGTTTACTTAGGTTTAGAGGGTAGCGGGGGAGCGGGGCGGTGCGGGCGCGGGGAGGGGTCGTACACCTCATCGTACAAACACGTATTCGTGTACGTACCGGCACTGTATAGATTAGGCGCGGGTTCCGCGATCTCACTGTAAATATTACTCGCGGTATCGTTAACTTCGTCGTACGGCCTCGAGCCAGACGCTCCGCCATACGCATAACCGTACCCATAGTCTACGTTCTGGTATTTTAGTGCAGAGTAGTTCTTCGAGTTCTCCACTGAATCGCTGAAGTTACGAAGCTTCTCACCTTCTTCCTCATACTTCGGCACGTAGATGTTCTTTTCGTAGTCGCTCGTGCGGTTCCCGGCCGGCGTCGAGAACTTCGTGTAGTAATCCTTCGTCTCGAGGATAAACTGCTGTTGCGCTGAATTAATATCAAAGTTACTGTAGATAGGGAAGTCGCCGTACCTGCTGTGATCCGTCGAGTTGCTCCCGTACACGTTCGAAGTCGACGCGTCTTGAACGGTGAAGTTTTCGTAAATATTCTCGCTGTTAGTGTTCTTCGATCTGAGATTCAGGGATTCCGAAATCCGGTCGTCCAGCGACATTTCGGCCAACGATCTCGTCATATCCGTATCTGCGCTCGCTGGGTTTTGTTCCGTCAATCGAGCGTTGCTATTCGAGTAAATTGACGAAACGCTTCCATATGTATTATTAGGAGTACTGCTATTATTCATTCTTATAGTCGAATTATTAAACGTGCTAGCTATATCGTTATTACCGGAGAAATTACCACTAGAGTATAAATGAGATTCTGGTTGTGATTGAATGAGAGAGGCGTTTATTTGTATGTCATAGTTAGATCTGGGTCTTGGAGTTTCGTTTGTTTCTGTGACCCACAGTTGCGTGGTGTCGAAGGGGTCGGCCTGGGTGGCGTGCACTTGGAGATTGTTAGGAGATACGTCTAAGCTGTCTAGTGATTTAGCACCGTAGAGATTCGTTACATTTCGTACGTTTGTCGTGGTCGCGTACTGCGCTGAGAGACTGTCTAAACTGGGCTGGCCCCAATCTGCTTCTTGTGCTGAAAATAATAAATATAAATTCAATAAAGTAATTTATACAAATAGCAAATGAGTTTGCAGTGCACAGTGCCCATGATAATAAGAGAGACTGAAAGTGTATCTGAATAAACGTTCTCTACACGCTCTCTACACTCACAGTCCCACACTAGGATTCCCTGTGTCGGGGGTGCCATAGACACACACATAGACAAATACACAAACACCCAGACCCAGAAACAGAAATCTAAATTCATCATTAAGATATCTGTCTGGCCGGGGATCGAACCCGGGACCCTTTGCGCGTCAGACCGGTATGGTGACCGTTCTACCACGCGGGTCGTCACGAATATGGCCACCGATGCGTTTTTAGTCTTAATTACTAAGATGTATTGCTTTGTATGAACATCCGTCATAAACTGTATTTAATAATTAAAATGCATCAGACAATTTTTATGAATTAACAATAAATACAAGACTCAAAGTTTTTTTTTCCAAAACTTATGATAATTTTATCTTTCAATCAATCGTACCAACATATTGTAATTGGAGGTCAACTATCTAAACAGACTTAACGCAGTGACTAATAATATAATAAAATATAAGTTAAAGCCATGCTTACTAATTTCTGGCACATCGATTGGCTGATCTAGTATGGAGACGTTATTAGGGTTGGACTTCTTTGGCGAGCCGTGGCCCGTCGACGGCGGCAGATCTAAGTCGATCAATAAGTCTTCTTTCACTGTAATATATAAATAATAACCATATAATACACAAGTATATAAATAAACAATGACATCAAATTCGGTACTCTTAACAAAAAAATCGTATTAAATTCGATTGTGGTTTCATTTGGTTTCTTTAAAAGAAGTGTTGGTGCTGCAAACTAATATTAAAATAGTGCAATTAAGTCTATTATGCAATTAAGGAATATTTTCCAATAGGACAATGACAAAACCTCCGATAGATAATATAAAGAATTTATTTTGAAGAATAATATGACGTAATTACTAATCCTTCATGCTTAAATTCCTATCACTGTAAATCTTTACCCCGGCTTATGGTTTTGAAAACTGACTCAGATCGTTTTGGGCACTTTATTTTCGTCAATTCATTTCTTGGCGTACGATATCCTCTATCGCTGTCAGCACAGGTGATTTTAGTAAACAACACTCACCCTGATTCAAGCTCCTAGAATAGTTATCCCTGACGGTCCTGGGCAGCCGCTCCCTCAGGTTCAACGAGGTCCTGTCGTTGATGAGCTTGTTGTAGTTGAAGTGTTTGCTGGCGCTGTTCCCCGCGCGCGTGGTGCTCGGCTGCGTGGACTCGATGGTGCGGCGCTTGCGGAGCACCACCGCGGAGTCGTCCTGCACACCCAGGGATGGAGATGCCGTTGGGGACTGAGTTGGGGCTGGAAGTAATGTTTTTACCACGCTTTTATTAGCTTGACATGTATGTATGTAATTATGTATGTATGTAACGGAATCTTTGAACTCGATTTTACCCACTTTGAACGGTCCGATTAATTTCAAATTTTGAACAATTATCGAAAAACGATGACAATACACGATTTAAATAACTTTATCCCATTCACCTCATCAGGATCGTCAGGATTCAGGATTGACGATTTTCCTTGTGCGATTTTAACGTGTTTTTTAGTTTTTAAACTATAGTTATTTTGAATATGGTGAAAGTGGCAAACAAGTGTGTAGACCTGCTTGTATGTGGCAACGGATATGGATATTTATAATCAACCCTGAGGACTAATTGAAGCGCCTCGGACAAGTATCCCTTACCACACCTTTCAAACCAGAACAGTTGTCATTAGCTAAAAATAGGTGTAGCAGTGGTGCCTCAGGAGTCAAACCATTAAAGAATTCTACCACCTTTAATTAAAATACCAAGTTTGCGGAGGTACTTCGCATGATGCTGTAGTCTGATTGGAAGAGTGTGTTAAAGAAGATAGCGTAAGTTTGCTGTTTGCCATGTTACTTAATGTTAAGAGAAAAAACTTTCAGAGTATCAGTCCGACTGATAAAAAAATCAAAAAAGTGTTCTGTGTGTTGCTATGGTACAATTTAATTGTTATTATTCAATTGCAGAGAATTTCAAACTACGCCGAAGAACTTAACTTTACTTATATATATAGATTCGCCATATCTACATAAAAAAAGTTTAAACCCCTTTCATACAATTAAATTCAATGTTACTCATCACTCTACCACTGATAAGAGCATCTACCTATTTTACAATTTTGTACAAAATCTCAATGTTAAAGTAACCTATCTTACCTATCTCCGATAAACTTATTTGAACTTGCACACCGCACCTAATTCGCATAACAACCATACCAAACCATTATCACATCACAATGTCATCACACACCTATATCTACAATGTGTTTACATTGCTAACAGACGTACTGATTGATATGTATATCAATATATTATACGTTTGTGACGCGTATGATAAATAACTTGCTGGCAATTACTATATAACGTAGAGCATGTTAATTGAATGATACAGTGTATGTATGAGAACGCTGTCAACATTTTATATATCAAAGTGAATAGCATTGAATTTTTCTAGATGTTCCATCTTAGTCAATCCATGATTAGCCCACTACTGGGCATGGGTATCTTGGATTAAGAGGGGATCTAGACCATAGTCCACCGCGATGGCCAAATACAAATTTCTTCTCGCACTCATTTTTTTTAGAACTCTAGGTTTCCTCGCGATGTTTTCCTTCGCCGTTTAATTATTACAAATATGTAATGATTACTACGTATTAGTAATATGTAATTAATTTGAATAAGAAAGGAGGTCTGGGCTGGAATTTGAGCCCCGAACTCCTCAAATGAAAGACCGACTTCCTAACCACTAGGCTATGATTGCACGTGTAGTTTCGGGAATAGAATAGGGCTATGGTATCCCCTGCCTGTCGTTAGAGGCGACTAAAAGGGGGCTTCCGGGTTGCCGGCGGCAAGAGTGGAAGCTCGAACCGTCCAGCAAGCAACCCCGGGAAGGATGACGGTATGTGTGGTCGCATACCATCGTAAACACCAGATGGTGTGGGAGGAGCCAAAAGTGCTCCCCCAGGGCAGAGCCCGATCGGGGCATCGCGCTTGGAGGACTCCGGTTGTGTTCCTACGGAGATCCCGGAGTTCTCCAACAAGCGTTGAGGAAGGCCGGGGGGGTTTTAGTGCGGTAAAATCCCACATAACCCGGCGTCGCTCCTACGTCGTCGGGTACCTTTTAAAGGTTTCCCCCTCGTAAACAAAAAAAAAAACAAAAAAAGGCTATGATTACACGTAAGTAACAGTATCAAATCGAGTTCAGGCTAATATTTTTTCCATGAATTAATAAGATGCCTAAAAATGAAAATGATAAATGACAATGAGGAAAATTAAAATTTTCTTTACAGTTTCTTGTAATACATATCTATGACTGGTTACCCGCAATATCTAACCACCTCGCCTTACATGATACGTTATACAAACACATAAATAGTAATAGTATTAGTCACGTGCACGCCAGATCTTCCACTTAGTCACAGATTAGCGATTTTAATGCTAACTACGCTACGAGCTACGTACGACGCATTACTATATGTTTTAAGGCTTATCCGTGACTATGTCACGGTGGTTTTACCCACACATTAAATATTTAATTAACATATCATTTAAAAACTATAGCTTTTGTTTTAAACAAATACAGCTTTTCAAAACCAGAGGTACATAAAATATATTTGCTAATTTAAAACAGTTAAAGATATAAGTATTAGCAAACACACATTTGGTTTTTGTGATACTAAGCGGTCACTACCGCCCATGGACCTTTGTAACCGACTCCAAATAGGATCGTCTAGCTACCCTGGCTTTAACTTAGACAAAGTTGTAATACCTCGTGTAAGTGTCTCTTTCTCATCATACCCTTCAAAAGAAGAAACTGCAGCGTTTGATGCTGTTGCTAGGCGAATGTGTCGAACCTCGATTAATTTTACCACGTTCAAATCGATATGTTATCAAAGTTATTTCACCGTTTCTAGCTCAACATACACGTCGCGAATAACCGTGTGCATCATAAAAATAATATCGCTGCTTTGCAAGAATAATGGCACAACTCAAAAATCAATTTTCTGTTAAAGATACAATTTAATTCCAAATATTTCCTACTTTAATGTATCCTAACAGTACTGTGGTTATATACATAACTATAATTGTATTTATCATTATTTTAATTCTCATTTAAATAAAAGATTTCGAAACAAAAACATTGTTTAATTTTAAACAGGCTCTCCTGGAAAATTAACTTATTTACTTGTGCCATTATTCTTGCAAAGCAGCGAATTATGTGTTACATAGACGCACGAAACTTTGTTTCTAAAAATATACTCTGATATTACATTAAAAATATGTACCAACAAGATATTGTACCGATAAGGTCATCGATTATGTTGTAATTGTGTAAACACAATTGTACAATAAATTTCGCTTTATTCACTTACAACAATATTAGCAATATTAATATTGCACGTGTGACGTAACACGTCTTATTATGAATATAAAAGAGTAATATTATTCAACTTTATTACTTTCGTTGACGAAAGCAAAAGTTGACGTATATCGGCCACCATTGCCATACAAAGCCTGCCATAAAAGTAATCATTCGTATTGAGTAACATTAGTACGCTTGGGGAATTACAAATTATGGTTTTGATATTTAACAGTTTTAACAGAGATTACAAGGTTATGTTAATAATTATATTTATAATAAAAATTCAATTGTTGTTGAATCAATTTTATACGGAGTTTACTTTAAAAAATGCACATTTAATTAAGTTATTACTGTAAATTGCGTTATTGGCCATATATTAAGTATGTATACAAAAAAAATCATTATTTCATGATAACACTTTCTACCCCACTTGCCCAACAAAAGATACCTTGTAATAAACAATTTCAAATGGATGCCACCCACAAATATGAGCGAATATTTTCAATACCACTTAAGACTCAAAATTTATCATTTTGGTGTCTGCCTCGCCGGGAATCGAACCCTTACCCTTTGTGGCTCAGAATGACCTCGTATCGGCTCCATGACATAAGTCATCGAATTCATTGTTATTGATAAAATATGTTGCATTCATACATTGACTGATTAATTTATTTGAGACTCACCTCGTTGACCCGGCGATAGCGTCTGAGATTTCTTCGTTGCTTGAACATTCTTACTCTTCACAGTTGTCACCAGGGTACTGAAAAAGAAATACTATTTATTACGGGAAATAAACAAAACGAAAATGCTTCATGTAAGATAGTCACCGTTGCCTAAAGATATTTGTAAGACTAAAATAATTGCACAATACAGATCTAATTTTATTTAGATTTACACATCTAACGTGGCTCTTTATTAAAGGCCATATATAGGTCTGGTAATGTATAGTCCTTAAGGATTATACATAAGTCATATATTATGTATAATCCTTAAGGATTAGTATGCCCATGTATGAAAAAAATATGTATCTCCTTCAGAATTTTCCTTTTCCTTTAATTTGTCACATAACATTACTTCGCAGAATTTGATCCTTATCGGCAATACTATCAGATAGTGGAATAATATAGAGGATGTACTTTTTGTCAAAATAAACTCGTTCGATTCCTGGCTAGGGAAAAAGATATTTTAAAAAAGTAATGATGCAGTTGTAGTTTTTATCAAAATCGGCCTCGTAACTCCTTTCAACATTTTTCGCTTATCCTTAAAGTTTCGGATTTGGCCCTGAAGGCCCATTTTAAAAATTTACCCTGTATATTAATTTGCAAATACCCTCTTTAACGTTTAATTTACATAAGCAACACATAGAACATGTGTTACAATGTGTACAAAACTTTATAATTTTAGACACCTAAAGCTGACGATCTAATTAATCGATCGGTGTTATTTTTATTTATTGCGTGAATGATTACAGAATACTTCATCCCATCAAATTCAAAATATGACTAAATAAAGTAAAATAAACAAATACCTGGGAAACAATCCGACCTCCAGAGTCCGTTGGTTCTGTCCCTTCCACCAGTGCAGTTCCGGCCGCTTGTCTATCAGGATGATGGTGTCGCCCGCCTCTATTGTCATCTGACCTTGCTTCCTATAGCTGAACGGCCATGTGAACATGTGAATACATCGTTATGTAGTTTAGTGTGTGCACAATAGCTATTTGACGTGCAGTTGCATTGTGGTGTTGTGTTATAATGTTGTGGTGATTTGTGTGGTACATTTATAGTATTGGTCTGGCATGCACAGTAGCTAATAATTTTAGAGATGTTTTCACTTAAGAATGTTTATGAAAAACCTTCAGGAAGGTCACATGATGTTTAACTTGACATATTAAAGCTTATTTATCAAATCATTACACCTTTTTCATGGAGATCTTATAAAGATTTCCAAACCATATTTTCCACATTAATGTCCACGATATTTTAATAATTAAATAACTTAAAAAAATCGGAAGCAATGACCATTTTTCAAGACACTGGGGAAGGAGGATTAGTGAATTTCAGACACCTGTAAGAATTATTATCAAGATTTCTCTGGCATCCTCGTGATGCTATCCTACACTCATCACATTAATTGATAATAAATTTAACCGACAAATACTTTGAAAAAAAGGTGCCTAGGATTCGAACCTCGGACTCCCAAAATCAGAAGCCTAAACACTGCTCTATTACAACTAAAACAAGCTAAAAATGTAAACACTCACCTAAGTCCAGCGACAGCGGTCTCGAACTTATTAGTGTCCATGTACCGCTGGATGCCGGCGAAGGTGGGGCGCTCCTTGGGGCTGATGTCCCAGCACTGCACCATCAGCATGTACACGTCGGGCGGGCACGCGGCCGGGGCGCCCAGACGCTGCCCCTCGCGCATTATCAGGCGGAGGATCTCCGAGCCGTTCAGACCTTGGTAACCATGCAATTTGTTAGCTTCTTTGGAATTTTGAAAGATCCTAATTCCTAAGTGTAGGTTAAACTTTTTTGACGATAATCTACTTTTACAATTGAACTTGGAGATAATGTAGGTCGGTAAGGTAGGCAGATACAAACGTCGTATATCAAGAGTCCTGTATACCGAATTTCGAAGCAAAGCCTTATGGAGTCCCAAGTTTTAATTATATTTTGCCTAGTTTTAAAATTTAAACACAAGAAATCTACAGGTTCCATGACTTGTGTACTTGACCTTCACATATAAATACAGGTTTTTTATAAATTTCAGTTGAAATAAATTTTCAGAAGCGGCGAATTTCTGAGGAGGCGGCTTGTTGAGGGCATGGCAACAAAATCAAGTAATTATTTAATTGTATTATGTAACGTGTGTTATAAAAATACTTTTTTAATTCAACTCAGCTAAAACTTTGTTAAGGGGGAGTGTAAAAGCGTAGTGGAGGTCTCAGATTTTTTTCTCATCTTATGCCATTCCAGATAGATGCTATTCCAGAATAAATAATAGGTTAAGGCACGCATCGCCGCTCGCTCATCACGTAGCAGTCGTCCGCGTCGGGTAACGCCCGCATTAGACCGAAGTCGACTGTCCACACCTGGCGCTAGCGTACAAAACTCACCGATCCACGGCTCCTCGCCGAACGTGTACATCTCCCAGAGCGCCACGGCGAACATCCACACGTCGGAGGCGTGCGAGAACTGGCGCGTGCGCAGCGACTCCGGCGCGCACCACGGGAACGGCACGCGCCGCCGCTCGCTCATCACGTAGCAGTCGTCCGCGTCGGGTAACGCCCGCATTAGACCGAAGTCGACTGTCCACACCTGGCGCTAGCGTACAAAACTCACCGATCCACGGCTCCTCGCCGAACGTGTACATCTCCCAGAGCGCCACGGCGAACATCCACACGTCGGAGGCGTGCGAGAACTGGCGCGTGCGCAGCGACTCCGGCGCGCACCACGGGAACGGCACGCGCCGCCGCTCGCTCATCACGTAGCAGTCGTCCGCGTCGGGTAACGCCCGCATTAGACCGAAGTCGACTGTCCACACCTGGCGCTAGCGTACAAAACTCACCGATCCACGGCTCCTCGCCGAACGTGTACATCTCCCAGAGCGCCACGGCGAACATCCACACGTCGGAGGCGTGCGAGAACTGGCGCGTGCGCAGCGACTCCGGCGCGCACCACGGGAACGGCACGCGCCGCCGCTCGCTCATCACGTAGCAGTCGTCCGCGTCGGGCAATGCCCGCATTAGGCCGAAGTCGCCGATCTTCACCTGGTTACAGGTGTAAGTTTATAACGGATTTGATTATCTTATATGCAGTTTTATGGCCCAACCACATAGAACGCGTAATTTACGCGCGACGTAATTTAGGGCTTTAGAGCGCTAGAACTAAATCCTGACGCCTGATCAGGATTCATGTTCTATGTTTACGCTTTTAACTTCTTAATCAACGAGAGCTTTAATTTTACTTAATAAATGCTTAATTGTTTAATTGCAAGATGTTTTTATTTAAGCTCTAACGCCAATTTTTGTCAACATACACACTTAACATTACATACTTAAGAACGATTTTTTTGTCAAAATTAATTATCGTCGTAATCACCAATAAGGGTACTCGATATTCAAAATTAAATCACTTTCAACAAATTATATTTTTAAATAAATCTGTACTCACCAAATCTAGACTAGATAATAAAATATTTCGACAGGCAAGATCTCTGTGCAGAAATCTATTTTTCTCCAAATACGCCATGCCCGCCGCCACTTGGCCTGACCACTTCGATATGTAGTTCAATGACACTTTTCCATTTTGGGCCCTTATGTAATCCAGTAATGCTCCCATATTGGCCAATTCACACACCATCATAAGTGGATGGAACACAACACCGTGAAGTTTGATTAAATTTGGATGTTTAAGGCTATGCATGGCTTCCACTTCTCTTCGGAAGTCATCATAAATGCCTGGTTGAGAAAATGCATCTGCTTTCAAAACCTTGACAGCTACCGGCACCATTTGATTAGGACTGTCAGATACCCTCCATTCACCCCTCCTCACTACTCCAAACGATCCATTGCCTAATTCATTATGCAACCTGCAGTCAGAAATATGAACATGTTCTTAATAACAACTTGTTTATTTGTTAATCAAGGGCATACTTGAACAATAGGGTTGCTGAACTATATTTTAGCAAAAAATTATAGTTATAAATATAGTAATTATAGTAATAAATATCAATAGAAATATAGTAGATATGAAAGTATATTTTACTTCCAATTCACATTTCACAACTTAAAATAGCCACTTGAAATTGGTTCATGAGCAGCGGCACAGTTGTGGTCGTGTCGCTTATTAACTAGCTAGCTATTTTTATTCTAATATCATTGTGAGACAGCAAAAGTAAAAAGGTGAAAATATTATAACATTAATATACTATATTTTCCTAAATTCCTCAAAAGTACTATGTACAGTTTTTCAATTATTTTGTAAGAAATACTATTTTTCTCCAAACAAAAAGGTGGCAACCCTATTGAACACGTACAGTACACAATTACTTAACACTAATTAACCTAAAAAAGCAAACAAAGATTTATACGCACACAATGTCTTTTTCCAATATTATACACGTAGTTCTATTTTCTGTCTGCGGCGGTGATCGCAGTGCTATGTCAGTTTTCTCTCGTGAGAGGGAACTGGATGAGCCAAAGAGTTTATTCCAGAACTTTCTGTTCCATAGTTGCAGCTTCTTTTTCCTTACGGCATCAAATAGCCTACGTACACCAGGCTTACTGATGCCGATTCTCTCCAGGTCTTCGGCATGCACATAGTCGAAGTGGGCTAGTCGTGTTATCTAAAAAGGTTGATTAATACCATCAATTTTATTATTGTTTAAATATGTTATGTAAATTATTTATTAATGCCTATTGTTACTAAATAAATAATCAATCTATCCCATTTTTGTAGAAATACCAAAATTTAACAATTGTCAAATTTCAATCTTTAGTAAGCAAAAAAATTGGGTAAAATGTTATTATTTAGGACGAGCATAAATGAATGCAAGAGGAAAGGCATTGTCCTTTGGGTATTAACTCAGTATGCAAGGATACAGTCAAAAGTCTATAAGGTACATTGGTTTAAAGGCAGATTTTCCTCTAAAATTATAATATTTTTACATCAGATTTAAAGTAACAAAAAATTCATACAAACAAAAATAAGTTCAAGGAGATGTGTAAGTAAGAATGACAGAAAACATACAAAAGAAGAACCTTGGCAACTAATAATTGTAATTCTTTACCGAGTAACATCATTTACTCAATAAGAAACTAGAGTAACATAACTTATTATTAAAAAAGGATGCATGATAGATGTTGTAACATTTTCGTCATTTGTTTTTATTTTTAGCTCAACATTTTTTTTATATAGTGAAACATTTGGATATTGAAATTTATGAACAAGAATGTTAAAACAACAATAATATTACATTACTTTTCAAGTGCAATAGATTTTATTAGTACTTACATAAAATAATTAAATATCCCTCAGTATATACTAATAAATATATGCCTACATGCATCTTGAATATACTTTTATTCATCAGATGCCACACATTAATATAATTTTTCAAAACAAGTATGCATATTCACCTGGAGTTGATCTCTGATCGGTAAATAAAACTGCTCCAGTTGCACATTCTGTAAGATCTCACATAACCAGTCCGTGCCCGAATCCATCGTATGCTCCTCTAACTAAACAACGGATTTATTAGAAATCTGTACGAAGGTAACATCTCAATCAGGAAGTGCGATTTACTTCTTGTGACTTAGAAAAACACTAGTTTTTACGAGTAAATTAATAACACATGTAGAATATTTCTTAAAATTAAGCCGTGAGATTGAAAAACGATGCCACCAATGTTTTCTGTTTACGATTTTTTTGTTGTAACACGATACAAGCTACAACACAACCACGATTCTTTTCCTGAATTACATTAACAGCAAGCAAACTTCTGTACGTCAGTCAGACTTCAAACACAACTTGACAGTTTGTTTTTTTTTTATTATGAGTGTCAAGTAATTGTTTTATTTACAGTCTAGCTTTTTTCGTAATGGCTACACAAAATATGTATTTAACTAGCTTTCTTCATAAATGATATTTCTTTCAGTTCAGAATAGTCTACATTGACATTATGTATATTTCTGTCATAATTAGGCTTATATAGAATTATTATGTATTATTATATGATACTAGTTTGTTACCAACTTTTATGATGTAAATTTTGTTATGTGTAAAGAAACACCTTTATTAATGACTTTTTAATTTTAATGCCAGGTTTACATACTCGCCAAGCACGGACGAGTATTGTGTAAATACGTCTATCCTCTGTTGAGTATGCTTATAATGCACATATTATTGTTATTTGTGCGAATCTATGGACACAACATCTGTCCTCGTGTGTGGTGTTTGCATACTCGCCTTTGTTCAGCTAGTTACTCGGCCGATTGTTCGCAAGTATCTCAATCTGGCATAACATAAAAAAACCGTAATTTATGGAGACTGGTGACACTGGTGACCGTTATTCGTCACTTACGTTACGCACATTATAGTAATAATAATTTCTTATAATTTAACGCAAGCGCAACAATTATTATGTTGGAGATATCAGATGAAAGTATATCTGAAACGAAAAAAGTTGATTTCGGCTGTGTTCCAGTTGATACTGTAACAGAAAAATGTGTCAATATAAAAAACACATCCAACGTAAGTTTGTCTATCTTCGTCATAGATTAGTAATCTTCGTTTACGTTACTTTTGGAATTTAATTCTTTTATAGTTTCCACTTAGATATTATTTCTATAAAATAATGTATAATTAAATCCATTTGACAAAATACAGTCGTTACTTGCTACAATTTTGAACTGCCTGCCTTTTCTGACTCGTAAATTTTACTATGGTTATTTTTATACCGCACTAAAATAGTAGTCGTTATATCCCCTTTGCTAAAATATAAAAACCAGTCAAGAGCGTGTCACTACTCTTTTTAAAACTTTTATTATTCTTTCAGAACTTTCTTACGTATAGAGTCTCATTGATGTACATATTAAACAGCGTGGATCAAGTATTCAATATTTCCATAACCACTACGCCCGTCAAACCACTCGACACTGCCGAAGTGAAGATTATCTTCAAACCTAATATACCGGACCAATCTTTTACAGACTACTTCATTGTTGATGATACAGCTGGAAATACTTACAGACTGACTGTTACAGGCAAATGCTTCGGTAATTAAAATTAATTAACAACTTTAAATTAGGAATATTTCTGTTCTTTACATCGGTTGTAGGTTACACGATCAATAAGTCCAATTTATTTGCCATATCGATACCTTTATTCCCAAATCAGTTATTTATTTTGATTTCGTTCAATGCCATTTACTATGAAATAAATAAAAAAAAACATTCTGACAAAAAGTGGAGTTGGCCGATTTGCGAATTAAGGTATCGATATGATGATTTATTTTACATACTGATGTATATAACTGGCGCTTCATTGCCTTTTTAATGATTATTCAATTACAGGGCCTAAGATATCCTTAAATAAGAAACAGCTTGTATTTAAGATTTTCAAAAACGAAAGTGAATATCGAAAAGGAACTATAAAAATGATTAATAAATCAGCAGTAGATGCTGCCTATCAGTGGCTTTTGCCGTTGTCTGGACAAGGATTTTTTCAGGTAATATTGACTTTGAGCATAATGATATTACTATGTTATGAATACATTATGCTCAAAGACGATACTCGGTGATATATCGTTGTTCGTTAAAATATAATTTTATCTTTTGAATGCATCATATCAAAATGCACTACCCAATCAGTGTTACTTCAACTTACACTATATAGTTAATTTTACAATACAGATTAACTTATTTAACTTTAAAACTTGCAGATTTTAACAGGCAACTGTGGTGTCATTCATGCATATGAAAGTATTACTACCACCATACTTTTTTCGGGCGTTGCACTTGGCATTTATACAGGCGAGTTGGTGTGCTTAGTTCTAAATCAGGTAAAACACAATCTCCGGTAAACCACACTAAGTATACTATAACAATAATAATCATGATAAATCATATAATAAATACTTATTTCTAGGAGCCATTATTCTTAAACATTATAGCGACGGTCGATCTAGCAGTGAATCCCATGTTTAATACTGATAATCATGTGTTTGAAAAGAGTTGGAAGCGTAAAAGTCGCTACACTCACTTGATGGAAAATAGTTTGAACCGATTTTCTTATATACCACCCGCGTCTGCGTATGAACGATATTTGGATTTTGGCACTGGAAGCGTTCGTGATGTTACTCTGAACATTTCGCAGACTCTCTGTGTCACTAATCATGAGTTAGAAGATGGTTATATAAACTGGATCTCAGGTTTCAATTATGTATATGTACTGTAATATGTACCAGTATTTTATGGTAATATCACAGCTTCATATATATTTGTTTTTTTAGATCCAGATAACGTTTTCCTAGTAGATCCGGTTGCAGCTGTTATTCCTCCTAATGAATCAATTTTATTCACTATCAGATTCAGGTATATAAATAAAATGATGTCTAAATTAAAGTATTGAAAATACCGATAACTATTAATATACAGCTTAATAGATGTTAGATATACATTGCTTAAAATGTGTAAGTCGATCAAGGTAAGACTCTTGATTATGTGCGTGTTGGAACTAGAAGTTGTGTTGTTAATAGGTAATAAAAGTAATTGCTGTAGTACTTATTTACAGGCCTAAAGTACACAACGAGGCATACGGATACTTGATGTGTGGTGAATATCAGTACAAGAAGCGGGATGACGACAAACCGGACATAGCGAAAATTAGACACACGTGGTTCAGGATACCATGCATTGGTAACACATGGGATCCCTGCACGGAGTGGAGTACGGATTGGGATTGTGCTACTGAGGTCAATTTAATAGGCTAATTGGCTAAAATGCTTTTCGCTGGGGTACATTTTATATAACAGCTTTATTCAGATCGATAGATATATACGATATTCAAGCCCAGGATATTACTTTTTTATTATCTTTAAGGTCTTTGAGTTTCATCGTGCTGGTTACAATGTTAAGACACTTTAAAGTACTTAAGCATTTTTTTAGCAAAATAAGTTGACACATTCGCATGCGAAAGTTGTACTTAAAGTCTTAGTACTTTGCTGTGAACTTAAATATGCTTTTGTAGATTGCTTTTTGCTTAATATTTATTTTTCTTCAGATTGTTCTTCCACCCACGGTTCCATCAAGAACAACGTTCACCAATTTCTTGCTGTCGAATAAATTAGAATTACCAATGCTTTTTAAATTTGAAGCTCCAAATAAAACGTATGTTATTATGTGAATTGTTTTTATTGCTTTTGCCTGTTCTTGCTTATAATCTCTGATATTTTATTTTGTTGAAAATCAAGGAATTTCGTCGTGATGCCAATGTGTGGAATCGTGCAAGGCCGAGGCTGGCAGATCATATCTGTAGCTTTGGAGCCAAAATCTTATGGAGATTTCTATGAAACTTGGGACCTCGTTGTCAATAGGGTGCAAAAAGTAAGTGACGATACAAACAATAGAATAATAGCTAAAATAAGATACGCTTTTAAAATTTTTACGAGTAGGTATATTTGTCAATATAGTATTTACCTACTAAGATGGAAAATATTTACTGTAGATGAATCGAATTTATAAATATAAACGGGGAACAGTAGAATTTTTTTTAACTAATTTGATCAACTTTATAAGCATTTTAATCAACTACCATCAATTGCACAGTGACTTCGATAATTCAATATATAAATTTATTCAGACACGAGTCTGCTTCGCTGGTAATGCTGAGATAAGCCAAGTGGAGGTAATGTCGCATGGCTTCAACCCGGCCACACATGCGATGTTTGAATTTCAACCGACTATCACTGGGTGCACTAACTATTGCACCGCATATCTACACAACCAAACCCGGATGGAGATACAGTAACTGAAAATATTTATTTTATTGTATAATTTGGGAAAATATTTCGCATATCGATACCTTAATTCGCAAGTCATCCAAATCCACTTTTTGGCAATATTTTATTTTTTATTTATTTTGATAGTAAATGGCGTTAAACGAAATCAAAATAATTAAAAAAAAATATTATGCACACGTTCACACTGCATGACAGATCCTTGTTGGTATGGTGACCTGTATACCATACCACCCGGGTCGGCTTATACTGCTACTACTAATAGTTCACAAAGTACTTAGTAATCGTGTAAAGTAAACGTCATTCTTTAGCTCCATTCCTACTACCATTGTATCATCCAAAATCCATGTGAAGAACTCTTAAATTTGTATAAAGTCTTTACTATACAAAACAATAATTGTAACACTTCTCTCCAATATATCTTACTGCGTTGGAGTGTCCTCATTGCTATCGTGGTGCACGTCTTACGTCACGAACTATGACGCATTAGTATTGCTTTTGTAATACACGGTTCTCGTGACGTAGGATCTTCGTCACGAACCGTGACGCAACGATGGATACTATCGATCCAGTGTGGTAATATTCAAAGATAGTACTTACTTTCTTGCTTACGAAATATAGTTTCGATTTCGATCACAACTATCTACATTTTTTTAACTTTTTCATGAAGTTTAACACTACTCATTTTCTAGTATGAGAGTTTTGAACAATGTTTCGTGGCTGGGCGCTGATAACCAAGGATCCATAGTACTGCCTCCGAGAGAAATTGTCCATTTTCACTGGTGGTTCTTCCCGAAGGTTCCCGATATGGTCTACGAGACCACAGTGACATGTTCATGTATCTGTTTGATTGATGGCAAGTGAGTGCGAAGTATTAGCAATGGAAAAATATTTCTTGTGGTTTGAGCATAAGTATTTCCTTTTTTCATTCAAAACATGTAGATTAGAAGTTTTAATAAGTTTTAACTAGAGGAGTATAAGTATTAAAGTGAATCTTCTTTTGCAGACCGGTCGGAGAACCAACTGAAGTTTTTATTAGCATATTAGGATTTTCTGAATTTCCCGATTTAAGGGTAATTATCAAAACCATTATTTTTGTTACAAAATATGAAACTTTAAAATATTTATGGGATTTCCTGTTATAGTAATTAGTAAGCTTCACATGTCAGTAGAATTTATAACAGTGTAACCATGCTTGAATACCTCGGTCCAATAAATGATAAGGACATTACAGTTAAAAACGCTTAGCATAAGTCTGGAATTAATTAGATTATTTTTGATAAGAAATGAACTAAGTAGGTAACGTCTAGTAATATCTAGATTAAATTAATTATTAAAGGTGTTGCCAAAAACGACGAATCTCCATGATGCGGTGGTTGGAACTAACGTACCGTGCTCACTAACGCTTTACAATTACGGCTCATGTTTCTTCACGTCCAAGTTGTATCACATCACTCAAGGGATGGGGGATGATCATAGCAATGAAAAGTTTGAGATAGATTCTGACATAGTAAGTTCTTAAGATAATTGAATAAATTAATGTAGTGTCTTCAATTAATTGGATTAAACGTCATGTAGCCTAACTTTTTGATATAAAGAATAAGATTATTTTCCCAATTCTGATTTAGATACATCAAAATATGATTATTTTATGTATTAAATCATTATTAAAACGCATTTAAGTTGCAAGCCATATTGATGCCCGAGTATATAATCTTATAAATTGATTATTTTATTACCTAAGGGCCGACTTCATATTCATTACTGTTTTATAATCTGCGTAAAACTGCTAGTCCGCTCTGAATATACAAATTAATCACGTCACATAGCAAATTTTATGACTACACCTGCTCGCAACAACTTCAGAGCGGACTAGCAGTTTGGCGCGGACTATACTTTATTAAACAAATTCCTTGGACATATTTATAAAGCAAATTACCTACAAATGTATAAAATCAATTCAGAACAGCCTGAAGCCCTCAAACCACTGCGAAGTGAAGATAACAGTGATCGCGGGTGGCGCGGGGCCGCGGCAGGTAGATATAAAGTACACGGTGTTGTTTCGCACTGAATACGATGAGATCGAAGAAATACAACCCGTTAAGAAAACTATATGTATCGTGTGGTATGATGGAATATATCCTACTATAAAGGTATGTTGACTGAATAATAATAATAAACGCTTTCTACACTCACAGCCCCACACTAGGATTCCCTGTGTCGTGGATGCCATGGACACACACACAGACAAATAAAGAAACACCCAGACCCAGAAACAGAAATCTAAATTAATCATTTAGATATCTGTCTGGCCGGGGATCTAACCCGGACCCTTTGCGCATAAGACCGGTATGGTGACCGCTCCGCCCCGCGGTTCGTCACCCCAGTATGAAAGTCCAATCATAAAAGGTTAATAACATTATTACGGTACTAGACTACGCGTAGGTAATGTAGAAGTTGCTTCGGTTTGATCAAAAGTTGAATATCAAAGGTAAAGCAGACGAGGGAATACCGCTCACTCAAAAAATATTTGAAGCATTTCTAATGGAACGAATTGATTTTTTTTTATAATATAGGAGTAGCAGCCGAGCATACAGTCCACCTGATGGTAAGTGGCTACTGCCGCCCATGGACATCTGTGACAGATGCGTCGCTACCCCTGAGTACTAAGCTGGAATGCCTCGGAAAAGTATGTCTCCCTTACCACACCCTTCAAACCGGAACACAGCAGCGCCTAACACCGCTGTTATTAGGCAGAAATAGGTGTGGCGGTGGTTCCGCCGGTGTCGAACCACAAACGGTTCCTTCACAACTACCAACTTCACAATTTGGAAATATCATAATTTATCTACCAATAACATATCATATCTCAATATGTACTCGTAGTTTGTTAAAATTACTTTAAACAGTACATGCGGGTAACGGCAGGATACAATGCATGCTAGCCTCTATTATTTTGCAGGTAAAACGTACGATATCTGTAAAATGCCCAGTCATCCTAAGCAATCACTGTGTATGGAATATGGTCAATGTGGATGAGTGCGTATCTTTATTTACTTATTACATTCTATTGAAATATTTACTACACCATTTATTTATATTAAAATTGCCTACAAAACACCGTACAAGATAAATATTTGCGCATGTGAATTAAAATTTTATTTATGAGCTGGCAAACCAAATTTACCCATATTTTAACAGACTTTAAAAAACGAAGTTCTGTATTCGACCGCTATGTATGTATGTCAGTTTGTATACTCGCAATTTTCTTAAAAACTACTGATCAATTCCAATCCAATTTGGATGGGCTTTTACCCATCTTGATTTTGATCAGTAGTTTAAAAGGTACTATTATTAAGAATATATGAGCATCATCAAGATTGAAAACTAAGCACTAAAAAAAATAACGTGCTCCTTTTCCAAGTTGGTTAAAAATGAAATTATGAAATATGCTCATGGTCCAATAATTTCTATTTTAGATTCAACAAAGCTCTTGTGGACTGCCGACCCAACAAACCTTTGAGCGTGAACCTGTACGCCCCAGAGTTATGCGTAAGGTCAGGTCATGTCAAGTTGATATTCGTGTTCGGTTGTGTTTACGCGGTCCTCGTTCCCTGGAGTCTGCGAAGGGAGAAGATTTGCGATTGTGAGATGGTGGAGGTTCAAATTGGCATATCTACTTACGAGATGAGACATACTTGCACGCATAGATCCTTGGTCGAGTTGTCTCCTATGCAAGGGATAGTATCTGTAAGTATAGAGATATTTCGGATATGGATAGATGGTGAAAACAAATTTTGATCTTGGATAACATTGAGCCCGTATAGATTTATGTCCTTTAATAATCAATATAACCGAGAATCGTAATTTCTGACTAAGTACCTACTAGAAAATGACAAATTATTTTATTGTAGGCGTTAGAGATTACTAAACGCGTTTTTTTCGCCAACAAGCCTATGCGTTTCGCATAATATTGACTTGTTTTAAAAATATTGAAAAATTTACAATACATGCTACGGCGTAGCGTGTCTACAGGCGAATATCATAAAAACTTTGATTAAGATTTGATCACTAACCATAAGCAAGTACTAAAAATATATTTACTTTCATATATTTTGTCATTTTTAGCCAAATACTCCAAGTATGCTCCACATGACCTTGAGCTATACGCACGAAGGCCTGAACACATTATGCTACGTCATGACTTTGCCTAACCAAAGAACTTTATACATTTATATTCACATCTATGCGAATATCATCACCAAAGGCGTTCTTCTGCCATTACGACGAATGGAAGAAGAAGAATATTTAGCAGTTTTAGATTGTGGAAGGGTACCAATAAATAATTTGGATCCAGTTATTCGGGTATCTACAGTTTTGCTTTGTAGTACATATTTATTAAATATAAACAGTGAACGAGCATACCTATAGCCCATTTGGTGGTAAGTGGCCACTGCCGTCCCTAGGCATCGGTAATCAAAATATTTGTATTCCAGATATATGTGAGATTGGATATTTAACTTTGGAGCTTTGGATACGATTGTAGTTGTATTACAAAAAATATTGAAAATGGCAAAAAAATCTGTTTCCGCTTTTTTCGCTGAACTATTGAACCATAATAGGTAGGTAGGAATTTATTTCTAAAGATGCTATGATAACAAATACTAAAAACAAGAAATAATGAAAATTTGGTGGTACGGAACCTTCATGGTTCGAGTTCCACTCTCACTTGACCAATCATTTTGAACCACGAATCATACAATCCTATAATTATTAAGTAATACTTTTCACCTTTAAAAGATTTTGTGGTTATACAATCCGACGGACGTTTACACGACCTGGCGACTTCTAAGAGGCAACACTATTACCCCCGATACGGTTATTCGTTGCTTACAATACTTCGCTGAAGTACCGCCCTCGGACAAACTGGCGATACCGTTTGCGTTCATGCCCACTGAAATGGTGGATTATAAGGTGATTCTTTTATGTTTTATACCTAACCGATACCCGATTTATCATTCTTTACCACGCTACGAGTATACAGCCCAAATGGCTCAACGGATTTTAAAGTTTTCGTTTCAATTCTCATCCATAAATATTTAACGTACAGTCACGAGCATAAATATATGACTATGTGCACATTAGCAAAAATATCTGTCCCAAGAACGAATTCAGTAATGCCTGCAAGAACGCAGAAAAAATATCTGATATTAACAGGGAGCATAATAAAGAGGCATCAAAAATATGTAATGAAAATGTTTATCGAATAATTGTGATTACCTCATAAAGCAAAAATATGTGACGAAATTCGTTTATTAACTTTTATTATTTTCGCTCAAAATACAACATTTCAGTTTCTATTTCAGGTTGTGTTCTATTGTTCGTTTGGATATGACACGGTTAAAATATTAGTAAAAGGACAGGGCGGTTTGCCGAACTGTATCGAGACGAGGCTTGATATTCCGAGCTACGTTGAAAGAGTCATAAGATCTGCCTACAAGAATGAAGTTGTAAGCTTAGTTTATTATTTAATAAATAAAATGTTGTAGTTTCAACGGTGCTTAGAAATTATGTTTGGATTTAAAAAACATAGCACCTACAACAGTATTTATGTACCTTACCTATATAAATATGTAGTAGGAAACAGATTAGGAGCTACGTCATAGAAGTCGTAGCTACGAGCCTACGAGATTGTGCCCCATAATACTGTTATTTCTTAAATTCTTTTATGTATTACTTATACCAATTTATTAATGTTATAGATATCAATAATAATTTCATTGTTGTACACGGGGTGTTGTCATAGAATGAATAAAAAATAAATATAGTAAAAAAAACTAAAAAACACGCTTTTATGATAAAATCGACCAAAAAGTAGAAAAGTATTCTATTCCATTCTTTCATACATGCAGGGTAAGATAAGGATGTATGTTGATCTCCTTTCTACTAAAAAACGGAGTTACTCACTGACAAACATACAAGTGAAGCTAATATAAAACGTGTAAAAAGGTCGGCCATGTTTGTAACTGCCGGTTGGGATTTAATTTAACACATTATATTTATATTTTATTAATAATAACGCATTAAAATTAAATAAATTGCAGGTGTATCTATCGAGGGAACATATAACACTTCCAATAATGTCTACGCATTCTCTTTCAAGAGAGATAATAGCCGTCTGCAATGATACAGATCACGTTATTAGATTTATTTGGTTACCGTAAGTATATTCACTATTTTTACACTTGGAATTAATTTTGAGTATGCCAATTAAGGAAACACATTATTTTTTTATAATATAAGAGTAGCAGACGAGCATGCAATCTACCTGATGGTAAGTGGCTAATGCCGCCTATGGACATCTAACCAATCCCAAATAAGATTAGATTTCTACCTGTGATCAGCCAGATGCGCCGCTTCCCATGAGGACTAAGCTAGAACGCCTCGGTAAAGTATCTCTCCTTTACCACACCTTTCAAACCAGAACACAGCAGCGCTTAACACTGCTGTTATGAGGCAGAAATAGGTGTATAGGTGGTGCCGACTGAGTCAAACCACAGAGGGTTCTACCTTCAACATACCATTAAACACTTGTATTTACAGGGAGAGAATTGCCAATGTTATTAACATTGTAATGACGCCGTGGTGGGGAGTCATCGAGCCAAGGTCTTGTGAATGGATTACAATGACCGTTTATACACTGCAAGAACCTGCTACATTCACGTAAACCTCGTATTTATTAAGTTTTCTTTCGTACTTATGTTCTATGTAAACTATTAACAAAAACAGAAATAATAAGAATTTCAGCCGCTGGTCCTTATTTATTTAAATAAACGATACTTACATTTTCATAATATATTTGACGCCACTCTAAAGTTACATAGTTTCGCGGCCAGTCTATAAAAAGCAATAAACCTTAAAATACTTATGATTTATAATAGAAGTTTTCTCTAGTCTCTACCAGCAAGCTACTTATAAAATATAAAATGTATTGGTTTTATGTATGTGGTATTTTTCTAAATTATTTAAAAATATACTGTGGGAATGACGTTAGATTAATATACTGGTAACGAAATAAATAACAAATTCCACAGAACTAACATAACATGCGAGATTTTAGATCTAACTGAACGCCGACGTTATCAGAAAAATGAGATGCTAAGAAGAAATAAAACTGAAAAGTGTAACCAAGAATTCATTATCACTGAAGAGGGAACATATCATCCGGTTAGTCGATGTGTCATATCGTAGTCCTATAAAATAAAATAATAACTTTTTGGTTAATCAATTATGATACAGATGGCGCCACATGTATTCTGAAACACGGTATCAATGTTTTCTAGACTTTTGCATATTTATATATTTGTACTCCAAACTTTGCGATGTATCGTATGTAACATTCACTATTGCGTATATTTATAATATATTAACTGATTTCATAACATAACATTGTATGTGTTATGTGTTATTTATCTTATTTATCTATTTTGATAAACTTCAGGGTATAAATGACGAGCCACCTTACGTCCTGGATTTGAAGAAACCCCAGCCATTTTATTTGGTCACGTCGGTATCCATATCTTCAAAGGGACAACGGGACGGTTGTACCAGAATGCTGTTAAGACAATTGTGGGATAGGGTTCGTTACTACATAATGTACACAACTGTATTTTAGGTGAACTTATAATATACACTACAGTATGGCGTAAAAGTATATAAGCCATTGACAATTTTTTTGTTTTTTCTTGTCACGCGGATTTTTGCCGACGTGTATGTTACACTAGTATGCGTGAACTAACTAGCTGCGATATCTATGTATACACGCACGCAGGATATGACAGGTACAATATTTATGAATATATGTACATATATGCATTTGTTAAACGGACCAGAACCGAACGCGTGCAATATGCCGCGTGACAAGAAACAGGCCCTTTAATTTACAAATTATAAATTGTAATGAAGTAAAATTATTACTTACTATGTTTTTTTACATAAGTAATGTACATTTTTTTGTAGCCCCCGCCATATGATTTATTGTCTTCGGATATAAATGACTCTGCGAGTGGCAAAGGTAGTACAGGTAATAATATGCCGCTAACTGATATCATCAGACTCATAGACGGAATACTATGGTGAGTTAAATATTTTTTATTTGGTTTCAAATGACCATGTAGTTCCCCTTACTAGTTACTAAATAATTAATCCAAGATTTCATCGTGGAGAATCTTTCGTGGTTCAATATTAAAAGTACCACCACCACCACCAAAATATATCGCTGCTGTGTTCTGGTTTGGACACACTTATAAGAGGCATTCCAAATTATGACCTCGAGTAAGACTTCTGACTGTACCGATGTCACTTACTAGCAATTGCCGTTTAACATCAGATGGACTATATGTCCATTTGCTACTTTTTATATCAATAACACTTATTCACTCGGCACTCATAAGTGAATACGAATTATAAGAGATAAATGTTATTTTTTTTAAAGGGATGCTCTACACAGTAAGATGTTTAAACAGCAAATCGAATACTATTCGAAAGAAGAGATACCCACCTATGGTCAGTTAGTTAAAGCAACGGAAAAGGATACGAGGTCAAAACTTAGTAGAAGGTATCTAAAAATATTGAATTATACCTAAACATTCAGTTACACTTTAAAACAAACACAAACGGTAAACAATTTAAATACTGTCTTTTATATAAATAGTCGTAGATAGGCGAGTATTTTTTTTTTTTTTAATTTACGTTACTAGTGTGACCGACCTCGACTTTGTTATCTAAAAATCCACTAAATTGTAGGCAATATTAAGATATCAAAAATATAAGGGCCACACCGCACACGTAATGGCATTATCATATAATTTTGTGCACAAAATTATAAAATGTATATCTAAATATTAATATCTATAAAACGAAATGGAACAATTCACTTACCGTTTGATTATTTTAGGGTGACATCAGGCATTTGCGACGCTATCGTGAACAAGGCAATATTTCACGTCTACAATCTGAAATCGAAACATGAGGTTTCGATTTTAGAAGCAGAATGATCTACAAGTCGTTTAATATTATTATTAGTTTGCGTGATTATGTTGTGTTATTAAAATGTTACTGACAGAAAACTGTTTTATTTCAAGAGGTATAAAATATATACAACTTCTTAATATAAAGCGATACAATTAAAATAATAACAAGTATTTATAATGAGTCAAATAACATTTCTAGAAATAATAAACAACAATATTTTAATGATACATTAATGTATTCGGCCCCCAAAAAAACATAAGTAAATTAACAGACTCACAGTTTTACTTTAAAACTTGAGAAATTAGTCTTAATAAAACCCTAATTGAATGTTTCAAGTCCTATATGCATAACTCATACATAATATTCGAAAACACTTATAATAACAATTAAGATACTCTTGGCACTTAGAATAATACACAACAATTATCACTTATTATAACAACATACAGTAAGGTTTACGTTTAATAAAGTCACAATCAGAAGTGTCAGAATGGGCATGATGGCAGTATTGAAAAATCGAAGAATAAATGATTTACTTAAAAACAATATGTTGAAAGCATTCTGAAAAATAGCCCAGTTTTAATAAAAACTTTAGGATTCATTAAATTTAAACAAAATAAAAGTAAATACTGCAGTATAAACAAAATAAAAGTAAAACGCTAATCGGGGCGAAATGACGTATTTTTTTTGGCGTGTCACCGTATTGCTTGAACTTTTCTATGGGATATCGAAGCGTGATGTCACTCGCAGACGCCATGAGCCGTGAGCCGTGACGCCGTGAGCGTTTTCGCATTTAATTCAAAATTTGTTTTAATAATGCTAATATTTCCGTTAATACTGAATTTATTGCCGAAATAATACGATTTACGATTTTGGAATCAGTAGACATGTACCTACATTATAGAAGGGGAGTTCAAACTTTGTCATCATGCCCATTATATGGGTCAATATAACGTGCTACTCGAAATTATTGAGCTTAATGTAGATCTACAAGTAGTGTGCATTCAAAAATACATAATAAGAAGTCGATTTATAATTTTCACAAATTACTACTTTCGAATTGGTTCATAATCAATTTCAGTTAATTAAAATGTTTTATTACTTATATCTTAAGATTTCTAACAATACGTTATTACACTTAATGTATAATGTGCATATATTTTGTGATTGTCAAGGTTGCAATGTTTCAAAGGTTTGTAGTTATTACGCTGTCAATCAATCATATTTTATCAGTGTAATATTATAGATTATTATTTAATACTATTGAACAAGTTAAACCTAGCTTAAATAAATTTGGTGTAAAGAGAAATTTGTTTTTCAAGGGTTAATCTTACATTTATTGAAACTATTGACTATGTTTACTTAAGGATATTATCAGACTAATTGCCTACATTTCACCTTGAAACTAATAGTAAATAACGAGTTATTCTTTCGTAACTATCTACGAAAATTATAAGGAAATATAAATAAAATTGGAGTGTCTGTTTTTAATATTGAAATAACCGGTTTTTCCTACATGCATATGAATATACATACGGTACATACACCAAGATTTTTTTTTTCAAATTTTTGTCTGTCTGTTTGTTCTGGCTAATCACTGAAATGGCTGAACCGATTTTGACTTAAGCTACTTATATTTTAGAACTAGCTGTGCCCCGCTGTTTCAACAGCGTTATTTCTTTTCAACGCGGGCGAAACCGGGACACAGCTAGTGTGTAATAAAAAATCACAGTATGAGATCAGTCAAGAATTCTGTCCAACTGTAGTTGAAGTTTCTTAGGTTTGGGTGTAGCGATCACCGTGACGGCCACGCGGTCGCCCAGCTTCGGTGTGTGGTGACCACCTAACTTGCTGCGGTGTATGAGGCCGTTGTCCCCCACGCCGCAATCCACGAAGCAACCGAAGGGTACCACGTTGCGGACTACGCCTGGAAGTTTGGGCAATTTAGTTATTGAAAACGATGGTAGAACTAAACTAAGTTTGATTGCATTACCTATCACATTGAAAACTACACCTGGAAATTTGAACAGTATATTTTTTATTGAAGAACATAGTTAAACTTAACTAAGTTTCTTTGCCTTATCTTGCCGTTTAAGTAGGTCTTATCTAGAAAACGAAACTGCCACTTTGAAGTATGTCTCCCCTACAAAGAGAGCTTTTGCCATACTTACTAAACTTAGTAATTTAGTAATTTGCGTGTTGGTGAATATATGTTGGTTAACTTTTCAGGAAGACGCTTCTGTCAGTATCCTGGACTTAATCTCTTGGGCCTTATTACCGTCTTGGATACAGAAAAGGGAGTGGTGTTATTTAACGCCTACACGACAAAATAAGACAGATGAATTGATTTGGCGTCTATTTTGTAACTTCATCTAAGGCAAAACCAGACGAACGACATACATATACGCCAACTAATGTCTAAAAGAAACTAACCAGTTAAAGTAGTTCCTATAGCAATTTGGTCGCTCGCTTGCACAGCCATAGAGTAAACTGGCCGACAGAAAGTTATGACGTTATCTTCATACGGTTTCTGTTTGAAGGCACTTATGATCAAGTCTAATGTACAAACGTCAGTAATGAGGTCTTTGGCCATAGCGACAGTGTCAATGCCGAGAGTTTTCCTCTCCACCTGTTCAGGGAAATGGGGTTTCGTGAGGTCCTTTATGTTCACTCCTATTTTCTTGGCGAATCTGAAATGTACAAAATAAATTTACTGCTCACTTAGTTGCATCTTCTTCGCTAATTAAAATTTAAAATAGACCAAAATTTAGTATTCAGTTACATCCTGTATATAAGTTTACTATTGGTTCACAACCGTGTTTCTATAGCTGTTTTATTAAACGGGAAATGTAAGTAAATATATGATTTTAGTCTAATATTCGCGGAATTCAAACATTTTAATATGTAATGGGTAATAACGATACGCTGTTTTAATCTCTTTATTGCCCATATATCGACCCAGTTGCATGGATTCATCCGTCTATATATCGTGAATCCCGTTACAGTAGTAGTAAAATGTTTAAAAATTATAAAGTGTCAAATTACTTACAATTTCGCAATGTTATAACTCTCCGGATGTATAATAGTGGTGTCTAAGGGCTCTGGGCCTCCCAACACTTTCAGGAAGCCCGCACACTGTTGATAAGTGACTTTCCCAATTCCTGGCACTTTAAGTATCTCCGCTCTACTCGTGAATCTGTCATGCGTTTGACGGTATGCGATCATTTTCTTAGCACGACCATCGTTTAACCCGGAAATTCGCCTGAAATCAAATAAAGGAGATGAAATAAATTATAACGTCCCTTGGAATTTAAAAAAAACAGAAAAAATTGTTGAAGTAAACAAAAATTGCGCTCAAAGAATCGCTTGTTATATAAATCGCGAATCACATACATACGAATTAATTTCTAAACCAATCGTAAACACTTTGTATAAACAAAGAAACATAAAAAAGTAGATAGTTACCTCAACATAGCTTGAGACGCAGTATTAATGTCAACTCCCACGAGACTCACGACCTTCTCTACAGCACTGTCTAATGCAGTTTCCAACATTTTAGGAGGAATATCGTGTTGATACAATCCCACCCCTAAATTCTTCGGATCCACCTATAAACACATTTTGATTATTTTAAGATTTATTTTGAGGACTTACTCTTTTGTAAAAAATGCTTATGAAAAAATACTGACCTTTATTAGTTCTCCCAAAGGATCTAAAACCCTTCTTGCAATAGATAGTGCCGATATTAAATTCGGATCCATATTGGGATGTTCCTGTAAGAACAAAAAATCTAAATTGTAAAATGTAAAGTTGGTGTTGGTGGTGTTATTAAGGATTTTACTATTTGTTTTATAAAATTACACCAATATTAAAGACACAGACATATATAAGGACATCGAAACAAAAAAGAAACTCTGAAACTACATCGTCATCTCAGACAAGAAATACTACTCTATGAATAATATAAAATCCCTCAAGTTTATAGAATACCTTTTGCGCCTCCTTGCTGATGGAATAAATAGAAGCGCCCTGTTCAGGTACAATGATCACGGGAATGTGTTCAGATATGTTTAGTCGCTTCAACCACTGTTCTGTTTCTCGGCAAGCCGTGCCATTCCCCAAACCAATTAATTCCACGCTGGAAAACATAATTTCTATGAAGCAACATGTATTTAACTATTTATACAAAATTTATACACTACTAGCAACCCGATAGCGCTTCACACGGGCAGAATAGAATAAGTGTCTATCTTTTACATAGTGAACTATCAGCTTTTTGAAGGTGATAGAACCCTTTGTGGTTAGACTCCGTCGGAACCACCGCCACACCTATTTCTGCCTAATAACAGCAGCAGCGGTAGCGCATCAGTGGCTGACCTCAGGTAGAAATATTTTATCCTATCTAAGGTTGATTACAGATGTCTATGGGCGGGAGTTACCATCAGGTGGACTGCATGCTCGTCTGTTACTCCTATATTATAAAAAGATATATATAATTATCATCACACTTAAGTCAATTTTAATTACTCATTTAAACCTTTCCCACGAAGAATAAGAGAAAGACAACAATTTGTTTGCAACTTTTTAAACATTCTAAATAAATACCATTAATATAATAAAATATATGAATTAACATTGGAAATAATGTCAAAAATGTACCACACAAGAGTGTAAATGTATGTTACATTTTTGTGCTGCATGCATTTCGATTATAATTTGGTAAATTTTGTTATTGTTACCTATGTTTATCTAAATATGATTTCAGCCGGCTAGCTGCCATTTCACTTTGGTTCTGCCGATGCAAATCTGGGTATATTGTGAAAGCATCCAGTTTTTCTCCATTACAATCAATGATTCCCACCTACAACAATAATTATATATTACAATAGTATTCAAAAGGTCTATGTGAATGATTTCATCTATTTTAAATTTATGGAGAATAAGTTTAGACTAAAATATATTTCATACAAGCAGAGCATCGAAAATGCATTTCAAAATCTTGAATATATTATTTCATTTACAGAGTAATAGGAAGATTGTAAAAAATTTATACTTGGAATGCTAGTTACGATATTTGGCCTTAAATTCTCGTACATAAAAATATTATATCCAGTTATCCTTTCCCACCTTACAGCCGGCTTTAAACCCAGGATCTAGCCCGGCTATTCTCCTGTTTTTAACCGGTTCAGTCAGCAGATACTTTTCCAAATTAGTTGTAAAGGTTTTAATGGCCTCTTTTTGCGCAGCAACAGTTAGTTCGGATCGCACTTGCCGAGAGACCCACGGCTTGATCAGTCGATTGTACGCGTCGGTTAACCCCTTGCGCACCCAAACGCCACTCTTCCACAGTGTTAGGCAAAACCTGAAATATGAAAAAAAGAAAAAAATTACTATGTAAATATGTTGTTTATGTTGAACTAAGCAAAAGACCTCTCTTTGTTATTTATAAAAAATTTATGATCCTAGTGTCTCTCATGCTACTAAAATGTATATCATGTGTTAAAATCCATTAAGCTATTTAGGGTGTAGCATGAGCCAAAATATATACATATATATAGTCCGTATAAAACTGCTAGTTTGCTCTGAATACGGAAATGAATCGGGTCGCCAAACCAAATTGTATGACTACACCTGCTTGCAGTTTCCGCGGACTATACATACATAATCCTCCTTATGTGGCCAATAGTAAAACCTTTTTTATGTCCAAGTACTGAACACTACTCCGTCCTGACAACTGAGATGTGGAAACTCTAGCAAACACTAGCAAAGTGCTCCAGTGCATATCGTGCACCCATACATGTTGGAACTGATTATACTCACAGTACAATTACCTTTCTAGCCTATTATAAAACCAGTCAGGTACAATCACTTTGACGGAAAGGATTTTTTCATCTTCCCCTCTGTTCACTGCTAATGTTTGATGACACTTCACAAAGTGGACAGGACACTTCCAGTCAAAATATATCTTATATGTCTCGGGATCTGATCTGGTGTCAAGCTTTTTTTTGTCATCGTCTTTCTTTGTTTTTGTAGAACTCTTTGTCTGGCTACTTTGTAGAGTAAACCTTGTTTCTGTTTTCCTGCAAAATTTTAAAGTAGTTTATGAAACTGAAAACAAACAGTATGATATACCATACTGTTTGTTTTCAGTCATGGTAATATATTAATATAGCTTCTATACATACATTTGAATCTTCTTGGGATATTTGTTCAAAAGACACAAGTAAGGTAAATAAAGAATCTATCTATGTGAAATGACATTATAATTAAGTTAATTAAGCTCAAAGCTCAAAGTTTGGTCAGTAAGGTTACTGAGGCCTATTGTGACAAACCCCATTTGATTCAAAATATCCATGAAGTTTTAATTTGAATGATTTTGCTAATACTACATGTATTAAAATCACACTAGATGATTAAACGTTTATTAATAATAAACACTAAAGCTTCCAAATGGATAAAAACTTAGAAAATATTTTACATACACTTCTCTCATATGTTGAAGAACTCTAGTATCTTTGTATATAATATCAGCCACTATATGGGTTATGTGACTTTCTACTTTTTCAAGTGTTGCAAGTTCCTCATTGGCAGGGTTGCAGAGTGTCCTTAAATCAACATAATCACCATTCAGTGCCTTAATTGCATAAGCTTCAATGCCCAAGCTGCGAGCTCGCTCAGCTAGTGATAATGTATGGGACTTCAATGGTGCATACTGCAAATAAATATAAGTGAATTCTTGTGAATATAATATTGATTTAGTACATTTAAATTAATTTCCATTTATTTCAATTATAGTCCATATTTTGTTAGTATTTACATTGTACTTAAAAACATATGTTAGTAGAATTTATCATAATTATGAAGAAACAAAAAATAATAATAATAAATACCAAAGAGAACAATACAACTAAAATTATTTTCTATGCGACATTCCCATGGAGATCACGTGCATTATAACTTACTTAAAACATTGTGAGGAAACCTGTATACCTAAGAAATCTTAAAAAAAAGTTTACGAAGGTATGTGAAGTCTACCAATTCGCACTTTGCTAGCGTAGTGGATTATAGCTTAATCCTCCTCATTCTGAGAGGAGACCCCACCCCAGCAGTGGGACAGTAATGGGATAATGATGATGATGAAGATGATAATATAATGGAGGACCAAACTAAATTGAATTAATTTTTCAGTAATGTATTACAAATTAAATTTTAAAAGAAAATATTAATTGTACATAGTGCAAGGCAACACTTTATTAATGGTAGAGTTCTCTGAATATATTATATTTTTTGATGTACTTCAAAATAAGTACTTCAGAAGAATATCTTAAATATGGATCACACCAATTCAAATAATAACTTCAGTGAGTACATAATATCAAAACAAAAATAATTCAAATCCTTACTTACAATTAAATCAAGCTCGGACAGTGATTTAGCATTCAAAATACTTTTCTCAACCTCCGGTGTCAACTTTTTTGATTTTTTCAAAGCTTGCAGTACAGATTGTACCTTCTTCTTGAACAGGATTACATTTTGGTAACTTTCATACATCTCCTGGAGTCTAGAAAGTCATGTAAACATTGCTATGGTTTATTATATCAACAAACATTATATGTGTCACGAACATTATGTGGTATATCATATAGATTGATACAAATTGTGTGAATTTATATTTCTGTAGACATGCATCTTTACGGTTGAAATATTGTACAGAAAAATAGGATTTTGTCTGACTCAGCATGTTGAACATGTGTAGATTAGCAGGACCTGATGGAGTGCCAAATGCTGGAGATACATAGACAAGAAAATAGTATACATATAATAAAAACATACTATAATACTACATAACATACAACCAGTGGCAGTGATAGCCTAGTGGTTAAGAGACTCGGCCTCTTGATCGAGGGGTCCGAGGTTTAAATCCTAGGCACGCACCTCTGATTTTTCAAAGTTATGTGCATATTAGAAATTAATGATCACTTGCTAAATTGTGAAGGAATATATTGTGAGGAAACCTGCATACCTGAGAGATTTAAAAAAAATCGCAAAAGTATGTGAAGTCTACCCATACGCACTTGGCTAGCGCAGTGGACTATGGCCTAATCCTTCTCATTATGAGAGGAGACCCGTGCCATGGGGGGCCGTTCAAGTATTACGTAACGCAATTTTTAAAGATTTTTGACGCCCCCCCTTGTAACGCACCGTAACGTTTTCTATACCCCCCCCCCTCTAAACGTTACGTAACACTCAAGTGTCAATTTTTACCCTAAACTCGCTAAAAAGTTATGTTATAGTTTTTATCCTTGGGCGTGTTCAGCCGAACTAGGTGTCCTGAGTATTCTAAGTTAGTTTAAGTATAGTCAAAGCATATATACTGCTATACTGTACTATACTTAGTCTAACTCAGAATACTCGGGACTCAGTTCGGCTGAACCCACTCATTCAAGGGATTCCCCGTAAAACGTAAATGAAAAGGTTTGCTAATTTAGTAGTTTTAATTCTCTATTTTTTTAATAAAAAATGTTACGTAACGTGTATTAAGAAAGACCCCCTCCCGCCCCTGTAACGCATCGTAACGTTTAACAAGACCCCCCCTCCCCCCCAAATTGCGTTACGTAATACTTGAACGCCCCCTGGGACATTAATGCGTTGATGATGAATGTACATAATGAACACAAACATTATGTACGTAGGGATTTTAAAGAGCCCAAGCATCATAAAAATTGCTTTAAAATCAACAAGTTATTGGTAATTCATCCATTAAATATCATGTTATTAACAAGTAAACTAGTGTAAAGCTTTGATTCAGTGTAAAGTAGCTCTTGCTAAACAATGAAGATAATCACAAAATTTAATATAATTACCGATCTGGTGGCAAATGGTCCACAGCCTCCTTTCGGTATCTGGCGATAAAGGGCAAAGTGCACCCTTCAGTCAGCAGCGTGACAAACTTACGCGCAAGGCTCTGTGATATCCCCTCAAAATGTGAGAGCATATCAACATCGTCCCAGCCACTAAATACCTCATCTGATACATCTTCCAATTCATCAATATCATCAGTTTCAATTATTTCTTTTTTAGATCTTGTTTTTGTCTTTTTATCACTTTCTTTGGCTTTAACTTGTACGTTGCCGTCAACTAAGTCGCTAAAAAGCTTATCATTAGAGTCCGCTGCGTCTTTCTTCACCCTTTTTCTAGGTATTTTCTTTTCTACTAATTTATTAGGTTCACCGGTTTCTGTTTTCTTTGTCTGTCTTTTTTTAGGTACAATCTTCTCAGCATCTTCATTTGATTCTTGTATTTTCCTCTTTCTTGTCGGTGCTTTAACTTTTTCCATTTTGAATCAAACAATTTGAATATATCAATAACACCGAATTATTCTATTCAATGTTTTACTTTAACTTTGAAGATAAAACGGTCCATATATGAATATCAACATTCAACAGTTGACAGTGACAGTGACACTGACTTGACAAAAGTACAAAACACAGACATTACCATTTAACTGATTGCGAGATTTTATTCTGCCTGTACGGGACGGGAGCGGGACATTATTTTGTGAATGTTCTGTCCAGTTCTGTAGACATTCCCGTGTGCGTGCGGTGTCCGTGAAACTAGCACAGCATTTGCCAGCAGAGCACTAAACAATGAGGGTTCTATTCGCATGCACATGAGTTCTAGAGTTCCTGATAGTTTTCAAGAATAGTTCTGGTGATTTTACGGAGATAAAGCAGAATGAAATAATGCTCTGCTAACTTCACACAGCAGAGCATTTTCTAGAAAAAAAGCTATTGATTAGTGTAATTACATATGTAATTAGCTAATATCTGGAGTTCCTAATAGTTTTCAGTGATAGTTCTCGCGATATAACCTGGAAAAAAGTTTACTGATAAAATAAATTGACAAAAATTTAAACAAAAAATCTGCAAGAAGGTTATTTAAAAGCGGAAACTCGTCGATTTTGCAAAGCCTAGTAATAAAATAATACATTTGTACAATAACTGTCCCGGGAACTCACACTAAAGACAAATCGGAAAGATTTTCTACAAAACTTTTTTTAATTTTATTTTCACGTAACCAGGGGGAAGGAACTCATGGGTATTACATAGGCTAGTAATATGGCTACAATTTAAAAATATAACCAATCCCAGAACTCACACTAGTATGCTCTGCTGGCACTTAGCAGAGCATACTAGAATAGCAAAAATCGGAGTTCTCGCTATCTGGTTACGTGGAAATAATTGAAAAAAAAATATTTGTCGAAAATCCATCCGATTTTTGCTAATCTAGTATGCTCTGCTGGTACTTTAGTGTGAGTTCTGGGATTGGTTATATTTTAACTATAAATTGTAGCCATATTACTAGCCTATGTAATACCGATGAGTTACTTCCCCCTGGTTACGTGAAAATGATATTAAAAAAAGTTTTGTAGAAAATCTTTCCGATTTGTCTTTAGTGTGAGTTCCTGGGACAGTTATTGTACAAATGTATCATTTTATTACTAGGCTTTGCAAAATCGACGAGTTTCCGCTTTTAAATAACCTTTTTGCAGATTTTTTTGGTTAAATTGTTGTCAGTTTATTTTATCAGTAAACTTTTTTCCAGGTTAGGTATATCGCGAGAACTATCACTGAAAACTATTAGGAACTCCAGATATTAGCTTATTACACTAATCAATAGCTTTTTTGTCAATCTTCTAGAAAATGCTCTGCTGTGCACAGCATTATTTCATTCTGATTTATCTCCGTCAAATCGCCAGAGCTATTCCTAAAAACTGAAAAACGGAATCAGGAACTATAGAACTCATGTGCATGCGAATAGAACTCTCATTTTTTAGTGCTCTGCTGGCAAATGCTGTGCTAAGTTCACCATCATGTGCGTACGTCAGTCAGTGTGAATCTCATGCCAGATATGGGATATCTGGCATCACTAAATACAACTGTAGAAAAAGTTTCACTACTGGAAAAACATCTGCTCCTCATATTTTTAATACTTGAAAGTAATTTTGTCTTACTCCGGAGCCAGACATAAAACAACTAGACTTTGCGAATGTGTAGCAGGCTCCGCACATATTTGAAGTTTGAACGCTTTGATGTGCGCTCGAAAAACCGACACCAAATGGCAAATTGCAAATATTTGAAATAAGCTTTGAACAAATACTTAAATACCCGTGCGTGCTTCACTGTGTTCAAACGTTTGTGCTATGTCTGGCGTGGGCCTAGATGAATAATAAATAAAAAAAAAATCACATTTTATGTATTTTTATTTGTAATTTTTAGCAATCTCCTTTGTATATTACAATCCCACTCAACATAAACAGGTTTCAATAGGATAATTTCGAAGTACTGCAACTCCAACTTATCTGCAATAAAATATATAGTAAAATTTTGAGTTGAGTATAATATATTACTTAAGATAATTTGTATTAAATTTGTTAGCCAACTATCTAAGATTTTTTTTAACTAATTGCATACATTTTTACAGGTAAACTTGAATAAAGAAGAATGCATAGTTAAAATTTCAAAATAACATTGAAATCACATTAATTGCTTGTAAAAAACTTTTTCTATTTACCTAATGCTTCCAAAAACTTTGTAAATGTATCCTCATTTCTTACAACACTAGCTATGTAAACTTCCAGGTTATTTTTTTTCTTAAAGAAAGTGTTTATAACATTGCATAGTGCTGGTATTATTGTGGGGTCATATACTATATCTGCACCAATTAGAATATCTGGTATTATTTCATCTGACAGTTCTTCTACGCAGTTCCAATCTAAAATTGTTACACCTGTAAAAAATATCAAATTTTATTAGTTATCCAAGTGTAAAAGTAATATTAAATTAGTCTTGTCTCTCTCATGTAGTATTTGAATTTATCAGCAAGGCCTAACTTGCATTGCAATACATAACTCAATAATTCAAACTGTGTTTTAAAAACTTTATAAATCTATGTTTAGCAAATATCTCTTAATATCTTGAAATTCTATTATGCACATGAAATGTTCACTAAAGATGGTTATTATTTATTTTGTGATGGTATTACCCAGCTGTAGAATAGAAAATTATAGTGAAGGTGTTGTCATACCTAAAGATTTTTGTTTGCCACTAAACAACGTTATGCTCGAAGTTTCCTCTTCTTCATAGCCAGGAAAGTTTATCCTTATGTTATCCCTTATGGTGCTAAGAACTTCTTGATGGCAATCTGATAGTATGATAGATTGGATATCACAATGTTTAGCAATTGTTACACCTGTAAAACCAACTCCTGATCCAAGTTCTAAGATTTTTTTGTCTGCTATAATACTTTGGTGACAGAGAGCCCAATCTGATAACATAAATGCTGCCTAAAAATATACAAAAAATTCCAAATTTTTAATTTAAAAAATTATATTAATGGATTTTTTTGTAGAGCTTAATAGAAATATCAAAAAAAAATTCAAATACAATGTCTATTTTTTGTATATAGCCAAACTTGATTATTTATTTTCATAATAGCAGTTTTGGACCAAGTAAAATGTTTATAAAACATTAAGTATTAAAAAAATACCTCCCAAGTCTTCATTCCAGTTGTCCCATTCACAACCATATTCTTTGTTTCTTTAATTGTGATTAGAGAGTCAATGTTATTATCAATAACATAATGATGGTAACAGAATTCATTATTGATTGAGGCCTTTTCCATTGCAGAGCAAAGGAAACTGTATATTTCATCATGAATTTCTTGTTCTGATTCCAGAAACGAAATTAGTTTTTTAATGAATTTTTGACAAAAATCATTGTTCAAGGGATATTTTTTGAATCTATCAAGATGTATTGTTGACTGTAAAAATTCTTCTTGGACATTTGGCGTCAAAATATCTACTTCGTTAAGCTGCAAATTGATTGAAAAATAATTTATAACAAACTGGAAACAGTAGAAACTAAATGGTACGTTTTGGGGAAACAAATGGGCATGTACCTCTAATGCCCATAAATTTGCTACATAAAGCATTGCCTCTGGTTGAATTATTTTTTGTTATTATTCGGTTATATGTCAGTGCTATTTCTGACTATTAAATAAGAATTGCCGCATAATTACAATATAGAAATATACTGGAAGGTGGACCCCACGAATAGCTATAAAGAGAATATTCAGCAGCGGCAGTGCGTTTATTTTAAGATTAGTTAAAAACACTTACACTTATTGTAAATTGTAAGGACCCTCTAAGAAAATGTTGTGTTAATTTTCTAATTACGCCTTGAATTTGTGCATCATTATTCGACATTATGAACCTTTATAATTAAATATGGAATTAAGATCTATTTCTAGATATTTAAAATAAAGTTACAACTTTTAACTTTATATTCATTTAAAATTAAATTTGTTTTGACACTTTTGACAGCACCAGCTGAGCAGGCAACTTGTTATTGTTAATGTCATTGTCATTGTTTAACAGTACAGAAACAGAAAGATATTAAGTATTTATACAGCCAATGAAATCTAAATTTTTTATTATAATTAAATGGATATTTTTTAGTTTTGTGAATTTAAACGCAGCAGATTTCAAAATAAATAAAATTTAAATAGTTATTAATTTTTCTGTAATAATCTGTAACTAAATTGTCAAGCATCAATCTGTAAGTTGATGTCATTAATTGTCATCTATCATCTGTGACTTCAGACTTGTGTATATCATTATCATAAATTATCAGGTGGTTCTTATCACATATCACAGTTATCAATCGTGATACAGTGCATTTAAAATACCATTAAAATCTGAGTTTATTCATTGTGATGTAAATAAATTATTGACAAAAATGACGACAGAAAATGTAAAAGAAAGCACTGCTACAGCTACTACAACTACGAAGGAAAGTGAGGTTAAAAGTGATGCGAGCAAGGGAGAAAAACAAGAATCTTGGGGCTATGATCTATATCCTGAGAGACGAGGGACATTTAAACCTAAAATTACGAATATACTCATAGGCAAAGAGGGTAAAGAGAGTATTGAAAAGCTCAAATGCGAGAAAAATGTCTATACGTGTGTTAAAGAAAGTTAGTAAATCCCATGACTTACGTTATGGTTTATTTTAATATATTGTTAACTTTGTTATTAAGTAAGGTAGGCTTTAGAACTGTCCAGTGACAAAAATCTGTTATAATACTTAAGTGCTATAGTGGTTGAAACTCGGCCTCTGCGCCGGGGTTTCGAGGTTCACTTCTCAAGCACACACCTATGATTTTTCTAAGTTATTTGCGTATTAGACACTCATTGTCACTTTTTGAAACAGTAAATAATGAGATTATAGTCCAATATGTATTACTTTTTCACTTTGTTATGAATTAATTAGGTAGATTATAAAATAGATTTGCTTTCATTCCAAGTCGATTACTTTATAGTTTACCAATTCAACAATTTATTTCAGGTCCAATTGTGAAACTTATGATGTCAGCGCTCAAGAGTTCTGGTTGGTTAGTTGAGCTAAATATATTCTTTTAACTGTGTCCTTTAATAGAAATATTTAAATGTGTTTTTATTTTCAGTCCCATTGATATTAGAAGACATATATCTTGCGAAGTATGTGATTATTCAGTGAGTGGAGGCTACGATCCGGAATTGAATCAAGTAAGTTTCTTAAATAAGCTATTTAAAAAGTAAGAAATACCTTTAAAAACCTAAAACCGGTTTCATATTTGTACAATACTGTAGTTCCTGCAATCATACCAGGAAGTAATCAGATATACTTCCATTCAATTTTCATTTTCATAAGGTAAGGTATATTTTGTAACATAATTGGCAGATAATTTAAATGAATTCAAATGGTGAGTTTTAAAACTTGTCATTTCGAATTTTATTTAATTTATATATAACTAATATATAACTAACTTTCCAAAAGAAAGATGTTATCTGTAAATTAATTTCCATAATATCTGCCTTAATCCAGATTGTGGTGTGCCAAAATGTGTCAACAAGGAAGGGGATGGTGCAAGGTGTCCTTGCCCATGAGATGATACACATGTTTGACTACTGTCGCAATGAGCTAGACTTCAGGAACATGGAACATCTGGCCTGCACGGAGATTCGTGCAGCCAACCTCACACATTGCTCGTTCGTAAGCGCCTGGTCCCAAGGAGATGCTTCGTTTACTAGGATCAAACAAGCTCACCAGGTAATACATACTCCTTATTTTAGTTATTTATCTTTAATACTAGTTATCGCCAAACTGCTAGTGTGCTCTAGAATTGTTCCGAGCAGGTGTAGTCATACAATTTGCTATGGCGATGCAATTCATTTCTATATTCAGAGCGGACTAGCAGTTTTATGAGAACTATAAACAGTTACACATGGATAAAATAAGTAGTTTGGCTATTTAGGGTAGCTCTGTATATATTGTAAAATATGGGTGTGTATAAGTGTATATTTAATGTTATTCAAATTTATTAATTTATAAAGTTAGAGATTTGCTGTTACCAAAACTAGTAGAAATATAAGTATGATTACTAGTTTTGAGTATTATTTGATTAAAAAATCTATGAAACTTTTCAAATATAACTACATTTTTGATCATATGTGTGATATTTTTCAACATTTGTTTCAGGACTGTGTAAAAACGAAAGCCTTGTATTCCGTAATGGCTGTACGACAAATAGGAAAAGCTGAGGCAGTTGATGTCATTGAAAAAGTTTTCCCTAAGTGCTACGATGACATGGAGCCAATAGGACGGAGGATTAGGAGAAACTCTGATGACATGTATAGAGCATTCAAGGAGTCTCCCTACTATGGATATTCATAACATTGTAGAAACAAATCATAGACACAAAACATGTAGATAATTAATAGTGTATCATAATTAAGGTGAAGTAAATAAAATCCATTGAAAAAGATTTAAAATAATGTCTTTTATTTTATTATTTAAATCTCAGCTATATTTACATTTTAGAAATATATATTGCTTAATAGAAAATCTTTAATACTGTCCCATAATTTTGACATTAACACATTTATGAAGCAAAATTATCACAACTGCAGTGTAGACAATAGTAAGGCAAGTTGGTTCAAAGGCACATTGTTTTTCTAATTGACTGAAATATTATACTCTAATATTATTGCTTAATTAAGTTTCGATTAAACTGAAAATCTGCAAACAAACTATACTGCCAATTATTGTAGATAAAGGAAAAAAATATTTGTGCTTAAAAAAATGGGGCAGTTGGTTTAAGCACTGCCTGATAATGATTTAAGTGGTGCTCCTAAGAAAATGTTTCATAAAATAAAATTTAATCAAGTAGACCAACAACCACATAAAAAGTTTTGAATATACTAGAAATAAAGGCCCGCTATAATACAAGTCAACTTATTTTTTTACAATAAATTTTCACTATAATGACTAGAAAAGTGAGACATGATGTCATAGCATGATGTCCATAAATTGTAAAACTGTGGTAGGTAACATTTGTGATATGATTAGTTGCTTTTAATTATTTATAAAAATAAATACTTAAATTAGGTATATTTAATAGACCGCATTTCACATACATTAGGACGGCATATTTTCAATAAAAAATAGGGACTATTATTACAGGGATCAATCTAGGTATTAGAATAATTTAAAACCTTATCTACCAATTTCAAGATATTATGCAAAGCAGGGACTAAGTATTACCTTATGAAGGAATAATAGGGTAACTTAATAATTACATTTTAAAATCTAAATAAATTAAAATTCACTTATTACTAAATAAAAATACAATATTATTATATGGTGAAACGAAAGGCTTGTTGGGCCAATAGCGTCTAATTGTATGTAAAAAATAAATTTGTTTAACAAAATACATTTGGACGCAATATTTTACATAGTAATTTTAAGTACATATTATTTTAAATCAAACTAAATTTTACAATAATAGTAGGTTTATAATGAGTTTTTAAATATTTATATTCATGTAAAGTTAATTGTTTACATTGTTTATTGCGGAACATACATTAATGGCGTAATTTTATCTCCGAGATCCATTAAGTCTTTAGCACTTGTCACTGAGACCACTTGCATAAAGGTATGGCCTCGGGTAATTCATAGTAAGCAAGGAATTGAAACATTCAAACATTACGTAGAAAATAAAACAAAAATCACTTTTAAGAATACATATTGTAAAATGACTGTAAATAGGTTTTACGTAAAAGATGAAATATTATAAATTATGAATAAATTAAATGTATTATTATATCGACTTTTTATTTCTCTTTACAGAAGTACGCAGATTTATATAGATTAAAATTGAGGAAACTGGGATTTAAAGCATGAAATAGAAAAAAACCATTTTAAAATTGAATTTGCTCGACTTGGACTGATTAAATAATTATTGTATTACCATTAATAGGTATTCACGTTAGGTCATCGGTTCTTGTTCATTAGCTGAAAACTTTAAAATCGTGATTCATTTAACATAAGGCACTTATGTACATATAGGCATATATAATATCTATATTATTGGTATTTCCACACTAGGCAAAGCTTTTTAATATGTATATTTGTATTTTATACAACTACAGTGCAAATGGTCCCACCATTGCTTTTATCGCCAATAGTTATCTGCTATATTTTTAAAACAATTTTATTTCAATTGACTTAATAATATAAAACATGTACGAGTACGTTAAGAATACCCTACAGATGAAGCCTAGCATAAGCGTGAATATTGTATAATTATAACCAATATAAAATTGCGTCTATATTATTGGTGTCTATACTTAGAGAAACGTAGTCTTCTTGAAAAGAAAACTCGAGAAAATAAATTAAAAACTATGAATATTTTTATAAGTAAACTATTTATAAAACACTTCATTCAGTAAACTCCTTTTTACATTATGTCTTAAAAGTATTTTATACTTAACTTCGATAACTTTGACTTACCATTGATGTCTTATTTTTGGTACCACGTACCATATGTGACGTGATGGTCACATTTTACTTTTTAAAATAAATAAGCACAATGTACAATAGTCTTATCAATTAGGCACAGAGTTTCTATTCTTTTAGAATATGATAGTTTATAACATCATTAAGCTCATTTATATTTCACTTCACTTGTGCATCGCTCGATGCGCTTCACTGAGGTATGTGGTCCAGTAGATTATTGTAAACAGAACAAAGCACATCGGGAACACAATCAGGGCATATCTGTCGAGCGCCCCGTGTTGGGCGCCACAAAACATGACGCCGCTGTCAATTATTTCACCAATCCGCGAAAAAAAACTGCTCGACATCCTGCTTGTCGGTAGAGTTTCCAGGATGGGAGAGTCCTGTGGATAAATAATTACATTGTAATATCTTTTCATCTTAACTTATTTGGTAACAGGATAGGACAATACAGTTTGGGTAACGTACCTACTAGTGAGGCGTCGGAAGCATCGGTGCGTATGCATCTATATAGGATTTCTAATAATACATAAAAACAAGCAGTAGGTATTTCCTAGACATAGACAAAATAATTTTGTAGAAAAAACATTTTCAAACGGGTAAACTAGCACAACAACAAGGACTGAGGGTTTTATTGTGTCTATCACAATTCAATTTTTCTGCTTACCAGCTTACGATCTACTCGGACATCACTTTAGCTACAACAACAATTTACCACTATCTGTGATTTTTAACCACTGTTACTGCATCTAGCGTTAGCCACACAGTGCAGTGTTTTTAGTTCAATTTTTACCTTTTTAAGCGATCTTGACTCACATCCAACCTTATTATCTCTCCATTTTCTCCTATCCTTGCCGGTTAACTAAAAATTGGTGGCCTAAGTTTAAAAACAATATACGTAATAGTGCCTACGTGTTTGAGAGCCATTTATTTCCTTGTGTTTCGCGTCAAAGCACAAACGAACACACATCTAAGTAGGATTAAAACTATCGATATTTTTGTAATAAATATCGTTAACTGCAACAAAAACTACCTATCATGCAAAGGGGTATGATTTTCGTGCGTTTCCTTTTCCCATGGACGTTAATTAATAGCTATTTTTAATAACAAGGCGGTATTTGCCGTGACTTGATGAGTATGGAGGTCATTTATTATGCTGACGGCAAACAAGTTATTCACGTCGGTGTTTTTGATGACATATAAAAATATTTACCCGCTGAATAGTCTGATGTGAAAATTGTTGTTTCAGACCCTCATCTTCGACACTTAATTGTGGGGTGAAAACACCGCCTTGCGGTGTTCCCGTCACTGGCGTGCTCAGCCTCTGTAAGAAGGCAATATTGCATGTATGGTTACATAATTTAACGGGCCTATATCCTCCTTGTTTTTTAGGCTTTTTCAGTCCTTGTATTCGGTGACTAGCAAACAGTTGATAGACTAAATCATGTAAGTAGAGCTTATTGTGCTTATCTGCCCAAAGCTAGAACGTGGATTTAAATGTGGTAGACATGCTTTCTTAAAAAACCCTTGGTTAGATAAAATTACTAATGGGTGAGATTATAATATGAGTATGTTATCGTGTTTAAAGCTACTTAATAATTAAATTATGTGGGTAATTCTAAATAGAAAAAATGTTTTGTGTAAAAAATAAAACATAATGTCTATTGAAATATTAAAGTCGAAGGATGTGCCAAAATATGATCGATCACTGATTTACCGGTTTTTAATTTGGTTAATTATTTCTATTTACAATCCAGTCATTATTATTATTAACGACTCTAAGACATTCACGGGAAGAAGACATTATTTTAATTATTATAATAATTCGAACTAACAAACGAATGAAATAGACAGAAAGTACTACGGACGAAAGGACGTCTTTGTAATAAATGGATGTTTTTTGTTTGTATGTTTTTGTAAATTAATTAAGATGAATTTAATTATAAAACATACTTTTATTGGAATATTTTTGCTATATAAAAATATATTCTTAACTAACCTGTTTCCTTTGTTTATAGTATAGGATCATTAGTGTTAAGTGTGCCCAAGCCACGTTTGTAATTAAGTGTAATTAGAGTGTTAGAACGTAGGGTCTTGTGTTCTGAAAATTGAACTATTACTTCTTACATGTATGTAGTTAGAATGAAAATGCTAACCATTAATTTTAGTTATTGTATACTTACGTGTGATATCAAAACTTAAAATGTACTTTACAATTAGACTGTCTCACTACCTGTTTAAATTGATATAAAATTACAAGTATACATGATTTTACAATATTTATACTTTATTATATTTTGCTGTGTGGTACGTATTGTATAGCACTGCATTGTGTCGGGGTGCCTTGCATTGCATTACTATACCGTACCAAATGGTATCCATGATACGATATCATATCTGCGGCACTATACGATACATGGTATGGTATTGCTGATTGCTAAATGTCGGATAATGGCATTTGAAAATACACGTCAATCATTAATTTGTTTTAAAATAAGTAAGTAGAAGCGTATAAACCTGCGCATGATTCATATGCAGCGGCGGCGCGAGCTGCACGGCGGAGGCGGCGCGGCGCAGGTCCTGGCGCCGCTTGCTCCAGCTCTTGTCGTACCGGATGCCGAACAGCACCACGAAGTACTCCAGCAGCGCGAGGAACACGAACAGCGTGCACGATATCAGCCACACCTCGATGCACTTCAGCTCCAGGGCATCGGGAGAGTTTGTACTGTTAAATATTATTTTTTAAAATTAAACAATGCTAAAAGGGAAAAATATTAATTTAATGATTTTGAAATCTGTTGTTAAATTTAGCTTGAGATCCTTTAAATAACAGATACGAACATCATATACATATAAGTGTCATAAATGTATTTAGATACGAGTCAGTGAATATCGTGGCCTAGAATGACGAAATCGGAAATGACAGAGAAGTTGCGATACTATAACGGAGTACGGCGATGGTAAACAGTTTATCTGAACGTATGAGACATAATGGCCAGGGAAAGCAGCATTGTGACGAGCCTGACCGAACTAGGCACGCTCTCTCGGATGACGTAGAAGCTGTCCCACGAATTAATGACAAAGGGCTATGAAGACAGGTAACTAACCTGACTGTTTCGAACACCATCCAACCAGGCACTATTTCGGGGATGACGCAGTAGCTGCCCCACGACATGATGACGAAGAGCGACGAGGATAGGTAACTTACCTGACTGTATCGAACATAGTGACGAGGGAGAGCAGCGTCGTGACGAGCAGGACCATCCGGCCGGGCACGATCTCGGGGATGACGCAGAAGCTGCCCCACGAGATGATGACGAAGAGCGACGAGGGTAGGTAGCTCTCCAAGAGGTAGCTCCGCAGCTCTCGAGACAGCTTGATTTGTAACCTAGCTGCTGAGTGCTCACCTGAAACGAATTCTTTAATTAAACTGTATTTTTTGTTGTTCGTATTCTAAGATTGTTGACACATGTACCTAATTTAATGCTTTACAACTATTCAACATCACATCAAGAACTTTAGGACAAAGTAAAAAGATAAAATAGGAGCATGTCAATTGGTTAAAATTGACCTGTTATCTTAGTAATATTATAGTAAACAAAAATGGAAAGATTTAAAATTTTCTGATGTTTACTTTTATAACTGGTAATAAAAAAAACGCGAGCTAAATCGAACTAAATAAAGTTAATTGAACATGTAAGTGTTTTAATGGGAAAATTCAACGGAGGTAGTGATTTTATTGTACGAAATAGGAAACAGATGCAATTAAAATTGCATTAAGGGGTCGCACAATTATAGTAACATTACCTAACACGTAATTCGCCTACTAACCTACTAAGGTAAGCTTTTAGAAGAAATTTTGCGATTTACTGCTAAGGTTTCATTTGTCTTAATACAGATTTTTGTACAAATAAACTTTACATACACCAAAGCAGATTTACAGGCAACAATAGCAATATGATATCAAGCATAGCATGCTACGTTTATCAGCATTTCAAATTATAAGATTTTTTTTTTAATTTCTACGTTGCGCCAATACGTGAAAAAATGTCTATATACATATTATTCGTTACTTTAGGACCTTTATAGAGATGTTCATGTACGCACTACATTGCAGATACAATACATTTTCTTGATTTATAGCTTAAAATACAATCATCCATTTTAAATCATGCCTTGAAATTATTGTATATTTAAACTGGCTCTTACAACTACAGACTGGACATTTACTAACATGCATGCATGCACAACCAGACATTTACAAGATCGTTTGCGCTGGTCACGGATGTAAGGGTACTTTAGTGTACCGTTTGATAAAGACAAAATCTCAAAAGGAAGGAAAATGGAATGAACATCCGCGTCGGGCACAAGCATTGCGAGGGCATGCCGGCGACAGCAACGCGACAGCGCGACTTTCCCACCGCGAAAAATAACACAACAGTAAGAAAAAGTCGGTGACATTGAAATGTTCCGTTTCGTTTGCTAAACTTCCAAAACTAGCCTTTTTGTAGTCTCAGAGTGATCTAGAAGTTTGGATTTAGGTCTTAAGTGACATTAATTAAGCTAATTTTAATTGTATCTATGGCTCGCTCCGGTCTTTATTCGTATATCTTGTTTAATAATATGAGACATGGAATTGCTCATTCTCATTTTATTTTTTTTATTTGAAATATTAAGAAGATATTTAATTTAATTGCAGCCTCGTTCGCGGTGGGACGAATCGGTTAGTGGGTCGGTAAAGATTAGTCAATATTGGGGCGCAAACTTAAGCGCAAAGCAATAAATTTACATTTACCTTCACCAAAATTTCGAATATGATTACTTTTGTCCGTGACGAATTGGACCACGTATTTGGGGAGCCGGAAATGGTTGCGCTGCTCGCCGACCACGCCGAGCCATGTCCCCACCTCCCGCCACTCGAATCGCACGTCTTCTGTAGTGTATTTGTCTAAACGTGATAAAATTTGATTAAACGAACTTCAAGTTTACGTAGCAACTCTAGATAATTCCATAGTGTACGATACATTTTTATAAAGGAGCTCTCAGTTTTTAATATAAGTAGCAGCTCTAGATAATTTCAGAATAAAAGTAGATTACGTCTTTGAGCTGTGTGTAAGTCATTCGTAGCACTTTGTAGCAGGATACCTCGTAGCCCCTCGTAGCACATTGTAGCATCCTTTTGCTTATGTAAGTATTGATTGATGGGTGTATGTTTTAACTTTTAATTGTTTATATTATATTGTTAAGTTGATATATGCATATGCAAATTATAATAGTACCTAGTTATATACTTAGTAATAACTTATACAAATAATTGAATAATAATAAATATTGATACTTTAATGTTAATTTAACAATTATTTATAAATTATATCTAACCAAGATCCTTCCAAACAATCGCCCTTATATTATAACAGATACAAAAAATAATTTCCAATAAATCACAACATATGAGTGAACCATAACATTCATTTGATAAACAACTCCCAGATTATATCCCGCACACATATATGATTTATAACTGACCATCAAGCAGTATCTAATTTATTACGTGTAGCTATCATGACAGAGAATCTTGGTGTTTATTAATAACATACAATAATAACTGAGGTGAAGGTTGGACGTGTTATTATGCAAATCATTCAGTTCGAAGGACGTACATATTAGTGAGTATTTTTCATCAATATAGATTAACGTCTACTCTATCCATCATATCATCACTGGCTTTAAATAAAAATATAAACTTACAGCTACTAAAATCAATGGCACAGTTCTGAACGTCCAGAGGATACAAGACGAAGTCCATCTGGCACTTTATGGTTATTGTGGCACTGAAAAAGAAAATAAACACTTAAAATAGTTGATAGACATGAAATGTGTAGGTACAATTGTAAATGACGCACGTTTGAAATCACATACCAAACGACTCAATTTGGTTAAGATGAAACCTTTTAGGGTTCGATCAACTAAGAAAATGATCTTTCCGTATCCGGAAATTTTCGGCAAATCTCGCCATATATCGACAGAATGGGCAATATCGTCACACAATTTTGATCATAGTGGTGTATTTGTCATTGTATTTTTATTTATTTGTGGTTAGTTTTCTGTGTTTTGAAGTCACGATATAAGTCGTATTCAATGATATTTTATTAGACGTATTCAAATATATTTTTTAGACAAATTACATCTTTGATAGGCTTAATTTTGCTCCTATTTATTTCAGTTTAGAATATATTGTAACGCCTAATCCAAGAAAGATTTGTTATATCACTAAGTAGTTGCAATTTTATTTTTTGTTTTATAAATAATGCAAGTATATTACCACATTAAAATACATCACAATGTTTAATGTATTAGTTAATCTATACATGCTCAAACTGGCGTACCCTATATTACGTTTATTATGTTTGTACCTTAATATGACTACCTGGCACATTACAGTAGATTACAATATACCAATGCGACATTGGTGGTTATTTCTAGCGGCTGAATACATTCTAACAATATGATTGTATGAATAATATAATAAGTAGATGAAAACTATTTCTACCATATTGTGACTCCGCAATTTGAGACGATAGTAATAAAGTTATTTCATCTACCCATCTTTTTGCTATTTTTATTGTTTTATGACTTACATTTTTAAGAAAATAGTGACTAAGAAAAGGGCTGAGGTAAAATTATTCCTAAAAAATATTAAATCATATTGAAAGTTTTGAGGAGAAATGCTACTTGACTTAATACGAGCATATAAAGGAAAGAGATTAAACATTTTTCATAGCTCAATACCATAGCTACAAATATTTTTTTATTATATGGAAACTAAAATCTGGAATTGGTATTAATATTGGTGTCAAAAGTAGTAAAACAAAATGGACGAACCCAATACTGACTGAGACGGTGTGGTTCGAGTAGAGCCTGAGGGAGGCCATCTCCTGCAGCACGGAGAGGATCCTCATGGTCTGCAGCTGCCAGATGTACAGGTCTGGCATCCATATCAGTTGGCGGAACTCCCATGGCAGGTCGATCAAAGGTTTACCAGCTGGCACTTTCAGACGAGGTTCCTCCCATGACACTTGGAGGAATACGTCCAGGGTTATCTCCTGTGAAGATGAACCCTGCATAAATTGCTGAGTTATTATCGCTTATGACATGGATTTAACTTGCATTACAATATTTGAAATATTTAGCCCCCAAAGGGATGTAATTTATAAAATCCTTTGTTTTATAGGTTATATGTGTATAAAAGTATTAGTCTAGTGTTAAATTTCTCAGTCGAGGGATTCTAGAATAAAGTCGCAGACATGAACCTCTGATTTTATAAAATTATATTAATTATATTGTAATGGCGAAGAAAAACATCAACCTACACCTCTGAGTGTTTTTTAAAAAAAATTACAAGGAATGAGAAGTCTACCAATTCGCACTTAGTATGGTGGACTATGATCTAAACCTCTCTCACTTCGTGAGGAGACCCGGGACAATAATGAGTTGACAACGGCAATAAGTTGTTAAAATGCGAACTTACCTCCTTATTTTCATCAACTCCCGACACTCTGTTGACATTAACTCCGACGTACACCGTCGTGTTTTTAGCTGGAAAACACAAAAGATATCATGAAACTCCAGTAAGATACATTTAATCTGAAACCTTAACAGAATTCATGTAAGCTGTTGCATATTAGCAAGAATTATCAGGTTAGGGCCGGCGGAGATATCTCCGATACGCGCGTCGTTATGTACCTATTGTATTTGTACCACTCCGCCCTTACTACATAAACTTCATTGTAGTGATAAGTAAAAGAATAAGACTTAAATGAAATGTTATATGTTATATATTGTGACATAAAATGTACGTTATTACATATGTAATCAATGGCCCCTTAGGGTCATTTTAGAAAAAACTATAGGACTGATTTATAGCCAATGTGCAGTAAAAAAGCAAATAGCATGATTACCACTGTAGACTTTTTGCACTTGTACATTATCTAGTAGGTTTTATAATGAAATATAATGTATTTGACGTGAAGAGAAAAAATGTAGAATGTAGAACATTACCGATACTACTAGACACTGATCGAATAAAGTAAATCAGGTTGATTTTCTCCTCGAATTTCTCCTCGTAGTTAAATCAGAATATAATAGTGGTACCGGCAGCAATTGGTAGGGCTGTGGTGACTTTGGACGTTAGTTTACCACCAACAATAATGGCGCAAAAGTCTGTGAGCAGTTCTACTGGCAGTAATTAAGTATATATTTTTTATGATTGAAGTCATAAGATGGTCGACTAATATATAAGCCAGCTGCGATTACAGGGCTCTCCCAAAACGAAAGAAATGCTTAACGCTAGACATAAGTGCAGCAGTGATACGTCCCCGTCACTATACTTGTCTTACCACTGTTCAAATTCAGTGCAGACTTATCGAATCTTGAGCGAAACAACATGCGAACATGACTACAAGATTCGATTCCGTCATTAAGCCCACATTCGCTACAACACTAGATTCCGTCATAATGAGCGGTGTCGAAGATTACGGCTTGAGTAATGATGGGCTAAGCGTCATCACATTTTGCTGAATAATCTCCGGTCATAAGTGGATAGCCGGAGTTTTGCCACGTCATAGCTGCGTTGCAAAATAACTCGCTAAATATAACGTCCCTTACGAAACAGATACTTATTTTTGGCATATTGATTCTCAAATTTACATAACGGATCTTAATGAAAGGGAGAATAAGTATGGTACTATGGGTCCCCAGGGGTGGTACCACCTCTACACTTAATTCTATTGTGAAGTGGTTCTTGTGTTGTGGTTGTGGATGCCGACTGACTTACACATGAGGAGATCTTAGTCTTAGCGGATTGGCAATGCATCTGTGATCGGCTCCTCTTATCATCAGGTCAGTCAGTTATCATCAGATGTAGGTGAAGGTTAGAAAGTGGTAGAACCCTTTGTGGTACCACCTCCACACCTATTTCTGCCTCATAACAGTAGTGTTAAACGCTGCTGTGTTCTGGTTTGAAGGGTGTGGTAAGGGAGACATACTTTTCCTATGCGTTCCAGCTCAGTCCTCAGGGGTAGCGGTGCATCTGTGGCCGACCTTAGGTAGGAATATCTAAGCCTATCTGGTTCTGATTACAGATGTCCATGGACGGCAATACCTACTTACCATCAGCTGAACTGCATGCTTGTCAGCTACTCCTATATTATATCAAAAGATGCGTTTAATGTTTGTTACTTTAATCTTGTAAAAGAACTTACCGGGTGGAATGTTTCTACTGTAGTTGTGTGGCAGGTCATACGCATGTTGGTCCATGTACAGGATCTGGCTGGAAAAAGGTTGAAATAAGTTAATCACTGTAAATACATTAGTTATTGAGTAAATAAGATTGTCTCAGCCATAAGTGTCTAAGTGCTATCAAAGGCATAGATTTACTTTTGCTAAAGGTAAATGGTCGTCCGGAATTGACTGACAACATTGTATGCATTCCATTACCTGTTATTTCGCAACGCAATGTGTGTAAATACGAGTAATAATTTTGCTTCGATGGTAAACATGATAAAGAAAATTCAACTCGTAAGAGTACTCTCTGAGAATTATCTAAACTGGTAAAGAAGCATTTCTGAGATGCTAATGAAGATTTTATTACAATTACTCAGAAGTAGGTATTATAGGTATATGCGAAGATCCCTTCGTATGCTTGTTCTATTTCCATGGATAAAGTAATGAATTAATCTCCATATATTTTTAGAAGTATAGTCTGTGCTATGACGATTAATATAAGACTTTAAGCTTTATATCGAAAAGCTCAACTTGAGGTAATAATAAAAAAAAATATAATCGTCTATACATTTTTACGCATTTTATAACATAATATTGAATCCGACGACGTTGAACGATTTCAGACTTAAACGCGTAGTTAGTTAATTGTTATAAGTATTATTATATATCAGAGGCACCGCTACGTGAGGGCGGACTCAATAATTGTGATCGACATAGACACTTGAAGGCTGGGCGGATGTTGGCGCTGGGCGGCGGAGACGGCGCGGCTACTGCAAACAACGGAGGCTCACACCCCCACCGGGTATAAATAAAATTATATTCATAGCACCCACGTTTTTTGTTATTTTTACCTTTAATATTTGGGTGAATAAAATCGGTCGTATAAAATATTGATTTGATGTATATTTGGGTAAAAATTGAATATAAAAATTTTAAAATACCCTTTCATGGTACTTAAAGGCATAATAGATTTTTTTAAGTACTTAAATCATATTTTAGGAAATTTAAAAGAAATAAATAACAAATTTAAAATTGCTTTAAATTTTTTGGTTGAAATTTATTAGCATTGATGTTCCTTTAATTTTTTTATGAACCAAACTTCGAAACTACTTTTTCTATTAGGAAGAAATTATCAAATGTCTATTTTTGGTAAGCAAACACTGGAGAGATTCAGTATTAATAATAGGCTCTATCTACTAAGGTTCTCAAGATAAACTTTCTAAACGATACCTACTATATATCAGAGGCACCGCTACGTGAGAGTACCTACTTATTATCTATTTAATGCTCATGGTATAGTCGTAGGTACATTATTTCGTAGAATATAGCACTATTGTCATTAGGATTACATTAATATGCAATTAATCTTTATAACGTTACTGGTAGTATTTGTAATATAATAATGAGATAATTCTATGATAAGCGTAAACAAATACCTTAAAGATATAAAATAAATAAAATCGGATATACACAGAAACCGTAAAGATATAAAGTAGGCACATCGGATCAAACACAGGAATTATTTGAGATTTTCTAGACAATAATCTATTTGTATTATATTTGATAAGAAACAGGTAAGATTATTTATATGTAAATAAGTAGTTAATCGTTATATTTCCTTATTTAGAAGGATTATAACGTATCTAGTTTAACTGAAGTTGTCTTCAAACAAAAGCATTATCTTTTGGTGGTTTTTCAATCAAGTTCGTATCCAAACTTTGGCTGGTTTCCGGAACATGATTGAATAGGCGAAGTTTTGGTGTGTTGTAAGTGTACGCCAAGGTTTTATTGGAATACAAGAAGACAAAGAAGTTTTAGTAGGTGAATACTTTGTCGTTTTGCTTACACTAACACTTTTGTATCTTGTGTCAATATATTAACTTATTAACATATTAACAAGTCTCCCTTCTGAAAAATATATAGCACAAAGTTGAAATGACACATAATAACCCGAGATTACTTTAGTGCGATTGGGTTTTTATTATGATTAGTGTTATCCAACTATTTTGTTACCCTAAGTAGTAAACTAGCTCGCTTAATTTCCGTATTTTTATAATTATGAACAAAACATGTCCTAAATTTGTAGCAGAAATTGTGACTTATTGCTTAAATAATACTTTTATCGACACATTTCCCATCATAACAATTTAATCATTTAAACATCAGTTATTTTTATTAAATTAGAGCAGAGTTAATAAAAAATGAAACCGTAAAACTTCGTCTATATAAAGATATAGAAGATGTTTTATTTTAATCTGTGTTGTTTATAGAAGTCGAGTTACGTACAGTGCACTATTGTACAGTTCACGATCGATACTAAATACAATTACGATGAGTGAAGTGTGTGCATTGGTGAAGCTACTAAGGATTACCTCTAAGTCCAATGGTCATGTGGAAACATTGAAAGATGTACCTACTTTCTCAATCTGGAAGGTTAACTTTTTGTTCAAGGTAGGGCAACTATGTAAATAATATATCTTCACATATTTTATAACTTCTTTAATATGTGCATCGTTAGGAACATGCATTTTGCTAGCGTGACTATATCGTCAAACTGTTCTGTTCCACTGCTGGGCACGGGTCTTCTTTCAGATTGTGGAGGACTTAGGGTTTAGGTATAGTCCAACGTGATGGACAAGTGCGGATTGGTAGACTCGGCACACCCTTGAGAACTTTTTTAAGTATTATGTTCTCAGTCATGCAGGTTCCACGATGTTTTCCTTTCCCGTGTAAATCAAGTGTGTATTAGCGTGACTTTGTTATGAATTTAAACTTTTTCATCACGCGTATTTTAGCGTGACTGTGCTTTGTGTTTAATCCTTTTCAGTCTAAGAACATATCCGTAAATAGTAAATAGCCAATTAAGAATCTATAGCTAAATCGAGTTTGAAAGAGTGGTTGAATGCATGAAAACCTAACAATATGCTACCTTTAGTCATGCATAAGCTATTATCGATGTTGTTTTGAATCTATTCTTCTCATTCTTCGTGTTGCAGTCATAAAACCTTAATAGTTTTACTTACAAAAACTTATGACACTCCATCAATTTCAAATTAACTTCGACAAAGCTAATGTAATTGGTATTAGAAGATACTCTGTTTAATATGGTTATGTGGTGTCTTATGCATTACAATTTTAAATTAAGGGGATTACGTGAGTCTTTCATATAAATGACCTTGATATAAATGATATAAATGATATTGTGTGCCTTTTGCCACTTTTCAAATAACAATTTAAAAAGGTATTTCAACATCATTCCAACGTAGTTTTCAGCAATAGCCACAGAAGCGCCGCTACTCTTGAGGACTAAGATGGAACGCCTCAGAAAAGTATGTCTCTCTTACAACCTTACGAAATAGAGGTAGCGGTTGTGTCACCGGAGTCGGACCATAGAGGGTTCCACAACCTTCAGATGTCCATTAAACATATAACTAGTCAATAATTTACAGGTGTAAGCATTTCTGTTAAACATAAAATCGGTCATGTATTGATGCACTAATCTGATTTATAATATAACGTAGTAGAGTGGGTGGTAGATGTGGAGGAGTCATTTGGAAGTTAAAGCCAAGTTGGCTTCAAAGAAACTGGGCGTCCTAAACAGAGCCAAGCAGTACTTCACTGGGGGGCAACTCCTGCTGCTTTATAAAGCGCAAGTGAGGCCCCACATGGAGTACTGCTCGCATCTCTGGGCAGGGGCACCACAATACCAACTTAACCCACTTGACTCCGTACAGAAACGCGCGGTGCGAATCGTCGATGACCCAGCGATCTCTGATCGGTTAGAACCCTTAAGCCTTCGGAGGGACATAGGTTCCCTCTGCGTGTTCTACCGACTTTACAATGGTGAGTGTTCTGAGGAACTGTTTGATCTGGTGCCTACGTCGCCTTTCCTTCATCGCACCACTCGCCGAAGGATGAAGTTCCATCCACATCAACTGGACCCGTGGCGGTCCTCCACGGTTCGGTTTAATAGATCATTTTTGCCGCGTACGTGCAAAATGTGGAATGAACTTCCTCCTGAGGTATTCCCTCAGGACTATGACATGGGGCTCTTCAAGAGGGGTGTAAAAAGAGCTCTCCTTCAAAGCCGGCGATGCATTGGCGACTCCTCTGGTGTTGCAAATGTCCATAGGCGACGGTGACTGCTTTCCATCAGGCAGCCCGTCTGCCTTATCGTTAGGTTACATATAAAAAAAAAAAAAATACAAATATTTCCGGTGTGTGGCATTCGTATCATTTGGGTGTGTCCACATAAAATAGGTACAAAATAAAACTAATTCAAGGGCTTCTTTCTAAAAAGGTAAAAATGGGTCCTTATTACTAAGCATATCTGTTTGTCTTTCACTGGGCTCTATTACTTGAACCGACATAGATAAATATATATTTTTACAGAGTGCATATTTTTATGACCGATGTAACAATAAATACAAAACATAATATAAAAATGGGCCAACAAAAAACAAACTATATTCTTAGGATGTTTTTAGGTTTACTTATATGAATAGGTACAACCGTAACAGGTTGAAACTTTAAATTTTCACAAAGCATGCACTTATAAAGCTACCATGAAAACAAATACCGTTTAAAAAAAGTAGTGTTAAATATTTTTTTAGGTACGGAACCCTGCGTTCGACTCGCTGTTGATGTATTTTTTACCATTCCACTCTATTACAAACTAGTAGACGTCGCATGTCTAACATGACTAAATGTAATGTACACAGTGTTTATATGTTACACGTCTGTAAATCCGCTAAAATGAAATTTATTATGTTGTATTATCGTTGTAGGTCATCTGTTTGCACTTGAAATAAAGAATTTAGTTTATTTGCATAACCGTTTAAGTTTGAATAGGTTATGAAAACCACTTCCTTGTTTTCAAGGCAGTTTTACATTACCAGGTATATAGATAGTGATGCCGCCGCAATCGAATGATTAAAGATTCTACTAAATTTAATAAATAAAGATCGAACAAAGTAAACTATTGATAAAATTTGTTGAAAATATTTTTAAGGAACTTTTAAAATTGTACTTTTTACTGTGGAAATGAATTTGCCAAGATTTCTGCCATTTAATGAGCGACATTACTCACTAAATGATCGAAATTATTCAAATTAACGTATTGAAAGAGTTTCTAAGTAAAAACAAACCTACATATTTCAGTTCAAATTTAAAATATGTTGGACTAACCTTGCACTGAGGACCAGCTTAATTGTTCTATTTTATCTATTTTCATACAGGTATGTCCATTCAAATAACTAATTAGTCATTTAAGGGTTGCTTAATGACTCAAATATGTAATCTCACTTATTCGTGACTTCCTTCATATACATATGTGTAATAATGAGGAACAATCACGTATGTTTCACGGCCACTGAAACCGGTATATTTTCACGTGTATTTATGTTGCGTGTCTGCTAATTTAATTTTACCGTTGAAAATAAAAATAATGAGTCTTTTGACATTATTTAAAATAATATATTCATATCCGTGCACAGCGGACGTTCTTAAAATTAATGAAGAAAAAGTTACCTACTAGTCATAAATATTTAGAGCTTTGTTGAATTATTATTTTGTTGACAGTATGTCATAAAAATATAACTTTTTACGTGTGACCAACGCATGTAATTGTATGTGTTGAAATGTATATTCAAGAAATATTTGCCGCTGATTGTACCGTTTGAAATGTAATGCATTATTTATATTTAATGTCTTTATTTTGATCTTTATTAACTTACGTTTTGATCATTATTATAAACACTATTATACTGTTCGTGTAAGAATATTGATAATGGCTCTTTGAGTTTAGTTGTTGGTCGCTTTTATGTTGTGTTTTCCATTATTTGGTTTGTTTGGTTTATATGTATGCAACAAAGTCATAAGTGCTTCAGTTTAATGACGTAGCTTTACATCTTGCAGTGTGTATTGTATGTACAGGGACACAACAATTTTACATGCTGCTGTATAGTATTAAAAAAAAGAGATAAAAATATAGAATTAAAAAAAAGAAAAAAAACTTAAATGTATGTGCAGTCTACCAATACGTACTTGGCCAGGGCGGTGGACTATGGCCTAATCTTCTCATTCGGAGAGGAGACCCGTGCCCCGCAGTGGGACAATAATGGGTTGATGATGGTGATGAACAGTAAGAAAGTGTGGTGCATAGAAAATCCGGTTGCTAATGTGGGTTGGTCAAAAAGGTACGCTTTTATAGTCCTTGTCGGGTGTTTTAATCACTATAATATTGCTTCCAAAAAGGTTTTTAACGATTTTCTAGTGACAATTAATACCAATATCTTATCACGGCTTCTGAAACACGGTAGCGTTAATGTAATTTAGTTACTTTTGACCAACCATCTGACTTTCGACTGCACATGTCACTGGACTATGTAAATCGGTTACATTTTAAACAAGTGTCTGGGCCATGCGCATTACTCTTCGTCTTCTTTAATATTTAGGTTGTCATGGTCTTATTTTTCACCTTTCTCATAATTAAGTCTGTACATTTACCGTTGCATTCAGTCACATTTCTACCTGCAGGCACGGTGGAGTCGAGATTCGTACGGATCTACTCATAAAACGGAGCGGACTGATGCGTTCAGAACCAGGTTAATTCATATCTATATTATAATTACATTTATGAAGGTTATTGGAATCACACGCGTTATAATTATGCAACCGGCAATCGTAGTGTGTGACGCACGCGATAGTACATGATTGTCGTATGCCGGCGGAACCCTGCATCATTGGCCACCAGCCAGTACGTCTGCCCCGAAGATCACGAATCTTTGACACATTAGAAAAAAATATTGCTGTTACTTTATACATGTTATCTCATATTAACAAAGTAAACATTGCTTTTGAACGTTCTAATAGAAAGCCAGATCGAATTTCGATGCACTAAGCTCGAATGGAAGTTTTTTATAGTATAGAAGTAGCAAACGAGCCTGCAGTCCAGATGGTAAGTGGCTACTGCCGCCGATGGGCTTCTGCAATCAATCCCAAATAATATAAGACTCCTATCTAAGGTCGACGCAGACGCAGAATAATTATTGTACAACGCTATCTTTATTTAATCTATTACGATTTGTTAATTACTTCCTATTCTTGGACAAAATAAGATTCAAGTGAATGACATCTCAATGTAACTTTGTGATATAGATTGATTTATATATTTATAAGTTTTAATGATAAATTATAATTTATATGCCACCCAAAGATCGAAATTTGACAATTTCTACTTGTAGATACTATAATTCGTTGACGATTTTCTGTCCCTATCTCTACATAGCGCTCGCCGGTTTCGTAAACGGTACAACAGCGTCGAAGTTTAATAAATTCAGGAGATGAATTCAGGAGAATATATAAATTATCTAAAATTAAATATCAAGTTTTTAATTTACGCTAATGATAATAAGCATAAGGTAAAGACAGTCAATTCAAAACAATAAACATACATACATCAATTTCGGTAATTATTCTATTGTTTTATTAGCTCGTTTTAGTTCGAATTGTAACTTTCGTTTACCGTTGTAACTATAAAAACATTATCAACATATATAACCAAGTATTAACCTTGGCGACTCGTGTCGAAACAATACGTCAGCTGCGTTCGTTGCAGTACCCTTACCACGAGTTTTTACGTTTTGACAAATATGACTGTTATGGCATTTGTTTACGTTTTTGCCCATACAATTTCCAATCAGCGCCCCTAGCGGATTGTATCAGAACTATAGTATCAGTAACGTAACATTAAATGTCTAAATTGACAAAATGACGCTTTATGTTTTGTCTCTCTTTTTTGTGAACATGTGAGGCAGACAAAACGACTTGTGCACTTACTTATTGTTACGTTTACTCAGTCTACTGAAGCTAACGAAACGGAATAATGGATTGAGTAAACGTAACGTAAAATAGTGAGATGTTTTAAAAACTCATGGTAAGGGTACAGTTCGGACCACGACAGACGCACTGCACTCTGGTATTCAGAGCAAGGGTTTATTTCTGTTGTCACAGTTACCGCAATGGCTAGCCCGGTTATATTTGGGTTATTAGTGACGCAGATAGGCGTGATAAACGTGTTTAATTTTGGCTTCACGCCCCTCAAACGATTGTAAGTCTATTGTTGTCAGATGGGAATTGGGTGGTGATGTGTTATTAATCAACATTAACGTTGACTTGACTTTTCATGAACGTTTAAGATTTGTTTGAATGAAGTTTTCGTCTAGCGCTTTTGTTGGGTTAATGATGTTGAAAGGTAGGTGATAAGGTGTGTACACGTTTGCATACACGTTTAGGCAGATACGTTCGATTTTTGTGATATTGTGATCTGTATGCATAGTTTGAAGGTGGTAGAACACCACACCTATTTCTGCCTTTTAACAGCAGTGTTAGGCGCTGCTGTGTTCCGGTTTGAAGGGTGTGGTAAGGGAGACAGACTTTTCTGAGGTGTTCCAGCTTAGTCCTCAGGGGTAGCGGCGCATCTGTGGCCGACCTCAGGTAGGAATATCTAATCCTATCTGGGGTTGATAACAGATGTCCATGGGCGGCAGTAGCCACTTACCATCAGGTGGACTGCATGCTCGTCTGCTACTCCTATATTATAAAAAAAAGTTCTAGTTGTATGAATTTTGATTTCAAAAGCTGGAAAAGCTTCAGATCCTAACTCTATTGATCAGAGGATAGTTAATTATCACTTGCTTTTACTATCATGGAAAATTTTTAAGTGTATTGATTGAAAATTATTTTCTTTCAGTGGTGTGGTAAGATCTGAAAGTGTAAAATCTTGTATCTCAGTATCCTGTACATGTTTCCCTAAATATGTAGTTATTTTCTGGCGTCACAGAGAAGAATGTGTTACAGATGGAGACTACTCAATAATACTTCATACTGTCAACTGTCATAGAAGTATTAACTATTTTTGTTCACTTGTAATTGCGTTAAACAAAAATTTAAATTTGCAATGTTCTTCTTCCCTGGTTTTCATCACAATTTTCGGTACAAAAATTTTCACAAAATACAACATTATTTTAAAACAGTTTTGAACTAATTTGTAAAGAAATTAATTAACAAGTAATTAATTTAAAAAATCAAAAACCCGACTGCACCAAAAAGGTTGAAGTAGAATTTCCAAAAGCGGTGAAATAGGCATTTCATTATTTTTATCCAGAAAGCCAAATACAAAGTTTCATAGTAGGCATAGTAGGCTTCAAAAACAAAAGATGTTCAAACAATATTATCCTATTTTATCCTCGTAGTGCTAATTTACGCTATATAAAGAACCTATGTGTAAAATTCCAGCACGCTTAAGTTCAGCGGTTTCCTTTGCGTTGATCTCTGGCACAGCAACTCACTCATTTAGTCAGACAGTCATCTCGATGTGTATATTCGAGTATATATGTACTAGCTGACCCGGAAAACGTTGTGTTCCCATAAAAATAAAACAATGTTACGGGTGAACAACCCTTATCACTTAGGGGTAAAAAAAAATAGATAGTGGCCGATTCTCAGACCTACTGAACATGTATATAAAATTAGGTGAAAATCGGTGAAGTCGTTTCGGAGGAGTACGGTAACTAACACGAGAATTTTATATATAAGATATATAATGTATGTGTAATCTCCTCTTAATTTCCGTTATTTTGACACCCTACTCGATAGGTTTGGTTAACTTTTTTTAAAACGTGTTACTATTTCGCGAAAAAATCCACCATTTACGCTCTATAAAATATGTAACTTCATTAAATCAAAGTTTTCGTCATTATTTTACCTCGTCAGAGGTAGAATTTCATTATTTTTATCTAACAAGCCTGATACAAAATTTCAGTGTTTGCTTCAAAATTGACGATTGTTCAAATGAACTTTTAACCCTTATTTTACCCTCTAAGGGGTTGATTTTTCGGATGGGGATAAATAAGTGCGTCCTTGTTCCTATCCAGAAAGCCAAATACAAAATTGTATAGTATTTGCTTCAAAATTTAAGGATTTCAAAAAAACTATTTTCCCCTATTTTCCCCTCTTAAGGGTAGAATTTCCTAAAGGCTTTTTTTAGTACTTATTCACGCTATATAGAGAACCTATGTGCAAAATTTCAGAACTGTAAGGTCCTTAGTTTAGGGTGTACGTTGATTTCTGAAAAATGAAAAAGTCATTTAGTTAGTCAGTCAGTCAGTCACCTTGCTGTTTTATATATATACAAATATGTTTTTATAATCTCCGTTTAATTTCCTTTCATTTGATACCCTACTTGATAGGTTCCGTTAACTTTTTTTTTTACATGTGTTACTATTTCGCGCCAAAAATCCGCCATTTTGTTTTTTTTTTACTAACACCTATCTAAGGACACTCGGGTCATTGAGACAAATATAATGACACCTTAACTGTTGAAATTCATCCAGCCGTTTGTTAGATCGTATCAAATAAAGAAAGACAAACATACAAGATACGCGCGAAAAACATAACCCTTCCTTGGCAGTCGGGTAAAAAATATTAAAATGAGTTAAAAGTTGCGGAGAATAGCAACGAGAATATGTATTACATATTTTTAACGGATTAGTAATTTTGGCATCTCATAGGGAAATATGTGGGTGGTAATAGGACGATGTGAATGAACTTATAAATAACAAAAATATGGCTTATTTATGTCAATAACAAATAGGGTTACGATTTAGTTCCTTTATTTAGTTTGTCCAGTAGCTAAGTTCTTGGTGAATTAAAATAGCTTAATTTTTCTCGTTAATAATAGTAGTATATATTATAAGAACTGAAAGTACAAAAGTAGTAGACTGCTAAACATAAACCAAGCCATTAATTGCTGTTTAGATTTCACAGGTTAGTTAGTCTATGCTAAACTTCCTCACAATCCCTATGTTTGTTAGTCAATATAATGAGTACTCTCCTTATTTAGGACGAGCTGTACTTCTAGATTAGGTGTGGGCAACCTTTTGACAATTGCACACCCAAAAAGTGCTACCAAAGTTACGGGGTGAAGCGCCCGGCAATTGCCCATATACCTATTTTTTATATTTTACACGATAATTACATTTTTTACGTTACTATACTCTTGGGCTGTACCTATATACTATTCAGTTACTACTGATAAAATTCACTATTTTGAAATACGTTTGGGTCAGTGCTGACTTTTGCTTCAAATTGATAGTATGTGTATTATGTCATTGTCATTTTAAATACGAATATTTTTAAAAGCTATTCGCGATAATTTGTTTTGATATTTTACTTATGAAAGGCGATATGCCAAAACTTCTTTTTATTGAAACTATAATACGTTCGCGACACAAACAAAATTCCAATGTAACCATTACAATAATTGTCAATACGGCTTGTGGATATTCTATTTTAATCCATTGTGGTATTTTATCAATTCTGAAATTCCACGTTTGTAATGCTTTCAAATTGCACGTTTGGAAATTCTTTCCATTATGTTTGTCTCTACAAAGTAGTTAAATATTTTGACATTTTAAATGTACTTATGTACTATCATTTTATGCATGGCGTCATCTATGATTTTTCCGAAAACTCTTATATTTATTTAATTTTCTTATAACACCTTAAACTAGTGTAACAAAGGGCAAAATTAATACCTAATGGCATTCTTTGCCATGTTTCTGTTTCTTACGTAATTATAAAAAATAAATTATTGAAAATTAAAATTATTGCGGAATGACATTATAATATTTAACATCAATTTACAAAAAAATACCGTATAGTTTTCCCATGATGTTTTCTTTACCTTCTACTTACCGTTAAAATTAAGAAACTGAATCTGTTAAGTTTAAGGAAACACTAGGATCTAAAAACAAATGTTAAAAAAAAATCAAAGTTAACCAATTTTCGCCTACCACATACCGAAATTTGCCAATTTTTATTACCTTATTTATTTCAGTGTCCCAACTGTGTTAGAAAAATATGGATTAAGATTGATAATTACTAACACACGTAGACATATGTATCCGTAAAAAATAAACAGTTACTCGTGATCTTTCCTTATTCGATTATAAGGAAAAATAAATACATTATGTACTCCAAATTAAAACTGGGAAGTTATTGTTTACACTTATTTTATTCATTGTATTTTGGGACGTCGGAAAATGACATAAATTTTCATACTCTCTAAAGTACACATGTCGCCAAATTAAAACCGATCCACATTTTATTTGGGTCAAGAACCAGTTTAAACTTTGTAATGAGATACTCTGCGTCAACTGAGATACTGTAAATCAGTGAGATGCGTAGCAGATAAACCCACCTGGTCAATCTTTCCGCCGTCTCATCGTCATGGTCATTGCATTAAACTTTTATCTATATATTTATATATATATTTCTTATGTGCGTATCACTTAACTCCTCCTAAACGACTGGACTGATTTTGATGAAATTTGTTGTGTGTGTTCAAGCGGACTTGAGAATGGTTTAGATTCACAATTTAGTCCGTGGGAAAAGGTTTTTTTAATTAATTTTTAATTCGTAAGTAAGTTGTTGTTGATTTTGGAATGTTTCACATTGGATTCGACAGACTTCGCTACCATCGCAGTTTCGAATATTCTACCTATTTTTCAAACCCAAAAATGATAAGGGTTTTTCACCCTTAACATTTTTTTTATTTATATGGCAACACAACGTTTGCCGGGTCAGCTAGTCTTTATATATAATTCGTGTGTACGTATGTGTGTCACATTATGAGAACCGCGGGGTACAGTTAGTTTAAAATAAAAAATCGTGTTGATACTTGTACCTGTCACATGAATTCCTTGTGTTATCTTTTTCGTGTCAAAATCAAAGTTTACAAACATTCAGACCTAAGTGGGACAACCAGTGTAGTTCAGCCGAGCAGGTACAAGTGCAGCTTGTATTGTAATTCCAACATTCCGGAAGAAAGGTTTAGATGCTGGATTATTTATATGAATTAATAACAGCAGTGTAAGGCGCTGCTGTGTTCCGGTTTGAAGGGTGTGGTAAGGGAGACAGACATTTCCGAGGCGTTCCAGCTTAGTCCTAAGGGGTAGCGGCGCATCTGTGGCCGACCTCAGGTAGGAATATCTGATCCTACCTGGGGTTGATTACAGATGTCCATGGGCGGCAGTAGCCACTTACCATCAGGTGGACTGCATGCTCGTCTGCTACTCTTACATTATAAAAAAAATGTACTTATATGAGGTGACAGGATTAATAAAGCAGTTGTAATCGTCTTCAGGTAAAACTATGGAGTTAATTACATATTTCCATGGGTGTTAGTGAACACTTATCATCAGCTGGGCATCTTAAAAAAAGCCGAGCAATATAATTAATATTTTTTGATAATAGATCGAATTTATCCGTCTTGAACAATCGGCATCGAATCGATAAACCGTTATGAGCATCACTGTGTCACTTTACTATTTATTTTTATCTAAAATTTAGTTGACTGAAATCTATGGGTATTGATATAGGTTCAACTCAGTTATTAGACAACTATTCTTGGAAAATGCGCTTGGGCTTGCAACCCAGATGCGCACACTACTATCTATGTTGTCCATTATTCTATCCAAATTATACCAGTTGCTCATAACTATATTTGCTTTTGTTACTTTAGATAGTTCTCTATTTTGTAATTTACGAGGATCGTTTCTAGCAAAAATATCCATTTAAAAGTTATATTGAATTAATAGTAGAAAAATAATAACATATCTTAGTTAATAGATAGTCATCCCACTTGGATTATAAAATTTACATGAAATCTGTTTTAATTTGCGTTTCAAAAGAAATTGAAATAATATTGTAAAAAGTTGCAAATTAAACCAATTACAAAATAAGTATTTGAAGTCCATTCTGTATGATCTATTGGTATATGTAGTGGTAGGTTTTGTTATTACAAATCAGAGGTATTTTAATTTTGTTTTGTTAAAATTTTTATGATTTTATCAGCAACATATTTTTCATTTTACTGGCGAGCTTCTGTCTTTCGTAAGAACTTCTTGATGAAGATGAATTGCCATAATTACTTCCTTCTTACGTTTGAAACAACAAAGCTAAATTGCTGAATTGTTGTTGTTTATTCAAAAGTAAGTAAAAGTATGTAGGTAGATAGGTAAACCAACTCACATCTCATGTTACTTTTAGTGTAGTTTTTAGTTCTGTTTGTTCCGGCTACTTGTTGCAGATGAACTGCATTAAATACTCCATTTACATGAACAAAACCGAGATCGTCCCCGTCTCGGTGCGTTGAATCGTGTTTATGTCAACAATTAGCCTTGCCAAGAGATACGGCGGCCATCCTCCGACGACGCTGCCAGATCGCACCACGTACACTTACCTATTATATACCGACTTACGAATTATTGTATTGAACTTGCATTAATCACTTGTATTAACGACAATGACATGTCACGGAAATATATTTATTACTAACTAAGCCGTAGGTTTAAGCGCGTTGTCTCAAAATTTTAGATTTGGGCACTCATTGTAGAGCGAAATTTGTGAAAAAATAATTGTAGTGTGCAAATATGTTTGAACAGCTGTTCAACTTTTTATTTATATCGGAGACGGAATTTGTGGCATTTGATGAAAACTCTGTTTATTCGTATGGTTTGTCTATCAGTGTCTGTCGTAAGATGGAGATTATGATAAAATATTATCCGGTGAATATAAATGAAGAAGTAATTAAACCGCGAAATTTACTTTAAAATACTTTTAAAGTAAGCTATTGTTATGTAAAATGTTTTACTAAAACATATAGTGTTTGAATTAATTCGTATTACTTAATTTACTATTTTCTTCGGCAAATTAAATTAAGATCGCTTTTAGTTTGCACGCATTCGCAATAAATGAACGAAGTGTTTTGCCAGCCCATTTAAATTATTTTTGTAGCTCACTCGAGGTCTCAGTGTCGCTAGCCAACTTTTACCGCTAATTGTTACGTTTCTTACCTTTTCTGGCGCGAAACTGATAATTTCGGTTAATTTTTAAATAAAGGGTCGTTTATTTTAACGAACCTTGCACACTCCAACAGCTCCTTGCTGGCGGTGAAGGAGGCCCAGCCGCCGGGTGCGAGCAGCGCCAGCAACGGCACCAGCAGCGTCCACATGTCGGGCTAGAGCGTGGGCCTACGCCGCACTTTACTCGCGCACACTCTCACAACACTCACTCGCTTGCACATCATCAACTGAGGAAGCACATCACTTTGTTCGCCGGCACTATATATTCGGTTCCGCGGGTCGAGGTCCGAGGAGCAGCGAGCGCCGCGCGATACTGAGCTACGGGCGGCGTTATCGGCGGGCGGGCGCGGTCACGGGCGCAACCTTCGCTTCCGTACGATCTCACCCTGTGATGCAACGAGAGACAACTACGAGCACTTCGCTACGCAACCGGCTACGCAGCCAGCTGCGGATACCCCGACCAGCGACGCTACATTGTTTATGTCGCGAATCTTCTATTTTCATAACGCACTTCGTCAACAATTTAAAGAATACGGTTAGAAGCAAGCTCGGCACGGAGTACAGGATAGTTTGAGCATCGTGTCGCGGTCGCGTGACAGAACCTGCCGTGCCCAATCGTTAGACAACATTTGACTTTTGCAAATTTACTAGTAGCGACTAAAATAGTTAGACAAAGGCCATTAAGTCAGATAGTTTTAATTTTCATGAATGTGTAGGCCATCAAAAGTTTTTCAACGATTTAGTATTTGCAAAATACTTCTGGTATTTTATTTTTGTTTTTGACCTTATGTCTAATATAATAAAAAAACAAAAATTTGTATAATGGTTCAGTAGCTTGTGTAGAATAAAATGTGTCATTTATTATTTGTATGGCTGCAGTTACAACAGAAAAACGATTCCCCGTATTTATATCGTCGAAATTATTAACATATAAAAAAAATTGTAACAGATAAAAAAAATATCATTCAAAGTTTTACTTGACCTGGGATCAAACCTACTCCTCTGACTGACTCCGCTGACTGTCAGCAGCATTAGTTACAGAAAGTTTAGTAGTAGACCCAAATACTACAAGTAGAGCGCTTAAGAATAGGTCGAGATCGCGTGAGACTCCAGCAATTTTATTTAATTTCACAAAGCGGCGGTACCGTCACAACGGAGTCTCTATGAAGTGGATGCCGAATCGTGGATTGACTTGAATGGCATCCAAAAATAATTGAACTTTATTGTATAGATTAAAGTGGTATTTATTCGAAGAAGCAGATTCAATTGCACTTAGTTTGATTTTTATTTTGTTTATTTATAGTAAACCAAAGCTAATGTTAATGTACTTTACCTTTGTTACAATATAAATAGCAAACGAACAACAGTTAACATAATGGTAAGTAAATAGCTATTGCCGCCCATGGACAGCTGCAAAAAATCTCAGATAAGATGACCTGAGGTCGGCCACAGATCCATTGCTAAGATCCACCCTGAAGATTAAGTTGGAATGCTTCGCATAAGCATGTATCTGTTATCACATCCTTCAAACCAGCACATAGTAGCGCGTACTACTGCTGATATTGGGTAGAAAAAGGTGTGACGGTGGTGTAAAACTATTTATGGAACCTTCGTGGTTCTACAAAGAGTTTTAAAACTTGTATTTACTTAGAGCTTGAAAACGCAATGTGTTATTAAGACACGATAAAATTTCAACCGTCAATTAACACGTTCAGTGCGTACCTGGCACATTTCGGCCCCCCTCGATACTTATGACTGGTGCGGATGAACAAAATTATATCTTTTTCGCTGGTGCGGCATTAATGCACTTTTGCACCACAGGCATTTATGCACTTTTCCTGACTTATTTCTCATTTCCAGTTTGGCAGATCCAGGGGCGAGACGACCGTAAAGAAATTGTTTTCGAGGTAATTTCAACAGTAAAATAAATTGCGTAAATAAAGTTACAGCTGTTTAATCTACCAGAGTAGATTTTTCGATACTAGTATCGGGGGGCTGAATTTTGGCCGTCCCGCAATGACGAAAAGGTCGTTGTAGGCACATTTAGACCCACCATTTGTTAACTCTTATAGGACTTCTTTTTTTGCACAAACTAAATTTCAACATTATTTTATTAATTCTCTTTTTATTTCTAAAATTTTATATTTTATATTCTTTACGAGACTTTAAGCAAGTGAAAGAAAGATGTGTTTCGTTATGTAATAGGGTAATGCAATTGTACGCATTTATACACATAACTGAACTTAATAGAATGGAGCAAGTATTGTGTTAAGCGCCTAAGTTATAGGCTTATTCCACATGATTGGCCAAGTAAGTAGGCGCATCACTCACAAGAAAGAAGAAACACAAGCTTTTCAAAGTAAACAGAGTACCCTTATCATAAGTTTTTACGTTTTGACAAATATGACTGTTTTGGTATTTGTTTACGTATTGGCCCATATAATTTTCAAGTTCTGACACAATCCGCTAGGGGCGCTGATTGGAAATTGTATGGGCAAATACGTAAACAAATACCAAAACAGTCATATGTGTCAAAACGTAAAAACTCATGGTGAGCGTACAGATACGACAAAATGTCATTGCAACGGCTAAGAATAAAAGAAAATTGGCTTTATCTGCACAATGAAACCTTAAAGCGACCTCTCATTATTTTTGTGTAAACTTCAGAACTTATATAAGTTACTTAGAATAAATCAGTTACACACAAGATTCGTTTACGTAATGAGGTAACGAGATGTGGACCGTGTGTGGGTGAACTTGCACTTGGGTGGCTTCACTGTCCCCGCATTGTGAAACAACGTGCGGTTTGTTTAGTTGCGACGGCTGTAAAGCTACATTATTTTTACAATAATCCTTTTTAATAATAATGCAAGACATTGTACTGTTTCCTTACATGGCTGTTTCGTGGAGATGGAAAGTCGCTTGTTTTTGTGCTTCACGTTTAATTGGGTAGCAGAAGTCTTTGTAGGTACTTTGTTTATCAGTACCCTTACCAGGAGTTTTTACGTTTCGACAAATATGACTGTTTTGGTATTTGTTTACGTATTTGCCCATACAAATTCCAATCAGTGCCCCTAGCGGATTATGTCAGAACTGGGAAATCGTATGGGCCAATATGTAAACAAATACCAAAACAGTCATATTTGTCGAAACGTAAAAACTCCTGGTAAGGGTACCAGGTTCAGGATAGATAAAGACTGTATTAAGATGTGAAAATCTGGTCAACGAGTACATTTAATTATCTTATTGGCCAAAAACAATTACGTGTTTTAGGTGGCAGAAACCTTTGTGGTTCGGTGCATCTGTGGCTGACCTCTGGTAGGAATCGAATCCTATCTGGGGTTAATTACAGACTAGCGTCTTCTGTCATTCCTATATATCCTTCGAATATTTAAGATTATTAACATAGTTTTCGGTACAAGTTAACATGTATCTCCCCTGGTCACTTACAGGTGTCGATAGCAGTCAGGTGGACTCTCGTTTTGTTAGCAATATGAAGCCACGCTTCCAAGTCAAAAGTCACCCTTACCACACCCTTCAAACTGCTGTAAATGTCCCGAAAGCAATAAACCGGCGATGTTGGTCACTCCTCTTGTGTTGTAAATGTCCGTAGGCGAGGGTGACTGCAGCAGGTAGTCCGTCTGCCTTATCGTTACGTATACCTTTTTTATAATATAAGAGTAGCAGAGGAGCATGCAGGCCACCTGATGGTAAGTGGCTACTGCCGCCCATGGACATCTGTAATCAACCCCAGATAGGATTAGATATTCCTACCTGAGGTCGGCCACAGATGCGCCGCTACCCCTGAGGACTAAGCTGGAACGCCTCGGAAAAGTATGTCTCCCTTACCACACCCTTCAAAACGGAACACAGCAGCGCTTAACACTGCTGTTTAGAAAACCTATACAAAAAGCAGGAATAGGGTACCCTTCCAACAGAGATGTGGTAGCTAAGCTATGGATGTCTGTCAAATCCACCAATAGGGTTGCTTGATTTGGATTGAACGAAACATTCAATAAAAATGGAAGACAATAAATGACAGGTAACATTATACAAATAAAATTACCTTTCCAACAGAGATGTGTAAGGTAGCTAAGCTATGGATGTCTGTCAAATCCATCAATAGGGTTGCTTGATTTGGATTGAACGAAACATTCAATAAAAATGGAAGACAATAAATGACAGGTAACATTATACAAATAAAATTACCTTTCCAACAGAGATGTGTAAGGTAGCTAAGCTATGGATGTCTGTCAAATCCACCAATACGTTTGCTTGATTTGGACTGAACGAAACATTCGATAAAAATGAAAGACAATAAATGAACGACACATTACACAACTAAAACTAATTTCCGATTAATTTAATCATCTCGCTACATCTCACCGTCTAGTTATAGAGTTACATGTATACAACTTTTTATGTGTAGTCGATCGTTGCTACTTACATAACGATATATTTGCATGTCAATAAAGACGTAGCTCGTAAAACTGAGTGAGTCGGTCGTTTACGGTCTGCGGCTTGTTTGTGAAATTTGTAAAACAAGTCGATAATCTTGGGCTTTAAATAATTTATTAAGTAACTGTAAACTTGGAAAGGATTTTTGGTTTCAATTTATAACTACAGGTACTTATATATATTGTTGCTCTCTTGCAACCTGGAATACTACTGTCTTTGATACTTAAGAAAGTAAGAAAGACACGCTTAATTTTTGATATTTGAAAATGTTATCTTTAGGTTTAATAGGAGGCAGAATTCTTAGATCTGAGGAGGCAGTTACCATCAAATCTATTTTGGCCTTATAGTAGTAATCTAGTGGACCTAGTGGTGCTGTATTCTGGCTTGCAGGATTTTATTAAGAATATTTACTTTCTTAAGGTATTTCTCTGTCCTCCAGAGTGTTGAGAGTCCATAAATATGACAATATGTGTTCATTTTTGTGACTGGTGTCAACGGACGACAGTAACCGCTTAAAATCAGGCGCCTGGACTGTCATTTGCTAATTACAATCCACTTTTAAAATGCCTTGAGAGAATCTATATTGCGCAGAATTTTCAAAGGCGTGAAGTCTTCTAAAATGGATTTGGTCAGCGACCACCATCTCAGAATGTAAGAGAGTATAGCCATAATCTGGTGATTATGGTTATAATCCTCCATATTCGGACAGGAGACTTGTATCCAGTCGTCATACACTAATGGGTCAGTGGTAAAAGTCGGTGTCAGTGCGGGCGAGGCGTAAACTACTATAAATAAATAGAAATGACGTTTCCTACCAAAAATTGTGAATTCCCATTACGTAGGCAGCGCCCGGGACGGCTCGTGACGTTTCATTTGCCAATTACTGGCAGTAGGGAACGAGGACATGGAGAATAAGTATTATGTTACACGCGGTCCATTGTTACTATGTACTTTATACGTAAGATTTAGACGGTTTTAGGACCACTGTATAATGTAGTACGGTGTAGAGTTTAAAGGCGGTAGAACTTACTATCGATATCATCGTCACACCTATTTCTTATTTTTGAGTAAAGTTATTTTTGAGTATCTGATTTTTAAGGCCTTTAGCCATCTCATCGGATGGCTACTTTCTTTTTTGTCAATTAGAAATAGACACATCCATATAATCAAACCTAAAAATTATTGCCATTTCAGGTCGGTTATATAAGTAAATTAATTTTCTATAAATAACATCGTAGTAACATAGGAAGATATTATTCCTCGTGATTTCATCTAGAGGTGGTACAATTAAAAGCTTGTAGAAATGACGAAAATTGTGTATTAAAACAGATTTTTCGCCACTTCTGTAGTGTGAAATTCTATTAATCTTTATTGTACTGGACTACGTATTATTCTTTGTTATTTCGAGGTGTCTAGCTGCGATCCTAGACGATCATTTCAACGTCACCGGAATTGTTTCACGTCGCGTCTTGCGGCGTAGGCTGATTTTTAGGGTTCCGTACTCAAAGGGTAAAAACAGAACCCTATTATTATGACTCCTCTGTCTGTCCGTCTGTCATAGGGCTTTATCTCCGGAACCGTAATACGAATGAATTTTTTTACAGAGGATGCATAACGGTGGCCGCTATAACAACAAATACTAAAAATAAAATAAAATTGAATATTAAAGGAGGTCTCCATACAACAAACCGGTATTATTCGGCATTATTCGATTAAACCGTACCAGAGAGTCGGTTGAAATTTTTACAATCAGTTTACTACTTATAACTGGTATTATAATAAATACAAATAAGAAACTTAAAAGATAATATAGTTATTTTAATGTTATTATACGTTGTTTACGTATCATTCATCATCACCCCAACGCCATCTATTGTTGTGTCATATAACTAAGTATTGCTGAAAATAAGAAAATGAATAAAAATAAGTAAAAAATAATGAACATTTGGTGGTCCGGAACCTTCCGTGCGAGTTCGACTTGCACTTGGCTATTTTTTTTTTATATTTGGCCGTTGGCCAGGTGTTTTGGCGGTCTTTGTCAATGTTGGATTTATTAATACATCGCATTGTTGCTCTTCTGGCGCGGCTGGGCGTCTGCCCTCTGTGCGAATCTCCGGATTCTGCCACTGTTGTGCCCTTCGACGCCGCTGACAGAAGCGTCTGAGAAAAATGTGCCGCGGAGCTGTTATTTTTGTTTTACTGTAATCTGAATAATATAGTTGTTTTTATCTTCCAATGCTAGGATGATCGTTTTATGTCAATACAACACATACACACATAGATATATGTATACAGAGACTAGACCCAGGAAATATAACGATACGTCTATTCGTGGTTTAGTTAGTAAAATTCGTTACTATCATTCAATCATAGGTAATGTTATTGTGGTCGTAAGAAAGTAAAATGCTTTGAAGAGTCTAAAGGGCCCAAGTCCGAGGGTCCAAGGGAGCTAACATAAAAAAATTATTCGCCTTTCGCGGCAAATTCTACTTCCGCCCCGGGGGACGCGAACGTACCCAACGCTATTGCTTTGAATTTTCCCGTAAAAACCTATATCTATATTCTATGCCCATGGGTACTATAATTGTTAGTGAAATCGAACCTAGAACTTCGCATGATTTCATGATATCGGGGATACTGCTACGTATAGATTTTCCCACTTATAATGTATAGATTTTCCTTCAGTAAAGAATACCAAAGCAATTTCCGGATATGTCTTCCATTACGTCTAATAGAAGCTGTATTATAGTAATTTCTTCGTTACGAGACGTCCATTATTCAATGGTACACGTGTTAGTACCTACGCTGTTATATTGTATGCTTGTCGCCAATTAATAAGTACTTGCCTACAAAGTAACTAGCTCCGATAGTACCATGTCAATACAAGTTGTATAACTCTGTCTGGTATTTAAAAAATCTAATAATTTGCGTGTTGGACGCGAGTAGCCAAAATAAACCGCATGTGACTGTTCTTGCCAGGTCTTTCGGTGTGTGCGTCCTCCCTCCCTCTCGTATATAACACACATACACCCAAATCAAAGCGACTTATCTCAATGACAACGACAGTGAAGTATTAGCAATGTACAAATAAACATTTCAAGACGATGTAATTGTGGTAAAATCCCGATAAATGCGCCGACCAATTTGGATGTGTTTCAGAAACACGATTAGCTGGGTTCCGTGTGTTTTCGGGTTAATGATCTTCGGACGCAGACGAAGTGACGAAGTAGACACCCGATTAGTAATTTTAATTTTTAATAACTTTGGAATAGTTTGGAAATCAAGAAGTTGAACTTTTCGTCATGACCATTTTAAATTAAAATTAAAATTTGATTATAATTAAGAAATTTGCTATTGAAAATAAGAGTTAACTCATTGTCTTTTAACGTAATAGGTACTTATTTTTTCATGATATATCAAAAATAATTAAAAAATGATTAATGGTTGGAGTTTATTTTGTTACTTCGTCTGTTCAGTCTGTAAATTTTATGTGCTCATAAGTTTGTTTCGGTAATTGTAATACTCAATGTGTACCAATTATATTATTGTAAATATTTAGGGTTATTAGTAAACAATATCGCTTGTACTGGCCATAGTAAATTATTGATAATAATTGAAAGTTTCATTTCTGATAAACGAATATAACTAAAAGTAATTAAATACTTATAATGAAGTTTTGGTGTGAGTTGAAGTTGAAATAAATGAATTTGGTAACGATTTATTTTCTACAGCTGTTATAGGAGAGGCATTCGTGATTTCGCCTAGAAAAGTTGTCGAAATTTGGAACTTTTAAACTTTGACGATTATAGCCTAAAATTTCGAACTATCAACTTCGACATGGTTACCTAGTAAAATTGACAAACTCTATACCTTCACACAAATTGGATAAGATTAATTATTGCTCACGAGTGTAAAGGATTCAATTCAGTAAATTGACTTAAGTGTTTCCTTGCGATGTTATTCATCTACTCCAGGTACCATCATGTAAAACAAAGTGCGGTTACTTTCATAAATGTGTGTTGCTCAGAACCTACACCTATGTGCATCTACCTTCCTTTACAAAGGTAGGATACAATAGATAGGGGATCTAAGGGATCATCGTCATTTATGCCGATTAATAGAATTAAGAAAATAAATTTGACTAAAATGGATATTTTTAATCTTATAACTTTTCTCTGTCAACTTCCGAGGAACGAGGAATTTTACTTACTTTATGCTTTTATAAAATATATTTTGGTTAGATACATGCTTAGACCATATAAAAAAACTTTGAATAAAATTAAAAAGTCGCATAAAGCTCAAGAACATCAATCAGTGTAACTTACAATGTTGACATTACATTTTTTTTTCATTTTAACTAGGTGCATTGCAGAGAAAAGTAAGCACATGCAATCACATATTATCAAGTAAAATAAGGTGCATTGCAGCAATTATAAAAGGGCAATGAAATTCCAAAAACTAAATTCATTTCTCGTAAAGCGACGTGCACGACATCTTATTTAAAACAATTATAAAATGGCAATTACTTTTAAATTAATCCGAAGGTTTACGGAAATCTAATTTTTCGAAATCACGCGAAACGTAAACAAGCAAAGTCAAGGACGCGGAAATGAGTTAGCGTCATCGTAAAAACATGATATTAACATAAATTTCGTTTATAACTAACTTCACAAACTGCAGGAGCATGACCCAGTTCTTTACGAGGACATTGCTTGAAGGAAAGGGACACGCACGCCTTGTAGACTTGATCTATGTTATGTTGATACAAAAGTTATGACGAACTTAATAACTGCATTTCTGATACAAAGTGATACCGAAACAAATTATGCTCATAATAAGCACAAGAAATATTTGTATATTTACGTACGCTTATAAAGAGTTACACTTTCGACCATCTGCCTACAGCGAATCCTTGAGTACTTCGGCCATATTGCCCGGAAGAGTAGCGAGAATTTCGAGAAGATAGTCATCACCGGCATAGACCAGGGAAAGAGACCGCGCGGAAGTAGTCCTATGCGCTGGTCGGATAAAATCCGTACCACACGTACATCCACGTTGCTGAGAACCGTTGGCGCAATATAGTCCGGGATAAGGTGATCCGTGGAGGAGTCACAACCCTCAGAATTGAGGACATTGACGCAAGGAGGAGGATAAAGAGTAACACTTTTCTGTTGTAATTAAAAAAATATCCTTCTGGAAAATGTAGGCAATGCTTCTGAAAATGTTCAGCTGAACTGTTAACTAAACATAGTTTTCCCCGTCTCAAAAGTCTCTATCTATGAACATTTCACAATATAGAGCTGTGTGGCGGACGGACAGACAACGGAAGCTTGAAATAGTGGCCCCTTACTCCTAAAAACGATGTAAACAATACTAAAATAAAATTCTTATAAATAGCTATAGCCAATAACTAAGTTTATAATAATATGGGTAATTATAAATATAATAATCTAAAATATTTTCAGCGTTAATGAGTAAAGCGCAGACAATAAGGAAGTAGGTTCTAACCCGCAGTTAGAAAGGCCGAACTGCATTCCTTTACAGATGTTACCCGTATGATGGTATTAAATAGTAATAACTATGCAATTTTCTTAGAACAATAAAGCATATTATATTTACAGTAAGGAAAAGGTAGTACCAAATAATATTTTAAAAGTTATTGACATAATATGAAAATTGTATATTTTAGGGCATTTTTCATTGACTATATTTTTCTTATAAATACGATTGTCGTAAATATTTGAAAGATACATAAATCATTGGTACGATATAGTTTTATATTCAACGAATGTGTAATAAAAAGCCTAAACTATATGAGCGTAAATAAATTACTTTGACGGTGATACGCCGTTAAAAGGGATTTAATATTTTTTTAATTTTAGCTCAGGACTTTAGGATCAGGGTTTCTATTAAAGCTACTGAGTAATTAATAAAAGTAAGCTACTAATTTTTGATTTCAAATCAACGGTCAAGTACTTAACAAAATGGCTACAGACATGGTTAAAGTTTTATAGTTTTGTCAAGGGGGTTGCCAAAAAGAGGTATTGTCATTTAGTGTACCAAGGAGAACTATCAAATAGTGTTTGAAAATTATGGACACAAAACAAAAATTATCCAAGGGGAAGGGTCTCTAGCTCTACCTCTTGAATATTTACTTCTTTATCGCCCAAAAGCAGTTTGAGATGAATTTAATTTATGTCAATTGAATAACTTTTTAAGGGACAATATTAGTTTCAAATCTGCCACTGATGTAAATTGTGACATAACAATAAAAATAATAGAAACCTCGTTCATATCGAGCCAGCGAGGTCCATTGCGCAGTCTCAATGGAAAATACTGAAAGATAAATCCAATTATGCATTATCATGGACATAATCCGATAAGGGTGGAGGGCAACCGGCCTTGAGCTTGAACGATGCAGTGCCAATCATGGCCGGCTTAATAAAGAGTATCAGTATGGAACTGGAAAAATGATCTTATGCACAATGTGTTTTCTGCAAGGGTAAAGATCTTGCAGCGTTAAGAAAATGTGGTGATAAATTGAAAATATATATATACAAAGATATTTTGGCTTTAAGGTTTTAGTGACGAATAGGAAAAATGTAAAATAATGTAATTATTATAAAAAATGATAAAACTTAAAAATGAAACGAAATAAATTTACATGTAAAAAGATTTTTGGGTTGTCGGAAAACCCTTTCATTTGATAGGAATTTAATGGGGCATAAAAAATAGTTTGTCGAGATGAGAAATTAATCTTTCCTCAAGTTCTTCCAAACAGTAAGAGTTAATGGCAATAGGTGTCATTTTCTAGTTGAAAATATTATTCGTATCAACTTTTACATTTTACACGTAACCACAACAATACCACACGGTAGCGACAAAATGCAAGCTGTGTTTGCGCTGTGGTTGCATTGTGGCGGTTGTGGTAAATACAAACACGTGTAGTGTAGCTACACAAAGGCCAGCTGGCCTTTCATGTACGACATCGCCTGTATTCGCATGTTGTGGTTGCGATGTGGTTACTATCGTCCAAACTGTTTATTTGGATCGCAAAAAGTAGGCGGTAAAACTATGAATTTTCATATAAATTTGTACCAGCACTCAGAGTTGCGTTGTGGTATAGGTGTGGTACGTGTGAATAGGTCTTAATTCAAAGACACCTAAATGTATGTGGTACCTATGGCATATAAAATGCACGTTAGATTGAAGTTGTACGTAAATTTAGGCTGTAGCGGGAAATATAAAGTATTATATTTAAAGGTCAAACAAATATTGGAAGCGAGTACAGTTAGTCCCAAAATTTAATTAAATTAAAAATAAATAATTCGGTTGCAGCATCATCATGTATTATTTAACAATCTTTATCTGTTGTTAATTATTAAACCTGTAAATCACAAATCCCATATTTCGACCCCTCCTACGTAACTATCGTAACTACAAATTGACAACTTTACAGGAGAGCGTTTCAAAGTTTCGAATATGCTAAAATGCGAATAAAATCTATGAAATGTGGTCTATATATTTTATTTTATAAGCTTTATAACGTGACTTGTGTCAATAAAACACATTAAAATAAGACAACGTATGCACTATGCAATAAGAACGAAAAGGTACTTTTGTGGGTTACGATATTATACGTAGGAGGGGTCGAAATATGGGATTTGTGATTTACAGGTTAAATAATTATTAACTAACATCATACTTAAGAACCATTATCCTTACTTCCTTACTAATATTATAAATCCGAAAGTAACTCTGTCTGTCTGTCTGTCTGTTGCTGTCTGTCTGGTTGTCTCTTCTTCACGCCTAAACCACTAAACCGATTTTAATGAAATTTTGTACAAAGACAGTCTGAGACCCGAGAACGGACATAGGATAGTTTTTATCCCGGAAATCCCACGGGAACTAGGGATGGCGATCTAATATCGATTAATCGGAGAATCAATCTTTACGACCAAAAAAATCGATTATTTTAATCGATATTAGTAAGGATTGAATCGTAAACTATGCATTTGATCAAGTGATGATCTTTAGCGAAGTTGTTGTTCATGAGCCCACGATGGTTCCAGAGTTGGTACGACCAATTTTCGCCAGATGGCGCCACTGTCGTTCCAATGAAGCTACGAATTTTCTGTTTTATGTATGTTAGTATGTCATATTATTTTCTTTTAAACGCGGGCGAAGCCGCGGGCAAAAACTAGTAATTAAATATATCCATTAAAATACAATGCATTAAGAATGGTCCACATATTTATGAGATTAGATTAATTTTACTGTTCTTATAAGTTAGTGGTTTCTATAGTATACTATTTCTATTATTGCATATAAAAGTAATGCGCGATTTCATGTTATTTTTCCGGTCTGTGCCATTAGTATTAGTAGCTTGTGTGTAAAAACCTTGGTTGAAACTTTGTTGCTTTTATGTAACAGAAGCATGAAACGGATTTACTAATTTTATATGGCAGTATGTGCCTCGACGTTGATCACAACAATACCAGAACTAAGAATTAAGTAGATTTAAAATCTTGGAACTTTGTATTTACTATCCTTACTTCCTTACTTAATATTATAAATGCGAATGTAATTCTGTCTGTCTGTCTGTCTGTCTGTATGTCTCTTCTTCACGCCTAAACCACTGAACCGATTTTAATGAAATTCTGTACAAATATAGTCTGAGACCCTAGAATGGACATAGGATAGTTTCTATCCCGTAAATCTCACGGGAACTAGGGATAGCGATCTTAGATCTATTAATCGGAGAATCGATCTTTTTGACCAAATAAAATCGATTCTTTTAATCGGTCTCCAGTAATGGATCCTACCTACGTTTGTGGGTCTTTTGGCATACTCTAAATAACCATTAGCTTAAAAATATCAATTCTTGCAATCGGAGACGGTTGCATCATTATATTTGTTTATATAGATTTTTGTGATGATAATAGGGATAGTTTCCGAAAAAGCATGCATTTGATCAAGTGACCATATTCAGGAAATTTGCTGTCCAAGAGCCCACTGTCATTCCAATTAAGGTACAAAATTTCTTTCTTTAAAATTAAGGTACAAGGTTTCTTTAAAATACGGGCAAAGCCGCGGGCACCACTAGTTATCCATATTTTTTCTTCCATCTTTCTTTGTACCTCTTAATTTCTTTCTGTGGATGTTGTAGGCAGCGGTTTATGAATTACACTCAGGTGATGGAAAGAACAAGCAGTGATAGTGGTTAAGAAACTCAGTCACTGATTCGGGAGTCCTAAGTTCAATTCCCAGGCATCATGTACGATTTTTATGCGTACGAGAAATTCATTTTCACTTGCTAAGCGGGGAAGAAAAATATCATGAAAAAACCTGCATACTTAAAAGATGTTAAAAAACAGTTCTTAAAAAGTTTTGTGAAGTCTACCAGTACGCACATGGCCAGCGCGGTGGATTATTCTGAGGGGAGGCCCATACCAGTACCTTTACCATGAGTTTTTATGTTTTGCCCATACAATTTCCAGTCAGTGCCCCTAGCGGATTGTATCAGAACTGTAGTGTCAGAAACGTAACATTAAATGTCTAAATTGACAAAATGGCGCTTTATGTTTTGTCTCTCTTTTTTGCGAACATGTGAAGCAGACAAAAAGACTTAAACACTTACTTATTGTTTCGTTTACTCAGTCTACTAAAGCAAACGGAACAGAATAATGGATTGAGTAAACGTAACGTAAAATTGTGCGATGTTTTGAAAACTCATGGTAAGGGTACAGAAGTGTAGTAATAGGTTGACGACGACAATAACTGAAAGAGCTGTTTCTATGTATAGTCATTCTTCTACCGAACGACTTATACCATGCTACTTATACTAAGAAAACCCTTTCTAGAGTTCCGTACCCAAAGGGTAAAAAGGGGAACCCTATTACTAAGACTTCGCTGTCTGACCGTCTGTCACAGGGCTATATCTCCGGAACCGTAATAGACACATGAAATTTTTAAAGAGGATGCATAACGGTGGGCGCTATAACAACAAATCCAAAAAATTAAATAAAGTTGAATATTTAAGCGGGTCACCATACAACAAACCGGTTTTTTCGCCACTTTTCGATCTAACTACTAAACCATAATAGGAAGTCGGTTGAATTTTTTCAATCCGTTTACTACTATAACTGGTATAATAAATAAGAAGGTAACAAATAATACCCATAAAACATATTGTGATACAGTCATTTTAATTTTATTATACGTTGTTTACGTATCATTCATCATCATCCGAATGCCATCTATTTTTGTGTCATATTACTAAGTAATGTTGAAAAACTTATCATTCATCATCACCCCAACGCCATCTATTGTTGTTTCATATAACTAAGTATTGTTGAAAATAATAAAATGAATATAAATAATGAACATTTGGTGGTACGGAAGCCTCAATGTGTGAGTTCGACTAGTACTTGGCGAATTATTTCTATTGGAGACCTTGCTAGTGATAGTTTAAGAGATGATTGATGTATTGCAGAGTAGGTACTATAAGTAATTACATAAATATTAAAACTGAAAAGATTTATTTCATCAACTGTACCTATTTCACGAACACCTTTCGTGATTCACATAACTGACATCTGCCCTGTGAACCATCAAACGTTAATACATAAGTTGAACTTTAAAATTTGGAAACCTACGTTATAGGTGCCTTTCATTCAATTGACAAGTGATATGGTACACATGAAACGTTGGATACTTGTGTTTAAGTTTTAATGTAAATCAATAATAAACTTTAAGTTATGGTAAATGGTATGATAAATAAACTTTACGTTATTGTAATGGTAGGAATCTGAAGACATACGATTTTCTTGGGTGGTTTTGTTATTCTTGGTTATATATTTAATTTTGTCGAAAGACAAGCTGCTACAGGAGAATAAAGCATGCCGATCTTAAGAAAAAAATGAAACAATAATAATAACAATAAGACATTAAAAACATATATATTTGTAAATTTCAAAGTATAAAACCTTAAAATACTTAGTTTGTAATTGATATCACTTTATGCAGTAATAATGGCTTATTTTATTATATCTTTAATTACTACACATATTTAGTAAAAAAATCAACCCGCTAACTATTTTTATGATATTATGTTTATAAACTAAAGATACACCCTTTTAAGGGTGGTTAGACAATGAGCGGAGTAGGCTTAGCCCTAAGGTTGAGTACGAAACCCTATAAAAAGAGGACAGAACATTATAGATATGGAAGGATTTTACATTGAAAAAACACTTCTTAGAATTGGTTAAGATTTCACAAGGCAACAACTAAAATAAGACTTAAAAATAATAAAGACCGACAAATACAAAATTTATTAAAAATTGGTAGAATTTGTATATTTCAACATAATCATTTCAATATCCATTAGTAGTGATAGCCTAATGGTTAAGAAACTCGGCTTCTTGAACGAGGTGTCCGAGGTACATATCCCAGGGACGCACCTCTGATTTTTCATAGTAACGGGCATTTTAGAAATGAATTATTACTTGCTTAAACAATTAAAGAAAACATCATGAGGACCCAGCATACCTGAGAAATCTTAAAAAAAAGTTTTGAAAGGTATGTGAAGTTTACCAAATCACACTTGGCCAGCGCGGTGAACTATGACCTAATTCTTCTCATTCTGAGAGGAGACCAGTGCCCAGCATTGGGACATTAATTGGTTGATGATGAGTATAATTCTACTGGGTAGGTATCACCGTCTATTTATATCGTGAAGCAGTTCCTTGCATTTCAGTGGAAGGATGCCACATGACTTACGTATGAGGAAACCATCTGCAGGATCAACACATGTGATCGACTTTCAGTAAAACGTCTGCTCTCATGGATTTGGTTGTAGATGGATGGCAGAGATCACGTTAGATGATTCTAATTGTTCCTGTTGTGTCGGGACCAGAATAGAGCTACGGTATTCTCTGCCTGTCCTAAGGAGCTCTAATCGCCCGGCTAGCGACCCCGGGAAGAACGATGGTGAGCTTCATGGGTGGAGCCCGACGAAGCAACGCGCTAAGAGGTTGCGTGCCTTTGGAGATCCCGGAGTCCACTACGCTGCGCCGATGACGGTCACCGGAGGAGTTTTATTGCGGTAAAATTCCCACATGACCCGTCGCTTCCACAGCGTCGGGTCTTTTGAAGGTTTCCCCCTCATCAAAAAAAAAAGATGTTTCTAATTGTATGAAAAAAGATTACTTGCAAATATTTTTTTTGGAATCAGTGCGCGGTTTTGGTAAGCCCAAGGACGAAGCCCTGCGTGACAGTGTTCAAGGCTCACACTGCGCGCATTTCCAGCCTAATGTCTGCGTATTATTAATAGCCTCAACCCGCATAGTATGGGCTCATTTTGAATGGAATTGTCACGCGTTTCTAGCATCGTTACGGCGATATGTCGTGCAGAATCACGCGTGAAATATTACTTCTGCTTTAACGGTTGTAATGTTAATGTGCTATGCTACTATGATTCTTATTTAGTGATAACTTTTGTATGGTTAAAACTATAGTACTATTGTAGTAGGATGGTTGGTTATATTTTTTAACATAACTATTTTTAATATTATGTTTATTCTAGAACTATGTTTACTCTGGTTGTATTTTTTTTTCATGTATCTATTATAGAAATATCAAACGAGTATGCAGTCCACCTGATGATCAGTGCCCGCGGTTACCTATGGACACCTATAATCAACCCCAGATAGGATTAGAGTTCTACTTTAGTACGGCCACAGATATTTATTTTTTTTAATTTTTTTTTTATTTAATAAGTTTTTGTACACAAAAAAAAAGATAACAATACAGAAGAGAAAGAAATGATGTACAAAGGATTGCTTATTCCAAAATGGAATTTCTTCCAGCAACCCTGGGACAGGAATGTGCATGCGAAAAGCAAAATTAGTGTGCAAAAACAGAAAAAAAAAAAACATACCAAATAATAATAATACTAATAATTACTAAATGATATATCTAATAAATATAATAATAAATATATAATATAAATAAGTATAATATATATAAATATACAATGTAAGCAAATATAATATAAAAATAATAAATATAATAATATTCTTTATGAAAGTGATAGATAATGTTCTCTAACTCTTCTTTTAAATATAGAGATAGTCTTAGAGAGACGAATATTAGGCGGCAGTGAATTCCACAGTCTAACTGCATGAACAGAGAAGGAGTGGGAATAGAGAGAAGTTTTATGGGACGGGTAATTTAACAGAGATTTAAGATGTGACCTGCAGGGTGCCAAAGAAGGCCGTACATATGAAAAACGATGCTGCAGGTACGAAGGAGAGGATGGATTTTTCAAGATATTATAGAGGAGACAGAGAATTCGAGTATTCCTGCGAAATCGGATTGGGAGCCACTTGAGATACTTGCGGAAATGAGAGACATGATCAAATTTTCGTAGACCAAAAATGAATCTAATACAAAGATTTTGCAAGCGCTCAAGTTTATTTAATGACTCCTCTGTAGCATCCAAATAGCACGCGTCCGCGTAATCTAAAATCGGCTGAATGAGAGTTTGAGATAGAGAAATTTTAGTTCTAAAGGGCAAAAATCCTTGAAGGCATTTAAGCGAGTGCAAAGTATAGTGGACTTTACGGCTCACCTCCCGCACATAAGCATCCCATGATAAGTTTGAGTCCAGAATAATGCCAAGATTCTTCACTGTATTAGAATACGGAATGTGAGTGCCATCAACGACTAATTTTGGTAGTGTTGTTAGATCCAGTTGTTTGCGATAATATTTGCTACCAATAATGATGGCTTGTGTTTTACTTGGATTAATCAAAATTCCAAATTCCTTAGCCCATTCACTAATTCGGAGAAGATCGTCATTCAGTTTACTCAGTGATTGTCTGATTTCCGTCAAAATCAGTCGTGTCGCTCGCGTGCTCCAATTAAGAGCAAAAAGTGCATACGAATCATAACATTGTCGCCGCGCCGCCGGCCGCGCCGCGTTCGTGCGATGACCCAGTTAAAGTGCAAGGTGTTATAACCGATTATTTTATTTATAATATTAAGGTGCAGCTACACTTGTCGTAAGTATGGCTAAGCAATCCCCTATAAAATTAAAAACAGAAACGGAACATATGCTCTATGAAGCATATATGAAAGAAAAAGCTGAGAGAGAAAATCTTGAAGGTATAATTAACGACTTTAAGAGTCAAATAGCCCAATTACAGCAAGAAATCGCAGAGCTAAAAGCAGAAAAAAATACCACGAGGAATGAGAATACTCCCAATGAGCAGCCTACTCGTTCGGTAACATACACTACTGATGAGGAAGATCTTGCGAAAGAAACGGAGTGGATTAGACAAAAAAGCAGAAAAAAGAGGAAATTAGCGACATCACCCACTTCAATAGAACAAGACTCCGGTGAGAAAAAGGAGCCCGAAAGAGAAAAACCTAAAAAACTACCCCCACCACCACCCATTATAGTGGATGGCATAAAAAACTACCAGACATTTTACGATTTCCTGACTCAACATGTTGGTAACACATTCAACGTTAAAATGTTGAGTAAGGAAACAGTAAAGATTAATACAAGCAATGAAGACAGCTACAGGACACTGACAAAAAATCTGTCAGAGAACAAAATACTCTGGCACTCGTTTGAAAACAAACGCGAGAGGCCAATACGAGTCATTGCTAAAAAATTACACCATACATGCGAACCTACAAGAATAGTGGAAGACTTATTAGAAAAAGGATACAAGATTGTGGAAGCTACAAACAAGTTAAGATGGAAGAACAAAGAACCACTTAATATGTTTATGCTTACCTTTAAACATGAAGAAAATATAAGTAATGTGTACAATATAAAATCCATTTTAGGTTGCAAAGTAGAAATAGAACCACTGAAAACTCCAAAGTTAATTCCTCAATGTAAGAGGTGCCAAAACTATGGTCATACACATAAATACTGCGCAAGAGAACCAAGATGTGTCAAATGCACTGGCAAACATCTTACCACGGACTGTCAAAAACCGTCAGACGCTAAAGCTAAATGTATCCACTGTGGTGAAGCTCATCCCGCGAGTTATAGAGGTTGTATCGTAGCAAAAGAGATGCAAAAGATGAAAAATAAAAGCCAAAAGAAACTAACAAACCCTGAAAACCGTCAAACAATTTCAGAACAAAGAAATCCAGAAGCTACTGAGAAAAAAAACACTTTTGAAATAAACCAAAAAAACAATAATAAATCTTATGCTCAAGCAGCAGCAGCTAACAAGAAGGTACAACAACAATCAACCTCAAATAAGAGTAAAGAAACTGATGATAAATTAGGTCAAATTCTAAAGTTTATGACTACATTTAACGAACGGCTTAATAAACTAGAGAAAAATATTATTAAACATAGTAATAAATTATAATGGGTCGCATACTAAAGATAATGACATGGAACGCCAACGGACTACAGCAACATCAGAGCGAACTTCAAGTAGTCCTAGACACAAAAAATATAGATATCTGCTTAATTTCGGAAACACATTTCACCTCACAGTCACACATAAAATTCAAAGGATATGCAATATATCACGCAATCCATCCAGACAATTGTGCTAGAGGTGGAAGTGCTGTTATTATCAAAGATAATCTGTTTCATTATGAACAATTTAAACACGAAGAACATGATATCCAATCAGTGGCTATTGGTGTCGAAACTAAGGACTACCATATAACTATTGCAGCAATTTATTGCCCACCTAGATATTCAATAAAAAAAGAGAAGTACATACAATTTTTAAATAAATTTAACGAAAAATTCATCTTGGGTGGTGATTTTAATGCCAAGAATGTCTATTGGGGTTCGAGGTTAACAACTCCTAAAGGCAAAGAATTATTCAATGCCTTGAAACATTTGAAATGTGAAGTTATATCAACAGGACAACCTACATACTGGCCAACTGATCCTAATAAAGTTCCTGACCTGATAGATTTCTTTATATATAAAAAAATATCAGGAAGTCTCATGAGCGTTGAGGGTTCATACGATATGAGCTCGGACCATTCGCCAATCATACTAACACTGCATCAAAGCTTTGTACATCGAAATAGCCAGCTCGGCCTAGTGAATAAGCATACAGATTGGGAAAGTTTTAAGGTGGATCTCACACGTAATATAAACTTGCACGTTCCACTTAAAACTCCCGAACAAATAGACGAAGAAGTGGGTGGATTTGTTAAAATTATCCAACATTCAGCCTGGAAAAATACACCACAAGCTAGAGTGAGAGTCACACGTCCAACGTATACAAGGGAAATACTTGTCCTTATAAAGGAAAAACGGCGACAAAGGAGAAGGTGGCACCAAACGAGGTCTCCCGAAGACAAAAAACATCTGAACAACCTCACAAAAACACTTAGGAGAAAAATTAATCAATTTAATAACGATACCCTAAAAACCTATTTATCAAGCTTAAACAATGATCGCAGCACAGACTACTCACTGTGGAAAGCAACCAAAGGTTTGAAACGACCTATCAAGCAAATTCCTCCAATTAAAGATAAGTATGGAAAATGGATAATTGATGATATGCAAAAAGCTTCTCATTTTGCCCTTCATCTAGAAAAAATCTTCCAACCAAATGAAGGAGAATATAGTGATTATAGTAGCACTGTATAGAGCAGACAGAGCTAGATATTAAATTTGTGACCCCAAAAGAAGTGTCAACAGAGATACAACGCAACATTAATCCTAAAAAAGCTCCTGGATTCGACCTGATTACAGGTGAGGTTATGAAGAACCTTCCTAGAAAAGCTGTAATCAAGTTAACTTCCCTAATAAATGCTTCATTCAGAATTCAATATGTTCCAGACTTATGGAAGGTAGCTGAAGTAATAATGATACCAAAACCGGGTAAACCGCCACATGAAGCTGCATCATACAGGCCTATCTCCCTATTGCCTATAATGTCTAAGGTCTTTGAGAAGCTCTTGTTAAAGCGACTCAAACCCATATTAGAACATAAAAACTTTATACCAGATCACCAGTTTGGTTTCAGAGAAAAACACTCCACGATAGATCAGATTCATAGGATCTCTAGTACAATAGAAAAATCATTAGAAGAGAAGAAAATCTGCTCTGCAGTATTTTTAGATGTAGCGCAAGCCTTCGATAAAGTTTGGCATGAAGGCTTGATATTGAAGCTAAGAGCAATGCTACCAAAGCAATTCTCAGAAATATTAATATCTTATATTTCAAACAGAGCTTTCCGAGTGAGACAAGGAGAAGCATACTCAGATCTCAAGCAAATAAATGCTGGCGTACCACAAGGCAGTGTATTGGGGCCGGTCCTGTACCTCTTATACACCTGTGACATTCCAGAAACAGAAAATAACATCTTCGCAACTTTTGCTGATGATACTGCAATTATAGCTGTAGGGAATGATCACGCTGAAGCAGCGGAGAATTGCCAAGTAGCTATCAACAAAGTAATCAATTGGACGAAGAAGTGGCGAATGAAACTCAATGAAACCAAATCAGTGCACATTGATTTTACAAATAGGCATCCTAATTATCAACCTATATATATTAACAATACACCCATTCCATACGCAAACACAGCCAAATATCTTGGCATGACCCTTGATGCGAAGCTGCGCTGGAGAGCTCACGTCAAGAAAAAACGTGACGAGCTGGAGCTCAAATACAGAGCTATGCATTGGCTGCTTGGGAAACATTCCTCGCTGTCTATATACAATAAAATATTGCTATATAAACAAGTCCTAATGCCTGTATGGACATATGGTATTCAACTCTGGGGCTGTACCAAAAAAAGTAATTTAAATATCATACAAACGTTCCAAAATAAAGTACTTAGGGGTATTGCAAATGCACCTTGGTATGTAAGAAACGAAGATCTACATCGGGACCTTCAAGTAGACCTTGTTAAAAAAGTGATTAGCACTTATGCTGAAGGCCATCAAAAAAGACTTCACCATCACGTCAATATCGAGGCGATCCAGCTCCTCGATACGACGGACTTAGTGAGAAGACTCAAAAGGACTAAACCGTTTGAGTTAGTGATGACACAGTGTAGTGTTAGTGAAGAAGTGATAAGTGAACATTATAGAACACAAGAACAATGTGTCTACTCCTTTATGTGATAAGACAAAGAAGTGCAGTGTCAGAGGACGCCGCCTTCATTATATGATTATTTAGCAGTTTAAGTTAGCGTAAAATTACTCATTAGTCTTATAGTAGGCTAGATTGTAATAAATATAAAGTACCTTATTATTCATTCGGTACTTTATACAAGGAAAAAAAAAAAAAAAAAAAAAAAAAAAAATTCAGTTTACTAATTTCACTAAAGGCGTTGGGCACCGCAAAGTGACGGTATAACTGCAGATCATCTGCATAGAGATGGAAGTTTGAGGATATAATTTTTGTAATGGAGTTAATAAAAATAGAGAAAAGCAACGGAGAGAGAACGCCACCTTGAGGAACGCCCGCAGAGAGATCACACCAGTCCGAGAAATGCTCCCCCTGATGGACCCGCTGCGACCGTCCTCGAAGATAGGAATTAAACCATGTGACGGCAGAAGGTGAGACGTTAATTGAACTGAGAATTCCGGTAAGGATATCGAAGTCCACGGAAGTAAAAGCACTGCTAAAGTCTAACAGAATTAATACAGTTATAGATTTCCTTTCAATCGCCTTTCAATCAATATAGATATGTTACTCTCCCCAAGTACTTCCTTCAAACCTGGACATTACAGCGCTTAAAACTGTTGTTATATATTAGAAAAAGGTGTGGCGGTGGTGCCACCGCAGACCGGAGTGTAACCATGAGGAGTTCTATGACCGTAAAACATCTAACAATATTTCACTTTAAGTCTACAACCGCCATCTAGCATGAAAATTTAGAACTACAACGGACACTCGTAAAGTACGTAGCGCCCTAGTATATAAGGTACGGAACGTCGTACAAACAATCATTTAGTTGCTTCAATGTAAAAATAGATGTCGCTATAAGCACGAAATAGAAATGTTTTACAGCTAATTCCTATACTTGTTGCAGTGTTCACGCTGCTTAAATGAGTGTGGTAGACTGTAATTGTAGAGAATTGTAGAGATTTGTCTACATTAGGCGTTCCGACTTAGTGCTTTAGGTAGCAAAGGAAGTATTTGTGATCGGCTTTAGGTAGATCTCCTGTTTTAACGGTGATTATAGATGGTCATGGGAGGTAGAAACCGTTTAAAATCAGATCTACTGTAGGCCCTCTATAAGTTATAACTGGAAAAGCCCTTATAAGTTTTATATTTACTTAACAAATATGTATTGATAGTTGTACAATATTTTACGTTACGTTGGCGTATGAATGAAAAGAAATTGTTTTCTTTTTATCTTTTTTAATATTGTCATGTAATGCCTCGCCTTTTTTTTTTTGTTTTCGATGGGGAAACCTTCAAAAGATACCCGACGACGTAAGAGCGACGCCGGGTTATGTGGGATTTTTACCGCACTAAAACCCCGGTGGCCGTCCTCAACGCTTGGTTGAGAACTCCGGGATCTCCAATGGAACACAACCGGAGTCCTCCGAGCGCGATGCCCCGGTCGGGCTCTGCCCTGGGGGGAGCACTTTACGCTCCTCCCGCACACCTTGTGTTTACGACGGCATGCGACTACACATGCCGCCGTTCTTCCCGGGGTTCCTCTCCGGACGGTTCGATCTCCCACTCTTGCCGCCGGCAACCCCGGAAGCCCCCTTTTAGTCGCCTCTTACGACAGGCAGGGGATACCGTAGCCCTATTCTAGCCCCGGAACTACAGGGACAATGTAATGCCTCGCCTACATTGTAATCTATTGGCTTTCGTAAATGAAGGTTCGTTAAAATAGGAAAAATTACACCCACAAATTCCTAGATGTACTACGCTCTTGTAGGCTGCGTTTAGTGCTGGCACCATAGATTAGTAAAGATACTTCGCCGCCTTGAAATTGAATGAAGCCACAAACAGCTTATTAGTAAGTTCTTTTTTTGAATTCTTGACAAATAAAAACATTTTTAGAGAAAATTTACGAATAAATAACTAATACTGCGAAATTTACATAAAAATAAATAATTATTTCAAATATTTTAGGGACATTTTAGCACGGAGACGTGGCAAAACTTTTTTACGCAACTATTTCAATTCTCAAATCTGGGTACATTTTCTTGTTAGGAGTGAGTAATCTTTACTAATCTATGCCTAAACGATGTGGCAGGCAGGTTACCTGATGGAAAGCAGTCACCGTCGCCGGTGGACATTTGCAACACCAGAGGAGCCTCAATGCATTGCCGGCTTTGGAGGAGAGCTCTTTTTACACCTTTTTTGAAGAGCTCCATGTCATAGCGCTCCGGGAATATCTCAGGAGGAACTTCATACCACATCTTGCACGTCCGTGGCAAGAACGTCCGTGCAAACTGTACCTTGGAGGACCGCCACGAGTCCAGTTGGTGTGGATGGAACTTCATCCTTCGGCGTGTGGTACGATGGTGAAATGGTGGATAAAATCTGTGGGTAAAATCCAAATGGATTTTAACACGAAGACGTGGTTAGATTTCTCTCAATTTTAGGAGTAACATAGGCTACATTATTTTCTTTTCAGTTATTTATATTTGAGCAGACGGATTTTTGTTTTTATTATAATAACCATTTTAATATAACTAGTGATTTCTCATTGATTTCTCAACGGTATTGTGGCAATCACGTTTCGTGTAAACACGCCAAGAAATTGCAACTCTTTGTAGTCGCAATCGCAAAGGACTAACATTTTTTAATAAACCGGCAACTTTGTATATACACTTTTATTTATTTTTAAGTAAAAGACGATAGGCGTCCGATGTTTAGTAAACTATAGGACAATTTTATTAATAACATTGCCTAGTCTAATGACAATTAAATGTAAAACTTAGTTATATAAAAAACTAAAGTTGAAACTTTGCAGAATAATCTATACTTATATATTATCAATATACAGGGTGAATTTTTCAAATAGGCCTTCAGGGCCAAATCCGAAACTATAAGAATTAGCGAAAAGTACTGAAAGGAGTTACGAGGCCGATTTTGATCAAAAGTAAAACTGCATCATTACTTTTTTAAAATATATTTTTCCCTACCCGGGAATGGAACGAGTTCATCAAAAAACAAATGATGTAGTTTTAGTTTTTATCAAAATCGGCCTCGTAACTCCTTTCAGCATTTTTCGCTAATCCTTATAGTTTCCGATTTGGTCCTGAAGGCCTATTTGAAAAATTCACTCTGCATATAGGTATAATTATCTATTCCGTTAATAATGTTGCATCCGAATTATTTTAAGGTCCATATTTAATTGCCTTCTATGTATGTAGATACACACAGATGTGTTAATGATATCGAAATCAATATCGGATGCAGATATTGATTTCGAGTTAGTCAAAAGGCAGAGAATTTGAGCCATATAAAGGTTGAATAGGAGTAATAAACTTCGATAGAGCAAACTCGATTTAACGCGGTCGGTAACGCGGTCTGCAGTCCATTTTCCTCGATGGAGTTCCAAAACGATCATTTTGGCACATTCTGATAGATTCGCTTAGCCGAGCAATTTCCTTTTCGCTACTCAAAATTACTGGCTATACAAAGATTCTCTGGTATCCCTTATTGATACCATATGGCTTGAGTTTACAGTACAGATTGTGACAGTTGTTTTTTTATTGGAATGAAGTTACACATAAGCACGAGAGTACCTCAAAGTTAAATGGCTACTGCCCCTGGAAATCTATAATCAATCCCAGTTAACATAATAGTCCTACCAGAGATAAGCCACAGACTTCTTGGTGGTAAGGAGTAACTTGAAACACCTAGTATGTTATTTTACCACACCCTTCAAATCAGCACACAGCAGCGCTTAACACTGCTGTCATTAGGCAGAAATCGGTCGAAATAGTTCGTATACACTGTACACATTTACACATGCCCTTTGATGTCAGTTGTATATGAAGGTATAAATATTTATTTATCTGTGTATTTTTATTAATAAGAATGTTTTTGTTAAATACAATTTTATTCACAACATTTTTTATTTAAACTTTGTTGTGTTCCTCCTGGGGATAGTAGATATTAGTTGTATCATATAAGGACCGCGATTTAATACAGCATTCATAAAACAGTTCGAGGAAGCTATTTTGAAGGTGGTAGAACCCTTTGTGGTTCGATTACGGCGGCACCACCGCCACAACTATTTCTGCGACGCATCTGTGGCCGAGCTCAGGAAGGAATATCTCATTCTACTTGGGGTAGATTACGCATGTCCACGGGCGGCACTAGCCACTTCCCATCAGGTGGACTGCATGCTCGTCTGCTACGTCCATATTATAAAAAAAATGTAATTTCGCTTGCGATCTTGCACGGGACATACAAGAGGGAAAGCAAACTTCTGATATTCCTGCTCAATAACTTGTGAACAATGAAGAACACAAGCCTGTGTAATCTCACGGGGAAACAACAATGTGTATGGAAGAGATTCAACGACAGCTACGAATAACAGGGTTGCATAACTGCACTGTTTTGGTTAAATATAATCCCAGATTATTATCAGAGATACTATTATGACACATTTCGATTTAGCCCTCCAAGGTAGCAACACTTTTGTGATTGACTTCAGATAGGACTTACCATTTTTTTTAGGGAAGGTACGTATTATTTACGTATGTTTTTGATTTACGTATGTTTTTGTGTGGCTGTGAATTGATAGCCTTTTTTGTTCACGAAGGCGAAACCTTCAAAAGGTACCCGATGCTGTGAGAGCGACACAGGATTATGTGGGACTCTTACCGCACTAAAACCCCCTCCGGTGGCCGTCCTCGGCGCTACGTAGAGGACTCCGGTATCTCCAAAGGAACGCCAGCGGATTCCTGTTAGCGCTTTGCCCCGTCGGGCTCCGCCCAGGTGAGCTTGAAGCTCGCCACACCATCTGGTGCGTCAACGGTATGCGACCACACATGCCGCAGTCCTTCTCGGGGTCGTTGGCCGGGCGGTTCGAGCTCCTACTCTTGCCACCCGCGACCCCAGAAACCTCCTTTTAGTCGCCTCCTACGACAGGCAGACCGTAGCCCTATTCTTGTCCCGGAACTATAGGGATAAATCATTGTTGCCTAGTGGTTTGAAACTCGGCTTCTCTTCAGGAGGACCTGGTTATGAAATTTATATTTTAAATTTAGGCCTCTGATTTTCTGAAGTTACGAGTATGTGCTAATTAGAAGTTTTTCGAAAAAAGTTTTCACATACGTTTGAAGACTACCAATTTTCAAATGGTCAGTAAGGTGGAATATCACGTAATAGTGTTACATCTGAGAGGAAACCCATGCCTAGCAGTGGGTGCCCAGCAGTGGAACGATTATAAATTGATGGTGACGACAATCAACCAACAAAGTGGGTCAACAAAGCATATATAAATGTAGCTGGGTTATAATGTTCCGTGAACATGAATTTAGGGGTGTAAATGAAGTCTATTAAATTAACGATAAATGTTTCAACACACCGTCAATGTTGATAGGTTAGCTCGGTGTTTACCAGCCACTCGGTAACCGGTCGATAACTAGTTATTGAATAAAGCAATTATTGTGCGAACTCTATAGTAAACAATGGAATATACGAATATTAAATATTGATATAGGCATTGGCGGTGATAGCCTAGTGGTTAAGAAACGCGGCCTCTCGATCGAGGGGTCCGAGGTTCAAATCCCAGGCACGCACCTCTGATTTTAATTATTTTAATTTTTGTGCGTATTAGAAATTGATTATCACTTGCTAAACGGTGAAGGAAAACATCGTGAGGAAACCTGCATCGCTGAGAGATTTATAAAAAAAAATCTTAAAGATATGTGAAGTCTACCAACACGCATTTGGCCAGCGCGGTGGACTATGGCCTAATCGTTCTCATTCTGAGAGAAGACTCGTGCCCAGCAGTGGGACAGTAATGGGTTGATGATGATATTGGCGGTAAATGTGATACCTCATGTCTATACCGACATCTAAAGGTCGACAACTACTTAGAACACTTAGACTTAGACTTAGACATAAAATAAATCAGAACTATTGTAAAGTGACGAATTCCTAAAATAAAATATTTGCGTAGCACGGAGTTTGCCCATAACTGAAAAACAAGGCAAGTGCTCTACGAGAAAATAAAATTTGGCACGTAAGAATAAGACCTAAATAAGTTATGCGTTCGCGTAAACAAATTTAATATTTGTGTGAGAGTTACATTTTTTTGTATGGCTGTGTATCTCTGTAATGGAGGTAGCTACATACATTAAGTTTCGTGTACGTATAATGCCTACGTACTAGTACATACTATATCGAATGTTTCCTAGTAGTAAAGTCACAAGAGGTGTGATTGTAACCCTCTATAACCCACTACAGGATACCGGTCCTTTCTTACAAGTAGGAGAGCCCAAACAGACTACAGATTTCTTAAGGAACCCTCATTCCAGCAGTAAACTGAAACCAAAAAGCAATTTCAAAGAGAACACATACAAAAGACATTTATTTCAATCATTCGAATCCTGCTTTTTACATACAAATTAGATTCGACTTACAAATATATATAAAGCATATATCACGTTCGAAATCAAAGAAGATGTCGGTAACTTCTAAAATAATTACTTAGAAAAAGCAATTTAAATGTCTTCCATCGGAGTTATTCGGAAAGTTTTAATCGCCGAAGAAACGAATCGTAAAGATTCAATACGAAAAACATCTTGAAAACAAAAAGCCAAAGTCAATTCTAACTTTTAGTGATATACTAGCTCTTCCACACGGATTCGTTTATCGTTAGAATTTTTGGATCATCATCATTTAACTATTATTGTCCCACTGATGGGCACAGGTGTCCCGTTAGAATGAAAAGGGTTAGGCCATGTCCACCGCGCTATCTATGCGAATGCTAAGTGCGAATTAGTACATACATTTGAAGGAGGTAGAACACTCAGTGGTTCGATTCAGGCGGCACCACCACTATACCTATTTCTGCCTAATAATAGCATTTAAGCGCATAAGGGTTTTATTTTGGAGGGTGTGTTAAGGGAGACACGCTTTATCGAGGCATTCCAGGTTAATCTTTCGGGGTAGCCGTATCTGTGGCCGACCTCAGTAATATAATCTTATCTGTTGTTGATTACCGATGTCCATGGGCGCCAGTAGCCACTTGTTATCAGGTGGACTGCATGTTTGTCTGGTACTCCTATATTATAAAATAAACTTTTCGGAAATGTGTTTATTAATATTATTACACGTATAAGTTTCCCCGTAATGTCTTCCTTCACCGGCAAGTGATAATGAATATCCAATAGGCACAAAGTTCGATAAACCAATACTAATTCTACCTTTCATAAGTTTTGATTCTCGTTGCTACCTGTACGGTTATAGCCGTAACTTTGCTACCTAACTGCATTACGTTAATTACGTCCAAAGTTATGGCTGAAGTCGCAAAACTCGTAATATGTAGCAAAGTAAGCAATTTGGGTCGAAAGGCACTAAACTTGCTTTTAGGTAAACAGATCCTGAGCCCGTTAAATAATCATTAAAAACTTTTATTTTATGTCGATTACTTTACGAGACAATTTTGACGTGTAAATATGTATACAGACAAAATCTTAGAAGTATTTTGAAGGTGGGAGAACTCTTTGTGGTTCAACTCCAGCGGCACCACCGCCACACCTATTTCTGCCTCATAAGCGTCAAGCGCTGCTGTGTTCTGGTTTGAAGGGTGAGGTAAGGAGACCTACTTTTCTGAGGCGTTAAAGCTTAGTACTCAGGGGTAGCGGCGCATCTGTGACCGACCTCAGGTAGGAATATCTATTCATGTCTGGGGTTTATAACAGATGTCCATTGATAATAACCACTTATCATCAGGTGGACTGCATGTTCGTATGCTACTCCTATATTATAAAAAAAACTCGAAGGACAAGAGCAACATATAAAGTTTTATATAATTAAAGTTATTTGAATACAGTATTTTTGGTGACATGGACAATGGACATACATCCTTATTACAAGCTTTTTTAAATAACGATAGGCTTATGGTTGACTCCATATAAAGATTATTATTTAGATTTCTATTTTGTCAGAGATCTTGCCTGAAAACAAATTTAGCTGGTATGGTACACGATCTCCTTGAACTTTTGGGAGACGCCGTCCGGCACGTGTAGACAATAAATCTGAAATTTTATGTTAATCTATTTAAGATGCTTTTTTTTTTTTTCTTCCGGTGACCAAAATGCTGGCGGTAACTTTGCTCAAAGGCTAAGCCTGGCCGTTCAACAAGGAAACGCCGCCAGCGTTTTGGGAACCATGCCTCGCACGGCAATTTTAGATGGTTTATTTTATTTATGATTTTATCTTTTTTACTCTTGATTGTATATATTGTTAATTAGAAATAATTTGTAAATATTTTAGCTTTAATAATTTCTTGTTATTTAGTTATAAATTTCTTATCCGTAATTGACAATAAATAAAGTTTACTTTAAGATGTTGAATATATACATTTCTCAAAATCAGCTTCTATTTACATACAGAAACATATACACGAAGAAGAAGCTTACTTCGTATAGACATATTCTAAATATATACTCGTATATAGGCTTTAATATGAAAATCCTAACAAATTCTTGTACTGTTTCTATATTATATTTACATTTCTGTTTTGTACAAAGTTCCGATTTCGATTCTAAGTTTCTGAAGTTTGTTCTTTCACCTGCAACAGGGTATAATATAATTATAATTAGGTAATTATCTAATTTAATTTTCTTATTTGTTTTTTAAAATATTGGCTGTATTTAAAATACCATTCGATTTTAATAATTTTTGATGCGAATGGACAAATTGAAAAAGGTCGAAAAGTTTTTCCATCAGCTGTATCGTGAAACTTTTTCAATATGCCTAAAACACATTCGTAGTCATAAATAAGGGCAGAGGGCGATTGGAAATCAGTTTTCAAATATCGACAGGGATTAGCTTATAAATCTGAATACATTTGACTGACTTTATTAATTAAAATGGCCGTTTGTTATTGCTTTACAAATGCTTTACAAACAAATACTTCAATATGTGCAAATAATAGACTTGAAGTACCTGTCTGCTTAGAAATGTCAAAACATTTTGATAATTGATTATTCGATTGGGTAGGTATGTACCACCTCCATAACTATATCTACCGTGAAAATCTTTTTGAGTTTTTATGAAATAATGTGGATGACTTGAATAATGCTTAGCTTGTAACCTTCTAAGTTGAGGTATATATAGGCCTGGAAATCAACTTAGCAAAAACAAAAGTCATGACAAATAGAGCGAAGAGAGTCATCACAATAAATAACGAACCAATACAATATGTGGAACGTTACATCTACCTCGGAAAACAAGTAGGATTCAACAATAATACCAATGAGCTAGAGGTAGAGCGAAGATCAAACATCACTTGGAACAAGTTCTGGAGTTATAAAGAAATTTTAAAAAGCAATATACCAGTAACGTTGAAAAAGAAAATTATGGACTCATGCATTCTCCCCTGTCTAACTTACGCATGCCAAACATGGAAATTTACTAGAAATATTAAAAATAAAATAACAAAGTGCCAAAGAGGTATGGAGCGTAGTATGCTAAAAATTAAGAAAATACATAAAATAAGACATTCAAAAATAAGACACGTAACAAAGGCTATAGACGCGTTAAGTTACGCACAAAAGTTAAAACTGACATGGGCCGGACATGTAGCACGTTTGGAAGATAAAAGGTGGACACTTTGGGTGACTACATGGAATGGTCCTTCAGGCAAGCGCCGCGTAGGTAGACCTTATACACGATGGGAAGATGACATTAAAAAGATCGCAGGACAGAACTGGGTTAAAATGGCTAAAAATCGGGAAAAATGGAAAGCTTTGGAGGAGGCCTTCACCTGAGGGGGGTCCATGCAATAATTAAATTAATAAAATGTCAATATTATATAATAAAATAATGTATAATTTAATAATAATAATCAATTAAATAAATTGTCTAAATGATAATAATGTAATTATGTAAATATAATTTAGCAGTTCCTATATTACGTTAAGCTGATTAATAATATAAGTAAAAAAATGTAATAATTTAATAATTTAATTTAATTTAATACATAAAAATTGTAAAACTGTAAATTGTAAAGATGTAATGAGCATGGAATAAAAGGCTTTTTTATTTTTTTTTTTATTTTTTTTATTTTTATTTATTTAATGTGGATGACTTACATATGAGGCGAACATCTGTCTTCAGGAATGTAAAGTTCTACCGGGTTGGAACTCAAGGAAACAACTCATTAATGGTTTGTGCGCTTGCGACACGTCCGTCTCTCGCCGCTACTGAAGTAGGACTGACTCGAGTCGACCGACGGGTGGCGATGTCACATTTATTGAACAAACCGCGGGTAGTACAACAAATCTTATTAAAAAACGATGGGTAGTAAATCACTAACAAGTATGTGTTATGGAGTTAGATACCAATGTCCACGGGTGGCAGGGACCAAGTAATATTAAGTGAACGGTATGCTATATGCTATATTATATTTTCGTTTAACAATTATATCAATAGTCAAAAAACACTTATTAAAAATGAAAATTAATACCAGAGCGACTGCGGTTACGTAGAGTAGCTGTCAAATTAGATTGAACTTGTTGCCTTCACTTCCTACTTTATATTTAAACGACTTTATCCTGGTGTCCCTCGTACTTGAAAACTGTCTTATAAGTATTATAGTGTTCAGTTACGAACACAATAGATTTTTTTTTCAAAATTGTTCTTTCTAGATGTTAACTCTTTTGTATAAACAATCTCTTCAATGAATGTAATGAATTCAACGAATATAATCATGAAGCTATGTTAGTTTCCATCAGGTGAATGGCATACTCGTTAGATAGTTCGGCTTATTTATATCTATTTTTACAATATAGAAAATGAAAAATACACCTTCTATACATATATTGACAGTGACAAACAACACGTATTTGTAAGGATACTTACTCTGTTTAACAGGTAACTTCATTTTCTCGTCTTTGTGCGATGGAACTGTTGTCGTCGAAGGAAACTGTTTTAAATTGTTTGTTTCTGCGTTTCGTCTTCCAAGTTTCCATTATTGTTAGAGCATAAAACAACTACTTTATTCCATTCCATTCAAGTGGAAATACCTTGAAAATATCAGCATGAAAAGCAATTGGAGAAATTGCCATTGAATTCTTTGTTCTTTGAATATCGTACAATGGAGATAACTTATAACTGACCTATTGTGGTGGGAATTGAAAATTCTTTTCAAAAATGCTCAGTTACTAACTATCGCTCATATGAGTGGGTGGTAAAGCCAATGAAGTTTTGTATGCCATTGTAAACATGCTTTTCAATCATTCCATACAATTTGAATAAATGTTACTTACAGTAATTTGTGGTTAATAGTTGTGCCTATTTGTTCCTTGAAGAAGATTAAAAATAATAAAAAGAGAAAAATGAAAACTATTTAAAGACCAATTTGTAATATTTTATTAAGTTTTCATGAATTTACATGCAACACAAAAATATAACAAACTCTCTTTTTACCACGCTCTTTTATTTATTAGCTTGGGTTGTATCTATGTATGTAACGGAATCTTGGAACTCGATTTTTACCCACATTGGACGGTCCGATTAATTTAAAATTTTGAACAATTATAAAGAACCGATGACAATAAACGATTTTAATAATTTTATCCCATCCTCCTCATGAAGATCGTCAGGAATCAGGATTAACGATTTTCCTTGTGCCTATTTAACGTGATTTTTAGTTTTTAAACTATAATTATATATTAAAGACATAGTACATAATAATATTGGAGTGCCATACTTTTATCCCCAAAATATAAAGTAAAAATCGAAGTCATTCGCTGGCGCGCACGCAGGCGGACCCGCTAGGGAAACACGTCAATAATAAACTTTTATTAGTCACGTTTCAGAGATACTTCGTAAAGGCCCATAGCAGAATTTAATAAGATAAAAATAACGTTTTATTTCTTTAGGCTTTTAGCTTTGGGATCAATTGCGATCGGCTTTCATTACAGGCATTGGATACACCGGCGCTCAGATTAGGCGATTTCTATCGGGGCGAATTCTTATAACTCTGGAAATAAATGTCACGGTTCCAAGGTAAGTAGGTACTGACGTGATTATGTTGAACAATACCATTATATACTTCTAAGAAGAATAGGTGCTTTTACATGCCTGTTAGTATCAATGTCGGACTGATGACGTCATAATCTTGTATATTTTGTTTGTATAAAAATGTTGGTTTATAAAATTGTATATTTATACGATTTTATATTTTTGGCCTTATAAAACATAGTGTTATGATTTTATATGTTAAGTACTTACTGAAAAAAAGTAACAGACAGAAGGCTACTATAAACTTATGAGAGCCTTATTTATATATTTCCGTAAAATATAATTTATATAAAAAAACTCTTTCTACACTCACAGCATTTATATAAGTAATATTTACCCCACAAGTAGAAATAAACACCAAACTTCGTAAACTATGGTCGTCGTCTTTGAATTTTGTTGGTTATTCCCAGGATAAACCCGAATGCCACCGGTCAAACTTTGAAGAGCTTCGAAAATAGGTAAACTTTGAGCATCTCTTGTTTAGTTAACATTAGTTTGACTACATTTAGACATTCCTGAATGATTACATAAGCATTATAGTTTAGATTTTCCATTCCAACTTAGATTGTTATAGTATGTTTAATTAAAATACTCGTAAATAGAAGTTTTGTGAATTTATTAAATTGTTCTTTTCTAATTAAGCAAGAATGAACTAAATGTACGTACAAAATAGTACATGAAAATGAATTCTTTTAAATTAAAATTCTCTTGTTTTAATTACATAAATGTTATATAATGTGTGAGTGTGAGTACGTGTAGACTTCAAAATACAAAAGGCCTTTATACTCCTATATTATAAAAAAAATCTAACTTAATAAATAAAAATGCCTTTCAGCTTATAGTAAATAAAATATATTGAAAAAGTACCTGCCATTATCTATCCTTTTTTATCTCAAATTTTATGCCATTATCCAATTTTTATCAGGTTTCGGAAGGTAATAAGGGTAATAAGCCGCCCCAGGCGTCAGAGATATACATATGAGAAATATACTCAAAATTCTTCCGTGAGTTGGGAGATAACAGTATCTGAGGTAATAAGCCATTAAATAATATTACACTTGGGACAAAAAATCTCAGATGTTATTCGAGGGGCAATTTTTGACGATCGAGTTCCTTTACCTGACGGCTCTCTGGTAATGAGGGGTTGTTCTGGAGTTTAAGCCAAGAGACTTGGAAAGCCATAAATAATATCATAGAACATTTTATTATGTAACGGGTACTCAATATGCGTTTTTAAATTTCTTTATTGCCGATATTTCGACCCAGTTGCGTGGATCGTGGTCACGGCGAAAATGCGGTGGCGGGAGAAACCTCATGTCACACCCGTTACATAATAAAATGTCTCAATCCCGCGATAATTTTAGTCTAAAATCATATAATATCATAGAATTTGTGAATCTAAATTAAGATTGATTTTAGGCTGAATTAATAAATGAGGTATTTTAAAATGTATTCAATAATAGGTAGGTACTTGTATCTAATACATATTAAATGTATAGAAGTTAAAAAGATTATGTTTTAAAAAAGACATTTTCAAATGTACATTTACAAACATTTACTAATGAACATTCTTTCATTTTATTTTTATTTTATTTATTTGTTAATTTTAATGTTCCAAGCACGCACGCCCTTCAAATCGAACAGAGAATAAAGTACAATAGAGTAAAATAAAGCCTAAATTACTTACATACGTGCTTAGGTAATTTCTTAACTCCCTTGTGGACAATATAAGGGATAACTCAATGTTCCATTCTCTTTTCTGTTACGAACTTACGATAACAGTTACTCCGTAACTAATTGAAGGTTAACTACTTAAGTGAAAACTGTATTATGTTGAACTTCATCATTAGCCCATTACTGTCCCACTGCTGGGCACCGGTCTCTCAGAATGAGAAGGATTAGGCCATAGTCCACCGCGCTGGCCAAGTGCGTATTGGTAGACTTCACATACCTTTGAGATTTTTTTTATAAACCTCTCAGGTGTGCAGGTTTCCTCACGAAGTGATGATCAATTTCTAATACGCACATAATTTTTGAAAATCAGTGGTGCCTGGGATTTGAACCTAGGACCCCTCGATGGAGAGGCCGAAATTCTTAACCACTATGCTATCACTGCTCATTAACCTATGTTGAACTTAGTATACTCGAATATAGGATATTTTATTTTTTATTAATGGAGTATCAAATAAGCATGCAGTAAGTAGTTACTGCCGCCCTGCCCCTGGCCCGGGCGTCTATAATAATTAACCCCAGATAGGATTAGAGTCCTATCTGAGATCGGCCACAGATTTGTTGCTATTACTGAGCACTAAGTTGGACGTCTTGGTAAAGTTACCACACACTTCAAACCAGAACACAGCAGCGGTTAACACAGTTCTATATCATTGATTCTTAGGTAGGTTATTGGTTTGGTGTTAAGATTTGCCGTTTCATCGTATTTGTTCTTGTATTAACAAAACTTCACACCAAATACTACTTATACTACACTGACTGACCCGGCAAACGTCGTGTTGCTATATAAATAAAAAAAAGTTAAGAGTGAACAACCCTTATCACTTACGCGTGTGAAAAATAGATAGTAGCCGATTCTCAGATTTACTCAATATGTATATAAAATTTGGTGAAAATCGGTAAAGCCGGTTCGTAGGAGTACGGTTACTAACATTGTGACACGAGAATTTTATATTTAATATAAAAAAAACGAAAAACAAAGCTATAAAAACGAAAGAAACAATACGTATTTCTACTATTTTTAAACAATGCTATTAAAACATACATAAAAGTAACGTTGTAAGTTGATACAATTAGTGCCGAACAACAAGTAGTTTTATTGGTTGAAAACAACTTGAAGGCAATCTACTCGTTATAAATATTTTACGTCTTTTATTAATGTAATTGCTTTTTAGGAAGTTTAAAATTTGTTGCTTTTTAAATCTATTAGGTATTAACGAGTATATTATGAATTGGCTGATTAGTTTCAATTTTTAGCTAATTGTAACTAATTAGTCAACTCACCAATTAGAATGTATTACATGAAATAGGTACATATTATACATGTCTGTAATGCGGTGTTCACCAACCTACTAACAACGTCAATGCATAGATTAGTAAATTACTCACTCCTAACAATAAAATGTACCCAGTCTTGAGAATGAAAAATATTTGAAATAATTATTTATTTATTATGTAAATTACGCAGTATTAGTTATTTATTTGTAAATTTTCTCTTAAAATGTTTTTATTTGTCAAGAATTCAAAAAAAGAACTTACTAATAAGCCGTTTGTGACTTCATTCAATTTCAAGGCGGCGAACTATCTTTACTAATCTATGCGTGAATGCGAGACAACTTAAGAGTAATTAAAAAACCGTTTTTTTTACGATATCGTTTCGCCATCAGAATCATCATATTTACGTGAAAATAACACACAAATAATTCCATATGTTCGACATGATGTTCGACAAGATCTTAATATCAAGAGCTTGAGGGCAAATGATTATAGATAAGGAATGTTATTTAATTATGTTAAGTTCGCGCTTATTTGTATTTAGAATAAAATAGGCTGTACTATTCAATAAATTACTTAAGTCTTAAAGGCGGGACACTTAGCGCTCTGTTCTATTAAAAATGTAAAGAGTAAATAATTTTAACTAAAAACTTACAGTGTTTGTGCATTAATAAATATACTAATTGGTTTTGCGAATAAATTTTATTGCGTTGACAAAATTTGAGGCGAGCTAAATTTAACTTATTTTGTTGAATTTGGAAATATTATGTACAGGGTGTCCTGTTCTCTCCTGTATACATGTGTATAAATAAAAAGAAAGAAAGAAAGAAAATATTTTATTCAGGTAAATTGTAGATTACTTTCCTAATTATTAATGTACTAGCTGACCCGGCAAATTTTGTACCGCCTCAAAATCTATTTATCAAATATATTTCATATAAAATATAGCTTATGTTACTCGTGGATAATGTAGCTTTCGAATGGTGGAAGAATTTTTAAAATCGGTCCAGCAGTTTTTGAGCATTACAATCAAACAAACAAACAAAGTTTTCCTCTTTATAATATTAGTATAGATGTATGTATGTATGATTTTAACTTAAGTACGAGTATATAAGAATGAGTAGTCTCGAAAGAATACAATTGGTTATTCCTATATTATTTTGTGATGCAATAGATTACGAAGTGTACTTCGTAATCTATAAAAGTAACGTAAAGTAACGTCCTTAAACTGTTCACAGACCTGTAGGTCTGTGAACAGTTTAAGGAAACACCTACTTATTCTCCGCAACGATGCCGTAGGAGGCGATTAAGGAATCGAAGTCCATATAAATATTAACAATGACATAGCTATTATATAGCTCTTGGAATTCATGGATTTAATCTGATTATTTTTCTATAGTACAGTAGTAGTTAAACAACATAAGTAGTTATACCTATCTTGTTATGGTATTAAGTGAAATTCATAATTGAAACTGGTAGTTTTTTTTATAATATAAGAGTAGCAGACGAGCATGCAGTCCACCTGATGGTAAGTGGCTACTGCCACCCATGGACATCTGTAATAAACCCCAGATAGGATTAGATATTCCTACCTGTGGTCGGCCACAGATGCGCCGCTACCCCTGAGGACTAAGCTGGAATGCCTCGGAAAAGTCTTTCTCCCTTACCACACCCTTCAAACCGGAACACAGCAGCACCTAACACTGCTGTTATTAGGTAGAAATAGGTGTGGCGGTGGTGCCGCCGGAGTCGAACCACAAAGGGTTCTACCGTCTTCAAAACCACCGTAGTTTTTAATTCTTTAAACATTCACTTTATTTTACCTCCAAAGATATATCTTTAGAAGTAAGTATCTTCATTTATTTAATAAGTTTTTACGACTTGACGTTTCGTTGGGTTTTTTAATTACATTAAGAATTAGGGTCGCCAAGGACTATGGCAAGGGTTAACAATATTAGCGTTTATTTCATAAGGCCGGAAAGGTTTATGAAAAAGTGTAGGTTAAAGGATTTTAAATCTAATATGAAATTTATATTCTTAGAAATCATAGAATCTTTTATTATTTTCTTATCTTCATATTCTGTGGAAATTAATTGAATTGAACAATAAAAACATATAAAATAGTTTTAGTACTTATTTATCTTTTTTTCATTTTCATTGACACCTATTGTCATCAAATTTGCAAATCCAAAAGTGCAGAGGTAGTTGTTAAGTTGCTTTAGTTACATTTAAATGTATTAAAATTTTTTACGCACTTTATGTATACCACCTTAAAATTATAAGAAGGTACAAAAGCAAAAGATTCCTAGCGCAGCTAATATTTATATCATGAGGAATTATGACGTGCAAAGCATATATGATCGAAGAACGGTATAAGCCCAGAATAGCGTAGAGCAACTTCATAAATCTTAACAAGACCGTGATTGAAAAATCCGCAAAGAACAAAATTTAATTATAAACTTCGAAGATTGCATCTCAAATATTTCTCTAGTAAATGGATTGTAAATATGATTTTGTGGTTCCTTCACTCTCTGTACCGCTGCCTCGGGCTGTGGATCCGATATTCAATCAAATTTCGTTCCATATCAGTGTTCAGATAAAATATAGCCAATATTTGTTGCAACACGAATATTTTTAATATTCTATATTAACTTTATGACATCTTTTCTCTGTGTGGGTTATATTATTGAAATATATTATTTTTTCACGATACGATTTTCATATGTTACGTTACATACCGTATCTCATCGTAGCCAACTTCAAGGCAGCGAGTCATATCACTTTTATAATTTTAATCAAACGCCCCAAAACAACTAGAGACAAATAACTTTATTGAGCAGACATACATAAGTCCGGTTTTTCTACTACTAATAACTATTACAGTTATTGTTATGAAATACTATGCGCGTTCGCATGCCTGACGTTGGCCATATACTCCAATTCTCTACAAACATTTGGCTTGAATAAAAGCTATGCGAGTGATAGCCTATTGGTATGCGAGTGAAAGCCTAGTGGTATGCGAGTGATAGCCTAGTGCTATACAAGTGATAGCCTAGTGGTATGCGAGTGATAGCCTAGTGGTATGCAAGTGATAGCCTATTGGTATGCGAGTGAAAGCCTAGTGGTATGCGAGTGATAGCCTAGTGCTATACAAGTGATAGCCTAGTGGTATGCGAGTGATAGCCTAGTGGTATGCAAGTGATAGCCTAGTGGTATGCGAGTGATAGCCTAGTGGTATGCGAGTGATAGCCTAGTGCTATGCAAGTGATAGCCTAGTGGTATGCGAGTGATAGCCTAGTGGCATGCGATTGATAGCCTAGTGGTTAAGAAACTCGGCCTGTCGATCGAGGGGTTCGAGGTTCGAATCCCAGCCACGCACCTCTGATTTTTTAAAGTTATGTGCGTATTAGAAATTAGTTATCACTTGCTAAACGGTGAAGGAAAACATCGTGAGGAAACCTGCATACCTGAGAGATTTAAAAAAAGATCTCAAAGTTATGTGAAATCTACCAATACGTACTTGGCCAGCGCGGTGAACTATGGTCTAATCCTTCTCATTCTGAGAGGAGACCCGTGCCCAGCAGTGGGACAGTGATGGGTTGATGGTGAAAAGCTATGCTACAAGCGCTTGCAAACCTACACAAACCAAGTCAAACGCTCTATCTACACGTTTCAGTTTGGGAAGGTATGGCAAGTGTCCGGATGCGGACCTTGCAATTTATAATAATTAATCTTTGCACAAAAAGTTTAAAATATGTAGAGCATGTGAATTAAGTACGTCACTTCAACCCTTCATCAAACAACGGATCGTTGAACATCAAAATCATCATTATATTATTTTATCCATGACCTGTATTGACTCTGCGTGGTCGGTGACATCAAACCAAACACAATTAATCATAAATGAATGTTTTTGTAATTACTTGATGGATGACGGTTTCGTTAAAAGTAAATAAAATATAGCGGATGTGATGGTCGGCCCTGATAAACAATTTTGTTTATTTATATATATAAATATATTTTTTTATAATACAAGAGTAGCAGACGAGAATGCAGTCCACCTGATGGTAAGTGGCTACTGCCGCCCATGGACATCTGTAATCAACCCCAGATAGGATTAGATATTCCTACCTGAGGTCGGCCACAGATGCCCCGCTACCCCTGAGGACTAAGCTGGAACGCCTCGGAAAAGTCTGTCTCCCTTACCACACTTATTATTATTAGGTATGATTAGGTAGAAATAGGTGTGGCGGTGGTGCCGCGGGAGTCGAACCACAAAGGGTTCTACCACCTTCTACAAAAAATACTGTTTATAATATAAACAGTAATTTTTGTTTGTATAGTTAAAGAATTGAAGTGTAATTTCCATTAAGATGATAGTTGTAGTTACGGTAACTTACTCTTACTTAAATTCATACACTCATTGGGTTCAAGTATTCTGAGGTTTCAATCTCAGACACGAACCTCGAATTCCAAGTTCTTAAGGGTGAGCGAAGTCTACCAATCCGCACTTGGCCAGCGCGTTAAGTTATATCGTAAACCCTTCACACTCGGAGAGAAAGCCCGTCCCCAACAGTGGAGCAAAATGTATTGTGGATATATCAAATATGTAATGCACAAAACTGTTCAAAAGTGAATTGGTGGAAGATTACTATATATACACTGTAAACTTAAAAAACTTAAACATCATATACATATTTAAAAGTATCATTTTCTGTAAATATTCTGTAAAACTTTATTAAAGTTTTTCATTCGTAAACCCCTTGTGAGAAAACTTTAGAATTTTTGGAGCTTGAAAAGTCCGCGTGTTCTTAGAACAGTTTTAATACTTTGAAATGAATTATTTTCTTCCCTAAATGTATTTGTACTCTTACTATAAGAGCGAGTGCACCTTGCTACGCCTGCGACTTTAAATGTATCAATAAACAGCAAGTAAAAATAAAGAAAATAGTTATTGTTGCAAACTGACAAATATACAGATAATATATTTATTACAAATAATTGTACGCATTATAAGTACACAAATCTATATATATAAAAGAAAGTCGTGTTAGTTACTCCACTTATAACTCAAGAACGGCTGAACCGATTTGGCTGAAAATTGGTGGAGAGGTAGCTTAGAACCAGGAGACGGACATAGGATACTTTTATCCCGTTCGACCGCGTTTCCTTGAAGTCATTTTATAACTCAAGAACGGTTGAACCGATTTAGCTGAAAATTGGTAAAGAGGTAGATTAGAACCAGGAAACGGACATAGGATACTTTTTATCCCGTTCGACCGCGTTTCCGTGAAGTCATTTTATAACTCAAGAACGGCTGAACCAATTTGACTGAAAATTAATCGAGAGGTAGCTTAGAAGCAGGAAAAGGACATAGGATACTTTTTATCCCGTTCGACCGCGTTTTCGTGAAGCATTTTATAACTCAACAACGGCTGAACCAATTTGACTGAAAATTGGTGGAGAGGTAGCTTAGAACCAGGAGACGGACATAGGATACTTTTTATCCTGTTCGACCGCGTTTCCGTGAATAAATAAGAGTTGAAAGTTTGTATTAAAGTCCCCCAGTTTTGATGCAAATCTATATGAAAATTGGTATTTGATAGGATTTCGATAGAAAATAATTAAATATCTATTTTACGATATTTGCAAAATCAACCCTTAAGTTGGTTAAGTAGGGGTTGGAATTTTATATTAAAATCCGTTAATTTGGAAGCAAAAACTGTAAAAATTTGCATTTGGCTTTAGAAGACACTTCGTTTAGAAATCGGCAGATTTTGAAGCAAAGTCTATGAAAATTGGAATTTAGCTTTTGATTCAAAATAATAGAACACATTTTTCACCGTTTTTGGAAAATCAACCTTTAGGGTCGTTTAATCGGGTATGGAACTTTAATTTAATATCCGTTAATTTGGAGCACTAAGAAAATTATCATAAGACATAATGAAGCATTTGAGTCACTGTTTGTTTTTTTAGATCAACCCTTAAGACTGTTATAAATCGCCTTTCTATTTACACACCTGTTTCAGCATTTTTAGCTATTCAACAACCCGATTAGAGTACTATAAGTAAATAAACTTTCTTTAAAAAAACCGTTATTGAAGTTATAGGTACTTCTTTTCGCGTGTTTGTAAAAAAAATAACAAAAAATACAACCGACTTCTATGTCACTACAAAGTAAAAAATAATTCGAACGAAATATATTGAGCGCCGACTTCAGAAATATGTACTAAACCAACATTTATTTGAATTATTTTTTACTATGTAGTGACATAGAAGTCGGTTGTATTTTTTGTTAAAATTTTTTTTACCCTTTTTAGTGATGACATAATAACATTTATATTAATACAATATAAAATTGTATAAACGTGATCATGAATTAAGGTACGGTCTGAATTTACATTGATTGGAACCGCCCGCCCGCTCGCAGGGCGCTGCCGCGCCCTGCCCGCTTAGTTTTATATTGTCTTATGTGTTCCAACCTAACCTAACTAAATAGTCAATGATTTGCAATTTCATTAGAACCTCCTACACCAAATATCTTCAAACACGACTCAATTATTCCCATCGGTTGAGGAGTTACATATTTTGTCTCCGAGCCACATTATCAGACCCTTAAATAGTCAATGATGAACTGACTTTGCAATTTCGTAAGAACTTACACCAAATATCTTCAAATACAACTCAAATATCCCCATCGGTTGAGGAGTTACATATTTTGTCTCCGAGCCACATTATCAGACCCTATAAAAATAACACAATAAAAAAATAATTATTAAAATCGGTTCACTAACGGCGGAGTAATTCGTGTACATACATAAAAAAAAGATACCGGCCGAATTGATAACCACCTCCTTTTTGAAGTCGGTAAAAAAATAACAGAGTGCAGAGAGGTAGAGTGAATTTTATTTAATTGTATTTTTTATTTTCCTGTTCTCCTGTGGCCATTTCCTAATATTTACCAGTAGTTTATGGACATAATACATAAATTACACGAGTGAAACCACGAGGTACAGATAGTCACTCATAATTAGGTGGTACGAAGTTCACCGGGTCATCTAGTAAATAAATATAAACGTTTTCTACATGTTTATAACACAGATTTAAATAATCTACATATACCTACCTAATTTTATCAAAACTATATATGATGATTAGCTGACCCGGTAAACGTTGTGGTACCATATAAAGAAGAAAATAAAATGTTAAGGGTGAACAACCCTTATCACTTAGGGGTATGAAAAATAGATAGTAACCGATTCTCAGACTTACTGAATATGCATATAAAAAAGCCGTTTTGGAGGAGTACGGTAACTAACATTGTGACACGAGAATTTTATATATAAGATTAGATTAGCAGGAATATTTCAGTTTAAATCAGGTAAAATATCAGTAACAAGAATTATAATTGTGTAAACCGCCAATGTCCAGATTTATGCAAGTTCTTTGTAGCAAAAGCCGGAAACACATTTTGTAGAGAGCTCTAATTTTCTCAGTTTCAAAGTAAGGCATATCTTTAATAGTTGTGCAACCAGAAACGTTATATAAGCTTGAATTTGCCTTTTTGTTTGAAATGATATTATATGGAACGATTTCGAGGCACTGCCTCCACAACTATTTCGACTTTTCCAATCCAGAACACAGCAGTGGTTAACATTAACATTTGAAGGTGGTAGAACCCTTTGTGGTTCGACTCCGGCGGCACCACCGCCACACCTATTTCGGCCTAATAACAGCAGTGTTATTCGCTGCTGTGTTCCGTTTTGAAGGGTGTGGTAAGGGAGACATACTTTTTCGAGGCGTTCCAGCTTAGTCCTCAGGGGTAGCAGCGCATCTGTGGCCGACTTCAGCTCGTCTGCTACTCCTATATTATAAAAAAAATACATTAACAAATAAGTAAAGCATGTAAGCATGTAAATTAATAAATAAGTAAAGCATGTAAGGCTAACTTAAAGTAAGAACCCAATCTTATTTCAGTGCATTACAGAAGTCCATGGGCTGTAGTGTCTTATTACCTATTCATCAAGAGGTGTGCGCTCTAGTTTGTCACTCGAATATAACAAACTTAATGAATCCATTAACTCTTGCTGGGAAGACAACATCATCATCTTCTAGGTCAGTCGCGTCAGATAAAAGCATGTAACAAAAAGTCGTATATCCGAAGAATATAATAACTAAAAGCATTGTGATTAATATAACTCGTACAAAAGGCGATTATGACATGTCATGAAACTCATCCGTGCCACAATGGGGTGAAGTGCAACTCACAAAACAATGGCTCGGCTTGGTCGAGTGGAAAGGAAAGAAGAGGACAATGGGGCATTATGGATAATCTATCCGTTATTTGATACATATCCATTTTTAAAACCTGTGGACGCTTTGTTCTCGGTGGAATAGGTTCTAGCATAGAAATAATGAGTCATCTTCAATACTCTGCCCCTCTGAGCAATGTCTAAGTATATACCCTAATAATGCAAAGAGTTTGTTATGTTGACCACACCCGTTCCACGTGCACTAATAATTTCATCATAAATTATTGGTTTCATCTTTAGGCTGGATAGTGACCCCAGTACCTACTTTTATATGTCAGATATATAATATGTGGCGGTGTCATTAAAAAGTGATTAAATTTAAACAAGACAAAGAAGAATAAAAACAACTTAATTTAGTGCTTTACAACTTAATTTACACCATAGAGCAAAAATATATATACCTAACTGAGTTCGTGAATTAATATAATTTTTGTAGTATACAAAAATTCAGACTATATACGTCAATAACATGAGAAAGGAAAACAAAATTATATCTATGAATATGTAATTGAAGCTCTACGTAGGATGTGTCTGATGGAATCCGCTTATAAATATAGCAATACAATATACATGTTCGTTATAACCGCAACGTTGTGATCATAACCAGAGAATGTATCGATTGCGGCTTCGCAGCATATCTAGTGATATATCCGATGAATATAGCGAATGGCGTGGGATGTGCCGGTATCATACGGTTATAATATTTGTGGTTAGTGGGCGTGTTTCGTTAATTTTATTGAAACTATATATAATATATGTGAATATGTTAGAAATTATGGTGAGAAATAGAGTACAAGATTTTATTGAAAACATTACACATAGTTTATAGGTAGGCAAATATAATATTGTCAATTAATATTAAGTTAAGTTTTTTTGTAACTAAACACATTTTTAAAATAACTATTACATTAGATTTTTTTCGACAATGTCGACATTATATAAAAAAACAATAAACAAAATTAAGCAATAATCAACATTTGAAAATTTGGAAAACAAATAGCGAAAATTAAAATCGTTTGCAACAAAAAAGTTCCTCGCCAATACGATACAATGTACCAATACAACTTTTATGAAAAGCGGTGCAATTGCTTTTGTTTTTATGAAGTTTTGTTTCAGTTATAAACAAATTGAATATTGAACGAATAATTGGGCATTGAAAACCTTCGATTGAGAGTTATAATTTTGCACGCCAGTTTTTGTTTCAATGTTAAAAAAAATATAACAGAACGTGCATACTTGTGATACAAACTTGCTTTTAATCATTCATTGAGAAGTTTAATAAACGATGATGCCCATTCTTGGTACTGATTTTTCTCATGCGTCAAAATGAACGTAATATTAAAATTATTTTTTGAATTTTTTTACATAATTTGTCGATCAGAATAGTTTCTTTGAACAGGGGATTCCATTTAAGTTAAAATAAGACGAAATGTTGATTGTTGTTCTTAAAAATTAAAATGGCCATATTTTATACTCGGAATTCATTATTTTAGGTTTTTAGGATTATTTTAGGACTTTTTACCTACTACCTTTAAAAGTAAATGGAATATGTTAATCGAACTACATTATAGGTACCTACTATCAGTTAAAACCGACCATTAATGTATCGTCGGATATTTTCGATTTTGAGGTTATGTAACATTTCGGTAAATAACTTCAGAACCAGGGTGCTGATCTAAAAAATAATTATTGGTGGTAGTATTTGGTTAATTACATCGTCCAAAACAAGTTTCAATTTGATGCCACTCTGGACGGCGGTCCATACTTTCATGGGCATTTTCATTTAGGTACAGTCTTGAATCTGTATTCAAGATTGTACCTAAATTTTGTATATTTTTCCATGTATACCTGCTTGTACGAGTAATTTTATCGACAGAAGATACTCGTGTCATAGTTGGGATCTAATAAAAGAGTCACTAATAATAACGTCGTGAAAATATGCAACACTTATCAAAATTTAAGGGACTAGCAATTTATAATTCAGAGGGGCTCAAGGTTGTCTCAACTTGGCAAATGTGGTTAAATGATCGGCAGCCCTGTAATTTGCTTCAGAGGATTCAATAAACCAAACTAAATTTACGTTGTGTCCAATGAATAAATGAGATCGGTTGTGAAATCAAGCGCTAAAATTATTTAGTCAATGATGAGTTGCTTACTTGGTTTGGGACTGACCACGAAATAAGCTTTGAATTTGAATTGATTGATTTGTATTGTATAGATGTCCATGTGATAGAAATTTTTGAAGGTTTTATGCTCAACCTCAGAATGAACATTTACTTTATTTTACTCTGAGCGATACTGCCAGCCTATCTTTTTTACGGTATAACAAGACATTATAATTATTATATAATATTAACATAAGATAAACAGGAATTTGCGATATTTTAGGAAATAGACGTCGAGATTTAATTTCAATTTGATATAATGTCAGGAGCTCTTTAAACAAAAACATACCTTTAATTATATTTTTTTATTTCCTGGCTAGTTATTCATAGTGGTCTCTGAATTTGGTAATAACCTATGTGATATAAAAATTAAATTCATTAGTTGTACCTATACCTTATAACTATATATTAAATACCTGTAGCTCCTTGTATCGAAGTTCCAAGTTCCCAACAGTTTCACATTATGTTGGGAATATAAATAGTTCGACATAAGTCTGTGTCGCGCCTTCATTATTCCGTGGAACACGATGCGTCGATTAATATTCACTGAACCGCAGATTTCTTCAGTCCCCGGTAAATCTTAAAATATCTTACTTACCTTTGGGTTTCACTTGAACGAAAATATTTACGTTACATTTGAAGTGTGTGAATGGGTGACAAAAAACACTATGGGTTCAAATATGTCGTGTCTGTGGTATTTAAAAGACGATAGAGTCAGTAAGATTTCACCGGGGATGTTTATGTTGGGAATATAAATATTTCAACATAAGTTTGCCTTCCGCGTTATTTATTCCGTGGAACACGATGCGTCGATTAATATTCACTGAACCGCAGATTTCTTCAGTCCCCGGTAAATCTTTAAATATCTTACCTTTCGGCTTCGCTTCAATGAAAATATTTCAGTTAAAACATATTTCAAGTATATGAACATTAAGAAAGAATTCGTTCATTGATGGCGTGTCTGTAGTATTTTAAAGATGGTATAGTCAGTAAGATTTAACCGGGGATGTTTAAGTTGGGAATATAAATATTTCGACATTAGTCTGCTTCCCGCGTTCATTATTCCGTGGAACACGATGCGTCGATTAATATTCACTGAACCGCAGATTTCTTCAGTCCCCGGTAAATCTTTAAATATCTTACTTTTCGGCTTCGCTTCAATGAAAATATTTCAGTTAAAACATATTTCAAGTGTATGAACAGGTCACATTAAGAAAGAATTCGTTCATTGATGGCGTGTCTGTAGTATTTTAAAGATGGTAGAGTCAGTAAGATTTGTCCGGGATGTTTATGTTGGGAATATAAATAGTTCGACATAAGTCTACGTCGCGCGTTCATTATTCCGTGGAACACGATGTGTCGATTAATATTCACTGAACCGCAGATTTCTTCAGGCCCCGGTAAATCTTTAAATATCTTACCTTTCGGCTTCGCTTCAATGAAAATATTTACGTTACTCTACACATTTGAAGAGTATGAATAGGTGACATAAAGGAAATAATGGTTCAGGGATGACGTGTTTGAAGTATTTTAAAATGTATGTTTAGGACGGCTGGGGATGTAGCAACGCCACGCCTATTTCTAATGTGGAGTACTTCTGCGTTCCGTTGGAATGGTCTGGATGCCAGCTGACTTACATATAAAGCGATTATGTTAGTTTCGGCATTAGTTAGAACCTTATATGGAGTTGGTCAGAGATCAGAGATACTAACAGGTGGACTGCAACCTTGTTTGCTACTCCAATTTATTAAGAAAAGAGCGAAGAAGGTACACTTAGTTTTTTCTAAATACATAATACAGCAACAGTAAACGTCTTTATCGACCCATTACTGCCCCACTGCTGGACACGGGTCACCTTTCAAAGTGAGAGGTGTTTAGGCAGAGTCCGGCCAAATACGGATTCGTATACATCACACACCCTTGCGAACGTCTTTTTAAAAACTCCCAGGCGTGCAGAAAATCTCACGAGATTTTCGAAAATTAAGGCTATTTTATGACTTCATAGAGCTTACTCCCTTAACAACCACAGGATTAACCCTTTTTAACATACGCAAAAACAATATCAAAGAATAATATAAATGAGGGTTGTTATATAAAAGACCCTAAACCAGAACGTAATTTATGTCTAAAGTTTCGCTTTTTGTGCAAAGAAGTTGGTTCTCAGGGGTGTAAATCCTTTCAAAAGACGAGAAATATATTGTCCTTACATTATTCGGCGTTGTTTGTTACATGGTGATTTTTTTGAGTTTGTTATTGTTGCACTTAGAAATTGTCAGTTACTATATTTTTTCTTAAACTACTGCCGGATCGGAACGCGATCTCAACTGAGAAGATCAGGTAAGAAACTCACTGTTTGGGTTTGTTTTTTTATTGTATTGAATTTTAAATTTTTTGAAGTTTCACAAATAGTCCCCAAAGAGTCTGTTACTAGGTCTATGCTAACCGTCTATCCTACTTTTAAATTATTACATTACATATTTGAAATATTTTATACGAAACCTATTTTAACTTTTCTTTCTTTGTTTCACACGTATTTATTATTAAACTACATGACTCGGCAAACTTTGTACCGAAATCAAAATCACAATGTCAAAATCTATTTATCAAATATATTTCATATAAAATATAGCCTATGTTACTCGTAGATAATGTAGCTTTCGAATGGTGAAAGAATTTTTAAAATCGGTCCAGTAGTTTTTGAGCCTATTCATTACAACCAAACAAAAAAACAAAGTTTTTCTCTTTATAATATTAGTGTAGACACACCGTAATTATTACGTTTACCTATTTTCTAAACCATGAAGTTTTTTACGCAACACTATTTTATGTGTCCTTCGAAGAAACCATGTTCTTTAAACTTCAACAAACTTGTTGCAAAGTTGTTTCTCATTTCTATTCCCATTTCTATTACAATGTCTTTCCAAGAACTCGTGCTTTTCATCTGTTTCAATTAAAAGTTGAAGCTGGTTGAAGTTGGTTTCATTTAGAGGCAAACATTTGAAAAAGTGAATTTATACGGATATTTATGTCATAAATGTTCCCTTGTGATAGGCACTTAAATATTTAAATTTGTTTACTTTGTTACCGTAGTCTGAACTCTATGAAGTCAAAATATTTTTCTTTTGTAAATTTCAATTTTATACTAGCGCCAAATTTAGTGCTGGTAATAATGAAACCTTTTTCTTTAGTATTCATATCTGCCAGTATTACATTTGGTGCTAGTATATCTATATAAAAAATGTGAAATAAATGCAATCTGTAGTCTATAACTCTCTTTTCGTCAATAAAACTATATGACAATAGTAATAGTCGGTGTTTTTATACTAAAACCATAAACTTGTTAAGTGTTTTATACCAACTACGCAAAAATAGCATGTTTACCTAACCATAGACAATTAAAATGCGGGAGCAATGATCCATGTGCCTTTGTCCTAGAGCTCTGTTCCCGCGCTTGGGTTCACAGATAAAAATAAAAAGATTCATGCAATAGAGCTGAGATAAAGTGCATTGTGCATTTAAACGTCATTTCAGCGAAGAATCGAGCGTAGTCCCTTGGGGTGAATGAAAATCCGCTGAACATTCTCACAATACGGCAACAAAGCATGGATTTGTTTGGTCTTATTTCGTACGGAGCGTCAATACAAGATTATATTGAATTCAAATTGGGTGTAATAGGAAGGTAAATAAAATCAAATATAAAATGAAATATAACGTTATAATTCATTTTATAGGAACAATTATTTTAGAATTCTACGAGTAAGAATAAATTGGAGATCCTTGTCCTTCTTCATATTCTAGGTGACCAGTCACAGATTATACACGATGCAAGACTACCCATTTATAAGTAGGGTAGAAGTTTTTGTACCAAAATCTAGATACGGTATTGATGTACTAGCTACCATAGGTAATTATGTGCCTTCTAATTTAGTTCAGACTTCAGGTAACACTCCAGTCCTTTGTCAGGACAGTCCATGGGCGACTGTCAACTATTACCCACAATTGAGCTGCGCGCACAAAAATGATTTTTCTACATTTTTATGTAATACCAGCTGACCCGGCAAACGTTGTGTTGTCATATAAATAAAAAATGTTAAGGGTGAACAACCCTTATCCCTTAGGGGTATGAAAAATAGATAGTAGCCGATTCTCAGACCTACTGAAATGCATATAAAATTTGGTGCAAATCGGTAAAGCCGTATCGGAGGAGTACGGTAACTAACATTGTGACACGAGAATTTTATATATAAGATAAAAAATACAAAAAAAAAACATATAAATCTTCTTTCATCTATGTGTAATGTACCATGTAATTAAATATTCATCTTTATTGATGATACCACAATCTATTAGGACCACCGCACGCTTTGCTTCCCATCTTATAAAATATTTACACAAATTACAACGTAAACGATATTCGTCTCCATTGAGTGAACAAATAGTAGTTTTGTTATACTATATCTGAAGATGTTCTAATCTAAACATATAATAATACTGTAAGCGTTGTGTGTCTGTACACCGAATATATTTGCATAATTATAATAGCAGTTAGGATAACCGATTAAAAGTAATAAAGTGATCTCTATTATTTTTAGAATGATTGATCTATCTGAGTGCTAGAAAGCACATCGAACCAAAACTAGAAAATTGATTATATTGATTGATATTGATAGTTCATATCTTGACTTCAAATTTAGTCTTTTTCATTCAAATCAACCACTATATCAATAGATACTACATTTTAAAATTAGAGGTATTTTTTCTAACAATTATAGCATGATTCCACGTGAATTAAGTCGCAGACAAAATTTGTCCTTAACAATATAATTAATTTACATCATAATCATAATTTATGTCGGGTTTTGGAAGTTACGGTAAAGCGATCTAATTCAAATATTCATTAAGATTATAACGTTCTTTGTTATGTAGAGTATGTCCTAAGACAGCTTTAAGCTTTTGCGAGGACAATCTATTACAATTCGGATTGTTTTTTTCTATGCCTACCTATTACGAAAAGTTACGAAAGATGTAGCCCAATTTAATTTAATATGAATGCCGTTTCTAAAATTTTCTGAAATCTAAAATGTAACTATGGTATGTGTTATTGTCTAAAACAGCTAAATATTTTTTTAATATTTAAAGGCATTAAAGTTATTTTAGTGGATTTTTTATACTAACTCACACATGTATGGTCAATGTTCGTATTAATCGTGGACGTAGAAATTGTATTGTTAACGGGGTATAGCTGTTAAGGACTCCACTGCGTTTAGGCGTAGCGTGGGTTTACGCCGTCGAGGGAATTTTCGGTGAAAAAAAAGTATATTTGAAAATTCTCTTTCGTTTCGTTTTCTCTTTCCTTGGACAGAAAACAAGGCGGCCTGACTAATTATTCTCACTATTTTCTGAAAGTCGGCGAAGAAACAATACAGGTACTCCTATTGAAAGATTTTTGAAATATACGAGTAGGTCTGGACCCTTTAAATCTACCCCTTATGCCCAAAATATACACCACGAGTTTCAACAACAACGATTTAAAAAATTAAGATATCTACGAGGCCTTCGAGATGCTGTATAGTATTCATGACAGTCATAATAATTTTATTTACCTCAACAAGCTTTGTCCATTGCAACAAAGGAAAATCTTAAATAACTTGCAATTTACCTAGATAACGAAACTTTGCCTGATGTTGAAGTCCAGTTATCAAAGTAAATTAACTTTTCATTTTCCAACGCTTGAAACTTCTGCCTTATTGTAAAGAAGAAGATTAATAACTCTTTCCAGTATTAAAGGTGGTGGAACCCTCTGTGGTTCGACTCCGGCGACACCACCATCACACTTATTTCTGTCTATTAACAGTAGTATATAGCACTTTGTTCTGGATTGAAGGGTGTGGTATGGGAGACATACTTCTGCGAGGCATTCCAGCTTAGTCCTCAGGGGTAGCGGTGCATATGTGGCCGACCTCAAGTAGAACTATAATCTTATCTGCGGTTGATTAAAGATATCCATCGGCGGCAGTAGCGACTTACTAGCATGCGCGCTGTATTCTCAGCTACTTCTATATTATACAGGGTGAATTTTTCAAATAGGCCTTCAGGGCCAAATTCGAAACCATAAGGATTAGCGAATAATGCTGAAAGGAGTTACGAGGCCGATTTTGATAAAAACTTTAACTGCATCATTAGTTTTTTAAATTACCTTTTTCCCTAGCCAGGAATTGAATGAGTTCATTTTGAAATTAATATTTAATATCATATTAAAAAAAACATTTGAACGCGAGACTGTGGGAAGCTTGCCACGATGCTCTAGCATGTTCTGAAAAACAAATGTTAAGGGATAAACTGTTAAAAGTTTTTCAGTTGGATAAAGTTGTCGACGCGCCTAAAAGTTTTAACGACCTCCACTTTATTGGGAAGACTACTTACACATTACTAAGATTTATAGCAGCTTACATAACATTTTGTTAACAGCAAAAATAATAGTAGTCTTGGTCAATTTAACTAGAAAATACAAAATGCAGAAATAGTACCAAATGCGCATCAGACGGACTGCCACCTGATGGTAAGTGGTTTCTGTCACCCTTGGACATCTGTAATAAACCCAGACAAGACAAGATTCCTACCGGAGGTCGACTACAAGTGTGTTACTACCCCTGGGGCTCCTGAGGACTAAGTTGTAACGTTTTGGAAAAGTATGTCTTCCTTGCCAAACTAGAACACAGTAGCGCTTAAAACTACTGTTATTAGGTAAAAATTGACGTGGCAGTGGTGGTGTTGGAGTCAACCACAAAGGGTTCTATTACCTTCAAGATTACCTGTTTTAAGATCTGTTGTCACTAGGAAATATTTGTAAAACTCTTTTTTAAATTCAACTAGCTTCTTACTACTGCTTTGAAGAGTATTGTGCTATGAAGAAAAAATAGCCCAAGCAATCTAAAAAGTGGAACAAAAGAAAAATATAAATAATATAGTACAGAATTTTGTAAAATATTTACAGAGGAAGATACAGTCATCTTCATATACCGCCAATTAATTGTAACTTTGAACGTGGTATTTTAATTAATTTATATAAAAGATCAAAGGGATTGCTCGAAGCGTAAACACAATTTTCATTATGCTATCTTCAGAATAGTACTTCGTTTCGTTATCAAGAGTCCTTTATTAAAACAATTAATGTTTGTTTTAACACTCATCTTAATTGGATTTTAATACAAAGTTAAATAAAATGAAATATGAAAATAAGATTAAAGATCGTTGTAGTCCAATCGTGGCTACATTTTTGAAAGTTTAAGAGACACATGCCTCGGCATTACGTGACTTTACCTGAGTAGTCCTCAGTCCTTTGACAACTTTTCTTTTAAGGAATATTTGTGTAGGTTTTCTCAAGATGTTCTCTTGAGGAAACCTACGCAATTATTCAATTCTGTAATACAATTAAGATAATAAACACTGTGATAAATTAAAGGCCTTGGATTCGAACATTGGACTTCCAGATTGAGAGACCGAATATCTGTAATTCAGAGAATCGTAAGTTTCTTTACTTTAGACATACGCTCTACTAGTCGGAGTCATGGCAGACAATTGTAAGTTAGTTTAACAAAAAAGTAAAAAAGTCCCTGCCCAAGTTTAGCACGTTAAATGTCTGTACATATAAACTTTACTCAGATATATTTCAACGTATAAATTCCAAGAGGAACGTTTATTGAATTATAGCTTTCCCTCCGTAGATATTTTCAAACGCCGCACAGGACCGTGTCAATAGAGTTTCCGCACTAAAGTTTCTCGTAGGCGGACAGGATTTTCCATTCTATCCGCAACGGTATGACCGACGAAGACGTGTAGACTGATATTATGTTCCAGATTTGCATGTTATTGGTGTGGATGGTTTGGGTTGGTTAATACATGATATGTTTCCTATTACTTTTGAAAGTTAACCTTACAAGGTGTGGCTCCGGAGATACCTTCGCCGCATCTATTTCTGCCTATAATAATTGAAGACTCTGAAGGCACTACAGCTACATCTATCCCTAATAACTGTTAAATGCTGCTGTATTCTGATTTGAGGGTTAGTAAGTAAGACACTTATATGACGCATTACAACTTAGTTCTCAGGGATAACAAGGCATCTGTGGCCGCCCTCAAGTGACCTTTGATCCTATCTGAAATTTATTTTTATTGTCTATTTGCAGAGGTCATTAATCATTATTTTGAGTGTATGGTTTGATGCTACCTCTATTCATAGATAAGTATAGATATCTCACCGCCTTGTAATTGAAGGAAGCCATTATGGTTTCAACGGCTGACAAATGTGTCAGCCGTTTAATGGCTGTCGTGGTGTAATTTACGCGGAACAATGCCGACATACGCAGTTAAGACAAAAAATCGAAGAAAAACTGCGGAGAAATAACGTTTCATTCGTAAATGATCCAAAAACTACATTTTTTAAATATTTTTCAAACACGAAAATAGATGACGGTGACAATTTTAATTTTCAAAACTGGTTACATTTTCTTTTTAGGTGTGAGTAATCTTTATTAATCTATGCTTCTATTTTATAAAAAAAATGTGTATGACTAATAATGTATTAGCAAAATATTTTAAAAGGATTTTTTCACGAACATGTACTTGAAGGTGGTAGAACCCTTTGTGGTTCGACTCCGGCGGCACCACCGCCACACCTATTTCTACCTAATAACAGCAGTGTTAGGCACTGCTGTGTTCCGGTTTGAAGGGTGTGGTAAGGGAGATAGACTTTTCCAAGGCGTTCCAGCTTAATCCTCAGGGGTAGCGGCGCATCTGTGGCCGACCTCAGGTAGGAATATCTAATCCTATCTGGGGTTGATTACAGATGTCCATGGGCGGCAGTAGCCACTTACCATCAGGTGGACTGCATGCTCGTCTGCTACTCTCATATTATAAAAAAAGAGCGTATGTACAAGTAGGTACTTCTTTGTACGAGCACTTCTCAAAATCTTTGAATCTTAACAAAGACTTCCGTGAAAGTCCCGTCAAAATTGATTCAATATTTTTAGGAAAAATTTGAACAAAAGGACAATTGTAATAGAAAGCGGCACTTACAATACAAAGAAAATTTCAATTATTGAAACTCTAATTTTCTACGACAACTTGTACCAACATCTAACAATTGGTCTGTTTTCCACGAAGTCTCAAGGCGTAGGTCGTATATAATACTTAGATAGGAATAAAATAAAATTAGGTGTATAGAGAACATTCTATTGATATTTTCATTTATATTTCTTAAAGTGTAGTCAAATATTGTACTCTTGTGTATAATATCGTAATGTTTTGTTAATATCGATATAACCTAGATATACCTAGATATTGTACTGCAATACGCTACCAGTACCCTTACCAGGAGTTTTTACGTTTCGACAAATATGACTGTTTTGGTATTTGTTTACGTATGGGCCAATAAGGTTTTTCTAGTTCTGACACAATCCGCTAGGGGCGCTGATTGGAATTTGTATATGCAAATACGTAAACAAATACCAAAACAATCATATTTGCCGAAACGTAAAAACTCCTGGTAAGGGTACAGGGAGCGTGCATACACATACATATATTTCATCTGTAACATCTTAATTATAAATGCACGAGGAATTAAAGATCTAAATTTGAATTTGAATTTGCCTTGTGTTAAGAGTGGCTAAAAGATGGCGCTAATGAAATAAAGTACGTTTTAGGTACTTCCCTTAAAAAGATAGGTCATCACGGTTAGTTAGAAAAGCTCAAACAAGTCTATAATCAACTTACTTCCTTTTCTCTTCCAGAGAAAGTTTGTAACTTCCAAAATGTTCGACGTTTCTTCACAAAAGAAGCTTTTAAAGCTTTAAGTGAGTTTCAAACTCAGCGGTTTAATTGTACTGGAATTAGTGTTACAAGATCAAACCCGTAATTGTGGAAGTAAGCCGAAGCTCCATTGTCTAGAGGTCTAGAGGTGAGCGTTTACAGTAAAGTTAGTAAATAATATACGCTTTCTACACTCACAGCCCCACACTAGGATTCCCTGTGTCGTGGGTGCCATGGACACACACATAGACAAATACACAAACACCCAGACCCAGAAACAGAAATCTAAATTCATCATTTAGACATCTGTCTGGCCGGGGATCGAACCTGGGACCCTTTGAGCGTCAGACCGGTATGGTGGCCGCTCCGCCACGCGTGTCGTCAAAGTAGTATTAGTATTTGGTAAATAATTAATTTGTTACGTTCGTTTGTTAGATATAACGACCGTCGTCGCTCTGAAGTCATCTGTAGGACATTTACATCAACAAATAAAGTGGAGTGTTTGTTCGTTATTTTATTTGAAGAAATAAGAGACATGTATTGTTATTGTTTGACTGAAAATAATTCAACAATACTCAGGTTGTTTGACGAATATTTTGTAACGTAAATAAAACAATGATTGAGTAGTAAACGAATTTAGATATCTATCTGTATGTGTGGGCGACGGTATTGGTCGTGGGCGTCTGTAGCACCCACATACTAGAACTAGAATAATACCCATACTCTGGTGAGGTGGCGGGCAGGACGGCTGCTTGGGGCGCAAAGTTCAGGGAAGCGCATTGCTGATCCGTATAAGATAATAATATGTAATCCGTATTACAATCTGTCGGATAAGGGTCATCGAGATTTTTAAAGAAAACTTTTCCTAGAAAAAATCTCTGGGGACAAATATTTCTAGTCCTGATAGAGAAGCAAAAATTAAGATCGTGCCAGGGCCGCCCGTGACTCTAACTATGAAGCTGTGCCAATCTCACAAATTACAGAGGAACAATAAATATAAGCAATTTATTTTTTTCTAGCGAGTACCTGCGACTACGTTGCGTGGATTTTAGATTAATAAAAAGTAATAAGATAAAGAACAATCTCTTTGTGGAACAAATTTTATGCATATTCGCTTCGCTCTATTAGTGTGAAAGTCTAAAAATTATTTGGAAGTTATTTTAAGATTAGCTGACCCGGCAATGTTTGTACCACCTCAAAATCTATTACTCGTGGTTACTCGTGGATAATGTAGCTTTCCAATGGTGAAAGATTTTTTAAAATCGGTCCAGTAGTTTTTGAGCCTATTCATTACAACCAAACAAACAAACAAAGTTTTTCTCTTTATAATATTAGTATAGACAAGCACATTAATGGACAGCTGATCTAGTAAATCATTTCGAAAATTGACGACAAGGTAGCGTGGCCGAGCGGTCTAAGGCGCTGGTTTAAGGCACCAGTCTCTTCGGAGGCGTGGGTTCGAATCCCACCGCTGCCAAACATGAGTATTGTAACATGATTTTTTATTTATTTTAGTTGTTTCCTAAAATTGATTTATATTTTACCGAGGAAGGGTTTGCGCGTAACTTATATTTTTGTAAATTTCTTTATCCTCTTGGATCTTGCAAACGGTTGGATAGATTTCGACAGTGAAGGTGTCATGACATTGGCCTTAAATATTGAAGTGTTCTTAGATAGCTGTTTGAAAAAAAAACAAAATGGCAGATTCTTGTCGCGAAATAATAAAAAGAATGCTACGGCCGTGCCGCTTTTTTTGGCTTTGGCTCGACTTGGCGGAGGCACTGCCGTGCCTCCAGATATGTTTAAAGAAAATTAACCAAATCTATCGAGTATAGGATTAAAATAAAGGAAATTAAAAGGAGATCTTATTTATTTGTTATTTTACAAGCACATCCATGAGCAAATGTAGTTAATACTTGCATTAGAGCGAGCATTCAAATTGTAAACATAATGTGTTATGTCTTCTACTCGCTAATGAGCACTAATTGGCTCTATTCGATTTCAACTGGATCTTGTAGTAATTGCAGTATTGTTTACACATGTAATCTTGTAGTGTCTAGCAGACTTACATAATACAATATACGCGTGTGAGATATCTGTAAATAAAACTAGCTGACCCGGCAAACGTTGTGTTGCCATAAAAACAAAAAAATGTTAAGGGTGAACAACCCTTATCACTTAGGGGTATGGAAAATAGATAGTAGCCTATTCCCAGACCAACTGAATATGCACATAAAATTTGGTGAAAATCGGTAAAGCCGTTTTGGAGGAGTACGATAACTAATATTGTGACACGAGAATTTTATATATATGATTAATTATTCAAAAACCATTCTAGTAAAGTTAGTATATTTTATACTTTGACGATAATGTACAAAAGGAAACCAAATTAGTTTTACTATGATTATGGTTATATATTATGTCGCACTGCTGTACTCTTACCATGAGTTTTCAAAACATCCCACAATTTTACGTTAAGTTTACTCAATCCATTATTCTGTTCCGTATGCTTCAGTAGGCTGAGTAAACGTAATAATAAATAAGTTCTAAAGTGACAATGAACTTTTTGTCTACCTCAAATGTTCGCAAAAAGGGAGACAAAACATAAAGCGCCATTGTGTCAATTTAGACATGTAATGTTACGTTACTGACACTATAGTTCTGATACAATCCGCTAGAGGCGCTGATTGAAAATTGTATGGGCAAATGCGTAAACAAATACCAAAACAGTCATATTTGTCAAAACGCAAACACTCATGGTAAGGGTACTAAGGTCATGGGTTTGTTAATATAAATGAAGAAGGTCTGAATCAGTTCCTACAAAGCTCTAAAGCGGATTAACAGAACACAGCAGCGCTTAACACTGTTGCTATTAGGCAGTAATAGGTTTGGCGGTGGTGCCTTCACAGTCAAACCACATTGATTTTTACCGCTGTAAGTTATATGCAATAAAAAAATATATATCTTTTATTTCTTTTCCGTTCCATGAGATATTTTACTGTGCTCCGCTCGATAGTAAATAGTCGATAGTAAACAAGTAGTGATTGGTTATTCGCACTACGAGTATTTGCACATTCATTAGTGACCTTCAATACATTACCTTCTCGCAGGCAATGGTTCACTTTTTCACTGTAAGAGTAGTAATAAATAAATAAGTAATGAGTATTGTAAATCTCGGTTAAAGTAACAGGTTTTAAAAACTTTGATTTCATTACTAATTTAATTTTCAATCGGAATATTATGAATATGCAATGTTATAGTTACAATAAATAAAGATTTGACAAGTTTACTTCATGAACTTAAAGACGTTATGATAGGAATATCATCCTAATAGTTGGGAAGCTCAAGGGGAGATTTCGGAAGTGTCTCGAGCGCGTCAGACTAAGATGGGAGATACCTTACACCCTGTAGAGTATCGTAAGCCATAAATGAGCTTTCTATGTCGGGGGGTTTGCAGAATCAAAAAATTCCATCACTGGAAATGCTCGAGCGTGGTCAATTTTCTTTTTAATATAAAGGAAATAATGCTAGAAAACGGGAAACATCATAATCTGCCAATTACCACACGTCGAAGTAGTGAAAAAAAGTGATTTTGAAAAAAAACACCTGTATTATTATGCTATCTCATAGTGTCACTTTTAGCATGAATCCTTAGGAAGTAATGATGCATCACAAACTAAAGGAAAAGGCTCATTTTTAGGAAAATACATTATTCTTCATATATTCTCATACATTTTTTTTGAGGTATAGAGTTGTTAAATATAAGCCCGTACGAACTCTTACAATCGAAGAAGGGCATTACCACTTCGGCAGCAATAATACGAGTAGAGACCTCAGTTCACAATACTTAAAAGGATATTGAAATAAAACAAAGGTGGTTCGAAAGCCGGCAAGGGGCAAATATTTGTTCCCCGTACAAACAAGAACTGTCAGGGCGTATCAACGCGCGGTGTGAAAATCCGTAACCTTTCACACTGAAAGAGTATATTTGTAAAGGATGTGCCGAATACTTAAGTATCGTCTTAGTCCTTTACGTCTTTCAAAACTTACTACTTCGTAAAGTGTCCTTTAGTATCTTTATTTGCTTATGTTACCTCAGTTTTGTGTTTTTTTAGGTGATTTTTTAATGGGTTCCGCCCCAAAGAGTAAAAACAGGACCATTGCTGTGTGTACGTCTATCACAGGGCTCTATTTCTTGTTGCCGGAGAATAATTATAATTATTTTTATTTATAATTTCCTTTGAAGGCGACTTTAGAAAAAGTTGGCCCCGCCATATATGTTCTACCTACCATTCGCATGTCACTGCAACACTTTTTTTTTCCCACTGCTGGGCAACGGTCTCTCCATAGAAATGGAGGGTAGGGGGCATGACTGGAGGACTCCATGCTGCTATAAAGTGCATCGATGGAGCATGGGTTTGTGGCCAACCTGTGTTGGACGTATTTCAAACTGTCATAGGGCCTCCATCGTGGCTTAATGATATAAACCGGTACCGTCAAGGCGCCCTTAGAAGCACGGAAGCAACTGAGTTTTTGCTAAAATCAGTCTCCCATCCGATTTTCGATCACGCTTAACTATGTAATCTGCGGGACGATCCACGATCTCATGTTATTAAAGAAACATTATTATCCTTAATAACAATTCCACATAAGTCTATTCCATAAACTAATTACGTTTACGATTCACAAACGAATAACATATAATATATTTTTATTTCGGCACAAAAAGGCGAGCTTTTGTGTAAGTAGCTAACGTAATTGAATAACCAAGTGATGCGTGCCCCTATTGTTTTACCGAAATGGCATAGCCCGTCGCTTAATTAAAATCACACGAAATTATTATTTGTTTGTACGTATAATATATATCAAAACAGAAATGGTTGGTAATAATAAATGGTGAGGTGAGCCGTGAGGTCTGCGTGAGATGGTGAAGTGAGGCTCCTATTTTGGGTGAGGTCTATGTTTTGCAACTTGTAAGAAGTAGTCATTAATTTTTAGGCTCTTGAATTGTAAAAGTAAATACTACATATTCATGTTAATAAAATTAATTTAAACAAGAAAATCCCCATCAGCTTTTTAAGGTCCACTGTTAGAAATAGGCTTCCCTTTTGGCACTAAGTCTAACTGATCCCGTGTCCTCTGAATCCAGCGGAATCCCGCCGTCTTGTTCCAAATTGAAACATTTTTTTTTATATGTATAGTGTCTTTAAGAGTATATAAACAACATTTTTTTCGCATCGAGAGAATTGAGCGACTCCTTTTGTATTTACTACCCATAGATATTTGAAAATAACAGAAGATTGACAATAATAGCTTTTGTTTCATGTTTTTATATGAGTTCATAGGGCACTACCAGTGTGTACCGTTACGCACACGTTAACAAATAGAAATACAAAGGGTAAATCTGAATAAAATTAAAAGGGCCTAACCTAAAATCACTTCTGCAAGCTAACGATCAATCATAACAAACAAAGGAAAGGGATTCCAGGATTATGGGTACTTCCAGCATGTATTAAGTTGTCAATATCACTGCTCTCTGAAGAGTTCCAGTGCTCACGTAGAGATTTAACCCTTCGGGGAATAAGGGTTTTATCTATATCTACGGCACGTAAGGGTTAACCTCGCTATATCATGGAAAATAGATAACATCTATGCAAATGGGTGAGTATTAAGTATTTTGTCTGGAATAAAAAAAACTGAAGTAATTTTATGCATGATACCAAAACATAAAAATCTAAAAGGAAACTAATGAGCAGTTTTGGCTAGGGTTTCCACATACAAATATACAACTTTACAGAAAGTATTCTGGCTAACCTTTCTTACGTGAGAGAAAAAGCAAAGCAGACATTTTCGTTCCAAATTCAAAAGAGTCGTCTCCAATGTTGTTGTTGTTTTTTTATTATATAAGAGTAGGAGACGAGCATGCAGTCCACACGACGGTAAATGGCTTTTGCCGCACATGTGAGATCTGTAATCATCACCAGATCCTGTCTGGCTTGAGCTCGGCCACAGATGTACTGCCCTTGAGGACAAACTTGTACTCTTCGGAAATGTATGCCTCCCTTATCATCTTCACCTTACTGTTTTTTACTTCAATGTTGCTACCCCTGAGAACTTAGTTGGCACGCTACTTGTATACATTCTTTACCACACTACCTTTACAATTCTTAAAATAAGAACCAGAAATAGGCGCACTAATGATGTTCCTAATTACCTACACTTCTGCCTTAAAAGTTGAAAACAATTAATCAGCCCTTTTTGGTAATTCTCTGAACGCTGTTCATGTATGGTGGGTGTATAGTAGCGTTGTACAGTCCCGAGCTTAAATATTACACATTAGCAAAAATATATGTCCCAAGGAGTTCAATATTACTTGCCTGCACATACGCAGCAATAATACGAGTACCTGAAACTAACATATTTTTGCTTTTTGATGATGTGGAATTTTTGATGACTCTTTATTATGCTGCCTGTAAACGCCAGATTTTTTGCTGTGTTCTTGCCGGAATATTACTGAACTCGTTCTTGGGACAGATATTTTTGGTAATGTGACCTACCTATATACTTATGCTCGTGACTGTACACTAATCCTCGACTCAAGCGAACCTCTAAAATGCTCAGTGAAGCGCCGAATTCTAGCACCCCGATTTATCTTAAAGTATCCATGTAATCGTATTAACAGCTTTACAGAGTTTCCTTTGGATATTAATAGGTGGATACAGTGTCTATTTTAAAGTTAAGTATCGTGAACTCGAACCTTAGATGGATTGTAAATTATGTAGAACACTTATTTCAGAATGGTAATGTTGGTGACTTAGGGAGTTTTATTCCAGTGTAGTAATAAAGATATTCCTAATTAATAATAAGCGGTAGTAATATATCAATGCGACTGATATCAGTAATATGAGCGTGCCGAGCAAAATTTAAAAATAATGATACTTATAACTTCGATACTTATTTATTTTACGTGTACTTAATAAGATTATTTTAAATTACATTAGTAAACAGCATTAGGGTTAATTTACCTCAACAGACATAGACACGTGCTGTGGCAGATAAAAATGTATTCTCCTGTACAATGTGTATTGAACTATTCATGTCTACAGTAACACAGGTGTACAGCAGGCCTGCCTGTCAAAATATATTGTGTAGAAAAATAAAGTTATGTGTCAGGGCACGTGTTTGACAGGTTCGAATGTCTGTGGATATAAAGTGAGCATCAGAATAACCGGTCACTACCCATTTATTTATATCGAAAGAAATACTAAAAGTTGCTAGCTAGTTGGTTACTAAAAGTTGCTAGCTAGTTGCTACTAATCGTTAAATAATTGCTACCTTTGATTAAAAAAACTACTTTTTAAGTGACGAGCCATTCTGACATCAGGATGGCTGGTCACCTATCCAGTAAGAAGAAAATGCGCAAAAATGGTATCATCATCAACCTATTACTGGCCTAGGCCATAGTCCTTCGCGCTGGCCAAGTGCGTATTGGTAGACTTCACATACCTTTAAGATTTTTTTATATAAATCTCTTAGGTATGTAGGTTTCCTCACGATGTTTTCTTTCACCGTTTAGCAAGTGATAATTAATTTCTAATACGCACATAACTTTGAAAAATCAGAGGCGCGTGCCTGGGATTTGAACCTCGGACCCAATAGGCCGAATTTCTTAACCACTAGGCTATCACTGCCTTAAAATGGTACCTTCTAGTCAATCTAACGCCTTCTATTCAAAATTAAAAGCTGTTATAATATTTAAAATTGCTTACAGTAAACATATAAAAGGTCCTTATCGCTAAAATAACCCATTAAACCGGCCATTCCTATTTTTTGGCTCTCCCGAAACAATAAATAAAATGAATGATGTTCGATACGCTCCATATTGCCCAGTTGATTGCAGATCGTATATTTCGTTAATAGTTAGATCCGCGCTCTCGACGCCGTCTGGGGGACGCATAAAACTGGTTTAGTTCAGTTACCTGTATGTAGAGCTTGTTTAATATTAGGCGTTTATTGCTGTAACGACGCGTATAAGGACTTGAAATGGACTGATTGAAATGTTCTTTGATTTTTGTCTAGATATTTAGTGTACGGTTTTTTTCACATATGACAGAGGATAGAAACAATATATGTCGACCGGGGAAGTATCAACATTGACCATAAAGTTCTTACGTTTCGGTGGGATAGTGTAGATGTTAATGCCAGCTGACTTACAAACGTGGCGACCGATCAGGTATATCTGACTAGAAATATACCTGAGATTAGCTGTTTTTCGCTCTCCCGAAACAATAAATAAAATGAATGATGTTCGATACGCTCCATATTGCCCAGTTGATTGCAGATCGTATATTTCGTTAATAGTTAGATCCGCGCTCTCGACGCCGTCTGGGGGACGCATAAAACCGGTTTAGTTCAGTTACCTGGGTGTAGGACTCGCTTTAATGTCAGTCGTTTATTAATGTAACTTCGTGCGCGAATAATTGATTTTTGTGTAGTGATGGAAGTTAACCCTTTTTTAGATACGAAAAGTAGATGAATCAATATGGGTTGAACGGGGAGTTACCCCGTGACTCCTAATTCTAGCGTGAAGCAGTTCTTGCGTTTCGGTGGACGGTTCCATACCCGGCATCCATATGCCGACTGGCTTACAAAAGAGACGAGCATCTAGACACCATGAGTAGCAACTCATCTGTGATCGGTTTCAGGTATAACCATTGCTTTATATGGTGTTGGTTCCAGGTGTCCATTGGTGGTAATGATCACTTACCATCAGTTGAACTGCATGCTTATCTACTACTACTTAAATTATATAAAAAGGTTTTATGGGTATTTGGATCCACGCTCTCGACGCCGTCTGGGGGACGCATAAAACTGGTTTAGTTCAGTTACCTGGGTGTGGAACTCGCTTTAATGTGAGCCGTTTATTACTGTAACGACGCGCACGAATTGAAATGTTCATTGATTTTTGTCTAGTGAAGTGAAAGTGTACTTTTTTGGATACGAACATTGGAAGAATCGATAAAGGTCGACCGAGGAAGAGCTCCACCACACCTGTTTCTATCGTGAACCAGTTCGTGCGTTTCGTTTGACGGGTGTTGATGCCGGCTGACCTACAAACTTGTCACTTGTCATCAGTTGAACAGTAGGTACGCTCGTTTACTACTTTAATTATATAAAAAAGCTATTTTTATGCGTATTTAGATCTGCGCTCTCAACGCCGTCTGGGGAACGCATAAAACCGGTTTAGTTCAGTTACCTGGGCTCGCTTTAATGTAGATGTCGGGGATTGCTGAAATGTTCATTGATTTTTGTCTAGTGATATGAAATTGTACCTTTTTTGGATACGAAACTTGAAAGAATCAATAAAGGTTGACTAGGGAGGTACTATGTCCCTGTAGTTCCGGGACTAGAATAGGACGGTAACTCCCGCCTGTCGTAAGAGGCGACTAAAAGGGGGCTTTCGGGGTTGCCGACGGCAAGAGTGGGAGCTCGAACCGTCCGGCAAGCAACCCCGGGAAGGACGGCGGCATGTGTGGTCGTCGTAAACACCAGGTGTGCGGGAGGAGCGTTTACAAGATGTTGTGGACGGTTTTACATATACATATACATGTATACTTTGAAAGTATGAAGGTATGAACCCTTTGTTGTTCGACTCCGTCGACACCACCACCACACCTATATCTGCCTAGTAACAGCAGTGTTAGGCGCTGCTGTGCTGTGTAAGGGAGACATACTTTTTCGAGGCGTTCCAGCTTAGGGGTAGGGGCGCGTCTGTGGCCAACCTCAGGTAGGAATATCTAATCCTATCTGGGGTTGAGTACAGATGTCCATGGGTGGCAGAAGCCACTTTCCATCAGGTGGACTGCATGCTCGTCTGCTACTCTTATATTATAAAAAAGAAAACTACATATCTTCGTTAACCTGTTTTAAAAACAAAATTATTCCCTCTTCCATAAATCATCAATAATAATTAGCTCTGGCATTTTGTATGACATGCTTTCAAAATGTAGTCGAACAATTAATATTAATAGTTCCACTTCGTAGTTTTATTTGTACAGATTTATATTAATTAGGACACAAAGTTACCGACGAATGATGAATTAGGGACGTTACGGTAGCTACAAAAAGTACAATCATCGAAAAAATATAAAAAAATTGATGATTTTAATATGTTATTTATATCTCATACATTATTTGCCACCTACTCTATATTCCTTTAAAATTGATAAAGATAGGGTTGATATCAAAAATCCTAAATATTAATTTTGAAATTGCTACTAATATAGGCCTGATGTTAAGAATTTCCTTGGTATAAGTTGGACGATAAAACTAAATTAAATATTTATTACCCTTATAATACAAATGACACATTTTCGACATCATAACGCACATACAAGTAAAAAAATGGAGGAAATGTTTCATCGTAAGTGTAGATATACTATTTTAACTATCTATACTTTTACACTTATTATATTATGTAATCGCAGCCAAGAAGTTATAGTTAGCGTTATATAATAACTACGACGAACATAAAACGAATATTCGAAGCTACCAGGTTTAATCCCTACAGATGAGGCGCATGACTCAAACGTGAAGAGACATAATGGGGTGAGGAGCAGTCCACATAATTGCGGGGCTTGTTTACGTAGAAACGAACATTCAAGTAGAATGGAGGTATTATCCACTCGTTATAAGATATTCGTTTTAAAATACATGACCAGTGGATTCTGAATAGATCTCCGTAAAAACGTAAAGTTTCTTAATAAGTATTCACTTGCACATTTACACTTTCACTTCAAATAGGTGACTTTTTTGTACCATGTAATACAATTCTACAGGTTTTTTGGAATTTTAAATACCGTTCTATTAGAATATTGTGGTCAGTAATCACCACTTCTATTAACTTGTAGCTAGCTACATGTTAAACAGACGATGAAGATAAAACATGAACATTTACGGAAGCTGCTAGCTTTAGTCCACACAGATAAGAGGTATGACTCAAACGTGAAGAGACATAATGGGGTGAAGAGTAGACCACATAATTGCGGGGTTTGTTTACGTGGAGACGAACATCCACGTATAATGGAGGTATTATCCATTCGTGTTGAGATATTCATTTTAAAATCTTTATATCGAACGCATATGAAATTAATTTTAAAGAAGTTTTTTTATTGAATTCAGCACATTAGCTAACTACATGGAAAAAAGACTATTCACAAAAACGTGAACATATGCAGAAGCTTCTAGTTTTAATCCACATCGTCTCAAACGGGAAGAGACATAATGGGGTGAAGAGTAGACCATATAATTACGGGGTTTGTTTACGTGGAGACGAACATTCGGGTATAATGGAGGTATTATCCACTCGTTATAACATTTTCATTTTAAAATCTTCATTTGAATGCATGAAGTTTGTGGATAAGTAGGAACTTCCTCTTTCATAGTTGCGTCACAAATTCATTTTAAAATGCATTTTTATTTTCATCATATTGAAGAAAAGCATTATATTCAGCTATTCTGTGAGCAATCCCGATTATAAGGCTTTTTTATTTTTTGATTATTTTTATTCTACGGAAGGCGAGATTAATCTTTCTGAAGAAAGCTTAGCTGTATGGCGAAATCGCGCAGTTTATTAATATTTGCAGAAGACAAGAATATTAAATTTAGAAACATATATGCGAAATTGGCATGATAAATTTAGATATTTTGAAATTACACATCATATTCACATAGGAGTACTTAATTATTTTTATTTTAAAGGTGGTTAAATTCCGGCGGCACCACAGCCACACCTATTTCTGCCTAACAATAGTAATGTTAAACACTGTTGTGTTATGGTTTGAAGGGTGTGTGATATGGTATGTAAAAGATATTTTTCAGAAGCGTTTCATCTTAGTCCTCAAAGGTAGCGGCGCATCTGTTGGCAATCTCAGGTAGTAATCTAAACTTATCTGGGGTTGGTTACAGATGTCCATATGTGGCCGTAGCCACTTACCATCAGGTTGACTGCATGCTCATCTGCTACTCCTATAATATAAAAAATGAAAATGTTATACATTAAAGTATTTATTTATTCTAGAACCATAGTTATCGTTTAGAAGTGCTTTCTCTATGACCTTTAAACGATTAAGAATTTATAGCATATCTTAATTGGTACATATTATAATACGTAATAAAAAAGAGACCCACAAACATAAATAAGTTTCTTCGAAGCCACAAAACAAGTAAGGGTAGAATATTTTATAAGCAAATATTCACCCGGGAGGCATAAACGTTGTCAGGACGTGCGATGTCCACTAGGATAAAGTTATACAGGAATGTAAATCCTACGTTTCCAAGTTTATGACGTATATAAATACGTTAAATATTTATTGAACTGAAATATTATATGCGTATTTTCGACTAGATATTGGGTATAGTTGGTTATTGAATTTGGTTCCATGATTTGATTGGATCAACTTTGCCACGTCAACATAAGTTTAAAAGGGGTATAGCACTGCTAAATTTTAGGTAAAAAATAAAAGTTGGTAAACAATCGTATAAGTGATTGCATGATAACTTAACATTAGCTACGGAAAAAGTCGGTTAATACAATTTTCATATTAATCTACTAAAATATGAACCTAAATTGTAACTTGTTGGTTATTCAACCTGTTATTACTCCATAAAGCTACCAAATTAAGTTGAAATGTTTCGTAGTTGCTTAAGATTCTGCTATAGTTTACCTAAAGACAAAAGGTGAACGTCTTCATAGATTCATTTTTAGAGATCCGCATGAAACCCTATTACTTAGTTAGATCTGGAGGAACGGCAGTGCCTCCGCCAAGTCGAGCCAAAAAAAGCGGCACGGCCGTACCATTATTTTCTCGAAGCAATTCGGCCCATTTTCGACCCCCTGTAACTTCGTTGCATATGAAGCTAGAATTACGCTGTCTGCCCGTCAAACTATGCATTTGTAACGTCGACAATGGATTGTCGACCGCTCTGTTGTTAGAAATGTCCATGACTCTACAGGCGAAGACTACTTTCTATCAAGTAGGTCGTCTGCCTTATCAATCGGTTTACATATAAATAGTTTTGGAATATTAAAGGATTCCCTTTACAAGAAAATTGTTTTTTTAAAGTTTGTTTATTTGCTATCTTAAAAATCCCAGGCAGTATCTTATATATTGGTAATTCTGGTAAGAAGTAGTAATACATATCTATACTAATACGAGTATTATTAAGAGGAAAACTTTGTTTGTTTGTTTGATTGTAATGAATAAGCTCAAAAACTACTGGACTGATTTTAAAAATTCTTGGTATAATTTTAGGTAATTCAAATTCTATGATGTATAATATATATCGGTTAACTTTGAATCGACTTTTGCCAAAGATTCAAACTGAATAACAAAATTTACGTTTTTAAGTCGGTGGAAGATTATAAAAATCCATATTTTAACGTGTAATTAAGCTTTAAACTTTTAACATGTAATGTGTGTATACGTACAGGTGAAGCTAATACATACATACATACAAATGAGTGTATTTCTTTTAGTAAATATCGTGAAGTTCAATTGTATTGTCCGTGTTAATTTCTAACAACTTGTTTACTGTTCCTCAGTTATTTTGTGCAATAAACGTATTTAACAGAGAAACTAACAAATCAGTGTCGAGTCGCTCACCCGAGCTGGCTTACTCAAGTCCTTTCTGAATTATTAACGCTATCTTTTATCCTCATATGTGGAGTTCATTTATCATGTGGGTTGTTTCTCTAGGCTGCAATATTGTCCTCATACGTGACTGTGGCGAAAGCCTTAAGACAATAAGGCAGTGGGAAATTGCAATCCTCCAAATAATAAAGTAGGTCATTTGTAATATTTTCACGCAAAATTTGAATTGTATGTTTAAGGAAAACAAAAAGTAATCAAAATTTTTATTTGTTGACGAAAAACATTTACAAAATTAATCTTAAGTGCTAATCAGCATGAATATTCCAACATTTCTAACACTGTTAAAAATTATGGAAATTATTTTCTTGATTGATATTTAAGATTTGTTTAGTAAATAACTGTTATGGTCAGCAATCTAAATTGTTATTAACTTTCTATTTTATAACATAATACAAATTGGGTTTGAGGAATTGTGCGCATATATGTGTAAGAGTCAATTTACAATTGCATGAAAAAGCATACTGCTTCAATATACATTTAAGTGTTTGAAATATAGGTATTCAAATTATTTAATTATAGTATTATTTTAATTAATTATTTTGTGTAATGTTATATTATTTGTTTAAAAAGAAAAAGAACGCTCTTGACGTTTGAATTGTATTTTCCGCGGGAATAATAAGATGTTGTAAATAGGATCAAGAAATAGTTTTCTATTACGAGTGAATGAGGTGTGATTGAACAATAGATGTCATTGCAATTTACGGGGTAAATTAACCGGAACTTTTCACCAGTTGATCGCAATGCTGTTAGAGTCCCATCAGAATGATTTTCCGACGGCAGTCTGAAATAGAATGGTTTGCATTTTAAAGCATTTCGATTCCATTTCTGGTGGTAATTTATTTCTGAGGTGAGTGGAATATTTTCGCATATATTTGTGACACGCGCTTAATGTTTTTTTAATAAATAATTATTATATTTTTCTTTAAAATATACAAACACTGAAAGACCATCTAGATACTAAAGTATAGGTACTTGGAAGGCAAATATCAGAATTTAGTATTTATAAGATTGTTTACTATTCATTCATCGGAATCGTACTTGGATCCTTTTGTACAGCAACAATAAAGATTATTCTTTCATATTTTTTTTTTTATTTTACCTATAGTGTTGTGACACTATTCAGCATTTCTGGCGCGTTTCGTTCTCTATAGCGAAATACTTTCCGACGCTCTATCTAGCTGTTGACGTTCAAAATGAGTTCTATAGGAATCCATTTTGAACAAGTGCGACTTGAATTTACATTTCCGGCACACGGACTTTTCAGACATTGTAAAGAATACTTATACTTATTGGATAAGCCGCGCTAAAGCCTTTTCATTCTAAAACACGATTTACACGACTCACACCTTATTTTTGAGTCTATTTATATATTAAATTTGTTTGTTTACGCCTTTAAGTCTTTATTCAACGAATATATTTTGTTGAGAGGAACCAGGTAAATTATTTATATGCTTATATAGAGTTAGTAACAATGTTTACCACTACCACCAGATTTATTTTTGCCATATATCGACAGTGTATTTACTCGTCGTCATTTTTTCTTATCAGGATTTAATTACAGAGTTAATAAGCGGCAACAGCTACTTATCATCAAGTGGACCGCATGCTCGTTTGCTTTAATTAAAAAACTACTACAGTCTACATTCTTATTTTTAGTCAACCACAATAGGCGGTAACAACTGACTAGCTGACCATTATCATCCGGTGCTCTGTATGCTCCAATCCAATTACACAAAATAAAAGCTTTTAAAAAATTAAATCATTGCTGAGCACACCCTAATCCTTAAAGTTCCCGGCTGACACCCAAGGGAAGAAAGGGTATTTAATCACGTGCTGTAATCTTTTTAGGGTAGGCCCCTGCTTAATTTATGTGATTTTAGGGAGCGTAGGTTTGTTTATTTTTTCTTGTAACTCAATTAGATTTTATTATGTTGTATAAATGTTGTTTAAAGAGGTAGAGATGGATTTGCTTCGTCGCGAAGTTTGCAATATTAATATTACAAAAAGGACGTCGACTGTATTTCTAATATCTGGCATGAATTTAAATACGTGATTATTTATAATGTCAATTAAAAAAAATTGTCATCTAAAATCTTTATACTCATTGTATTAAGAATAAATACTAAAAAAATATAGAAATAAAGGGAGTTCCGTGAACAAGACGGAACAAGAAACCGATATCTTTCGTTTTAGAATTGAGCTGAAAATAAAGCTACAATACCAAATAATACAGCTACGATAACCAATACTAAACACTCTTTAAAATATAAAATGTTTCATATTAAATGGTGGCACGGACCGTTTTGTTTGAGTCGCACTTTGCCGATTTACTAGCGCGCTATATTTCATATTTCGTTACAGTGATATTCGAGTAAAGCCCACAGGCGCCGCGGGAACAACCCCTGAAAATCTTTTTATCAATCCTATGCACGCCTCTCGGCTGATCTATCTGCGAATAGGGCGCGGTGAAAGCAGAATATTAAATTTTTCAGGTAATGCCAGACTGTATACGTGCCTACAATACCTGTAGATTGTATTTTTATATTAAAGTTGTTCTTATTGACGTGTCTTCTGTGGTTTCTGAATTGAATTATCCATACTATACGTATTATTGTTCAGAATTGGTATTGATATATTATTACTATATATTATTGTTTAATTATGTTATCAATGTTGTGGAAATAAAAAAGAAAGAAGGAGAACGAACACATATTTTAAAGATAGTCTAAATGTGGAATAGCATTAAAATAAAGCTCAAGTAATTTCAAATTACCTTACATACCATATTTTTTTAAATCATTAAAATTACACGAGCTTTTTAAAACAGTACAAAATGCCCCTTAAAATCCAATAAAATGCCTTCTAATTAAATTAACAAGTCAAGTTTGCCAAGTACAAAAATATAAGTATTATTTACTTGTACTTCACCACTTTTATTGGTAAAACTTTAAAAGCCTTATAAAATGTTAGGGTCGTCAATTGAGCACATAATTTTTATTGTGGCTTAATAAAATTCTCAGCAGGAGTGACAGCAACATTTTGTGCGTACGTTTTATGAAGACAATAAACTTGACAACGCCACTTAGAGGTGGAATGATGCTCACTTGAAAATATTGGGGCTATTACGGCTTATTTTCATGTCGTTCTCACACTTTTGATTGATTTGATGATAGACTCCGGAATACTCTCGCCGCACCTATTTCTGCCTAATAACAGTGTTAAGCGCTGTTGTGTTCTGGTTTGAAAGGTGCGGTAAGGGAGACACGTGGCGTTCCAATTTAGTTCTCAAAGGTTAGCAATGAATTTTTGGTCGACATCAGGTAAGAATCTTATCATGAGTGAGTTTGATTACACATCCATGGACGGCAGTAGCCACTTACCAGTAAGTGGATCGAATACTCGTTTGCATTTTTAATTGAGAAATACGTATACGTACTCTAAATACGTAATAGATTACAAAAGAAAGGGAGAAAATATCTTCGAAGCAAATAAAACGTTATTTAAAAACATTATTCTCTCATTTCGAGAATGGTTTTCCAACAAAAGCTTTGCGTATCTTGACAGAGTGGGAGCCGAGATAGCGGTTTGCGGTTTTTCCTTTAAAATTGAGATGATTTCCGGGTTGAACAGTATCTGTACGTAAGGACGGGAGGTGTAGGCTGCAAGCCCAAAGAGTATCGATCGCTCGGTCTGCGCAACAAGTGCCGCCCGCGCTACACACGGCCGCACACTTTAATGAGCTCATGATGGCCTGGTACACTGTATCGATCTACAACGAACTGGGAACTATACACACTTATCTTTGATCTGAATACTGATTTATAATGATGATATAGTCCGCGCCAAACTGCTAGTCTGCTCTGAAGTTGTTGCGAGCAAGTGTAGTTATACAATTTGCTATGGTGAAGCGATTCATTACTGTATTCAGTGCGGACTAGCAATTTTACGCGGACCTTAAGTAGCAACTGGACATCTGTTATTAAACCTAGCCATGATTATACTCCTACCTGTTGTCGATCACAGACGTGTGGCTAATCCATAGAACTTAGTTGGAATGCTTCGGCTTAGTATATCTTACCACACCCTTAAAACGCGAACACGACAGCTGTCTTTATCAGAAAATAGGTGTGGTGGTGGTGCTTCCCGAGTCGAACCACAAAGGGTTCTACGAACATCATTCTCCCTTGATAATGCGTTATTAATGTTTTTAATTAGAAATATGTTAAAATGCTTACCATTTTACAACTAGACAATCCTTCAACGATTACCAACTTCTTAGTAAGATATTTATGAAATACCCGCTTTATTAAACTTTACTAAATTTTATGAGAAGTAACTTTGACATTTCAGAATTTTTTATTATGATACCCGAGACCTTTATATTTCGGGTTTATAATTTTTTATTTGACAACGTGTCTAAGAAATTTTATACTATCTTTTTATTGTTATTTGTTAAAAGTAATAAATAGGCAATATGCCTACCGTAAAATTATTTTTCATTATAAAGAATATATTTTTAAGACGCCTAACTTTAGGAAAGTTGTAAAAATCTTATTCATTAAACTCTCTTGGCGGCCACGAAAAGAAGATGCTATACATACGGCCTTTCATATCTACGAACCTGATAAAAATAATGAGCAGTTGTGATTTTGTCAATACAGCCTGTAAGAGGCGACTAAAAGGGGGCTTCCGGGGTTGCGGGCGGCAAGAGTGGGAGCTCGAACCGTCCAGTATGCTACCCCGGGAAGGACGGCGGTACGAGTATGTGTGGTCGCATACCGTCGTAATCACCAGATGTTGTGGTAGGAGCGAACACTCCCCCAGGGCAGAGCCCGATCCGGGCATCGCGCTTGGAGGACTTCGGTTGTGTTCCGTTGGAGATCCCGGAGTTCTCCAACAAGCGCTGAGGACGGCCACCGGGGGAGTTTAAGTGCGGTAAAAATCCCACATAACCCGGCGTCGCTCCCACGTCGTCGGGTATCTTTTGAAGGTTCCCCCTCAAAAAAAAAAGGTATAAGATGCTTCATTCGAGTCACAGATTATAAGAAAAATTCTCAGTGGTTCGATTGTGTTAGTACCACTTATCTGCATAATAAACAAAAGAACCCTTCATTCAGAAGTTTGTAACATCTTATATATAAAATTCTCGTGTCACAATGTTAGTTACCCTACTCCTCCGAAACGGCTTTACCGATTTTTACCAAATTTTATATGCATATTAAGTAGGTCTGAGAATCGGCTACTATCTATTTTTCATACCCCTAAGTGATAAGGGTTGTTCACACTTAACATTTTTTTATTTATATGGCAACACAACGTTTGCCGGGTCAGCTAGTAATTATGTAACATTTAGTTAGGATTTTCCTATTTTGTATGAATTAATCAATTAATTATAGATATCCATAGGTGTGTGTGTGATTGTGACCACCTATCAGAACATGAATTGTATTATATAACTTATAACAATAGTGTATTATTCTTTCTGATTCTAGTTCTAAGTTCTGACTTGAAGAGTACGATAAGGCAGAATTGTTAATGTGAGCAATTATAACTCAATTGTCAGAGTAACGCATGCAGATGAGTTCTCGTGTAGTCACATTTGAGATCACAGAATCGATTTCCGGTTCTTGTCTTTGGTTCTTGAATGTCAAATGTCGGAGATGACCACTTAACATCATTTTTTGTCAAATCATAAAATCATCAGCGCGGGCTGTCGCTGTAGAAATACTCTGTAATTTGTCTCCGGTGGCACTACCGTCACACTTAATTCTGCTTAATAACAGCTATGTTTAGCGCTTTGTGTTTTAGTTTGACGAGTGTGTTAAGGGAAACATTCTAAGGCGAGGCATTGTACCTTAGTCCTCAGGGGTAGCGGCGCCCTGTGGCGCTCCTGTAGCCGATCTCAAATACAAATCTAATCTTCAGTGGGGTTGATTACAGATGTCCATAGGCGGCAGTAGCCACTTACCAACAGATGGAAAGCATGTTTGTCTGCTACTTCTATATTAAATAAAAAGCTTACCGTGGTTCATTTGTTACCTCCTTTATATTTCTAGCTTCTTCAGTTTAAGTAAAATTGCGTATATGTTGAATAAATTTGCAATTTATTCAACTATTCTGGTGCCGAATTCTACAAGCGTAGAATCAATGAGTGTTTTGCAAAGCAAATTTCATCTCCGTATAATATTGAACTTCAGGGAGCAATCAGTGGCAACTCTTCGTATACAATTCTTGTCGTTCTTGTAAAGTATTTTTTTGCAATTTAGTCCTTTGTTCTTTCCAAAAGTTTTAACATTAAATTCTTTCAAAAGCTTATTATAAGAATGACTATAAATTTCAAACCGTGTGACATGGTGGATGCCACGATTGGGGTTTAATCGATCAACAATGACAAATTTTGGCATCTTTTTGGATTTTAGAGCTGTGTGTTCGTTTGCGTGTGTATGTACTGATAACACAGTGGACCACAGTGTCTAAAGCTCTAAAAACACTTTTAAACCACTTTTTTGGCCAAGCATTTATTTTTAAAAGTGTTTTTAGCTCTTATATCATATTTTCGCTTGTACTTCTTATGTTAATATAACCATCGTGCAAGCAAAGCTGCTTGAAAAATAAAAGGTCATTTTTCTTAGAAACAACTGGCTTATAACAAATTCTGTTCGCTTCTAGTATAAACGATGCAAAGACAACCGCTGAATACACCGAGGTAAGCTTTCTTGGGGAGTTCGTCTATCGCATAACTTTCTCAACGGTCTTATAAAATTTAACAAAGAAGAGCTTGTATTATAAAACAAAGTTTTTAAGTGGAATAAAAATCTGTATTATCCAAGGTACATGTAGTGTTATTTTTAGCGGGAGTACAGCTCTATATGATTTTAGATTAAAAATATCGCGGAATTAAGACATTTTATTATGTAACGGGTACTCACGATATGCGTTTTTTTATTGCCGATATTTCGACCCAGTTGCATGGATCGTGGTCACGGCGAAACTAAGGTGGAGGGGAGAAACCGTTGACAAGTACTAGTGGTAAATTAATCTATCTACCCTACGTCTAGTTCGTTTTTCTTTTCTAGGTTTCATATCACGACAAACACCGTATCTTCAGACGCGTTGTAGCCTATCAAAAACGTATCGTGTCAAACTTAAGGTTGGAAACTAATATTGGCCGGGCTTACCAGGTGGACTGTATGCTTGTTCATTACCTCAATATTATACAAACTAATGTTCAGACTTACATATTTTTCCAACAAGATGAGATATCACATACATCTTTCAAAGTATATGAGCGACAGAGACAGAGATAGATTATCTTCTATAACTCGAAACATATTTTATTATATATGGGAAGGTATGAAAAATAAAAAACTCCAAAAGTACAACATAAAATCGGAAATATATTTATTTTAGGATACATTAAACTTATATTTGGTATAAATGTTACCTGTTTCGAAACATGAACAGACTGAGTTAAATCTTAAAAATACCTATGATTATGTCAGAAATTCCTGAAAGATTATCATAGTTGCATTTTGCATACGTTTTCAAATCCGTATGTGCGCATTTAAATGTTCAATTTACAGTTCTACTACAATAAGTTTACTATAATTTCAATAATCTGCGAAGACATTTAATAAAAACGACGCACATAGTTCTAAACAAGAATATATAGGTACTACTGACGTCTACATACACTTTATAGTTTTAATCAAGTGGAAACTTTTCCAACGAACTTTATAATGAAAAACTCTTCATAATGAATTGTGTTGGGATGGTTAATGGAAGCATTTCTGACTTTTCATATACCTAAAAGTTAGAATGAATGGAAATAGACCGGCATTTAAATTTAGTCATTACGAAGAGTTTACGTTTACATTATTTACATTGCAGACAGTTTTTTGACATAAACATATTAATAAATTTGCAAAATTTATATGAACTATATAGGTATTTAAAACAATAGACATGTTTAATTAATTTTGCAATTAATATTTTGAGTACCTTCATTCGCACGAGGTAATTTCATATTTTACTGCTGTTTTCGAGCATTTATGTAATACTGCTCATTATTTGGCATGCTCTTCTGCCCAAACAGATTCACGTATGCTATATGATTGGCATTTATTTTCTTAATTACTGTGTTCTCTATTTTATGAAATTGGAGTGATGATATTTATTTTCTGTTTCGTCGAAATTCATTTTACATTTTTGCGGTATCCCGGTTACAATGTATCTATTGATTTATTTCTTTTAAGTTATATATGTGATTATATTGTGATTAAATTTTATAGTGGTTTCAAGTATTTCGTCTTTATACTGAAAGGAATATATAACCATGGGTTTATTTTACAATTATATTATAGATAGATAAGTGAATACATTATAATCTACACTACATCTAACACTTATAACGAACAAATAAAACAAAGAATGAAAGCAAGCCTGTCTCTTCAATTAATACACAACAAACATTATGAGAAAAAGGACAGATTAAAAGTGTGAAACACATAGTATATCTATCAAAATATATAAGTCTAGTTAAAAGATTTATTCTTTAATCGTATTAATTAAGATTGTGAATGATATTTTGTTTAACCATGACGAAACTTTCTTTCATCTCTTTTTGTACTATTTAAGTATCTATCTACCCTTTTTCTCATAATCCATGCTTAAAAGTCCAGGGATATTTGGTTTTCATTCATTCAGAAAGTTCTTACTGGCCATTGGCGGATTTATTTCATTTGGTATTGGAAGCTTATAAGGAAGACCGCATACTGGACATAGATTTACTATTCAATGGCAAACAAATATTCAAGATATTAATATTCCCCATTATATGTGTTATGTTACCCACGTCATAGATAATTTTAATGTGGGGTAAAAGTATAAAACGCATGAATATTAAAAGTGTACTAATTTTCGCCCAATATGCGGTCTTCATTATAAGGAAACTAAGCAAAAAAATATTAAAATTTAAACTAAGACGACTAATTGATAAAAAAGGCACATCCAAAACCTTGAAATACTTATGACAAATATTTTTAGCAAAACTTATTTGTCCGTAAACACAGAGGCTAACGAGTCCGGGAGCTTCAAAGTTCAAGTTGTCGGAGAGCTTTGAAGTTCCGAACAGAATGGGCTTTTGTAAATTTGTACACCAGAAAAGGTATTTATTTCGTGTTTTTTGTTTTCAATGTAAACATATTTTACAGTATACTTTCATTCACTTTGATCAAAATTACATGTAAATTAAATAGCCTCTATATTCACGAATTCAAAGACATTTAAAATGGTAATTCTAGATGATGGACAAGTATACATCATTGACTAAATATAAGTTATTTAAAACAGTAGAGAGATCTAGGTAATATATTTAAGAATGGAATTATGCGACGTCTTTCCGCGACTCGTCAAGAGATGGCATCACTAGTATTTCTGAATCACGCTTTCAAAGTTTTCTAAACATCTTGTATATAAATACTAGCGGAGCACGGTCGCTCGCCAGGCATGTTTGCCTGGCTTAGCGAGAGATCTCCATTAGCCAAAGGTATTTATACCTTTACCTATCCGACAGTTAATAGGGAGATACTCAAATATCGCATAGTTGCATATAGTGACGACACCATAATATACAATAGCTACACTAGAATGCAAGTAACTAACACCAAAATACTCGCGAGAATACCTTCAAAGTTCGACTATTAGTGGCGGTGTTAAGTTCTGAAATTAATTACTCTGTAACGCTTCAGGAATTTCGTATCACGCAGTTCGTGAGCGCCTACATACATTATGGGAGTTGACACCTGTTCGCTCTGTAGGAATAATTACAGGGAATATAACACTAAGATAGATTAATCCATTATAATTAATTTAAGTTACAGTAGACACATATAAAAGATCCTTTAAAAAATCTCATCCCTAAATACTCCGTCTGTAAACCGTTCTCGACCTTCGTAGCCATAAACATTCTAGATTTATACACATAAGGTAGTTTATAGTGTATGTATGCTACCGGTAAAACGCAGAAATCGTAAATTTAAAATGCATAATTAATGTGTGTGTGTATGTAAAGTTCGTCAAACATTTGTCAAACAAACTTCCACATGTAATGTAAACTAAAATAAAAAAAAAATATTTTAGAATCACTGAATCTAAATGCAAGGAATGAAAAGTCATAGCAAATGTCTTCCTGTCTTTTTATTTTTTTATTTTATTTGAAGATATTCTATATATTCTATCTATTGCCAAAAATATCTGGTTTTAACGGTAACATAAATACGATACAGTACGCTAAAGTTTCTTAGTACATATTTAAAATATTAAAAAGTAGAGTTTGTAGCGCAGACACGATAACGTTACAATACCTAAAATTAGTTTTAATATTATCTTTGGGGAATATAATGCTGTTATATACTTGAATTTATCTATGCGCGCCTTTATGACTTTTTATGTATTAACTAATTTCGACTCAATAAATATTAAATGATAAGGCTTATCTGAGGTAGATCATAGATGTATTGCTACCTTTACATTCAAGTTGGAAAATGTTAAGCAAATACGAGTATTAGTGACTGAAGTTTCTGTTTCCGCTAAATTTCGGTTAAAAAGTGGTTCCGGCCAATGTTATTGGTTCAATGGCGAATTCGACCGAAAAAAGGCCAGAAAAAGGAACTTCGGTCTCGGCTGAAAATTAGTATCGGTCAGACACTAGATTTTTTCTTGGTGTGAAATCATCTTAAGATGATTATATGGAATCTTAATATAAAGTCTCTTCGATCTATTGAGGGTAAGGACATGTTGTGATATTTTTACTCACCAAATCCTCTAGTCGCATTGTGCATATATCAAAGCTTAGGGGTCTTCAATACCCCGTGATACCCATGTGATGCTTCTTAACCTTTTCCCGGGATCAAGTAGGTCCCGGAATTCTCGTTTCAACAGATATGACAAATTGTAGACATATGTGTATAGTCATAAAATTAAATACAGAGTTTTATTATAGATAGGTTATTTAAGTTTGTTCCTTTCATTTCATCAGCAGCAATGAATGCTGCTATTATTTATATCTATTCCAGTCTTGATAGTAAGGTGTAATAAGGGTGCGGTAGGGGGTGGTGCTTTGTCTGCAGCGCCGCCACCGCCACACCTATTTCTGGCACATACTAATAGTACTTGCAATAGGGTAGCAACACATACGATCGACGTCCAGTTAGATTTAGTTGCTGCTTTACGGAAATAAATCATATCGCACCACGCGCACAAATAAATGTAATTACTTACATACATCGATACATAAACATTTATACAAGTATATATATAAACGGTACGATTTTAAATTACAAAACTGAAAAAACGGAGCTGAAATCAAAATTTAAATAGAATACTTTATCGAGGATAAGATACATGGATCCCCCGGGACGTGGGAGCCGTACCGTTACAGACATTATTCAGATGACATATTGGAAGGTCAAACCACGTATTAGTCTTCTTCAAACTAGTGATGTGACGAATATTCGCATTCGCATTCTTTTTAATTCTCGCATTCGTGTTCGCAAAAGATCGCAAATGTTTGATGAATGTATTTGCCAAATGCAAAGTATGTATCGTAGTATCATATCATAGGGTATGATGATACAATAAAGATTGTGTGTTAACTAACACTAATAAACAAATGATTATGAAACAATTTTGTGGTAGGGTAATTAGAATTACTGTCTGTTTCGTCCTTGTCAGTCTCATTCAAATAAATAACAAAATCACAAGTAAACTAAAAAAATAAAAAACAAGAAAATGAAAATCCTTTCCAAATCCAAAATGAAATGAAATTATCATATCTATTATAAATACATTCGCATTCAAATTTGTGAATACTAAAGATAATGGTTCGTTTTATATTCGCATCCGCGAATGCGAAAATCCATTCGTTCCATCACTAGTACAAATCCGCTTGAATAAAGCACAGGCAATTTGTAGTCTCGGACTCGTTATGTGTGTCTATCCCCTTATAGATTTTAACACCCAGGTGTTGCTCTGTACTTTACACGGTGTAGTATTCTATTTCTGGTCACACAGTTACATAATCAGAATATAAAACAAAATCTAGAAGACGCTTATAAAATCATTGTATCAACTATTAACCAAAAATACTCATCAGCATCAAATTAACAGTTGTTCTATCTTTTTGTTGCAAGTGTCGTTTTGATATCGGCTATGTATAAATAAAATAAAATATTTATACCGTTTAAAGAATCGAAAATATTTCTGAAACCGCATCCACAACTTTCGCTACGTGTAAGTTTCATATTATTAATACGACACCAAGTCTTGTTTTTTATGCATATTTTCAAGTAAACTCGCTCCGAGGAAATCTTTTGCAAATGAAAAATTTTAGAAAAAAAAATATCTACTGCAATAGTTAAATTCTAAATACACTTACGATAAACCAGTCATATTACAATTCATTCTACTTTATCACTTTTCTCATTCCCAACGCTCCGAATTATAGAACTTAACTAGTTAAATTTATCTAAGCTTAACTAGTTAACCGATCCTTTGTCGTCATAATTACTAATCATACAATTATAGAAATCCCTTCTTGACACTTAATAAATCGTATAATATGAGATAATGACTTCCTGTTTAATAAACTCCAATTATATTGTAATGGAAGATTAATGAACGAAGCTACGTCGACAGACACATTTAATTTTATATAGAACACACACATTTACGCTTTTACATAGGTTCTTCTTATATCAGAAAATACATTTTATTAATAAAAGATCATTTATAAACATGTGTTTATGAGAAGGGCTGCCTTTATCGCTAGACGGTGATATCATGAGAGCTCTTACCAGCTTCATAAATCCGATTATCTCAAGTACAGGTGCCATCTACACACATCTATAGCTGAATTTTTATGAAGGTCGATATTAATTGAAGGGAAGACAAATTTATATTAACATAGTTATAGTTTATAAAAGGACTGTAGAAACCCGTATTAAATTCTAAGTAGCAAAGATCATTGGCTTAGGAGATGACGCAGGAATTGCGTTTGCTGTTGGCATGTCGTTCGCGGATCTGCTGGAGGTGCGCGAGCTGTGCGGGAGAGGGGACGTGGGGTGGGTTGGAGGGCGATGGTGTTGCCGCAGACCCTGGTGGCCCCTGAGGCCCCGTCGGCAGCGACTGTCGTCGGCGACGCCGCAGTGCTGGCGACAAGTTATACTTCACCTTCGCCTGCACCAGCAGTTCTTTAAAGATCTGTGACACGTTTATGTTCTCCTTCGCTGAGGCTTCGACGAAACCGTTCTCCCAGTCCACGGACACCACAGACTCCGTTGTGTGAAACTCCACCTGAAATATACATTCTATTAGTTTACAGCCTCAACAGTATTATGTTTGAAGAGTGTGGTAAGGCAAACGTAATCTACAGTTACAGTTACATTATATCTACTTGTCACACTGACTCATGTACGGACCACATAATTGATGGTTATAATTAATTTACGTCACTTATTAAATACCTTTTTATATTTTTATTTAATTATTGTATGCCGACTTGCTTTGAGTCTTAAAAAGTCATTTGATTTTGGTAATGTCTTTTGTAAAGGAAGTGTGATAAATTTGTGGGTAAAGATGTATTATTGTAAATGTTGATGATTGTGGTGGAATATATCGTGTTTTGGGATCGTATTTAAGCATTTTAACACTACTTATATGAACGAGACGATTAAACTTAATCACAATAGTAACGCATCACTGACTCACAAATCCCATGGCGGCATTTACTTAAGATTAAACTTAAATACAATAGTAACACATCTGTGAGTCACACGTCCCGGGGCATTTACTTAAGATTAGGTAGATTAAGCCTATTCGATCAACTATATCATTGTTTGTCTCTCTTTTTCCTCGCCAGTTATTTGCCTTATCGCTGCTATCTCAACGGTAATAACACTACGAATACATAATGTATGTACGAGTACGAGTATACATGTTTGTATTCTAATTTATGGGGTACGCAGTTACGTATTTCGTATAAGGAAAACAAGTGGCTGACAGCGATATTTTATCGGCTACAGTCAATGTATATAAAACACCCTATATTATGTAATTCACCCCTTAGTGGGCCAAGTTTTAGTATATTAGAATGAGCTCAACCTACTGACATACATACATTCGTATGCTCAAAAAATAAAAATACTCTTAAATAAATAAGAGTTACATAGAAAAATAACATCCGTCGATTGTCAGCACCTGAATTAATTGACCATCATCATCATCAACCTATTACTGTTCCACTGCTGGGCACGGGTCTCCTCTCAGAATGAAAAGAAGTAGGCCATAGTCCACCGCGCTGGCCAAGTACGAATAAGTAGACTTCACATATTCCACACGATGTTTTCCTTCGCCGTATAAGCTAGTGATCATTAATTTCTAATGCGCACATAACTTTGATAAATCAGAGATTCGTGCCTAGGATTTGAACCTCGGACCTTTAGATTAAGAGTTAAGCTCAACCACTAAGCTATCAATGTTTTCGATTATCACGTAATATACTTAAATAATAAGAGTTTTGCAGAAAAATAACCTTCGACTGTCAGCACCTGAATAAATCGATTATCACCGTCATATACGATAACAACTATAAAATAACTCAATCCTGTGGCTCCGGAGCTCGTGTTCAAAATTGACGGGCTCGAGTGGGTTAATCGAGGTTCTACACGATTTATTACGTTCGACGCAAACACTCTAAAGTCGTATTAGTGCCGAAATCCGACGAGAAATTAAGGTGACAGATACAGACTAATTGGTGTTTGGGATTGCGAAGAAGTTTTACGTAGTCGTTAAGAGCCCATCCGTCATCAGGGTGTACGGAAATGGAGGTTTTTTCATTGTCGAGGTGAGGGAATTAATGTAATATCCATGCTGTTTTCCTTGTTCGTGGTAATTATAACCAATGTATATGAATTATGACAAGTGACATACGATTAATGTTTGAAGGTGGTAACACCGTCTGTCGTTTCTATCGCGCGGCACCACCGCCACACCTATTTCTGCCTTATAACAGCATTAAGCGCTGCGGTGTTTTGGTTTCAAGGGCGTGATAAGGGAGACATACATTTCCGAAGCATTCTAGCTTGATCTTACGTGCTAGTGGCGCATCTCTGTCACCTAACTCTTACAGGAGACTAATCTCTTCTGAGGTTGATTACAGATGTCCATGCGCGGTAGTAGTCACTTATGGGCAGATGGACTGCATGCTCGTCTGTTACTCCTAAACTAAATAAAAAATCGACAGTGTTTCTAATGGCTACTGATGATTGACGGGGACAGTGGCCGGCAATCGACGAATATTGGTGACGTACGCTGACGATATTACCAGATAAGGAATTATTACGACCACCCGCGTGGAAGAGCGGTTACCATACCGGTCTGACGCGCAAGGGTCCCGGGTTCGACCCCCGGCCAGACAGATATCTAAATGATGAATTTAGATTTCTGTTTCTGGGTCTGGGTGTTTGTGTATTTGTCTATGTGTGTGTCCATGGCACCTACGACACAGGGAATCCTGTGTCGTGGGTGCCGTGGGGGGTGTGAGTGTAGATAGCATTTTTTACATATTTCTCTATTTGACACGGAAATATTACATATTACATTTCCGTGTCAAATAAAGAATGTTTTTCATCAAAAATACGGACAGACATTTCAGTTCTATTTATGGAATATAGAATAACATTTAGGAAGATCTATCAATATTTGCGTAGGTGCTCAATACGAGTATTTGGAAGTGTCTGTCATATTTCAATATTTTATTAATATCAATTTGTATTTTCTGGAAATGTGTATTTGCTAGTCAATTCCAATGTGAGTGTTTTGTTTGTGTTAGAATATTATTTTGAGAAGTCTTTGATGCTTTTTTACCTATTTTGTGTGGAAAAATAATGTTTACCGATAAATTACGTTTGCCGCAGAGTTTCCGTAAAAAAACGAAATAAAATATAAGCACCCATTTTGTTGTGGGTCTTAAACCAGGGCATTACATAATTATTTACGTTTTATATGTCCCACCGGGTATAGACGTTACTATACTACCCAGATTGACATGTAAATCATGAGTTAATTTAGTTTCTGGGTCTGGGTGTTCATATATTTATTCTCGTGTATGTCCACAAGGCCCAAAACATAGGATACTTTAGTGATTATCGTAAGCGTTATTTAATATTTTAATATTTTGACCAAATTTGCACTAGGACAAATATAATTGTGTTTTATTTACGATCGACTGCAGATATATTGCTGGATTCATGAAATTAATTGGAACACTTCATGCTAATGATCCTTATACTGTGCTTTATGTAAGTGTACTACAATTCTCCTCGAAATTGAACATAGCAACCCTACTTATTAACTGTTACAAGTCATAAGTAGGTCTAGAAGTGCCTTACTCGAACCGGGTGCAGTCATAACACCTTTTCAAACGTTCTTTGTTTTATATATGAATCATTAAAACTAGGACAGGTACCAGGGGAGCATTCGAATGAACTATTTGATGATAACATTGCTGCAACGTCGCCCGTCAACCTCTGACTATATCCGACGTTTAAATGGGGATATTTTCTTTATTATTAGCCCTACTTACTAACTAATATAAGTCATAAGTAGGTCTAGAAGTGCCTTACTCGAACCGGGTGCAGTCATAACACCTTTTCAAACGTTCTTTGTTTTTAAAATGAATCATTAAAACTAAGACAGGTACCAGGGGAGCATTCGAATGAACTATTTGATGTCTAACATCGCCGCAACGTCGCCCGTCAACCTCGGACTATATCCGACGTTTAGATGGGGATATTTCCTTTATTATGCTTTGCCCGGAAATTCAATTTATTCGCAGCACGAACTGCATATATATTGAAGAATAAATGTGCGGGGAAATAGGTAAATATTCACCAAGTGCTTCGTCTGAGATGCATTGCATTAATCTTGCACCTCGGGAAAGCTAAAGTGTAAAGCTACTTAGAATTCATGACGGACATAAAACGTGTGATAAAATGTATAATATAAGTAATGCATTAACTTTTATGTGTGGTGAAAATGCGGTGGCAAATATTATGTTAGGATGTTACATTTGTAAGTAGAGTGTTATTAACGTAAATGTGGTGTGTTAATGACATAAGATTTAAAATAACGCAAAATATAGGAAACGTACAATTATTTTGAAAATAAAACATAAACAAGAAAACTTTGGGATCTTTTTACACATGTAAACATGTAACAGGTTGCAAAAAATTAATCATTTGTCATTAATTTCGCCTTTTAAAGTACAGATATGCATGTAAAATATTTGTACGTTCACAAGAACATTAAAATAACCTGTGTATAGTCACTTTTTTAAAATAGCAAACGAAAGAAGAAGCATTGAAGCACGCCGTCCACCTGACGGTAACTACTTCCGCGAATAGGTATCTGTATTTTTTTTTCGCGAGGAAATCCACGTGGATCCTCTCCCACCCGAGGGAGCGGATGGGGTATGTCGCACTCCTGCCGACTAAAACTCCGCGGCCTTCTTCTGGACGCTCGGTGCCGGGTCACGAGAAGCGTTAAACATTACATTACCGGCCCGGCAATATCGGCCGGCGCCGGTGTTAACACCAGCCACGTTCCGAGAGGGAAGGGCCCCTCTCAGTTATGTCCCTCAAGAGGTGGTTGAACCCTTTTGGAAGGTGGTAGAACCCTTTGTGGGTCGACTCCACGGCACCACCACCACACCTATTTCAGCCTTTTGACAGCAATGTTAAGCGCTGCTGTGTTCTGGTTTGAAGGGTGTGGTAAGGGAGACAAACATTTCCGAGGCGTTTCAGCTTAGTCCTCAGGAGTAGCGGCGCATCTGTGGCCGACCTCAGGTCTCATGTCTAATTCTATCTGGGGTTGATTACAGATGTCCATGGGCGGCAGTAGCCACTTACGATCAGGTAGACTGCATGCTCGTCTGCTACTCCTATATTATAAAAAACATAAAACACTCGTAAAACATTGCCCTATGCAGTCGGGTAAAAATTCCAATATTGTAATTCATTCCTTGTCTTAAAGAAAACGGTCTAGTAAATACAAGTGTCTTGTTAAGTAAGCGACACGAAGTCAATATGTTCAGAGTCAGCTGTTGTCCTTCTTAAATTCGATTCTAACGCGGAAAGTGTCTCGTGACACTCGCCGGCTGTTAAACTAAGCGAAAACTATTGTAGCAACTTTATTTGAGAACATCAAGTTGTTAGTAAATTTAGTAACAATGTTTCATTTTAGTGTTATACTTTTACAAGCGCAATCTATGGATCAAGTTAAACAAAAATTTAGAACACTTACACTAAATCCCTTGAGCTGAAACTAAAAAACTAACACTCCTGTTAGTATGTTTCAGAGCATAACAGGAGTGTTAGTATGTTTGCGACAAATATTGCAACTAAATTTACTTATTCCACGTTATAAATATAGCTGACAGCAGCATTTGGTAAAAAAAAAATAATTATGATAGGTGATATAATAGACTTAGCTGAGCCACAGTAGAAATATGGAACAGTATGGAAACTCTCTACAAAGCGTTCGAAACGGCACACATACACGCGCACCGACGAAGCCCCTAAGAGGTTTTCGCAGTGCTGCAGTAGCGAGTTCCATATTTGTACTGTGGCTGAGCTGATTATGGAGTGGAATATTACCTATTGCAACGCCCAAAACAAGATATCCTTGTCATATTTAAATTGGTTGGCTTCCTTCATTTCTTTCTTTACTTTTAAAAAATACTGTGAGAATTTCTCGTAAATTCTCAAATGACTAGCAACGAACTTTTATGAACTGATGGATGGGAAATGGCAAAAAGGGGGAAGATTTATGACTTTTGAACGAAAACTAGGGCAAGGAAGTATTGCTGAGTAACGCTTTGCTCAGATCTACAAAGTTTTATATTCGGCCCTATACCCTTTTATATAGCAATCGTGAACACATATGGAAGAATCTATCTCTATAAAATTTTAAACATCTCGAAAAAAGCTCTCACGTCAAACAATATTTACGCCCCTAGGGTCGTGTCGTAATATTTTACTCTTGATTCACTTCAATTTACGATTTTATTCTTCAGGGTATAACGTGTTCCAGTTGTATTTATGACTGCTAATAAATTTCAATTTTTGTGATTTTCATGGAAGCGTTCTTCTATATATTTTTTTGTTTGATTTTATTATTTACTTGCTGACCCGGCAAACTTTGTATCGCCTCAAAATCTATGTATCAAACATATTTCATATAAAATATAGCCTATGTTACTCGTGGATAATGTAGCTTTCAAATGGTGAAAGAATTTTTAAAATCGGTCAAGTAGTTTTTGAGCCTATTCCTCTTTATAATATTAGTATAGATTATATAAATAGCTTAAGATCTATCTAGTGTGGTCGCTTTTTGGCATCCCCCTCCCTTACTCCCTAAAGTAAATAACATCTTACTTAATTTACTTCATAAATATATTTGTATCTTAGTTACACCCTTCAAACTAGACCAAAACATGAAGTAAACTGTTGCAGTCAAGCTGCAAAGAATTCTGCATTTATCACATCATTTTAGTTACTTCTCACTCACCTCTCGATCCCCAGTTTCAGCTAAATCCACTTTGTTCCCCACGACCACGATGGGGACCGCTGTGCTCTCTTTAGTTTCATGGATCTGGTCCCGAAGACTCCTGACTTCGGCGAAGCTGTTCGCATCCGTGATATCGTAGACGAGGATAAACGCATCAGCTGACTGCATGGATAGAGTGCGCATAGCTGGAAATTCGTATGCTCCGGATGTATCCAGTATGTCTAATGTTAGTCTCACTCCAGCTACGTTGAAGTCTCCGTGATGCATCTCCTCAATCGTGCGTTTGTATTTCGGTGAGAAGGTATTGTAGAGGAACTGTGATATCAGCGAGGACTTGCCGACCTTCGCAGCGCCCAATACCACTATCTTGTGCCGGACTGCATTGTTGGTGAGTTTTTCGCTGCTGGATACGGTGTCTTCGGTCCGCTCGGTTCTGCTAACAAAGGAAACAAATATGATTTAGTCAAATTACTCAAACTTAAATTTTTTATAGAAGTAATACATGACATGAACATGGACATGGTACAATTCTTATAAAACATAGCTACTGCCTAAACAGTTTCCACGCGTAAATTGATACTCCAGAGAAATAACTGAATCTAAACAGTGAATATACCTTTATATCAATCTTCTCATTATAGGAAAACACAGTGCTATACTGCAGTGGTTCCGCAGATGCCAACCAGAGCTCTTGTCGCCTACCTTGACTACTAAAATATATGTAAGAAAACAAAAAAGGAATATTTAAAAAATCTGGTCAATTTAAAACGTAGACACATTAAATCTATACTGATACGTAATGGACTCTACAACTAAGTCCAAAAACCTCGTTATTTTCTACACACGTTTGCATTATTTCATTTTATATTATATGCGTTGTAATTTTTTAAGTTTTAACGAGAAAACCACAAACAACGTACGATTCTAGCCATTTTAAATTCATCCTGTTAAAATTACTCCAGTCTTAATTACATTTTATATGGCAGTAAAAGTAGAAAATCAAAGTTAAAAATTGCGTTTCTGTCGGCGGAGGCGTGTGGGACGCATTTCGCCGAGCGATAATATAATTATGCAAACAAGTTTAGCTGAAATCATAATGTTCGTCTAACTCAGACCAAAAATACAAGATAAGGCCTCTGGAATATTACCTCAGGAATTTTTGTTTGAGTGATTTTGACTGATTCTACGGCAGGTATTACAGGTTAGTTGTCGTGAGTGTTGTCAATTTTTTACACTTGAAAAGGTAAACTTCTTGTAAGCTTAATCTTGTAAAAGCACGCAACGTCTCTTCTAGCATTCTTCTTTGATTCTACGCCATATTTTCTATTGCTTATGTAACTCATGCCTTATTGCGCGAACGTTAGAATTTTTGTATGCTTTAATATTATTCCGATTTTTAGTCTGAGAATCTAAGTAGTCTTGGGCGGAACTTTGTAAAAATAGCTAATGGGAATAATCATTTATTCACGCAAAGGAGGGGAGGATGTCGAAATTATCGACAAATTTAGAAAACATTTCGTAAAATTAGCATATTACGATAGACACAAAATATAATTATTTTAAGCAAATAAATTATAGGTACGTATTTGTTGTTGACATAATACTTGTTTTTATCTGTTTTATAAAATATAGACTGCGCAAAATATTTTGATATTTTTCAATATGCTATAGGTATTAAGTAAAAGCAAATGTTTGTAAATTGTCTTACAGTCACGATGAGGATATTATGCGAGAGTGTTAGAATCCAGTTTTCCATAAAATTTTTGATGTATTAAAATATATCTGCAATAAACGTATACGGGAGTGAATATACGGCAGCAACAGACGATGGTCACTTCTCAATGAAAGAAGCTAATAGAAGTTTCTGTCAGCGTTATATTAATTCTGTGTCCTAGCAAACTGAGCCAAAGTAAGCATATTGATTTGAGATACATAATCGAAATATCGGCTTTAGGACAAAAATATCAATACTAAGAGATGAATCTATCTAACGAAGAATTGTCTGAAATTGTTTTATAGTTGTTAAAAAAAAAACTAAAATTACAATGTGCTATCTGTAAATGAATAAATGCTTTGGTCTTCCTTTTGATACGCGTACCTTTAACTATTGTACATGTAGTAATGAAGACTAAAGAGATAGACGCCCAACTGTTACGCTCAATTTAACAAGGGACAAGAAGTGCTGACGTGAGCACAGCGGCGCGCGAAACTGTTGTAACACAATCGCTTCGTGGCGCCATCTTGAATGGACATAGTAATTGTAACTGGGTACCTTTACATGAACAACTATTTATGTGTATGTTGCCGACGTTACGACAAAGTTTGATATCTATTATAGTTTTTGTGGTAGAAAAAAACAAAAAATTACTTGGATTTTCCCAAGAGTTCTTTGTTTAGGGATTCTCTTGTTTACTTTTCTTATAAATAGTTGGGATATCTGGCATAATAATGTAAAACCGTGAAGAAAAACGTTATGAAGCCTTTTTGAACTTTTAATATTGAGAGAAAGGTATTGAAGTTTCCCATTCCGAATTTGGTTAGAGTAAGTTATTTTTACAGAAGTATATCTTTTTTAACACGCTTTTATTAGCTTGGGTTGTATGTATGTACGTATGTATGTATGTAATAGTAACGGAATCTTTTTAAAGTTCCGAAGGATGTGTAACTACTTGACTAGCTTGGTGGAGTAGGAATTAAATCATTTTTATTGTGAAAAAGGACCCGTAGCCAGCAGTGGGACAGCTTGTTGACGACAATGATTTTTAGCTTAAAAATCTCCTAAACCTTCCTAAGATATTTCTTCAAATAACCAAAACTCCTTCCGAATTGCATCAGTAGTTACTGAGAAAACCGCATTCATACAAATTTACAAACATACATATAATACGTACATCCATACATACACACACACAATACATACATCGGAAGTCGGTTAAAATACCTTCTAATTCCGAGAAGAGTCCCAACTCCAATAGCATAAAAGTTATGTATTGGAAAATAGGAAAATAGAAATGGAAAAGCATTGATATCGCAGCGAGCCACACCCTCTCTAATCTAACATGTAACGTTACGTTATCTATTGGCTTCGGATATCTGATGTCCGTTGCTGTCACGCCTTATCGCCGACAAGTCGCAACGATCGATAGCTCTCGATGTTGCTCGACGCGGATGTATGGAAAACGGCTTTGAGCTTCGATTTACGAATATTGGTGAATCTAATGTGTGGACGGGGCGATGTAGGCGTCTTGAATGTAGTGGTTGTTTATTTTATAGAAATTGAATTACATATTATTTATTTTCACATTATATTGGTTTAATTTGGGTAGATTAGTGCATCGTAGAATAATAAATGAATTCGGTTGCTACAGCTTAAATTAACAGAAATATAACATAGAAAAAATAGGTATTACTCTAAAATTAATTGCAGATAAGTTTTAAATTTGTTTTAATTTGGGCTTACGATCATTGTTTTTCGCAGAGCTTATCATTTAATCCCCAAATCTATACAAAAATGCAACTGACTTTCTTGAAGTTTCTAAAGTTTCATGAGGTGAAACAACAACAAAAAATTTGAGTACTTAGACTTTTTGTTTTTGGGTTTTATTCGCGGTCTAAGAGACTTATTTACTATCTCTCTTTTTATATAAAGTCAATAAGTCTTCTACATGTTTAACACGTGTATGACAGAGTATGACGTCTTTTGTGATTTCCATTTTTATACGCAAGAATTCAATTTGAATGATAGCAAGATAGAATGATGCATAGCTCTTCTTAAAGTATGATATTGGCATGAAATACTATTTTCCTCGAGGGAGGCAAGATTTATCCGCAACTTTAGTGAAGTTAAGTGTAGCTTATATCATAAGCTCAATAGCTATGAAAGCACAGAATTTCTTTATATAATGGTTTAAAGGCCACATAGATACATATTAATACTGATTCTATTAATGTAGTAATCGATGAGCTGAAAATTTGGAATTTAAAAAAGAAAATTAGTATTATCTTTATCTCCACAACAGCGCTATCTACCTAGTCATCTAATAAACAACATATTTATTTTAAACAAGAATACCTAGCCAACTTATATACTTAACTAAAAGATAATTAAATTTATTTTCGAAAGTTTTTTATCTGACTCTACTTTTAGTGTTCACAAATGCAAAGCTCAGCTAAGGCTTCGCGATCTGTATACTATTTCATAAATATTTCAATATAGAAAACTAAAACCTGATAAAATAAACGAAAGGAATTATTCTATAGCTATGGAATATCATTTTCCCTCTTTTTCAATTGCTTATTTTTAACCAGACTGTCTTCTGGCGCCAATATCTAATCAGTTTTAACGAGAACAGGGAGTACTTTTTATAGTATTTTTCAGACTACTATTTTCATGTCTGGAATCCGTTTCGTTCCAGACTTATTTATAGTCAGGAGGCATCGTGTAAGCGAATTCCTGATTGAATTGAACAGAGATAATGAATGCGTTGTAAACATTTGCCCGGATCGTATGTCATATTGATTCGTGTGGATTGATTATGGAGACTTCCACGCCGATTTTGTGCAGTTTTTTGAAACTTTGAATATTTTGGAATAAATAAAAATGAAAATTTTATCAAAATCGGTTTCGCTATTTATAAGGTTACTTTATATAGGCAAAGGAATCATTTTGAATTTTATTATTGTTGTACTTATAATAATTGAAGAAAAAGAACATTAAACAGAACATTTTCATTTTAATTTCATGTGCCTGTAATATTCCTTGAATATTTATAATCTATGCATTAGATCTCATCATAATATAGTTGATAATAACAATTTCCGCTACCGTTATGTGCTATTAAGATTTAATCGGCTCTACGAACTGCGATCAATAGATCACCGCCCAAGATTCTACGGTATCTAACCGTCTTTGCTAATTGCTTTCAGATTAATTATTAAATGTATTATTACAAGTACACTAGCTGTTGCCCCCGACTCTGTACGCGAAGACTATAATATGATATAATATAAAAAACCAATTCCTTCTCTACCGCCTTAGGAATATCTCCTCCTTTCAAAAACTTTTAAACAGACTTTTAATTATTTCTAACAAAAATGCCTAAGATTAATTTTATAAAGGCTTTCTTTAAAATTGGCAGATTTTCAAACAAACTTTTAATTCGTATTTAAACCCTTTAGGGGTAGCATATCCAAAGGTATATTTAGTGGATGTCATACGTCATAAAATCCTCAGATAGGACTCTTATCTGGGGTTGTTTACAGATAGGCGGCAGTAGGTACTTACGACCAGATGGACCACATCTAAATTTGTTTATAAAACTTGGTTATAAAACTTCAAACTAGGATATTTCAATAAGCTCCTTTCTTCTCGTTGTACTAAAATAAAAAGTAATTAAATCGACGTAACATTTTTGTAATAAATTCAGGGTAAGAATGATAAAACGTACCGTCGCGTCTGTGTCTGAGAGGGTAATAACAATATTGTGAGAGCTTTACGAGGAAAATAATTGCCTCACGAATACCTATATAGAGGCAGCGATGATCACTCAATATAATGTGGAGCAGTGGTTCTCAAAGTCATAACCCCCTCGTCCTCGTGGGCGCTACTGGTTTACAAAGCGCGGTTAAGGGTCCAAAGGAAATTTGATTTTGTTAAAGTTAGTTAATCTGTGTACTCCTTAATAGACAAATGTGAAAATAGGTGACTTGCAAGGTCCCCTTTTCCCGGCATATTGTCATAGAATATTTTCGTCGACCTTTGGGGGTGCTAAAAAATTATGGATTCAAATGGGGTGCCCCTTTATAAATAATCAATATATCCAATAGTTTTCAAATTACAGATCGACATTTGATAATTTCATTGTTTAACATAGTCATCTTTAGATCTTTTGCAGGCAAAACTTGGATAGATTTATTATTAATAACGGGTGTTATGTAATAACTTTGAGAACCTCTCACATAGAGGAAAAGGGCAATTCCTTGAACGAGCAGACAACAGAACGACTTTAGTAGAGTATCGTTTAATGACCCAAACGTTTTATTTATCAGCGGGTGGTAACATATAAATTTTATTGGACCGTCGTAACAAGACCATCAAATGTCACGCACGGACTTATGTAATAAATGGGAGGTGACATATGAGCGACAGCTCGAGTGACGACCGTTGCTAACTGCCGCCGACTGTCACCATCGGTCGCTAAGGATAGTCGACGACGGTCGCCGGCGCGATCGGTCGCACATATATTAGAGCCCTACAAAAGCAGCGGTTGGAAATATTTTTGGCAACAGTTCACGTAGTATATAAGTTAGTGACGGATTTTAAATTAGAATTTATAATCCCGTTTTAGAAAGTAGGCTCTAAAGTTTCTTATTGAAAAAAAAAAAGTTGGTTAATTAGAAATACCTATTTGTATTTCTATAAGCATTTTTGACGACGAAAAGAAGAGAAGCAAGTCGCGCGGGCTACAAGGAGAGGCGTACGAGCCGAGGGTTGTTGATTTAGAGCTTTTATTGAATTCAACTACGTGACTATGTGGAACCTAAGTAGTCGCGGGCTCTTTAAACATTTGCAACACCATAGGAGCTGCTTTAAAACAAAATTTTGAACCACTTTCAAAGAATCTAAATATCTGATAATAGACAATATCCGTTAGAAGGCCGTCCCTTACACATTTTTACGTGCGTGATAAAAAAGGAGCCGGAAATCGGATTTTGGAGGACCTAATAGAAACTCCAATTAATTTGTTCAAGTTAATCAACCTTATGTAAGTGGTACTTTCGAAGAAAGATCGTATCCAATAGTTTGTTAGTGCTATTCTATAATACGAGTATATAAAATTGTATAAAAAATTTATTATAATAAAAATATTTTGAGCCAAGACTTTTATGTTAGGTAACAGAAATTAAGACTTACCACCCATTCCCAAGTTTATTTTTAAAAGGTTTTTTTGCACTAATTCACGGTTTTATTACCGGGTTACTACCGGGTTTTCAAAATGGTGATTTAATATATATAGTAGGTCACCGTAGGTCTTAATGGGGTTACGCTACTAAGGACTATGCTTTAGTTAAGCTATTGGACAATAATGTCTCTCAATAGAATTAGTTCCCTATTAAAATTCAGTGGTTTGTGATTTGTGATTCAACTCCGAAGGCACGATCTCAATATTTATTTCTGACTTATAACGCTGTTGTGTTTTGATTTGAAGGGTGTTGTAAGAAAGTCAAACATCTAAGACTTATTAATCTATGCGTATATCAGCTAGCAACGCATCTATGGCAGACTTCAGAATCTAATCTATAGTCTAATTATATGTCCTTGGCTGGCAGTGGTCACTTACCATTAGGTAGGCTGAATGCTCTATTTGCTACTTATCTTACAAAAATAGTATTACTAGACAAAACATTAAATCAATACTATTTAAAATAAAAAAAATAAAACTGTGTACTTATAAAAAGTTATTTACAAAATGTACATATATACAAAATTATTAGATTATAAATATACATTACAACATACTGATATCTTACTTTCCGTAATACCCTAATATATAATTCATATTACATCAAGCTCAAGGAGCTAGTTAATCCAAATTCACATTGATTTGCAGTCAAATTGGTTCCGGGATACTCTCATTTGCTCCCTGCAGACTCAGTTTGTTGCATTATTTGGAGAAATCAGATATCTATTTGTAAATATTAAGTGATTTGCACCTTGTCAGTATGGTGGATTTCAGACTAAAATTTAGAGTGTCTAAACCCCGAGATGAAGAGAACCCTACGGGTTAAGATACCTTAAGAGGGATTCGTGTGCAAAAGTGGGATAGTAAAGAGTTGGCGACCAAAATACTTAGCAGATTTTCAGTATTTAAGTATGTAGAGGCTTGAATAGCCCTTATTAACCGACGTTTATTAGAAGAACCAAATCTACACTAGTGTAGATTTGGAACGTGTACATAATCGAATCCTCTTGATAATATTAGTTAATATTATAAAGAGGAAAACTTTGTTTGTTTGGTTGTAATGAAAAAGCTCAAAAACTACTGGACTGATTTTAAAAATTCTTTCACCATTCGAAAGCTACATTATCAACGAGTAACATAGTAACTATATTTTATGCATGAGGCGGTACAAAGTTTGCCGGGTCAGCTAGTTTTAAATAAAAACACTTTAGACACATGAAACATAATCAGTTACCATATAAAACACTTGTAAATATCCATCAATTCTAACTTTCTGAATTACGTGACAAAAATGATTTATATGTACATTACACATACAATGCACGCAATGCTTTCTCTGACACACTTGTACATGTGAACGAACGGACGCATAAACACACATCGTTACTTATCGATCTAAACTATCTGTATAATCCTGTTTTGGCTGAATCTAGAACCAATTGTGTATATTGTGAAAATATTGTATATATATTGCTGTTGGATTACCCTAAATAGTAAATAAAAAAGATTATTGATATTTTCATTTTGTTGCTACTTTTCTTATCACATGCAAAGTTTAATTTTAATCGGATATAAAGGAATTACGAGCATTTGTCCAAAATTATGATTATCAAAAGCGTCCTTCTAATTTATTAAACATAATTAAACGGATTACGGAGGAGGGTAGCGATAATATAAAGCAAACGTCTCATTTACCTTGCCTGAAACAAACAATTTAATCAAACTTGTATTAATTAATTTCGGAGTTACAATTTGTGACATCGAGCAGGTCGTAGGCAAGTGCCAGTTCGAATATTACTAAAACGTTAGATTCGGATATTACGAATCTTAATAATTGTAGTCATAAAAAATGATAGAAAAATACGTAAGTAGTTATAGTTATGTGGAAATAAACAGAAAGTTTGAGATGAAAATACATTAATATTTACATCAATAAAAAGACGTGGACTATTGTTCTCAATTTTTAGCAGAGAAACTTGTTTACCCTAAAAAAATCTTTAATGCAGTTTAAAATATGAAACTAAACTAAAACTTGTAAAATATTTGTATTTGTATGAAATAATCAATCGACTATTAACTTAATATAAGATAATTTACGAATTATTATTTAAGAGTCCAGACGACCGGCGTACCTATATAAATGTCACGTACACAAATATAATATCTTCACCGTCTGGCGTATACTTATTTTCGTAACAGCCCAAAATAATTTAGTATAAAAATATTCAAGAAACCTTTAGCGGCCTGCGTAAAATAGTACATTACAATACGAGGACGAAAAATTTTTTTCTGACAAGTGTGAGTTTGCAGGCCGAGCCGCAGGCGAGGACTGCAATCACACGAGTCAGAAAAACATTTTTCGTCCGCGTGTTGTATAAAATTTTATATTACGGGGTCGGAAATGGGGGTTTTGCGCACGCGAAGCGTGCGTAAAACGTCAATTTACGCACGCCGTGATATAAAATATTTTGGTACATCTATAAATGTTGAGAGAAATAACTCATTCATTTGAATACAAATTCACGTAGCAAGGTATCCGTGATACGAAAATATATATTTTGCACATCTCTAGTGCGGGTCGGCTCCATTTCGAATTTGGGCTAAAAGCCAATGAACCTGATCGCAGCATCTAATTACCGGTAATACAATTATGTCGATTCCAGGTAATTGTACTGTGTTTATGTCCCCTCGTTAACGATTTTCTATTCTCATTTTTGATGTGAAACATCTATAGCCGCACGTAAAAAAGATTTCTGGCGTGGCGACGCTTACCTTTAACTACATAGACAAATGTTCTATAAGGGACAGAGCTATTAGAACAATGTGATAAAAAAGACAACTAATGTTTGACCTTGCGTTTCAAGTGTACGCAAACGTAAATATTGACAATGGAATATAGTGACCAATGATTACTTCAGTCAAAACGGGAAATCGATTTTTTTATGTCAAATAATTTTTACTTGAAAAAATATAGTTAAAAATAATAAAAAACACGATTTTATGATAAAATTAACTAAAAAGTAGAAAATAATTTTCTATCTAGGAATCATTTAAGGAAAAGTAAATAGTATAATTGTGCAAAAAATGTGGGGCGCTTTATGAAAACTGATAAATGGAGCACCCCATGTTTTTTTCATAATTATAATATTTACTGTTACTTAATTGACAATGGCAACGGTTCATTTCGGAGACAACGGCACGAAGCATCGAAAAAAGGGACTGTCCCGTTAAAAACGGGACGTATGGTGGTTTTCCCATTGATACGCATGCTTGTCAAAGACAATGAAATAATGGAACAGAAGGTAAAAAATGTCCAAAACTGTCGATAATAGTTTTAGGGTTCGTACACAAAACTGCGATGCGACGTCGCATCGCAAAAATCTGCGAGCTCCCTCGACGCATCGCAAGAACTTGCGAATTGATTCGCATCGCACAGTGGTTGTTGTTGTTGGTCACCCTGAGAGACGCTACGCCGCACGATATCGCATCGCAGCAATTCGCATCGCAATTTTCTGCGTTGCGAATTCGCATCGCGTCGCATCGCAGTTTTGTGTTCGAGCCCTTAGTACAGTACAGTACAGTTTAACTAAATAAATTATTATTATATAAATATATAATTTGAAAGAATGTATCTATACAGATGTATCGACTGGTTTAAAATATACGATTTAAAAATTGTTTATATTTATTATCATAGATTAGTAAAGATTACTCACTCCTAACAAGAAAATGTACCCAGTTTTGAGAATTGAAATAGTTGCGTAAAAAAGTTTTGCCACGTCTCCGTGCTAAAATGTCCCTAAAATATTTGAAATAATTATTTATTTAGTATGTAAATTACGCAGTATTAGTTATTTATTTGTAAATTTTCTCTAAAAATGTTTTTATTTGTCAAGAATTAAAAAAAAGAACTTACTAATAAGCCGTTTGTGGCTTCATTCAATTTCAAGGCGGCGAAGTATCTTTACTAATTTATGTTTATTATTTTCAGTTTTATTTTACACACGACCATTAATTGCAAAGTTGTGTACATTTTATAAATGTTATGTACTAGCTGACCCAGCAAACATTGTGTTGCCATATAAATAAAAAAAATGTTAAGGGTGAACAACCCTTATCACTTAAGAGATATGAAAAATAGATAGTAGCCAATTCTCAGACTTACTGAATATGCATATAAATTTTGATGAAAATCAGTAAAGCCGTTTCGCAGGAGTAAAGTAACTAACATCGTGACATGCGAATTTTATATATAAGATTCGAATCTTACCGTGGTCTTTTTGAGGATTAATTTCTGGCTATACAAAGATTGTTTATTAAATTATGTTTAGGTTAATTTATTCAATTAAAGAAATTTTAAAATACCGTATACTATCCTATATAAATTTTATGGTAATATTTTTTATTATTTACCACAGGTATCGAAGAAAATTTAGAGATTAGGATACAGAATTTCCCATATATCGCTTTTATTTTATTAAAATAAACTATAAAAAGTTATATTTTGACTAAAAACACACTAATATAAAAATTAAGCAGTGGGATCTTAAACTATAACATACGACATATGAACATCGTGAGCTTCAATAAAATGTCACTTCTGTTCTGTTGATCTATGACCATGCATTTTGCGTCTTTATCACTTTCATTGACAAAAACATACTTTGTCTCTTTCTGGTTCTTTCTTACGTGAGTAACGTAATCATGGCGGATCGAACACGAAAAATAAACAAAATTTAATAATTTCTCTTTATTTACGTGTGATAGGTGATTCCATGAAGCTTGTTTCTTTTTCGAGCATAATTTTTGCATTTACGCATTGCACAAGAAGGCATTTTGAGGCTTAAAATTCAAAATAATGACGTTTAACGTGTTCAGTGACATTAGTGTGTATTACTACGCCGCGCGAGAGCGACTGGAGTCGTTTTAACTCGTTTTACACCACTTGACGTATTTTGTATGTTTCAAGTTTTGCCCGCTTGCGGCGTAACTTCAGGTTATAGATCAATGCTTGAAAACAAATTATTTTTCTAATAATAAAATGTCTGACCGTGATAATTTAGAGAGTGAAAGTGATCAGCCTCCTGCAAAGAAAGCAATCACACTATGACACACCATCAAGTCATCAGTAAGTTAATTATTTTTTTATAATTAAAGTATGCATTTATCTGTGCATTAAGCACGCGTATATTTGGTGTGTTTTGAGTGCCAGCAAATGTAAAATCTACTATCTTGGTAGATTAAAAGTCACATAAATTTCATTGCATACAATGTTTTTAAATTATTAATTAATTTTAATTTCATTCTTCTCAGAGAATAAATTTATTAAGACTGACAGAATTGTATTTCAAAATCAGCTGATGGCGTGCAGCGCACGAAAGTTTTTTCTTATTTGTTATAAATATGAACATTAAAAAATTAATTAATTTTTCTAATCATAGTGGCATTTATTGTAAAACATTCATTATTGATACTTATAATTTACGATTTTAGTAATATATTGAAATAACTAGCTAAGATTCTTGAGTTTACTAATATATTGGAGCCAATTTAAATTTTTCTGTATATTTTAATAACATATTTTTGATGTGAAACATCTATAGCCGCACGTAAAACCGATATTTGGCGTGGCGACGCATGCAGTGGCGACGCGTCGCCATGCGCATTAACTATTACCGAAGTCACTGATTAAACGAATGATGTAGTCACGATTTGAAATAAATTCGTAAATTTTTGTATTTAATGAAAATAAATGTTTATTCAATAAATAGTCATCGTTATTTGGAAAAAAATCGTAATTTTTTATTTTATCATTATGACATATTTAGTTCCTATCACAATATGTTCTTTTCTGCATATTACTTTTACAAAATAATGTCGATGTTTCACATCTGCCAGGCGTCCCGTGACGGCTCACATTTTTTTTATTGAATAGTTTATTTTCAACTGAAAATATACTTATTATGATTTTGCGGTATGAGCGACGAGAAGATGTGACAAAGCTTCCCGAATACCCCGAAAAAATATAATGCTGCGTCTTCACGCTTACCAAACCTTAACAAACCGTTACAAATTCAAACGTTAGAGTATTTGACTTGCATACCACACGCACTTGTGTGTAGAGTATTATTACATAGAGTGTCGGTTTTTTTAACAAACCAGAAGAAATTTGCCGCAAGTGCTTTCGACGCGTCCATACGTTTGTATGCTTGTAGAAATTTGGAGTTTGTGGCAAATGTCAAGCGCATGGATGTATTAAATTACAAATTTCATTAAATCCGAGCTTATAAAAGTACTATGCCGTCGTAAAGTCCCCAAAAACAAAAAGATTGATTGTATTTGAATATACAAGTACAATGAACTACAGTAAAATAATCCAACTGCAATAGAACAGAACAATGTCTGGATATAAATATGGGTATCGTAAATTTGCAATTTATACGTAGTGAAATTGTAAAGTGATAGCTTTCGATTGAATCGGAACTTTATGTAGATTGAATTGTATTCAATGTTTATAAAATAAAGTAGATATTAGATATGTATATCGTGTATATAAACTATATCTTCCGAAGGACAACAATTTGGATGAAGCCTATTATATTTAATTATAGTTAGTATTTTTATAAAGTTTTTTATTTAGGTGTATAATATATATAGTTTAGTTTACAATGTTGTTTATATACATATCTATAGTTTTGTATATAAAAATATCAAGTGATATTTTTTGCCAAATTTTATCTACTAGGTACCATCATCACAATTAAACCGAGAACCGTCGTGAACCGAGAATATTATCATTTACTAGCATAACTTGCGACTGGCGACTAAAATATTATATCGCAAGTCGCAAGCTATAGTTGCTGAGGACTGGAATGTCTCGAAAAACTGTATCCCTTATCACAACCTTCAATCCAAAACCGTCAGCGCATAACACTTAGGTATTAGGCAAAAATAAGTGTGGCACCGGAGACGACCCACAGAGGGTTCTGCCACCTTTAATAACAAGTTATTATTTAACTGAATTTGTTACTTCGCATATATGTGAGCTCCAAATCCTGCACTTAGTTATAAAGTTTGTTTGTTAAAAAACATTGTATAAGAAAAAAAGTAGTAGTGTGGTGGATTATGCTTTACGTCTCCCTCACTAATGGATACATAAAATAAATACAGAGAAACATAATAGAAATAAAAAAAAAGATAATTTAGTCCATTTTAATTTAGTTTTCAATAAGTACCGGAAAATAAACCATTAGCATTTGCAGAAACCATAACGCGAATTCAATTTTTACAAATGCGCAGAATTTTAAACTGTCTAAAATAAAACCGAGTTCAGCGCTCTTACTGGCGGAAGTTCAAATGTGGTGCATTTATTTCAGGAAATGGTCTCGCCCGAAATATCTTTTATACAACCCCTTTCAGTGCACCAACTTGGCTAATAAAACTGTGCGAGACCGTTTATGTGGCGTTGTAAACTGTGTGAACGTACAAATTATCTAGCATAAGTAGGTATAGTCCGCGTAAAACTGCTAGTCCGCTCTGAATATAGAAAGGCTCGACTTGGCGGAGGCACGGGAATGAATCGCGTCGCCATAGCAAATTGTATGACTATTCCTGCTCGCAACAACTTCAGAGCGGACTTGTAGTTTGGCCCTAACTATACGTTAGGAGTCAATCCATCTTTTACTGATGACGTAGAGGGTGGCTAAATGTTTACGTCTAAGGCAGGAGCACCACCTGAATATGTCGTCATTGATGGGTGTAACAATGGAAATTAATAATATAATAAACAGTTTTGAAAAACAGTCATAATGAGATGAATACGCCAGATGCATTCTTTATATCCATATTTATTTGGCGAGTAGTGAATTTTTCAGCATTAATAGATTTTCATACTGTCTTGGTAACCGGCGAACTGGCTTCAGTTTGAAAACAAACATAATTTAGGTTTATTATATATATTTTTTTTTGTACATAAAATAACCTGATTGAGGAGATATCGAAGAATATACGCGTAGAACCTGACACAAGTTGCAATAATCCACGGACATTTCATCGGTCGGGCTTCGTCGATTATACATTACTTGGTATGAGCCAAAACCATATGTAATTTAATCGTCATAGTATGAGTGATGTAAGAAATACTTGCATCGAAATTTAATCTGACTTTCGATGATTATTTTTATGGACCCATTATGGCGAAAATCATAAAGTAGAATACTGTAAGTAGGGCACGACTCTGAAGTACATCAATAGCGTGGCTTAATGATTCTGCCGGGACACACAAAGGCCACTAATGAGAAGAAAACCAGGAAACTCATTAATCAGTTTCTGAGACCGTAAGATAATAACCTGCGGTTGGCCGGTAAACTTTGCTACATTTCAATAGTCTATCTACTAATACACTATAAAATATAGTGTCGTATTATAAGAGTGATCTGTTTGTCTGTCTATCATAGTGAAATGTTTACAAACTAATACAATTTAATCACCTGTTTATGACTTCAAAATTACTACTTTGTAAAGGAGATGTTTCATTTTCGGCCATCTCATGTACACTATATCTAAAAAACACGATTAATTTGTATAATTGAAGAAAAATACACATATATTTTGATAACGTAAAGTATTCCTGTTTAAAAATATTTAAAATAAGCATTCCTCATTGAAATATTAAATATGGCGGAATACTGTCAATGTCAAGTTTTCAAAACTGTCGATGTCAATCAGGGAACCTATGTGTACCCCACACATACTTTATAGGTTACTATACTCTTTGGATGTCGGTAATTCTGTATTTCGCTGTTTTTGTCGTAAAGTTATTGTTACCTTAGTACTTTACAACCTGGCTTTTGTTTTGGGTATCCCGTCATTATTTCTGAATTTAATTAATTATTTATAATAACAAAACCTCCTTTTCAATTGTATCTGGTTTTATAGATGTAAGTGACATGTCAAATTAAAAAAGAAGTTGTCAATTTGATATGTGTAAAAGTGGATATATACATACATACTATATAATAGTGGAATCCAATGTAAACGTTTATAAATAAATATGTACTGATGACAAGATTCCATTTCAATACTGAATATGTTTCTGCTCTGTGCTGCTTACGATTTTGGACTGATTCTACCTTACTTGTTTACCCAGCTTATGTTTTATGGACTCTTGTGATTTTCGTGCGATCGCTGTGAATTGTGTTGACAAGGATTCAATATCATCAGGTAAAATATACATCAGTTAGTTGTATTAATCGTGAAATAATCGTTAATAATTTTAAACTAGAGAAGCTAATCTTTTTACATTTCTCTTTTTTTAGATAATTACAATAGCAAGACAAGGACATTCTTGGGATGACAAAATAATCAGTTATTATTGCAACTGCATCGCCGGGCAACGAACCGTCCTCGTAGGTAGCTGCGCTCACATTATGACCATTGTTTGATGTTTGGGCTGAGCTCGTCACAGGATATTGCAGAACCTGCTACATGATTGGATGAAAATATTGATAAGGGAAGATATTGAAAATGAATAAATAACGTATCTAAGTGAAGAATAAATAAAATATTATCTAGATGTGTACTGAAAGTTGTTTTATTTACACACTTAAGTTTTAACTAAAATAAATTGTTATTGAAGAACATATTTTGGTATGTTTGTTTTAAGTCAAGATTTACGAAAGTAAATATAATTAATGTTTATCAAATATATATTGTTTCTCAATACATACAATACAATATTTATAGATCTACGCCCATTCGCGTAAAAATATATTAAAAAGTATATAATGTATATAGTAAAATAGAATGACAGATGACATTATTACGGTAATCACTACCGCCATGATGTTTTTCCACTGTTGTGTTGCAAGTTTAAGTGTAAATTATTGTTTTTCAACAATAAAACGAACATGATTTGAAGAAAATGAACGCCTACGAATTGTTCGTTGCATGTTTTCTTAGTTTTTAGTATAGTGTACAAAAGGTGGCCGGGAGCCCATACATTTTGAAACATCTCCTTTGGAAAACACCACATTATTATTTAAATATTTTTTTATACATTTGTTTTGTTGTATATTTTAGAGAAAAGAGACTTTCTTATATTTTTGACACAGAGAATAGACATGACCTATTAAGTTATAATGAAGCATAGTTATGTACACTTCGTTAAAACATTTTAGTTTGGTAGGTTTACATTGTTAAAACTTTATATTTTTTCTAAGTGATAATAAATATTACAACTTATTTCAAAGCTATTATTTCCTTTGTCAGCAGAATAAATGATCGTTTTGCATGAAATAACACCAAAAGAGTCGAGCCGTGAAATAATCGTAGGCATTTAATTTAACAGAAAATAAGTTTAAGGAAATCGGCAGTACAGTTGCACAAAGCAGCAAAATTGCACATTTATAGCGACAAAAAGATTGGAGATTTCTTAATTATATCTTCTTTCAACGGCGAAAAGCATTTTGACCTTAAACTTTATCACTGAACGAAATATAAAATATTATTTTGTGATAAAATATGTCATTGTGCCTTCTTGAAAAATCGAATTCTTTGCCAAGATGTCTCTCAATAAATTTGCGTGCAAATTGAAAATTCTTCGACATACTTATTTAGGTTCGAGATTTTTCACTTTGTCAATCATTTTATTACGCAATCGTATTGAACAAACTTTTATTCCGATATTTATGAGTCTGTCAAGTAAATCCTATTTGTCATGTAATGGAAAGTGCGAACTTTTTCAATTTTACTAAAATAAATACATTCCGATTATTCATTGTAACAACAATGAAAAGTTTCAAAAGTCTGCTCTTTATAAATGATTCTTCTCAAAATTTACAACGCTATTACAAATATTTATGTACATTATTCTTCGTATGCGTTGTCATTTATTAAGTATTAATCGCTATAGCAGTGATAGCCTAGTGGTTAAGAAACGCGGCCTCTCGATCGAGGGGTCCGAGGTTCAAATCCCAGGCACGCACCTCTGATTTTCAAATTTATGTGCGTATTAGAAATTAATTATCACTTGCTTAAACGGTGAAGGAAAAACATCGTGAGGAAACCTGCATACCTGAGAGATTTATAAAAATCTTAAAGGTATGTGAAGTCTACCAATACGCACTTGGCCAGCGCGGTGGACTATGGCCTAATCCTTCTCATTCTGAGTGGAGACCCGTGCCCAGCAGTGGGACAGTAATGGGTTGATGATGAATCGCTATAAATTTCGATACCATTTTCAAATCCAATCTATACCACTGCTGTATTCTGGTTTGAAGGGTGTGACATACTTTTCCAAGGCCAATTCCAACACAGTCCTCAGCGGGTAGCGACGCATCTGTGGCCGACCTCAGGAAGGAATCTTATCTTATTTGAGATTGTTCTTGAGCGGCAGTAGCCAGTTACCATCAGGTGGACTGCATGCTCGTCTGTCACTCCTATATTATAATAAAACAGGCCTCATTATAAGACGACTTTAGGTAGCCAAGTTATAATTTATATAAAACACGTAGGCGACGCCACGGCAAAAGGCACACAATATTAAGCAGACGCGATTAATACTGACGGGTGAATTGTGAAATACATTATTATTCACATTTCCAGCCCGAAGCTCTACTGGTAATGTAAACATAAGCAGATACACAACACGTGACAAAATGGAAGTTCGCGATAATCTTATATTAGATATAAAATACGTGATCTTATCTATGTTTCATGAATTTATCGACACTCAAACACGCAGTAAAATTACTTACCTAAAGGTTTTTGGTAGGTGATGTTTCGATATATATGCCTACTTTTAAAGTTTGCTATTATTTATAATTGATTCGTAACTTTTCTAAGGATTTCGGATCGGTTTTTAAGGATTTCAGACTGGCATAGACTTTGTCTAGAATTTTTAATAATTAAATACCAATACCAATACAAATTGTGTAAAATTGATAATATTCTGAGGAACAAACAGGATTCTTTCTTATTTCCCTTCTGTAATGTTAATTTCGACTGGTGGTAAAAGTGATTGTAATATGAGTAATATGAGCAATAAGTGTTTTTGACGTTTTCTGTAACCATTTCAAAACACTTTATAATGACATTTTGTCGAATAAAAATAAAAGTAGGTACCCTGGATTTAAAGCCAGATCCTCGGATATTTGATCCAATTTATTTGGATTATGTAAATATGATAGTTATATTTGCACATAAATGACAAAAATAAAACTATTAAAAATAAATATAACCTTTTAAGCGTACGACTTATTATGTTTAGCAATTGAAAAAAAATCTTATTCGACTTGGGTTAATCCTGTAAGTCGCCTTAAACTTATGAGACTTTCTAAAATTAGTTCGATTCATGTGCCTAAAATACGACATTCAAGCCGACGTTTTTTGGTACACATTTATTTTTAAATTTTAATACTCTTCATATTTTAAGGCTATGATAAAGAACAATAATTTTAAGCGCTACGGTGTTCTAAAACTTATACGAAGCGTTCCAATTTAGCCTCTAGGGGTAGCGCACATCTGTGACCAACTTCAGACAGGATTTCAATCCTATCTGTGGTTCATTTCAAACCTATCAATGACAGTTACCACTTTCAATCAAGGGATCAGTAAACTCGCTTGCTATTTCTATATAAAAATATACATTCTAGTTTTTAATTTCAATTTTAAATAGTAATAGAATACATTTCAAAGGACAGCCATTATTGTTTTAGTTAAGCCTAACCAACTAAACACAGACACAGTTTTATAGAGTAGCCGACATCGGCACATTGTTAAGGCCGACAACTATTTACACAAACAAAGTTACGTACATAATGTGGTGCATGTTTAACTTTCACATTGTTGGTTGAAACAGATAGTGCTATTACATTATGCTCGTAACAGTGAAAACTATGTTTGTATTTTTTATTCGTTTTGTTTTACTCATATCAAGTTTGCCAATGGTTAGAATTTGTGTAAAAGTAACTTATTTAATATACTTTTTTCTTTTATCTTTACGTAATTGAGGAGCGGCGAAAGAAATCGAGAACAAATGTATCCAGTAAATTTTTGAGCAATTAAGTGAACAACTTTCAGTTCTCTAAATGACGTTAAAAAGTGCTTTAATGTAATTGTAAATAATATAATACTCAAATGGTTGTTATCGACAGAAATAGAAACAGAAAAATTCATATTTCGATTCTCTAAGATAAAATATCGATTTACTGAGTCAACTAAACACAGACACAGTTTTATAGAGTAGCCGACATCGGCACATTGTTACGGCCGACAACTATTTACACAAACAAAGTTATTTACATTATGTGGTGCATGTTTAACTTTCACATTGTTAGTTGAAACAGATAGTGCTATTACATTATGCTCGTAACAGTGGAAACTATGTTTGTATTTTTATTCGTTTTGTTTTACTCATATCAAGTTTGCCAATGGTTATATTTTTATTAAAGTAACGTTTTTTAATTTTTTTTCTTTTATCTATACGTAATTGAGGAGCGTAAATTTTTGAGCAATTAAGTGAACAACTTTAATTTCTCTAAATGACCTTAGGAAGTTGCATTAATGTAATTGTAAATAATATAATACTTAAATGGTTGTTATTGACAGAAATAGAAACAGAAAAAATCATATTTCGATTTTCTAAGATGAAATATTGATTCACTGAATCAACTAAACACAGACACAGTTTTATAGAGTAGCCGATATCGGCACATTGTTACGGCCGACAACTATTTACACAAACAAAGTTACGTACATAATGTGGTGCATGTTTAACTTTCACATTGTTTGAAACAGATAGTGCTATTACATTATGCTCGTAACAGTTGAAACTGTGTATTTTTTATTCGTTTTGTTTTATTAAGTTTGCTCTTGGTTACATTTTTATCCGACGGTCGAGGATTAGGTTTTTCTAACGTACATGTACATGTTTGTTTTGGGGATTTTCGTTGGATTCGTCACAATTGTAAAACGAACATAGGCTATAATTATGGATGGACATCTGTAATCAATCCCAGATAGGATTAGATATTCCACAGATGCGCCGCTACCCCTGAGGACTAAGCTGGAACGCCTCGGAAAAATCTGTCTCCCTTACCACATCCTTTAAACCGGAACACAGCAGCGCCTAACACTGCTGTAATTAGGTAGAAATAGGTGTGGCGGTGCCGCCGGAGTCGAACCACAAAGGGTTCTACCACCTTCGAATTAATTAGCAATCAACCTACAGTTAATCTAATGGTAAGTGGCATTTATCACCTGTAGACATCTACAATTCACCCCAATTAGGATTTGAGTCCTACCAGAGGTCGTCCTCAAATACATTGCAACCTCTGAGGACTAAGTTGGATCACTTCGTATGGTAGATATATCTCTTTTACCACACCCATTAAATCAGAAAACAACAAGTCTTGACACTCTGGTATTATAAGGCAGAAAAAGGTGTAGCGGTAGAGCCTATGAAGTCAAACCACAACGGTTTTACCAATTCATAACATATTATCAACTAGAAATAATCACTCATGTAATTGCATAGATTAGTAAAGATTACTCACTCCTGACAAGAAAATATACCCAGTTTTGAGAATTGAAATAGTTGCGTAAAAAAGTTTTGCCACGTCTCCATGCTAAAATGTCCCTAAAATATTTGAAATAATTATTTATTTATTACGTAAATTACGCAGTATTAGTTATTTATTCGTAAATTTTCTCCAAACATGTTTTTATTTGTCAAGAATTCAAAAAAAGAACTTACTAAATTAAGCCGTTTGTAGCTTCATTCAATTTCAAGGCGGCGAAGTATCTTTACTAATCTATGTGTAATTGTATAAAATTGTGTTATTTTAAGATGAAACGTTATGAAATGTTGTGAAACGCCTTTGTCGGTGCCTAGAACGCGTTCGAGTGGTTCTGGATACTTCACAGCTATTGAGCAAAAGATTCTAGTCTAGCGGTTCTAGTCTAGGGTCAGAATACAAACATATGTATATAGGTTTATTGCAATTCGTTTGAAGACGAGAGCAGTTAACCTTTGAAGATTAAAGTGCCTCGTGAGCTGCATTTATTAATATGTTATGTGCTTGATTCAATATGTTGTAAATAAAAACCTCTTTTATATAATAAAAGGAGATATACCTAAGGCGTTATTAGTAAATTAATCAATGTAATGTATGTTGCTTCGCAAAGATCTAAATTTGAAAATTTCTACTTTGGTACGCAAGAATTAGTTATAGATTATTTTCTAGAGGACAATAAATATTTATTAAGATTAACTTAATTATCGTTATAATGCCTATGTAAATTAGCACATAACATTTTTAATTTGAGGATGATGATGAAAGATTTGAATCGTTAAGAAGTCACCCTAATCTATACAAATTTATTACCAAAATGAACTATATGAAAGCATAATTATACGGTTGTCCCAAGTGCTCTTGGCTATATAATTCAGATGGAAACATAGTAGGTATTCACAGCTGTTAAAACTCTTTGTGGTGCAGAGCGCCTACTTCAATCTATTTCAAATCGATGGGAAATTGTACGTATTGGGTGCTATTACAGCGGTGATTGCGCTATGTTCTGGTTTAGGTGAGCTTTAAGAACAGTCTGAACAGTGCTTAAGAATATGTGTTACATGTGAAACATTACCACCTTCAATGGATTCGTAATGCCGTTTTAAATAAAAAATGTAACACATTGTTCAATATAATAGGAACTTAGATTCATTTGTGATAACAATAATTAATTTTGTATACTAGCTGATCCGGCAAACTTTGTGCCGCCTTAAAAATCTATTTATCAAATATATTTCATATAAAATATAGCCTATGTTACTCGTAGATAATGTAGCTTTCGAATGGTGAAAGAATTCTTAAAATCGGTCCAGTAGTTTTTGAGCCTATTCATTACAATCAAACAAACAAACAAAGTTTTCCTCTTAAAATATTAGTGTAGAAAAATCAATGGGTTGCACTCCGTGAGTACCAGTAGAAGTGAAAACTTTCGAAACCTAACCTGAATAATAAACTATAATAAATAAAAAATGAAACTGACACTCATTGACATTTTTTCTATGCTGACAACGGATGCCTTGATTTTTCCAGTTTGCTTTGCCGTCTTACAATTTTTTTATCAGCCCACATGTCCTGACGTGAGTTTAACATTTTTTACCTATCACAAAAAGTGTATATCGCCGCTAAAGAAATTTTCACTTCAAAAAATAAAAACTGACTGTATTGCGTGTTTGTGGTTGAACCTCATTATCTGAATACCGCAATATGAATTCAATTTCACAATGAGGGCGGTAAAAATAAATGAACAGAATGTTATTCGAACAATGAAGTACAATCTCACAAAGTGGGCGGTAACAATTAACACTTATATCAATTTAATGTAAAAATAATTTAATACAAGTCTAAATTATAAAATACAATGTTTGTGTTTAATTTTTATACCTATGAGATGTAATTGATCATTCACGGTAATTATGATGGTTAAATTTATCAAATTTGAAGTATTTCGATGATCATTATACTTTATATTCATTTGTAGTTATTTCCATTCATTTCTATTACGCCTATTTCAAATAAAGGTAAATAAAATATTACAACGATAAATTGACTTTAATCAAAGAACGTCGCAGATTCTTTTGTACCTAAAATTAGGACCAAGTCTTTGAAATAGACAAGAAAGAAGCCTTAACGCGCCTTGAGAATTATTTTGAAAAGAATCACGGAGATCGATAGCAAATTGCAGAAAATTGCCTTCCCGCCCCCGATAACGAGATCTTCTCAAAGCGATGGATTCACAATGAGACGGCACATAACTCAGCTTCTACGTGATTTTAATCTGTATTGTGACTAAATAAATTATTTATTTTTAAAAAATACGTCACAAAAATGAATTAAATACACATATTCGTAATTTACCATCGCCTTGTTTAAATCGTTTAATTTACACCAGCTTTGTATTTTTAGGACTTAAAATTTGTTGACGTAATTAATTTCGCGTAATTCAAAAAGGTGCAGCGTTGGAGAACTGTAATTGAGATTTGAGAGCAGACTTGCTTAATTAAAACTACGATTTCTCATACAGCATAAACTCTGTTATAGCAGTGTTTAATATTTTAATTAATTCATTTTCAGAGCTGTATAAATGAACGTTAGTTTTAATTACACGAAGGCGGCGAGACAAACCCAAACAATAAGACCCGTCTACGCGTCTCCTGACGATTGTTCCCCGTAGACAATGCTACGACGCTACGGTGCTACGACTCTACGACGTGCAGCGGCCATTACCCACTAACACCACCATTAAAACAGGAATTGAATGCATTCTATTGCTCGTCTGATACACGGAAAATTCCCGACAAAACATGCAAATTAATAAAACTGAATGTTATTATAACATCGGATTAAATTTAAATAGTTATTACATCGCACTTCAATTGATATGCTAATGTATTACGGTAAGTTATTCAAAATAGTGATTAAGTGTGATCACCTGTGGGGCCTACGTTCTTCCTCGGGTTCCTCCTTCATAAACGATGGCTGCAGGCTGAACCGCCGTCGGAATTGGTGTCTGCCTTTCATGTTCTCAATTTGAATGTTCACTTAACACATAATAATACTTTTAATCCACAATCAACAGTAGGTGTTATCGAAGTGCGAGAGACGGAACGACGCACGTGCGCAACGCGAGGCGGTCGGCCGACGAGTGGCTGGAGCCCTCCGCACGAAACGCTATGAAACAAACTCACAAATATGAATCTTACAACTCAAATATCTAACGCTTGTCTTTACACTAAATAGACAAAGCGAACACGGTACAATTAGAACTTACGCAAGTACTAAAATACAATCATTTCACGCCCCGTGTTTTTCGCAACGCATTTTGTAACAATCGATTTTCACTTGGTGTTTATCGCAAAAAGTTATCGAATACGGGTCTAGATTATACCTACTTCACTGAAAATGGTTTTGTTCACGGAAAAATAAATTTATCACCTCAATACTAGGTAACAAGCTGTTGAATAAGTTAATTTATGCTTAAAGTTCCAGGTTTCTAATGCGGTGAAATGATTGAGAAGTTTAATTAACAAAATTTTCTTGATATTATTATCGAGAAAGCAATCAATCTAGAGAAAACAGAACGGAAATTATATTTGATACCTCCTGGAGATGTTTTTGATCAGTTTGAGCTCTTCTCATTATAATGACATTGTTATTTTTCTAAGTTTCAAGTAGTTAACGATCACGTAGCCTATCTGACAGTAAGTGGTCACTGCCTCCTATGGAGATATTTAATCAACTCCATATTATTATGAGGTTCTACGTCAAGCCAATCACAGATGCTTAGTCACTTCTGGACTAGGTTTGCCTCGTATATAAGTGAGCCGGTATCCACAACGTTCCGTCGAATCACAGTACCTAAGTTGTACTCGACCTTTGGAGACATAGCGCACTATGTATGTCCTATTTATATACACCCTACAGCCTGTTGCGCCGACCTGTTACCCTGCCTATAACGAGATATAAAAGGTCCGTGCCTTGCGAAAACTTTTTCCATAAATAAGACCTTCTCGAATGAGGCTCAAGTCTTTTTATTCGGGAGAGCGGGATTTAAAATGGATCCAAACTCTTTTACGTTTTATTTCCCATAAAAAAATACGAGTAATTTTACTCCGGGTTTTATAAGAGCGGAGTCCTAAAGAGAAAATGTGCTTGTTTTGATTGAATTATGTAATTAAAAGTTTGAATGTAATATAAGCAATAAAGTGACATACAGTCTACCCGATCTTATGTGGTCATTGACGAAATGAGATTGGAAACGTATTTAAAGGGTTTATATACAGATGCGTTATGGATTCTAAAAACGAATAGGTCCCTTTGCATTAATACATCTATTAATGCTAAGCGGCGAACCACAGCCTTAGTAGTTTATCATCATCGTAATGTTAAGGCAAAATTGTGGCGGTGGTAGCACCGTAATCGACTGCCCTTCAACCCGAGGATATCCGGAAAGAACTGTATATACATTCTAAGGAAAAATGAGATTAATGATTTGGTAGAAGAGAACAGCCATTGCTAGTTATCTATACTAATATTGTAAAGAGGAAAACTTTGTTTCTTTGTTTGATTGTAATGAATAGGCTCAAAAACTAATGGACCGATTTTAAAAATTCTTTCACCATTCGAAAGCTACATTATCCACGAGTAACATAGGCTATATTTTATATGAAACATATTTGATAAATAGATTTTAAGGCGGTACAAAGTTTGCCGGGTCAGCTAGTACTAGATAATTTTATGATTTAGTAAAAATGTACGTACTTAAATTTTATTATCTCATTGTTTTTGTCTCATAACGTTTACGTACGTACATACCTATACGTTTGCGAAATTATTTTACTAAATTCTTTATGATATTCAAATTCTATTTTTATAATACAATTTGTAACTATATTTCGAATATAAGGGCAACCTACGCACGACCTCTTTTCATTATTCTGACTAAAATATAGTATTCAGTACAATAACAATTAACAATTGTTGCGCAGTGATAGCCTAGTGGTTAAGAAAATCGGGATATTAATCGAGAGGTCCGAGGTTTAAATCCCAGTAAATTTAAATCTCTGTATTTCAAATTAATTATAACTTCAACAATTCAAATGAACTTTTTGAAATTAATTATCACTTGCTTAAACGGTGAAGGAAATCATCGTGACGATGACTGCATACCTGAGAAATTAAAAAAAAAACAAAGGTGAAGTCTACCAATTCGCCCTTGGCCAGCGCGGTGGACTATAGCCTAATCTTTCTTATTGTAAGATGAGACCCGTGCTCAGTAGTGGGAGAGTAATGGGTTGATGATGATGATGATGATGAAGTTATTTCTATAAGTAGAATATATAAATACGAATATGTAGTTGAATTTGTATTGCGCCCAATGATTGAAAGTCAGCCTCTTAATCGAGAGGTCCGAGGTTCAAACCCAACATACTTCTGACCTTGCAAAGTTATGTACACATTAAAAATTAATTATCACTAGTTGTAACCGTGAAGGAAAATGTTGTGAGGTAATCTACACATCTGAGTTTTTTAAAGTACGATTCAATTGAACATATTAGTACATGCTAAATTATTTTCGCTGATGCTTTGCCTTATAAAACTTCATGGGGGTTCTCGGGTCGGGTCTCGTCTCAGAATGAGAAGGATGAGGCCATAGTCCACCGCGCTGGAAAAGTGCGTATTGGTAGACTTCAGATACCTTTGAGATATTTTTTATAAATCTCTCAGGAATGGAGGTTTCCTCACGATGTTTTCCGTCACCGTTTAAGCAAGTGATAATTAATTTCTAATACGCACATAAATTTGAAAATCAGAGGTGCGTGCCTGGGATTTGAACCTCGGACCCCTTGATCGAGAGGCCTCGTTTCTTAACCACTAGGCTATCACTGCTGTTTATAAAACTTACTAAACATTAATCTTATATATAAAAATCTTATATATAGTACTCCTCCGCAACGGCTTTACCGATTTTCACCAAATTTTATATACATATTCAGTAGGTCTGAGAATCGGCTACTATCTATTTTTCATACCGCTAAGTGATAAGAGTTGTTTACCTTTAACATTTTTTATTTATATGGCAACACAACGTTTGCCGGGTCATCTAGTAATCATATATTTTTAAAGATACGCTCTGCGTGGCGGAGCGGTCACCATACCAGTCTGACGCGTAAAGGGTTCCGGCTTCTATCCCCGGCCAGACAGATATCTAAATGATGAATTTAAGTATCTGTTCTGGTTCTGGGTGTTTGTGTCTTCATCTTCGTGTGTGTCTATGGCGCCCACGATACAGGGAATCCTAGTGTGGGGCTGTGAGTGTAGAAAGTGTTTATTTATTTAATTAGGCAAGTACATAAATATTATACGTATGTTGCGAATTTCACAACATGTTAAGAGTATATAAAGTTTAAATTTTACAAGTACATGGGAGCATCACTCGTCAGTAGGGTCGCCCGGGGCTATTAAAGGTCACGCTTGAGGGTGTAATTTATTGGCTTAGTAACGTAATCATTGTAGAGACGTGCCCATAAATACATCTGTGAGTTTTATATCTTTATATATTTTTTTTATGTGCGTGTGTATGTCACTGAACTCCTCCTAAACGACTGGACTGATTTTGATGAAATTTGTTGTGTGTGTTCAAGGGGACTTGAGAATGGTTTAGATTCACAATTAAGTCCGTGAAAAAAAGATTTTTTTTTATTAATTTTTAATTTGTAAGTAGTTGTTGATTTTGGAATGTTTCACATTGGATTCGATAGACTTCGCTACTATCGCAGTTTCAAATATTATATTTATTTTTCAAACCCGTAAGTGATAAAGGTTGTTCACCCTTAACATTTTTTTTATTTTTATGGCAACACAACGTTTGCCGGGTCAGCTAGTATGTGTATATATTTATTCGTAGAGAAGATAATATTTTTTAACCGCGTTGAACGGGTTATTTTTTGATATGTTGTTACTTATACTTCATTGTATTATATCTATTAGGTGTTATATTTGATATGGTACTGCGTTTTTTTGAGATACAATGTTTTTGTCTGTTATTCATTCAGGCTTTATTAAAATATTTTCAGTCATAGTTAAATTAATTTTTAATACATATAGATTATAATTATTTATCAAAAAATGTCATAAAGATGGTTCATCGCTTTATTTAAATATACTATCCCATATTAATCTATTGTAAAAAGTACATAATTATTAAGAAGAAGAAACCAGACTGCTTAAATACTGCCCAATCCTATAATTTAGACGAATCCATCGACACATATTTTAAAATCTGTCAATCCGTTTGCGCTGCAGGGCATGTAAAAGAATGAGAAATTCGACGTACATATGCTCTAAAAACATTATCCTGCGTATTCAGACCCAAAAATACATATATAAAAGATATAATTACGTAATGATATTCCTAATTGTCCCGAAAGCTTTTGTTGTCGATATATTTAACAATAAAATTCCATACCCTATTATAAATTTTCTGAGCCTTTCTGGGGCGTGAAGTCACGCGTGTATCCTAGCTCAGGGGTTTCGTCTTGCGTGAAACTACCCATCTGCTAGGCTGTTAAGCGATTGGTATTCGAGCAAATGTAGGCGTTTTGTATAGGGGTGTATTGGGTATTGTCTCGAGTTTCGCTCATCGAGACGAACTAAAATAGATGACCTAGGATTGTCTCCTGATATTCATGACCGACATCCTACCAGATATATTTTTTTTCATATATTCAATAAAGAAGACTTACAAAGAAAAATAACATTTAAAACCTACCAAGCTGAAGACCAATTTGTCGGTAGTACACTTTTAGTTCTCGTGGTCCTCAATACATTTAGATACATACTTACATTTACTATTACAATATAACAAGTTTTACACACAATTACAATTACCTTATGATTTAACGTTCTAGATCATTAGATTTATAGTAAATAAGGATTTTTACACGTAGTTATTTTCTTATATATTATTATAGGTTAACACGAAAGAATCAAAACCAAATCAAAAAGTCACCCATCCCACAACAAAAATAATTTTATAGTTACCTAGCCAGCAATCGAACCCGGTACCCCCGGTACCCCCTGCACGTCCGTTTCCATGACAACTCCTCGACGCCAGTGTTCTTCATTCAACACCATTGTAAAATATATATTAAACTCGCTTTATTAATGTCCAGTTATAAGCGACCAAACTGACCTACATACCAATACAATATACAAATACGTATATATATGTCAAGAAGATAAAGATTGTAGGGCTGTCTATACGAAATTCTAAATCAAGCAGCGTTGTTCTATTCGCGCGTGCCTGGCGCCCCCAACGAGGGTAATTTGCAATCCCCGGGCCGAGGGAGCTCGCAGTCTTGCCAACTTTTACAACTTTCGACCTTTGATTAGTAAAATAGAAAGATACTTCACCGCCTTGAAGTTGGATGAAGCCACCAAACGCTGATTCGTCAGTTATTTTTTTAATTCTTGACAAATAAAAATCATTTTGGAGAAAATATACGTATCAATAACTAATACTACGTATTTTACGTAATAAATTGAATAAATATTTCAAACATTTTAGGACGGAGACGTGCCAAACTATTTACGCAACTATTTCAATTGTCAAAACTGGTTACGCTTTCGTGTTAGGAGTGATCTATCTATGTATTTTACTTATCTAAGCTTTCGAGCTGTTTCAACGAGTTTCTGTAACGTTTGTGCGTGTTTCCAGTTTTGTATCAATTCATTGTATTTGTTCGTTTACGGTTAAGTTGTCGTGTACAGTTCATTAAGCTGGCGATTGATTGGCTCGGTGAATTGATTAAACGGTCCTCCTGGGGAACGTGGCCCCAATTTGATATGATAAAGAAATACAAAATGGGGCGAGCGCAGGGGAATGCTTTATGCGGCGTAAGCATTTTCGTTTTATTACAGAAGTAATAGCGAGAATATGTTTTCCCTGATGCCAATTGAGATATCAATCCACAGATATTTGTAGTTACTGTCGAATAAGTCAAGATTATAACTGAAGTCGGTCACAAGGTAGACCGTCTGATATGCCTTACGTTTACGTCCATACCTTTCAACCCAGGACACAGAAGCAAGAAATAGTGCTTTGGGGCAACATTTAGCATTGCTTTATCATTGCCGCTGTAAAACCACGGTGAGTTGCTCCAACCCTAATTAAAATTTCATTGTATGTTGCATTGACTTAAATATAAAATTTTATCCATGTTTCATTTTCAGATACCCAATATGATCACGATTCTCCTAGCAACGAAAATTGGAAGCGAGTAATAATGCAAGCAATATAATATTTGATACTGCATATTCGATCATTTAGAACTTTAAAAGCTTTGTCATTTATTCTGGCATTTTTAAAATGTATTTTAAAGCTAGTAGAGCTCTTTTCGATTTGAATTTAGAGCGTTTAATTCTACACCTTCATTTATTTATAGCTTTAGAAACACCATCGAATCACTAGAAATTAGTTATTTTAATAATTACGGGATGTTTAGTTTTTGGTCCTATGTGAAGAGTAAGATAAGGCACATATACCTAACCATATTACATGAGGCATACCAAATCAGTATTCAAGAGTAGCAAAGTCAATTCAATTTCAGATAGGACTCTTATCCTATTCCGATCTTACAACAGGTGTCCGTGACAATCCCAACTTAATGTCCGGCGAATTCTATATGTATGTCACTTCAATCGCATAGCTATACACATAAATAAAAATCATATGTTGTAATAATGAGAACTTCCTTATAAGACAATATATTGTCTCTTTGACAGCTTTTTTGTTATATAGGAGTAGAGGACGAGCATGTTTTCCACTAGTGGTAAGTGGCTACTGTCACCCATAGACATCTGTGAAACCACAGATAAAATTGAACTCCTACCAGAAGTCAGTCACAGATGCGTTGCTACCACTAATTGGAGGCATTTCACATAAGTCCTACTTCAGAGCGCTGCTGTTACAGGCAGAAATAGATACCCACTTCTGGAAATGCTTAACACCGGACACCGATCTAGACCAAAGCAAAAAATAAAACTATAAAAACTCTCGTAAAATATCGTCGTTAGCAAAACGTCGGAAACGATAAATATTTGAAAACCTTAATCAAAACGCCCAGGGAAAAGGAATAAGAAATCTGTCTCACCTTTAGTAGTGCGAAACGAAAGAGTATTATTTACGATAACAAAGAGTAAGCGACGTGTGCCCTTTAAGGGACTATAGGTTATTAATAAGTTACTAAATAACGCGTAGTACTCTTAAAATCCTACACTAGAGTTTGGTGGATTATTGGTGACATCCCACACACAAGGATAAATGTTCAGACAGGTCTCAAACCAGACAGATTTCTGCCCGGCCGAGGATGGAATCCCGAACCCCTCTGTATAACTAATTGTTACTTGCAATCTAGTAACTTTGCGATGAACTTTCTCTAAAGTGCTCGAACAATCTCGCCTCGAAAATCGTTAATCCTGAGGATGTTGGTAAGAACAATGGTACAAAATTATTAAAATCGTATATTATCATCGGTTTTTGGTAATTATTCAAAATTTTGAATTAAACTTAACGTTCAAAGTGGATAGAAATCGGGTTCAAAGATTCCGTTACATAGTTACATACATACATAAACCCAAGCTAAACTAAACATAACTACTCGTATATGTGTAGGTACAATAAATAATTATTTTTCTTGATATTCTCTTTTGTTGTCTATTCCTGTAAAATTCTATCGCTCAGCGCTTCTCGCCTAATCGATGACGAGGAGACGTTAAAAGTCATAGCGCAATAAATTCCTTTAACAATACCGCGGTTTGTGGTGTTACGTTAATGGTGATTAAGCCTCCCTTTGTTTCTTTTAATTACAAAGTAGGCTTGATATTTCTTTCTTAGCGGACTGACCTAATTATTAATGCAATTCCTAAACTATTTATAGAATAACAATAACATTTATTTTTAAAATATAGGGCTAGCAGACGAGCATGCAGTCCACCTGATGGTAAGTGGCTACTGCCGCCCATGGACATCTGTAATCAACCCCAGATAGGATCTGAAGGTGGTAGAACCCTTTGTGGTTCGACTCCGGCGGCACCACTGCCACCAGATATTACTACCTGAGGTCGGCCACAGATGCGTCGCTACCCCTGAGGACTAAGCTGGAATGCCTCGGAAAAGTCTGTCTCCTTACCAGACCCTTCAAAACGGAACAAAGCAGCGCCTAACACTGCTGTTATAAGGCAGAAATAGGTGTGGCGGTGGTGCCGCCGGAGTCGAACCACAAAGGGTTCTCTATCTTCCAAATATTCATTTAAAATACGGATTCTTAGTAATCGATAAGAACGGAGTGCGTTACCAAATTCCTATGAATTACTACAACAAATTCCTATGAATTACAAGTAACAACTACAAATAACGACAGAATAAAAATATTTTAATGAAATCATAGAATTTTATATGAGTATTAAAAATTGATTTTTACCAACGATAATTATAACTAAATAAACATCACCCGAAACTATTTGCGATACCTGTGTCATAACTGAAAATCAGAGTATGTGGGTGCACGGGGGCGTAGCAGAGATATTCATTATATAAATTACTACTGAAAATCACACTTGTTATTTGAAATTATTGTACATTTGTCAGCCTCTACATGCTATTTATATATTAATATTCGTACAAGTAATTAAATTACCATCATTAATTTTAACTAAATTGGAACACCTTGTAATACTGTCTTTCTGTTACCACACCCTTCAAATAAACACACTGGCACGCACACATCCACATTGCCATTAGGCAAAAATAAGTAAATAAATAATTATCAATTGCTAAACGGTTAAGGAAAACATCGTGAGGAAACCTGCATACCTGAGAGATTAAATAAAAAAAAATCTCAAAGGTATGTAAAGTCTACAATACGCACTTGGCCAGCGCGGTGGATTATGGCCAAATCCTTCTCATTATGAGAGGAGACCCGTGCCCAGCAGTGGGACGGTAATGGGTTGTTGATGATGATGATGATGAAAAGTGGCGTTGGTGCCTTTAGAATGCCTTTATCGAAACACGAAGCGTTCTACCACCTTCAATTTTATGAAATTTAATATCGTATTCTTTAATAAAAACCAATTTTCAATATAAATAGCTTGTTCCACCAGAACGTGCTCGCCGTGCCTGTGCGTGGGATTACTACAAATTAATATAACTGGGGGTAATTGTAACAATATTTGTTTCGAATTTCAATTATTCCTTTTATAACTCAACATCAACCCATTTTCATTTAGTTTGGATAACAAATTTAAAGCTGATTGTACTTTTAAAGAGTTATTATTGTGCATTTATGTGGTATTTTTAGTTTATTATACGTAATTTTACGTATTGCTATTCTAGTAGTATTCATGAATATCTGTAGGTGGTAGACCTCTGTTGTGTGTGTTACAGACGGTGTTGAGAGTGCCTGGGATCACCTGGGCGGAGCCTGATGGGGCAACACGTTCAGAGGACTCCGGTTGCGTTCCGTTGGAGATCTCGGAATCCTCTTCGCAGCGGTGAGGATGGCCACCGGGGGGGTTTTAGTGCGGTAAAAATCCCACATAACGCCGTGTCGCTGGGTACCTTTTGAAGGATTCCCCGTCTTTAAAAAAAGAAAAAATAAGGACCTCTGTGGGTCTACTTATCACCATCACACTTATTTCTTCCTAAAACAGTGCCATACCAGTGTTAGACGCTGCCATATTTCGGTTTGCAGGACTTATCTCTCTAAGTTACTCTCTTACATCTCCTATGATATGATATACAATGATTAATTATAATCATTTATAATCGGTAACCTATGCCATTAATTTTCATTCATTTTGTCTTTTGAAAATATTTCGAAGCTTTTAAGTCATCATTTCGTCTGAATTCCATGACCCTTTCATTTTGTCTGTATTTCGAATGTATTTCGAAGCTTTTAAGTCAAAATTCGTCTGAATTCCATGACCCTTTCATTTTGTCTTTATTTCGAAAGTATTGCGAAGCTTTTAAGTCATAATTTCGAATTCCGTGACCAGTAGTGGCACGCCACTAACACCGGCTTTCAGGCTCGAATGCACCACGAAATTGTGTTACGTACTTTAAAATCGTGAGTAGCCTTCGGGAAATGGGTTAAAATGTTTCAATTTTAACAACCTATTGCACACGTACTTTATCTTTCTTTATACCTTCTGTACCTATCTTTTGTCTTACCTGTTGTCTCATTGTGTAAATCGTTTGCGTAAAAATAGCTATAATACTTAAGAATGAAGCATTATATACCCAATATTGTTCCAGTATCCCTCATGATTCTATTGTCTATAAACTCCACTAAGCTTATGTAAAACATTAGCTTTTGACACTGTAGTGTTCGTCTACTTTTGGAGCTGACTGTACAATGTACATATAAACAAACATATATATTTGACCATGATTGTAGGTAAATTATCCTACGTGCATTATGTAGGTACGTTCTCTTATTTTTCGCTACTTTTGTTTTATGTTTACGTTTTCCTTTTAAGAGGGAAGAATCCCTCATTATCTTGGCATAAGTCATTTGTTACATTGTTACTTTTATGTTTACGAATTCTTTGTTATTAATTAAGTAGCGAGGGTTTTGTATAATACAGAAGTAGGAAGGTAACATGCCCTGTACCTGATGGTAAGTGACTACTAACGGAGTTACCTCTTACCTATTTGAGTTTGCATTGCTACCCTTGGGAAGTAAGGCACATCTTGGATAATTATGAGTATGTCTGCATTACCACACCCTTCAAAGTGAAACACAGCAGTGCTTAACACTATTGCTATTAGGTAGAAATAGGTGTGGCGGTGGTGCCTCCATACTGGACCGACGAAGGGTTCTACCATTTTTAAAATGTTGATGTATTTTAAAGTATCTAGTCTAAAATACGAACAGACAACAAGACAATATAACACAGTCATAAAGATTATATCATTTAGCCGGTATTCTTGCCAGCGAAAACACTTGAAAATGTAATAAATCTTTTCCATAAACAGATTTATTTCAGCTATTCACGCTTGCTAATTGGGAAATCTGCGAATATTTGCGGAGAAGACGCCTCGGAATAGCTGGTGTTATTTAAAAAAACGAAGTATACTTTCAAAATGTAATAAAGTAGGGATGGCGATTCTTCATGAAAAACATCGACTTTCAAATCTATTTGTGTCGAAGTTTGGAGAGTCGATCTACAAAAAATTATCGACGATGTCTGTAAAATGATTTTTGTTTTCAATTTTTACGTGAAAAAGAGAATAAATAAATTTGCCACTCAAACAATAGGTTAAAAGTAGGTAATAGAATTGTAAAAAAACCAAATGTCATTTTTTCTGGTATTAATTCGTCATGTCGATTCATTGCTAAGTTCGATTCGATTAAAAAAGATGTTTGGTCCAATAATCGATTAATCAGGCAATCTCGCCATCCCTACAACAGGCGTTGGGAATAAACAATGGTGGAGGTTTGTCGGAGTTTCAGCATTAGGGAGTGTTCGTTTTGTCGTAAACAACGGAATGCGTGGAACGAAATGTATTCCGTAACCGCACACCTCCTGTGGCATTAAATCAGGCCTTAAGAAGGGTGTCTCTTGTTCAAAGTTATTTATGTCCCGTACTAGTCAATTCTATGGTTTCGTTCGCTCCTTTACGGTAATTAATTTATTATACGTATTATGTACTATTATATACGTATCGTCATCTTGACTTAGAATGGGAATGAATGATTGGTTTTAACATTTCTTAATTAAAAATAAATGAAACTTAAAGCATTTTCATATTTATTTCGTTAAGATTTATATTTTACTGATAGCCGTTTCTAAATATTTATTTATCAATATATACTTAATGTTGTATTATAAGTAATGTTATGTAGTAAGTAAGTACTTCTTAGTTTCATATATTTAGTCATTTTTGTGTAGATTATGCCCTATACGCTATTAGTTAATACTGCAGTTTCATTAAATTTGACGCATTATTGCGAAAATCATCTGAATTTACAAAAAAAATATTTATTTTCATTTATAGGATGAGTAACAGATATACATCTTTATTTATAGTTTTATTAGATAGATAAACATATCTTAACACTCTCTCTTTATACAATAGCAAATCAGTTTATATTAACCGATAGAGCCCGCAGGCCTAGTTATAGAGTTACAAATAATCATGTTTGGTATATTACCAGATTTATTTGATAAATGTTCATCTCATATTAGAATTTACTAACGCGTAAATATTGGTTATGTTTAACTAATGGATAGGGGAATGGTATTTTGGTAATGTGTCATTGTGGGTAATACTATGCGGCTGTATGTAATTAGATCCTAATTTAAATATTGTAATTGTAATTTATCTTTGGTACATTAGCTCTATCTCTTTTCATTTCCTACGGAATTTCAAATATAGAGATATATATATTTCAGAGAAATTAGCATACAGTCCACCTTGTGGTAAGTGGCTACCGCCGTCCATAGAAATATGTAATCAGCCCCGAGTAAAATGAAAATTCCTCCTGAAGTCGGTCACAGGTGTCGCCGCCGGACTAAGTTGGAATGCCTCGGATTATCGCCATCGTTTCAACCGAAAAATAGGTGTGACGGCAGTGCCTATATAATCGTACCACAAGAGGTTGTACCTTCACATTCGCTTAAAAAAGAGGTAACGACACATATTTATACAATCAGCACCTACCTGTACTCAGGCTTAGTTGGCAACGCTATTCATCCAAGCCCTTTTATAAATCCCAATACCCTAAAAAATACCAATCATGCCCCAGCTTAAATATAACAACTAACAACAAAGTAATTTAAGTTGCACGTACTGTGCTGTCAAGTCGTTCAATCTCATAAATCATGGGCAACCCACACACTCATCGACGGAGAACACTCCGTTTCGGAACATTAAGCCAAACTTAGAAGCGTTTGGTTTTCCCGACTTTGTTCTGAATAAGTATTTATTTATTTCTCAAAATGAATATCTTTCAACCCTCCAAAAATTGACACACATTTACACAATAGGTCGTAGGGACCAATCCGTAGTTAGGCTTAGTTGGCAACGCGATTCATCCTACCCTTTTATAAATCTCAAAACCCTAAAACATACTAATCATGTCCTAATATGTCCCAGCTGAACTATAACAAAAACTGAGAACAAAGTAATTTAAGTTGCACGCACTGCGCCGTCAAGGCGTTCAATCTCATAAATCATAGGCAACCCACACACTTATCGACGGAGAACACTCCGTTTCGGAACATTAAGCCAAACTTAGAAGCGTTTGGTTTTCCCGACTTTGTTCCGAATAAATGTTTATGTATTTCTCAAAATTAGCATTAGTATTTTGTCCTTAATTCGTAAAGTAATCCCTAAAACAAAATGTAAATAGGTGCTACTTATTAAATTTTATTTTATTTACCTTTTTTAAAGATAAATATGTAGATCAATACATCTTTTATTTATTTTTCTCGTGTCGATTTTTTTCTATTGATGAGTGTGAACAATGAAAATTAGAAAATATACGTGTGTGGGATATATAATGCTTAACTTTCCCTAATTTAATAGATGAAATTGTTTTAAGTAGTTATTATTATATTTATCTCTGCAAAGTATCCCGAAAAGTAAAATACTACCTGTTCTATAAACGCAATCCTTAGGGAGCATAATAGCTATCTAACTAAACGTATTAATTAGTTGCAAAACCGAGACACGGTAATGACTAGAGAACTACAGATAGGAAGAGTAATTACTGAATAATACGAACCAGGCTTCTCAATTAAACCTCAAAGGGTAGAAATACATCTAAATAATTGCAAACTAAGATCTCGTTAGGTACTTACACTATGCAACTAAAACACAATGGTTTTTTTATTTACTGAGAATCTCTGAATAGATTCGTTTTTTTATTAGTAGTAGCAAATAAGCCAGCAGTCTACATGATGGTAAAAGTTACTGCCGCCTATGCACCATAATCAACCCCAAATAGGACAAGAGTCGTACCTAAGGTCGGCCGCAGTCTTTTCCCCTAAGAATAAAGTTCGCATACCTCGTATAATTATCACTTCCTTACGTTTACGCTCTTTAAACCAAAACAGAATTGCCTAACAATCTCACAATGTTGTTCTTATACTTTCAATTGTAAAGTACGTCGTCAGCGCGTTTTTTGAAAAAAACTACGACCAATTCTTATAATTCTTTCATTCATAAAAATCATCGAAACCAACCATTATACGTACATATCCATTCATAAACATTCCTTATCCGCCAAAAACACTTCTCTTTTCGTTTTGATGTTAGGCGATCAATCTACCATTATTTTACGGTTTGTGTCGTTCCGCGAACAATGCATGACAGCGGAACTCAACATTCTACACACGTTATTGATGGCACCCGTAAATAACGCATCCACTCATTGGCCTTTTTAGAATGTTGCGTGCATTTGATACTTATTGAGGTCAAAAATAACTTTATAATTATATATATAAGCCTAAAACAATTGTTATGTATGATTATCTTAGATTTAAAATTTGATTACGACGAGTTGTTGTTTTGTTTTTGTTTTAATTAAGTATATATTTTTTTTAATTTACTTCAGTCACCTCGCGTTACTCTGCTGCTCATGTTTTGCACTTAAACCCTAGATTTTAAGGCTAAAATAGTGTTAGTTACTTCCGATTAAGTGTTTTTGTAAGAAATTTGTGACAAAATTCGTTCAAGAAAATTATAAGATAATGACGCCTGAAGTAACGGTCAGAAAATGGTTTAACATTGCAAAAGCAAGGAAAATCACAATTGAACTCAAAATGCGTAAAGGGCGTTAAGTTGTTTACATATCTCGATCGATATATTTAACTGGACGCTACTTTGATATAGGTAACATATAAAATCTTAATTTTCATTTATTTATTATTTATATTCTTAACAAGTATTTCATATGTTATCATGATTTCGCAGTTTGTTTTCTGTCAGCGAACAATGAGTTCGCGGTATCATGAATACAAACTGAGAACAGCAGCTCATAACATCCGACACGGGTTATTGATGGCCCTTAATAAATAACGTAATAACTCATTGCTCTTTCACGACTTGGATATTGCGTGCACTCGCTAAATGAAACGTATTGAGGTCACTGTGTTTCTTGGCCTAAAATTGCTCGTTTCGTTCAGTTTGTTTTTACAATTTGTTATATGCTATATATTATTATAACAACTATTTCATCTGTTATCATGATTTCGCAGTTTGTTTTCTGTCAGCGAACAATGAGTTCGCGGTATCATGAATACAAACTGAGAACAGCAGCTCATAACATCCGACACGGGTTATTGATGGCCCTTAATAAATAACGTAATAACTCATTGCTCTTTCACGACTTGGATATTGCGTGCACTCGCTAAATGAAACGTATTGAGGTCACTGTGTTTCTTGGCCTAAAATTGCTCGTTTCGTTCAGTTTGTTTTTACAATTTGTTATATGCTATATATTATTATAACAACTATTTCATCTGTTATCATGATTTCGCAGTTTGTTTTCTGTCAGCGAACAATGAGTTCGCGGTATCATGAATACAAACTGAGAACAGCAGCTCATAACATCCGACACGGGTTATTGATGGCCCTTAATAAATAACGTAATAACTCATTGCTCTTTCACGACTTGGATATTGCGTGCACTCGCTAAATGAAACGTATTGAGGTCACTGTGTTTCTTGGCCTAAAATTGCTCGTTTCGTTCAGTTTGTTTTTACAATTTGTTATATGCTATATATTATTATAACAACTATTTCATCTGTTATCATGATTTCGCAGTTTGTTTTCTGTCAGCGAACAATGAGTTCGCGGTATCATGAATACAAACTGAGAACAGCAGCTCATAACATCCGACACGGGTTATTGATGGCCCTTAATAAATAACGCAATAACTCATTGCTCTTTCACGACTTGGATATTGCGTGCACTCGCTAAATGAAACGTATTGAGGTCACTGTGTTTCTTGGCCTAAAATTGCTCGTTTCGTTCAGTTTGTTTTTACAATTTGTTATATGCTATATATTATTATAACAACTATTTCATCTGTTATCATGATTTCGCAGTTTGTTTTCTGTCAGCGAACAATGAGTTCGCGGTATCATGAATACAAACTGAGAACAGCAGCTCATAACATCCGACACGGGTTATTGATGGCCCTTAATAAATAACGTAATAACTCATTGCTCTTTCACGACTTGGATATTGCGTGCACTCGCGAAATGAAACGTATTGAGGTTACGGTCTTCCTTGGTCTAAAATTGCTTATGATATAAAAAAACTGATATTAACATGAATGAATCATGTTAATATCAGTTTTTTCTTATATTTTTCATGATTAATATGTGATTATTATGAAGTAAACATTCTTCAATATTCTCAACAATTAAAAGCATTAAACTATATACTATCAATTAATCATATTATAAGATGGCGAAATAAACTTCGATCGATGTCATCATATCACTCATCTAATCCTGCTAAAGAAATTGGATACCAGATAATAAAAACTTGCAAGGTTCGAGTATACATATACATTTCATACGAACTAACAAAGAAAGTTAAATAAAAGCTAGTAATAAATATTCATCTCATATAATAATTTACGATCGAGCTGTCTCATCCCATTTGAACCTTATCGTTAACAACAGTATTGGGCTGTATCGGGACCACAAACCCGGGATAGCGGGGCTCATAACTTCCGACATGAAATTGATGGCTCATATACAACGCATTGATATTTCACTGTTGTAACACTTGCTACTAGCACCTACTAATTAAATAAAAACATTGAGCATTTATGACTTTTTAACACGCTTTTATTAGCTTGGGTTGTATCTATGTATGTATGTATGTAACGTAATCTTTGAACTCAATTTTTATCCGTTTCTAGAAGCTTAATAAATTTTAAACTTTGCACACGTATCAAGAACCGATCTCAATGCAATTAGATAACAGTTTCCCATTATCCTTGATAGATTATTGTATTGCTAATTGTGAAATAAAAAGTAGAAAATATTTTTTAATGACAAAGAGTTTATTAACGATTAATTTTTGTCGTTAGAATAATGTCATTACTAGCTAATTTATTAATTATAACTCACAAAGAGTTCAATGATTGAGTTTTTTCTATTAGATCCTCGAGCGAAAAGCTATTGAATATAATTTAGATAGCCTCTTTAGTTTATTATTGTAATTAATGTAATTATTTCTTCCCGCTACCAAGCGTTTCAGTTTATCTATCAGTCTTTAACTGTTCTTCCGTGTTGGCTACAGATCTTTATTTATACAAGATATAAATTTCATATTATATAAGAGGCGCTGTGGATTTTTAGATATTTGGCATAAATTCGAGTATTTGAGGAGAATTTTCGTCCAAATCAGAAACCAAAATCTATTATAAATTGCAGTTGGTGTCCAAACGTTTCATTAAATAAAATAGTTTCAGAATCTTTAATTAATTTACATTCATACCTATATTGTAATTTTCAATTACATAAAATATAAAATGTTGAAACGCGCAATTTAGTTCTATTATAAAGGTAAAAATGAAAGCCTTTTATGTTAATAGACACAATTAAAAACTTCTTTGGTATTCATGACACGGAAAACCTTTTAGGTCGGATTGCGTACGTAATTCGAACCTAAGTAGCCGATAATAATAAATAATTCAAGAAAACGCTAAATGAAGCCGGTCTGGAGCCATTTGCGATCGCTTAATACTCTTAATAGGGATGGCTATTCTTCCCGAAACACAACGATTCTTAAATCGATGCGAATCGACGTGTGATAGTTGATTTACAAAAATATCGGGGTCCAAAGAATCGACTTTCTCTCTCGAAATCTCTTTAAAAAAAAATCGATTTCAATCTGCATAGATTCGTGCCGTGAATGGCTTCAGGGGCAAAGCCAGCAAAAAAAAGGTCCTTAGAACCAAAAGATCACTGAAATACGTATCCGTCAGCACAAAATGGTCTATAACACATTTTTTAATGTTCAATCAACTTTAGAAAAATCGTATATCGATTTTCTAGGATAAAAGATCGATTCACTGAAGTGATCCATTACGATTAAAATAATCGACGCTTTTTGGTCCAAAAAATCAATCTTCGTTTATCCACCCCTATCGCTTAATATGTTTGTACATATTGAATGGGCTCATATAATATCGTTTAGTGTGATTAGAAACAAACAATATAAATTAAGAACACGTTCCACATATATATTAAAGCAACGGGTGTCGGAGACATATTGGAAAAGTCGTAAGACTTACGATTTTGAGTTACTGCCGACCACAATTTTCGAGTTTAAAATTGCTCGTTTCGTTCAGTTTGTTTTTACAATTTGTTATATGCTATATATTATTATAACAACTATTTCATCTGTTATCATGATTTCGCAGTTTGTTTTCTGTCAGCGAACAATGAGTTCGCGGTATCATGAATACAAACTGAGAACAGCAGCTCATAACATCCGACACGGGTTATTGATGGCCCTTAATAAATAACGTAATAACTCATTGCTCTTTCACGACTTGGATATTGCGTGCACTCGCTAAATGAAACGTATTGAGGTCACTGTGTTTCTTGGCCTAAAATTGCTCGTTTCGTTCAGTTTGTTTTTACAATTTGTTATATGCTATATATTATTATAACAACTATTTCATCTGTTATCATGATTTCGCAGTTTGTTTTCTGTCAGCGAACAATGAGTTCGCGGTATCATGAATACAAACTGAGAACAGCAGCTCATAACATCCGACACGGGTTATTGATGGCCCTTAATAAATAACGCAATAACTCATTGCTCTTTCACGACTTGGATATTGCGTGCACTCGCTAAATGAAACGTATTGAGGTCACTGTGTTTCTTGGCCTAAAATTGCTCGTTTCGTTCAGTTTGTTTTTACAATTTGTTATATGCTATATATTATTATAACAACTATTTCATCTGTTATCATGATTTCGCAGTTTGTTTTCTGTCAGCGAACAATGAGTTCGCGGTATCATGAATACAAACTGAGAACAGCAGCTCATAACATCCGACACGGGTTATTGATGGCCCTTAATAAATAACGTAATAACTCATTGCTCTTTCACGACTTGGATATTGCGTGCACTCGCGAAATGAAACGTATTGAGGTTACGGTCTTCCTTGGTCTAAAATTGCTTATGATATAAAAAAACTGATATTAACATGAATGAATCATGTTAATATCAGTTTTTTCTTATATTTTTCATGATTAATATGTGATTATTATGAAGTAAACATTCTTCAATATTCTCAACAATTAAAAGCATTAAACTATATACTATCAATTAATCATATTATAAGATGGCGAAATAAACTTCGATCGATGTCATCATATCACTCATCTAATCCTGCTAAAGAAATTGGATACCAGATAATAAAAACTTGCAAGGTTCGAGTATACATATACATTTCATACGAACTAACAAAGAAAGTTAAATAAAAGCTAGTAATAAATATTCATCTCATATAATAATTTACGATCGAGCTGTCTCATCCCATTTGAACCTTATCGTTAACAACAGTATTGGGCTGTATCGGGACCACAAACCCGGGATAGCGGGGCTCATAACTTCCGACATGAAATTGATGGCTCATATACAACGCATTGATATTTCACTGTTGTAACACTTGCTACTAGCACCTACTAATTAAATAAAAACATTGAGCATTTATGACTTTTTAACACGCTTTTATTAGCTTGGGTTGTATCTATGTATGTATGTATGTAACGTAATCTTTGAACTCAATTTTTATCCGTTTCTAGAAGCTTAATAAATTTTAAACTTTGCACACGTATCAAGAACCGATCTCAATGCAATTAGATAACAGTTTCCCATTATCCTTGATAGATTATTGTATTGCTAATTGTGAAATAAAAAGTAGAAAATATTTTTTAATGACAAAGAGTTTATTAACGATTAATTTTTGTCGTTAGAATAATGTCATTACTAGCTAATTTATTAATTATAACTCACAAAGAGTTCAATGATTGAGTTTTTTCTATTAGATCCTCGAGCGAAAAGCTATTGAATATAATTTAGATAGCCTCTTTAGTTTATTATTGTAATTAATGTAATTATTTCTTCCCGCTACCAAGCGTTTCAGTTTATCTATCAGTCTTTAACTGTTCTTCCGTGTTGGCTACAGATCTTTATTTATACAAGATATAAATTTCATATTATATAAGAGGCGCTGTGGATTTTTAGATATTTGGCATAAATTCGAGTATTTGAGGAGAATTTTCGTCCAAATCAGAAACCAAAATCTATTATAAATTGCAGTTGGTGTCCAAACGTTTCATTAAATAAAATAGTTTCAGAATCTTTAATTAATTTACATTCATACCTATATTGTAATTTTCAATTACATAAAATATAAAATGTTGAAACGCGCAATTTAGTTCTATTATAAAGGTAAAAATGAAAGCCTTTTATGTTAATAGACACAATTAAAAACTTCTTTGGTATTCATGACACGGAAAACCTTTTAGGTCGGATTGCGTACGTAATTCGAACCTAAGTAGCCGATAATAATAAATAATTCAAGAAAACGCTAAATGAAGCCGGTCTGGAGCCATTTGCGATCGCTTAATACTCTTAATAGGGATGGCTATTCTTCCCGAAACACAACGATTCTTAAATCGATGCGAATCGACGTGTGATAGTTGATTTACAAAAATATCGGGGTCCAAAGAATCGACTTTCTCTCTCGAAATCTCTTTAAAAAAAATCGATTTCAATCTGCATAGATTCGTGCCGTGAATGGCTTCAGGGGCAAAGCCAGCAAAAAAAAGGTCCTTAGAACCAAAAGATCACTGAAATACGTATCCGTCAGCACAAAATGGTCTATAACACATTTTTTAATGTTCAATCAACTTTAAAAAATCTTATATCGATTTTCTAGGATGAAAGATCGATTCACTGAAGCGATCCATTACGATTAAAATAATCGACGCTTTTTGGTCCAAAAAATCAATCCTCGTTTATTCATCCCTATCGCTTAATACGTTTGTACATATTGAATGGGCTCATATAATATCGTTTAGTGTGATTACAAACAAACAATATAAATTAAGAACACGTTCCACATAATAAATTAAAGGAACGGGTGTCGGAGACGTATTGGAAAAGTCGCAAGAAATACGATTTTGAGTCATGCCGACCACAATTTTCGAGTTTATTAATGGAAATAAACATAAGAATACTATTGGAATTTAAATTTTGCTGGAATGATTAACGTACATCGTCACTGCATTTGGACATTTTTTAAAAACTGATTTCCGGACCAATTTTCCGAAGCGGTTCAGACTTATTTTCCGAAGCTTTTCTTTTTATCTTTACCTATTTTAATCGAATTAATGAGGCTCGAATAAAAATGATAAATTGCGGAAAATCTTAAGCAGGTTTTAATCCCACTTTACTCAAGATAATTGCTTTTAACATTTTTTGCTTAAGCATGTAAATCCTTTGTATTTCATTTCTTATTTTTCAATAAAGTTACTCTACAATTATTTTGTACCTGTACCTGTTCTGGGAAATACAATATGGTCTTTCGATTTATAAAGAAGATTTTTTTTTTATTATTATATAAGAGTAGCAGTCCACCTGATGGTAAGTGGCTACTGCCGCCCATGGACATCTATAATCAACTCCAGATAGGATTAGATATTCCTACCTGAGGTCGGCCACAGATACGCCGCTACCCCTGAGGACTAAGCTGGAACGCCTTGGAATAGTCTGTCTCTCTTACCACACCCTTCAAACCAGGACACAGCAGCGTTTAACACTGCTGTTATTAGGTAGAAATAGGTGTGGCGGTGGCGCCGCCGGAGTCGAACCACAAAGGGTTCTACCACCTTCAGAATACAATATAAAGTGTGAATTGTAACTTTTCCAAAATGTCTTTGATCCCTTAAGTTGTAATTGATTTCTTATATTAAATTCAAACAATTTTGTAGCAATTTTATCATTTCAATTTCAATTTTTTCAATCAAACTTGAGCAAAATGAAAATTTAGCATAGTGCCTAATAAAAACATTTAATAAAGAAACCAAACGCCGAATTGGAAAGTAGGTTGAAATACTGAAATCAGAATTGTAAAGATGTGGATACTCCGAATGGCTGGATTAAAATCCATTTACATAGAAAGCTTTCAGTCGAATAAAGATGGGGAACTAAGCTTGAAATTCGTGAGCTTACAATTCTTAGTTCCATTAAACCGCCCACACACATCCTACACATATTTTGAGACATGTAAACCTCTAATGCTACTTAAAATACTAATGTAAAGTGAATAACACAATAACATGTAATTTCGCTACATTTATGCTTAATCAAAAGATCAAAAACAAAAAGCAATGAGTTTACCTGTATTTTAACAAAAAAAAATAAGACAAAAATAAAAATAAAGTATTAACTCTTCTACCAGAACTAGTAAAATCACGATCTTCAACTTATCCTCCTCAACCTCACCTCAACCTTAGGGATTTATATATCTTTTAAGGTGGCAGAATTCATGGTGCTACTCTGGAAGTACCACCGCCACACTGAATTCTGCCAAATAATGGCAATATTAAGCACTGCGGGATACTGAAGAGAGTGATAAGGGAGACATACTTGTCCGTAGCTTACCAACTTAATCTTCAGAGTTACCAAGTCAACAACACATTTGCAACCGATCTTAAGTAGGTTTATAAAAAAGGTGGGGGATTTGAGCCCTGCTATAATTAACAAAGGGTAGTGATAGCCTAGTGGTTAAGAAACTCGGCCTCTCCATCGAGGGGTCTGAATTTCAAATCCCAGGCACGCACCTCTGATTTTTCAGAGCTATGTGCGTATTAGACGGTGAAGGAAAACATCGTGAGGAAACCTGCATACCTGAGAAATTCAAAAAAAAAATCTCAAAGGTATGTGAAGTCTACCAATACGCACTTGGCCAGCGCGGTGGACTATGGCCTTATACTTCTCATTATAAGAGGAGACCTGTGCCCAGCAGTGGACAATAATGGGTTGATGATGATAACTAACAAAGAGCGTCTAATAAAAAGTATTGCCTATAACGAGTATATGTGTTTACTTCTACATGTAAAAACCAATTTATGTTTCTCAAGGGTTTCATTTATTACGTAATAAGCGAGCTAAGTTTCCTTTATAGCCTTAGCATAAGCTTGGGACTAATGTAACTGCAAAGAAGTATGGCAGCTTGGGAAGACCGCTATATTCGGCTGTAAACATAAATTACTCAGGCCATAACAACACGCGTTTACTATAGCCGTTAAATTGCGATTAAAGTTGTTACCATATTAAGTTTGACAGTGAAATTAATGGCTTAAGTTAAAGAAGTGATTCAAATAACTTATGAAGATAAAATGAAGAGGTGTAGAAGAAGTAACTTTCTGTATTACAAATAAATTAATTATAGTGTAATGTATATATTTGACAAAACATTATCATAAATATTATCATAATAAGTCGAAAAAACATTATTGGTATGAATTTCAGCCTCTTACGTAAGAGGTCCCAGGTTGAAATTATTGGCAGTCCTAAATTTTTCAGTAATAAGTGTACATACTGTATTAGAAAATAATTATCATATTCTTTAATGCTAAGAAAAATATATTTTGTGTGTCGTTTTGAGCCTTTCTCATTAGGAGAGGAGGTCCGTGACCAGCAGCAGGATAACATTTATAATAAATTTATCTTTGCAATTAGTTGTCAGTTCGAACTTTATACCTATAGGTTGACCTTTAAAAATATAGATAAATTTTAGCTTCCATCGAAAAAGCTGTTACAATTTTATCACTAAGGCTTTTATAGGTACTTGCACTAAAACAACAGAACTCGTTAATAGAAACACTAGAAAAAATTTACTATAAAACCCTCAATACAAAGTCCTTCTATTAAGTTCAAAGTTGAAAGCTTGCGGTTGGAAATTTATTCAGTTGCTAGTAATAAATTACAGATGATATCTCCTTTTAAACGCGAGGTTGCCGTTAAATTAAAGAGTGATTGATAAATGTATTTTTACCGACGGAATAAAACACTACGTGGTAAGGTCTATGAACTTAAGTTTTTTATACGAGATCAGTATACAAAGTGTTAGCTGAAGGTACCAGGTTTGATTCCTGACAGATCATGATCTAAGTAAAGATGGGTTGATAATGATAATGATAATTAATTGTAAAGAATTATTGTAAGAGTACAAAGCGTCATTTTATTTACAATAGAAATCGAAGTAAGCAGGAAAGAGGTAGACCAATCGATCTAGAAACCATATATTAGTATATATTGAAACCACAGACCTAAAAACCATATCATTGGGAAACGATTAATATCGTTAGTAGTAGAATAACCGCTATAGTGTTATACATGTAAGTAATACAAATAAATCAAAAACTCTTTATCCATTTTTTACATCCAAATACACGATTTTAAAATAAAATTTGTGTACTGCTGAACATGCTAATTAATCCATTAATGAACTTGCAAAAGGGTGTTGAAAGGCACACATTCTGTTTAACACAAGTTATTATATTGATTTCTGCTTACCCACACATTAATCAAATACATAAACAGTATAGCAAAGTTACGATTTCATTATATTAATTGGATAAATCTACCCTATTTCATAATTCAATTTACTGTATCTAAAATACAAGCTTCTGGTACTAATTAATCAAAATTAATTTAGCGGGCGTGACAGTTGCAAGCCCCTCGTCCTCGGGGTAGCTGAAGGGAATCTCTATATAAATAAAATTTGTGTGTCTGACTGTAATTTTAAAACATCTGCAGCTTCTTCCATAATATTGTTTGTTCTCAAAAGGCAGAGATAACCTTTTTAAAACAAACTAGGTTTAAAGACAAGTGTGTCAGAACGGTTACTATAGAGGATAGGTGGTTCTGGATTCAAACCCCGGTCAGGCTTGGGTTTAAATGACGTATTTAAGTTTTCCTTCAGTGTCTGGGTGTTTGTGTATTCATCTTGGTGCATGGCACCCACGAGACACAGACCCTAGTAAAACGATTTTAAGTGCAGATTTTTACTTTTTTAATACATATCTCGGTTAGGTACTCGTACTTCCAATTACTCTTCAACTGACTGTTTTGGAAAGAGACCATTATACAGAAATACTTAATAAGAAAATTCGAAAAATCATTGGCTACTTTTTACGGAAATTAGACCCAGTGAACGGAAGTGAATCCGCGTGGAAAAGTCATCCAAAATATATTTCCAGTTGAGACGTTGAACCGAACTATCATTTGTCAGACAAATAATCCGTAACAGTGCCAAGTAATTCTGGCCTATGTCAAAATTTCGACATTTCAAAATACTTGTGGTCATATTTCTTAGGAAGTTAAACTAATATAACTTATTTACGGAATGTTATTTAGTTTCGCTAGAAAAAATTGCGAGGAATATAATATTTTTATTATATTTTACTACTTTTCAAAAGCAAGCGTCAGCACAATACTACTATTATTACTACGAGTACTATCGAAAAGAAGAATAAGTAGTTTTGTTATAATTGACAAAACAAAGTTATAAAAAATTGATTTCGTTTAACTTTGCTAAAAATAACAATGTTAAAATTTATCTTGTAGAAGCTTCTAAGGGAAGGGAGGAAAACGGGTAATGAAGTAAACATGTCATTCACCCCCGATGTTACACCCCCATGCAGATTTACAGTTTCTACAATGGAATCCTAGATATTTTCCGGAATGTAAGTATTACAAAATTCTGTTTCCATTCTCTTTAAACCTTTCCGCGAAAGTCTTCAAAGAATTGCTTTACCGTTCTTGTCAGCCAAGAAAAAAGTGGAATTGTTTAATTTTTGATTCAAGGTGGTAATGAAATGGAATTGATATAATTAAAAATAGTTATATTTACAGATGAATATATATTTATTGTCAATATTATATTTGTAAATTGTAATTTTATAGTTTATAATGTAAGTAAACAAGGTGTTTCATTTTTGGAAAATTGAAAACTAAAATCCAGATATAAAATCAATTATTTAAAAGTTGACGCTTATTATTCGAAATTGCTAATTAGTAATGATTAATTAACTAAATGAACCGAGCTCTCTTGATGAATGACACTCGGCGCTCGCAAAATTGAGCTCGGTTTTTGAAAATTATATTGAGAAATGCCTATTAATTTTTGCATAACTATTATTGGGATAATACTCGTAGATAGGTATATTAAAATTATATCTGTGTATTTAAAAAATAATAAAACCTAATTAATATAATATTACTAGCTGACCCGGCAAACGTTGTGTTGCAATATAAATCACTTAGCTTATCACTTAGGGATACGAAAATAAAATATATCGGTAAAGACGTTTCGGAGGAGTACGGTAACTAACATTGTGACACTACTACTAATAATATTAACATATACAACATAATTACATATTTAAATTATGTCACCACAATTAAAAGTAATAATCAATAACGCTTATGAGCTATACTTATGGTCCCATATTACTATGTTGTACACATGTAAAACATATCATAACATATAGTAAAATGCCAACAAATAAGGTTACTGTGGCTAGTTTTATTGTAATAAGATGATTCTGATTAATTGTAAAACAAAATTAATGGCTTAGAATTTCCACTCACAACATACAAATACTCATATATGACACTATGTCATTCTATTAATTATGTAGCTTACAATATAGTTACTCTCTATGTAGGTAATTGATGGAAAAAGTAACTGCCCAATTACAGAGATAGGGGAATAGAGCTATAAAGATCGGTAATATTCGATGGCAAGAAAACTTCTGTGGGACCCCCTGCAATACAAACTTTAGTAGTTATTCAAGTTATCTGTTATGTAATACAGGCAATGTAATCTAACACTGTACTGTTATGTAACACTTGTTAAGGTGGTAGAACCCTTTGTGGTTCGACTCCGGTGGCACCACCGCCACACCTATTTCTACCTAATAACAGCAGTGTTAGACGCTGCTGTATTCCGTTTTGAAGGGTGTGGTAAGGGAGACAGACTTTTCCGAGACGAGCTTAGTCCTCAGGGGTACCGGCGCATCCGTGGCTAACCTCAGGTAGGAATATCTAATCCTATCTGGGGTTGATTACAAATGTCCATGGGCGGCAGTAGCCACTTACCATTAGGTGGACTGCATGCTCGTCTGCTACTCCTATATATACTCCTATATATATAATATTATAAGAAAAATAGAATACATTTATTAGAACTGGAGATTGTAATGATTTCTAGAAGTTTTCAGTGGGTTCCAGGTTCAATTTCAAGTAAAACAGAAACTGGAACATAAGTAATATTAGTTAGCAGTTTAGCAGGCCGTTTATATCAATTACTTATAATCCAATCCTAGATCTCGGTTCTCCTTAGAAATCTCAAAATACTCGTAGAATAAAGCAATATAGAAAAAATCGCAGTAGGTATAGTTATATATTAGGACCTACCTCTTGTATTACCGTAATTACATGCACTGTGACACGAAAAACCTTTCTCCTGGGATTGCGTGGTACATATTTCGAACCTAAGACGCCGATAATAATAGATTATTCAAGAAGCCAGGGCACGGGAGGGATCCACCTGATAGGACTAATTTTTCTACGTATACGAGTAGGCATTACGGATGGCATTGTTTTTGATACCTATATTTTTAAGGGACGATATGAAAATAATCTTTGGAGTAACCTTGGTTTTTGAGTAATCGTGCTTGTAGAACTTGATCTTGTGTGGTTACTGCCGCCCATGGATATTTGAAATCGGCCTCAAATAAACCGGAACCCCAATGTAAGATCGATGACTGATAATATTATTTTAGCCTTCGGGAGTAGCTGCGCATATTTGATGGGTTGTAGGTCGAACTTGTGTTATATGCAGGTCACATATGTCCATAGCCTGCAGTGAATCACCACCATCAAGTAGATCAAGCTTACTTGCTACTCCACGCTAATAAAAACATCCCAAATGCTACATTTGTCTATATTATTTCAAACCTTGTAAATCAAAACACATTCGTTTCACATCAATATTTTATGGCACAAATAAACAGCGTTATTGAATCAAATTACAGTACATAATATTAAATAAAAAAGTGTTACACGCAGATTACATCAATAAATCATCATTTGGGTTCATACGTAGCTGTCTAGCAAGATAAATATAAATATCCTGATATTAAATATAAAAATGTATATATTTATTATCCTTCACCGTGGTAATAAATCCAAGATTTATCAGCATTTAATAAATGCGTGTATTTATTGCGTCAAGTAAGCAACATAAAAACGTAACGCATCCATAAAACAAGTAATTAATTTAAAAAATCAAAAACCCGACTGCACCAAAAAGGGTGAAATAGAATTTCCAAAAGCAGTGAAATAGGCATTTCATTATTTTTATCCAGAAAGCCAAATACAAAGTTTCATAGTAGGTATCTGCTTCAAAAACAAAAGATGTTCAAACAATATTATCCTATTTTATCCTCGTAGTGTTCATTTACGCTATAAAAAGAAGCTATTTATAAAAGTCCAGCACGCTTAAGTTCAGCGGTTTCCCTTTGCGTTGATCTCTGGCACAGCAACTCACACGTTTAGTCAGCCAGTCATCTCGATGTGTATATACGAGTATATATGTACTAGATGACCCGGCAAACGTTGTATTGCCATATAAATAAAAAAAATTAAAGGTGAACAACTCTTATCACTTAGGGGTAAAAAAAAATAGATAGTGGCCGATTCTCAGACCTATTGAATAGGTATATAAAATTTGGTAAATCGGTGAAGCCGTTTTGGAGGAGTACGATAACTAACACGAGAATTTTATATATAAGATATATTATTTAATGTATGTGTAATCTCCTCTTAAGTTCCTTTATTTTGACACCCTATATTATATTTGACACTCGATAGGTTTGGTTAACTTTTTTAAAACGTGATACTATTTCGCGAAAAAATTCACCTTTACGGTCTATAAAATATATAACTTCAGTAAATCAAAGTTTCGGTCATTATTTTACCTCATTAGAGGTAGAATATCATTATTTTTATCCAACAAGCCTGATACAAAATGTCATAGTGTTTGCTTCAAAATTGACGATAGTTCAAATGAACTTTTAACCCTTATTTTACCCTCTACGGAGTTGATTTTTCGGAGGGGGATAAATAAATGCGTCCTTGTTCTTATCCAGAAAGCCAAATACAAAATTTTATAGTAGTTGCTTCAAAATTAAAGGATTTCAAAAAAACTGTTTTCCCCTATTTTACCCTCTTAAGGGTAGAATTTCCAAAAGGCCTTTCTTAGTACTTATTCAAGCTATATAGAGAACCTGTGTGCAAAATTTCAGAACTGTAAAGTCCTTGGTTTAGGCTGTACGTAGATTTCTGAAAAATGAAAAAGTCATTTAGTTAGTCAGTCAGTCAGTCACCTTACTGTTTTATATATATACAAATATGTTTTTATAATCTCCGTTTAATTTCGGTGCAATTCAATTTCGGTTCGGTGAAGCCGTTTTGGAGGAGTACGATAACTAACACGAGAATTTTATATATAAGATATATTATTTAATGTATGTGTAATCTCCTCTTAAGTTCCTTTATTTTGACACCCTATATTATATTTGACACTCGATAGGTTTGGTTAACTTTTTTAAAACGTGATACTATTTCGCGAAAAAATTCACCTTTACGGTCTATAAAATATATAACTTCAGTAAATCAAAGTTTCGGTCATTATTTTACCTCATTAGAGGTAGAATATCATTATTTTTATCCAACAAGCCTGATACAAAATGTCATAGTGTTTGCTTCAAAATTGACGATAGTTCAAATGAACTTTTAACCCTTATTTTACCCTCTACGGAGTTGATTTTTCGGAGGGGGATAAATAAATGCGTCCTTGTTCTTATCCAGAAAGCCAAATACAAAATTTTATAGTAGTTGCTTCAAAATTAAAGGATTTCAAAAAAACTGTTTTCCCCTATTTTACCCTCTTAAGGGTAGAATTTCCAAAAGGCCTTTCTTAGTACTTATTCAAGCTATATAGAGAACCTGTGTGCAAAATTTCAGAACTGTAAAGTCCTTGGTTTAGGCTGTACGTAGATTTCTGAAAAATGAAAAAGTCATTTAGTTAGTCAGTCAGTCAGTCACCTTACTGTTTTATATATATACAAATATGTTTTTATAATCTCCGTTTAATTTCCTTTCATTTGATATCCTACTCGATAGGTTCGGTTAACTTTTTTTTAAATGCGTTACTATTTCGCGCCAAAAATCCGCCATTTTGATTTTTTTTTACTGACACCTATCTAAGGACACTCGGGTCATTGAAACAAATATAATGACACCTTAACTGTTGAAATTCTGCCAGCCGTTTGTTAGATCGGATCAAATAAAGAAAGACAAACATACAAGATACGCGCGAAAAACATAACCCTTCCTTGGCAGTCGGGTAAAAAACGGTAAGATAAAACGCTTTCTACACTCACAGACCCTTTTTTTTTTTTTTTTTTGTTTTCGAGGGGGAAACCTTCGAAAGGTACCCGGTGCCGTGGGAGCGACACAGAGTTATGTGGGATTCTTACCGCACTAAAACCCCCCCGGTGGCCGTCCTCAGCGCTGCGTAAAGGACTCCGGGATCTCCAGAGGAACGCAACCGGAGTCCTCTTAGCGCGTTGCCCCGTCGGGTTCCGTCCAGGAAAGCATTCCGCTCGCCGCACCGTCTGTTGTACACGACGGTATGCGACCACACATACCGCCGTCCTTCCCGGGGTTGCTGGCCGGGCGGTTTGAGCTCCCACTCTTGCCGCCCGCAACCCCGGAAGCCCCTTTTAGTCGCCTCTTACGACAGGCAGGGGATACCGTAGCCCTATTCTGGTCCCGGAACTACAGGGACAACACTCACAGACCCACACTAGGATTCCCTGTGTCGTGGGTGCCATTTACACACGCATAGATAAATACACAAACACCCAGACCCAGAAACTGAAATCTCAATTCATCCTTTAGATATCTGTCTGGCCGGGGATCGAACCCGGGACCCTCTGCGCGTTAGACCGGTATTACCGCTCCGCCACGCGGGTCGTCAAATTATCCATTTATCCGTTAAACGTAATTCTGACGTAAAGTTAGAATTAGATAATATTCTTGAATACTCGAACTCTCATTAAAGTGAGTAGGCTTCAAGTTAACGTATTTTCTAGGGCCCTAATCTAACACCTCCACTTGATATATGAGCGGTTAAATAAACCTGGGGAATTTATCTTCAAAACTTGAGGCTGGTCTCAGAACTTTGAGCTAGACTAATATTTATAAGCGTCTTTAGTGTTACGTAAACTACCTGTGAACTTCATAGAAATTTGCTTTATGCTTCTATTTTGTGTAGGACTTTGGAGGCGTTTAAAATTTTTCAGTTATATTATATTTTATTATTATACTCCGGAGGTAAGAGCACAACCAATCTCCCTCACTTTAAATCCAAAATCATGTACTGAAGTCCATCTAAAATCTTTTAGTGGGTGGTAAAATTCCAGAAATAGGAGGACTTATTTCGGTGACTGAATACGTATCTTTATCTTAATAAACGCTTTTTCTCCCATCTATACATATAAGTCTACTACTATGTACTAAGTCGCTGATTTCCTTTGGTTTGTAAATGCAACACTCTTACTCAAATAAATATAGGAATTGAAAAAAGTGTGCAGCATTCATTTGTCGTCGTCTTTATTTTATCCTTAAAATCTTCCACATAATTTACTAGACTAAAATAGTACCTGAGATTATATTCAACATATTCATAGACCGACGAAGTACTTAAGTGACAAAGTCATATTAATGTTGATAGATTAATTACCTTAGTTAAGGCACGTACCATCTGTGTTGAGAGTAAGCAAAGTAGACGAATAACAAACAATATGGCGGAGTGGGAGGTGCTTAATATTAAAATGTAAATGTATATTATATACTAAAATATCTTTACATAATTTTGCTAATATATTCTTGACATACTCTAGAATAATCGGCGTGGGTCGCCGTGTCGTACGTTTTTTAAAGTGTTCCCTCCATATATTACGATGATACGTTATATCGTTGTTTTCATGTTATTGGAATACGTTGTAGAATTAGTCATTTTTACATATAAAATATATGCGCGTCGTTTTTTTAAAACGCTCGAATTTCTACCACCGGAAGATTCCAGTCCAATTTAATGACCTAAAAACTAAAGAGTAATTTTTATAAAATATATAATCGTGCAAATAATCCACCTGATGGTGAGTGAGTACTGCCCTACAACGGATATATTTAATCAAAGTTATATCTGACTTTGAACTGCAATCCCTAATAATAACTAATTTGGAATATCTAATGTGATAATTCTTTGTCACAGCCTTCAAAGAACAGGTGCTTCACGCTTCTACTAAAATATTTTTTTATTTACTACAACTATAAAGCCTAATAGTTTCCTAAAACATTAAGTGGGTGAGTAAACTGCCTTTCATTAGTTTTAATGGCTATTTGTTTAAGCTTTTCACAAATTCCTCTATAAGCTCTGCGAGCCTCGTTATACGAGAGCTTTCCTTACCCGTCAGTGGGATTATTTTCTTAATCTCTCTATTTAAATAAATAGCCAATTTATATCCTATTACTACATTTTGTTACCACTACTTACTACTTAAGTAAATACTGTTTAATACGATTTAATTTTCTGATTAAAAACATAGATTAGTAAAGATTACTCACTCCTAACAAGAAAATGTACCCAGTGTCGAAAATTGAAATAGTTGCGCAAAAAAGTTTTGCCACGTCTAAAATGTCCCTAAAATATTTGGAATAATTATTTATTTATTATGTAAATTACGCAGTATTTGTTATTTATTCGTAAATTTACTCTAAAAATGTTTTTATTTGTCAAGAATTCAAAAAAGAACTTACTAATAAGCCGTTTTTGGCTTCATTCAATTTCAAGGCGAATTATCTTTACTAATCTATGATTAAAAAAAACTTGAATTCATAAATACGAATCCCATTAAAATCAGAGCATATAAAAATCCATTGTAACTGTGCCTTCAAAAATCATCCATAATATGATTTTGGAAGGCAGTGTTTAGTCTACTGATAGATAGCGAGTAGGGATGCGTAGATATATCGATACAACACCGAATAATCATTAAATATGCAATGGGTACTATTAATACACCTTGATGTATTAAGAAATTCTAGTAGTGCACCCATTTATGATGGAATAAATTCATATCAACAGGATTTTTAATAGCCATCCTCGGCCATCAGAATATATAAGAATAAAAAGGAATATATTCCTGCTTAGGCACGGAGTTTTATGCGCCATTAAAATCCACCATTATCTAACATCACAGTCTAGAAAATACCAGCGTGAGGTGGATACCAGATAAAAGGAAAAGGAGTCTGTCTTCCGCAGTCAAAGTTAATAGACTTTTCATAGAATAAGCTTTAAAGTTTTAGTATTTCGGCGGATATCATTTTCAAGCTATAAAACCTATTGTTAGTCTACTGTTAGAATATAATTTAACTTGTACTTACTGTTATCTAATTGTTATGATGTACGTTTTCTTGAAGGTATTCATGTATAAATATAGGCACATATACAGAACGGAGTAACGTAATTACAATTACACGTAAGTAAGTACATACTAGTGATTAGAGGTATTATAACTATATACCCGTTATTAAACTGTTCTTGCTGAAGTCTCCGACCAGAATGTCGCTCTCTGTTAACTCGAGCGCCGCCATGATATCATCCCCACTTGACATCCCCACTGCATCTGTGTTTGAACTGTAGTAATCAAATGAGTGACTTATTATTTTAAAGTACTAATTTAAAAATGCGATATCGTTAATATCCAAGTTTCTTATTAACGACGATAACATTGTGTTGATTTTTTCGACTAAAAACACTAGTTTTTTACACGACTTCAGAAGATAATGTTTTTCGAGGGTATATGTATTATGTATGTCTCATTAGGCACGCTCAAACGGTTTGACGGACTTTAACATAACAGTATGAGGTTCATCTAAATTGTGGGTTAAGATTGCATATTTTAAGCAATTAAAGAAAGCAAAGGTTTCATTTTGTGTTGTGTAATAGTGTGTGTTTTATTTATTTTAAATACCGTTTATGTAATTCAAGACTTCCGTAATATTTTGCTGACGCATCAAAACATTGGTTCCATCATTAATTACGGAAAATAATGCAACTTCGGAAGCAACGAGTCACGTTGTTGAAGCGAAAATAAGAGCCAATGAGAATAACAGAGGGAAACCAAAAGTTCTGTGATATATTGATCAAATAAATTACGAGCATAAAATTTGCTCATACTCTTTTTAGAAACTCGGAGGGTAATGTTTTTCGAGTATATGTATGTCTTATGTATCAATAGGTATCAAGTCTCTCTTTGACAACCCTGAGGCATTCCAGCTCAGTCTGCAGTCCAAGGGTAGCGGTGCACCTGTGGCCGATCTCAGATGGGAATCTAGTCTTGTCTGGCATAGATTGCAGATGCCCATGGGCGGCATTTGCTACTCAAGTGGATTGCATGCTCGTCGTTACTTTTACGTTGAATATAAAAATATTATATCATCCAATATTAAGACGAATATGTAGTATTATTAATACAAGGTCAATGTAATTCTACCGTAACCACCGTCCGGGGGTGTATTGATCGACCGGACCAGAGATTACGTTTGGGGTGTGCTATTCGTCTCCTGCAATTTTGCTCAACCCTTTACTCAGAAGATTTATTATTACGATTCAGGATATGTTCGAAGTAATCTCTTTGAAATAACATTTGTTAAAATTCATTTGTTACCTCCTATATTGTTCTACGAGTATATATAATTAGGTACAGGTATTTTTTCTTGAAATTAAAAGAGTTTAGGACATGGGTTACTAGTCCAGATATGAAGATATGATGATAGATTATGTAGATTTTAAGGGAATTAGTGTTGTATTTCGCATTTAAAGATAGTGATACATTATCTGTGCATATAAATTCGAAAGGTTCGAGATGCCTAGAGTAAAACCCCGATCTTTCAGAAGGCTACGAAAAGATATAACCACTCATAGGAGAGTAATAGTAATAGCAAACATGTATTAAATACCTTTTTCTACACTCCTGTTATTCCCTGTTATCAAACTATAAATATAAAGAAAGTATAAATTACTTTGAACTTTTTTTTACCCGACTGCCAAGGAAGGGTTATGTTTTTCGCGCGTATCTTGTATGTTTGTCTTTCTTTATTTGATCCGATCTAACAAACGGCTGGATGAATTTCAACAGTTAAAGTGTCATTATATTTGTCTCAATGACCCGAGTGTCCTTAGATAGGTGTTAGTAAAAAAAAAACAAAATGGCGGATTTTTGGCGCGAAATAGTAACACATTTAAAAAAAAAAGTTAGCCGAACCTATCGAGTAGGGTATCAAATGAAAGGAAATTAAACGGAGATTATAAAAACATATTTGTATATATATAAAACAGCAAGGTGACTGACTGACTGACTAACTAAATGACTTTTTCATTTTTCAGAAATCAACGTACAGCCTAAACCAAGGGCCTTACACTTCTAAAATTTTGCACATAGGTTCTCTATATAGCGTGAATAAGTACTAAGAAAGGCCTTTTGGAAATTCTACCCTAAAGAGGGTAAAATAGGGTAAAACAGTTTTTTTGAAATCCTTTAATTTTGAAGCAACTACTTTAAAATTTTGTATTTGGCTTTCTGGATAGGAACAAGGACGCACTTATTTATCGCCCTCCGAAAAATCAACCCCGTAGAGGGTAAAATAAGGGTTTAAAGTTCATTTGAACAATCGTCAATTTTGAAGCAAACACTATGAAATTTTGCATCAGGCTTGTTAGATAAAAATAATGAAATTCTACCTCTAACGAGGTAAAATAATGACCGAAACTTTGATTTACTGAAGTTATATATTTTATAGACCGTAAATGGTGGATTTTCGCGAAATACGAGTAGTAGCACGTTTTAAAAAAAGTTAACCAAACCTATCGAGTAGGGTGTCAAAATACAGGAAATTAAGAGGACACATACGTTATATAATATATCTTATATATAAAATTCTCGTGTTAGTTAACGTACTTCTCCGAAACGGCTTCACCGATTTTCACCTAATTTTATATACATATTCAGTAGGTCTGAGAATCGGCTACTATCTATATTTTTTTACCTCTAAGTGATAAGGGTTGTTCACCCTTAATTTTTTTTTATTTATTTGGCAACACAACGTTTGCAGGGTCAGCTAATACATATATACTCGTATATGCACATCAAGATGACTGTCTGACTAAATGAGTGAGTTGCTGTACCAGAGATCGACGCAAAGGGAACCCGCTGAACTTAAGCGTGCTGGAATTTTACACATTTTTTAGGTTCTTTATGTAGCGTAAATGAGCACTACGAGGATAAAATAGGATAATATTGTTTGAACATCTTTTGTTTTTGAAGCAGACACCTACTATGAAACTTTGTATGTGGCTTTCTGGATAATAATAACGAAATAACGAAATGCCTATTTCACTGCTTTTGGAAATTCTACTTCAGCCTTTTTGGTGCAGTCGGGTTTTTGATTTTTTTAATTAATTACTTGTTAAGTTAACAACTGACGGCATCATCGAAAACTTCTAGTATCTACACCGACATTACCATTACGAGTTTGCTTATAAACTGGAACTTCATTTAAATTTATCAATTAGTTCAATCTCCTAACTTCGGGAAGCATGTAACTAAACGCCATAGTTAATTACTTTGCAGCCACGAAGCTAGCCAGCGTTATTGATCGGTACAACCAAATGCGATGACATTCTGAAATTCACAAGCCGCAAATGTAATTTTGGTTTGGGTATGAACTGTTTACCGAGCGTGTTAACACTAGATTGCACACACACTGCACACACACAGCACACACACACACTTTTTTATAATATAGGATTAGCAGACGAGCATGCAGTCCACCTGATGGTAAGTGGCTACTGCCGCCCATGGACATCTGTAATCCACCCCAGATAGGATTAGTAATTCCTACCTGAGGTCGGCCACAGATGCGCCGCTACCCCTGAGGACTAAGCTGGAACGCCTCGGAAAAGTCTGTCTCCCTTACCACACCCTTCAAAACGGAACACAGCAGCGCCTTCCACTGCTGTTATTAGGTAGAAATAGGAAAACTACACTACACACACTATTTATTATTTTAAATCAATTTTATTATTTTGTAACATCTCATATGTTTAATAGTAATGTCCATCCTTATTACGATTTTTTATACTATTGTAGGAGACGAGCAGTTCACCTGATTGTAAATTCCTGAGGTCACAGATGCTCCGCTACCCTGGAGTACTAAGCTGAAACGTCTCGGAAAACACCGGTATGTCTCCCGTATCACACCCTCAAACCAAACAAATTAGAAAGAATATAGTGTGGATGTGGTAGTGGTTCTACCACCTTCAATATCATGATATGTACGAGTAGGTATATTATTTTTGTGGGCGTATGTTAGTAAGTATTTTATCCTCCTTTTTACTTTTTACAAAATATAAATACACACAAACTTTTAGAACCAACCGACCAATCAAATTAAGGACGCTGATGACAGTATACGGAATTAAATATTATAACTGTTTACTTAATAAAGCAGTGGTTGACAAAGTGTACCGTTCTTTCAAGTAAGATTAACGCAGGAGGGGAAATACGTTTATTTTCCTCTGTTTGTTCCGACTACGTACATATTCCCGAGACTTTATATCTCTCCGGGAGTTAATAGCGAAGATTTTATGCAAGCTTCGATGTACTTCTTGAATAAAATTAGATTTTAAATATAATGATATATCAGATAGGAAATACTCTGTTACATTCCATACTTGCAGAAGCAGTGATAGCCTAGTGGTTAAGTAACTCGGCCTCTCGATCGAGGGGTCCGAGGTTTAAATCCCAGTCAAATTACTGTCCCAGTGCTGGGAACGGGTCTCCTCTCAGAATGAGAAGGATTAGGCCATAATTCATCGCGCTGGCCAAGTGCGTATTGGTAGACTTCATACACCTTTGAGGTTTTTTTTTTTTTATAAATCTCTCAGGTATGCAGGTTTCCTCACGATGTTTTCCTTTACCGTTTAGCAAGTGATAATAATTAATTTCTAAAACGCACATAACTTTGAAAAATCAAACGTGCCTGGGATTTGAACCTCGGACCCCTCGACCGAGAGGCCGGGTTTCTTAACCACTAGGCTATCACTGCCAATTATATAATGATATTATAGTCATGCATTTCACATCACACAAAAACAGTAATCTAATATCGTTTAAAATTTTACCTTGCACAGTGTTGTACCCGGAATCCTCTGTATACAAACCGGTGAATCATATGTGACTCTTTCTGCAATTCACGTACAAATGTATCTATATTATAAACACATTTACGACTTCCTTTAAGTAGGATTATCACCCTACTTCAGTTTGAGTCCACTTGAAGTGAAGAGACATCATTAACCAACTCGAAATGAAACAAGACTCTTACCCGATGGCGATCAAAGAATGTATTGTTACTCTTTAAGACGTATCACGTAACGTAACGTATGTAAATGTCGTCGTCAGCCCATCACTTACCCACTGCTGGGCACGAGACTCTTCTCCTTATGAGAAGAACTAAGCCATGGTCCACTTCGAAAAATCAGAGATGCGTGACTGGGAACCTCGGCCCTCCCGATAATGAGTGTGTCACAATCAAGGTTAACACTGCTTTTTTTGGTTATTAAGGTAAATATATCTATCAAGGATATATGGTAGATCAATGTTACGTTTTTGTCTAGACAATTGAAACAGTAATAATTTTATTTCGAAGATGGTAGAACCCTTTGTGGTTCGACTCCGGCGGCACCACCGCCACACCTATTTCTGCCTAATAACAGCAGTGTTAGGCGCTGCTGTGTTCCGGTTTGAAGGGTGTGGTAAGGGAGATATACTTTTCCGAGGCGTTCCAGCTTAGTCCTCAGGAGTAGCGGCGCATCTGTGGCCGACCTCAGGTGGGAATATCTAATCCTATCAGGGGTTGATTACAGATGTCCATGGGCGGCAGTAGCCACTTACCATCAGGTGGACTGTATGCTCGTCTGCTACTCCTATATTATAAAAAAGAAATAAATCTACACCCATATGACACCTCTTATCAATCAATCCAATGTTTGCTTACAAAAGATCGAAATTTGACAATGTTTACTATGCAAATATTTTTTTATTTCGATCTTTAGCAACATTAACAGATTGAATATTAATAAACTGCATTAAACTATAAACTACGAATAAAGATGAATACACTCTGACTCGAAAATGGCGTTACGGTATGTTGTGTAATTTACGTGCACACCTTGTCTTCCCCGGGCGAAAGGTCTTTGTACTATGTACATGGTAATATTACAAAGGAAACCTTTATTAGTAATATTATTCGTAATGAAATATATTTATTTGTATAGGCCAACGGCGGCACTTACAAATTGTCAGTTACAATATTTTCTTAAACTACTACCGGATCGGAACGCGACTTCTACTGAGAAGATCCGGTAAGAAACTCAGTGGGTTTGTCTTTTTTAATTTTAAAAATTATTATTCTCTTTTTCATTTTTTTAAATGCCATTATTGTTACATATTATTAATAAAGCATTAGCTCCAGTATCTTGCTTTACATTTTTCTAAAAATAGAAGTTTGTTCAGCAAGATACGCTACATTACTTAATTTACTTAATTAACTAATAATTTTGTTATTGATCAGTCCCAAGCTGTTTTATCATTAATATAATCAGATATTTTATAATAAGCTTTACGACTAAGTTTACTTTTGATAATGACTTTAAATTGATTAATTGACAAATTTCTGATTTTGATAGGCAGTTTATTATAAAAACGTATACATTTAAACGTATAATAATATATAAGCATTGATTGATTAGGATTAATACCCTCATATGTATTTCTAAATCACAAAATATTGATAAGAGAAACATTATTACTAAACCAATTGCACGAATCCTATATTAGGAGAAATAATTTATGACCATCGTTTGCATGTAATTCATAGATAATATTAATATTAATTATTGAGTACTTAGTACTATTATTAAGTACTAGTTTGACAGTCGGGGAAGGTGAAATAATTCAGGCAAAAAGTAGTTTGGCAAACAGTTGCTACTGTATACAGGGTGAATTTTTCAAATAGGTCTTCAGGGCCAGATCCGAAACTATGAGGATTAGCGAAAAATGCTGAAAGGAGTTACGAGGCCGATTTTGATAAAAACTAAAACTGCATCATTTGTTTCTTTAAATATCTTTTTCCTTAGCCGGGAATCGAATAGTTTGGGATATGGCCCTGAAGGCCCGTTTGAAAAATTCAACCTGTATATATATATAGTGGCATAGGAGTTCTTATCACACATTACTTATGTAATAAAAATCGCATGCCACTAAATAAGTACAATATTTATTAGCTTCTTCTTCTTCCTCTACTTCAAGTTACTAGCTCATCTGCTTGTGGTAACCCACTAAACTCTATAGTAGAAATTCTCGCTTATCAGCACTAAGGTATATACTAGCATATCTCTATTATAGTTTACCTGAGACGCGAGAAATGCTTCGGGCATACTTCACCTTGTCCGTTATTCCCTTACGTATCGTTTGATACTCACAAAGATAAACTGACCGAATGGATAGCTTGGCTTATCCGTGTGCAAAACAATAACAATATGTCGGAGTCTATTTCGTTAGCCCCTCTATGTTACATAAAATTTATAGAAACGGGCTCCAGTTATAAATTAAAGTATCAAAGATATCGGTATTCAGATTGAATGATGGCGTAATATTATATTCCCCGAGCCATTATTTCACTCTTTTTGGGTATTTGAAGCGGAAAATTGCGTGCACGTTACTGAAAAACTGCCTTTTCCAGAGACACAGCTGCGTAGGAAACGTCGTTACGTATTTTATGACGCAACCTCTTTAAATTTATAGTTTTATTTAATAGACATACTAAAGCAGTGATAGTCTGTGTTTTAAAGTAGTTCTCTCAATCGGAAGGTGTGAGGTTCGAATCCCTTAGAAAGACATATTTGATTTTTCAGTCTTGTGCGCTTTAAAAATTGATTAACACTTACTGTAACGAACACCAAAATCTCATTAAAAGTTACCTGAATCTTCTTTAATTTTATAAGCACGTCGTCAGTATGGTTAACTGTTTTCACTCTAAAGAATTTTTGATGTGAAACATCTATAGCCGCACGTAAAACCGATTTCTGGCGTGGCGACGCATGCCGCATACGATGGTATATATACAGTCTATATGCAGTAGTGTGTACGGTGTGGCGACGCGTCGCCATGCGCAATCGTAATATTTTATTTTATCATTATGACATATTTAGTTCCTATCACAATATGTTCTTTTCTGCATATTACTTTTACAAAATAATGTCGATGTTTCACATCTGCCAGGCGTCCCGTGACGGCTCACATTTTTTTTAACTTACCTACATAGGTATGCATATGTATGTAGGTACGTATACTAAAGCAACACTCTTACATTCTACAAATAAAATTAGTTAACGTATTGATGCGTTTTATAGCATAAAATTCCAAACATATCCTTTGACCAGTACGAAATTAAAAGAATACTAATAAATATTTTTCGAGAGTTGTACAAAATTTTATCAACAAATTGATTAAATCCGCTCGGGTTTTCGGACCCTTTCTTTTGTGAAACCCTATGAAAACATTTATTATCGTCTTAAGGCTTTGTACGAACCGATTTCGGGATAAATGCTAACACTACAGTTGGTATTGACAGTACCGTTTGTTACATATACGGAGAAGGGTTAGATAGAAAATAATGTAAATGGTATCCTTAACTCTTTTATTCTTAAATATGTGTTATTTATTTCTACGAATGTCTTTTATCTAATAAATGTTCTCTCGTTTCGGTTGTTCCCAATCGAAACTTAAAAAAAGTGGCTTGAGTGTTTGTATAGGAAAATTAAGCATATTTATAAACCAACCATATATGTAATATACTCGTTTTACCGAAACATATTCTTTTAAATACATATGCATAAAACAAAAAGATTTTTCTGTACTAATAAATAATAAAGTTAGGCAACAATGCAAAAATGAAAAATAACTGACAAATAAGAACAAAATCTTCCAATTATTATTTCATAAACATTGGTGTATGTCATGTATACATGATATTTATAAACCTACCTACCCATACCTGCAAGAAAGTAACTCAAAATAATAAAGCTTTAATACAAGATAAGCAAAATAAAAGCTAGTTTTCACAAACACACATTATTATGTCTAGTTTAGTTTGAGAAACACATTCGTTTTCCCAAAACGCTCGCAACAAAGTAAATAACACTACACACGCCTCTTACGATTATTTTAAACATTTATTCAATCCAATCCAAAAATAGTCAATAAGTTAACGTTGCCCAAAGTGTTCGCCTCATCTGTAAAGATTTATGCGTTTCCACCCCGCCTTCCTCTCTACATTCATATACTCGTACCTAGGGAAGACGTTGTCACCTACAATTGTACTTTATGTAGCTATCAGAACGTTATTGTATTTGAAATGTAATACTTTGTTAGAATGTTTTATCGAAATTTTATTGGATCGCTACATTGATAGTTATTGAAAAGTACTCGAAACAGTAATTGGTATTATTTCTGCTAGCTTTGAATGATTTCTATTTTAATTATGATGAAGGAGTAATGCAGGAGTAAGCAGTGATAGACTAGTGGTTAATAACCCAGAGGTGTAACCTCAGTCTACCGTGCTGGCTAGTGTGAATTAGTGAACTTCACACGTTTTTGAGAACTTTTTTCATTAGATATCTATTAGGTTAGGTTCCTCAATGTTTTCCTTCACCATTATAGCAAGTCATAATTGATTTCTCATACAGACATAATTTTACCAAATACGAAGTTTCTAGGGTTTGAACCTGGGACCCGCTTATTCAGAGACTGAGTTTGAAACACTAAGCTATAGCTGCTACTATTACAAAATACATTGTTTATTCAAAATCGATTTGCTGTTTGGACATTTTACCGTTAATACGGTACGTGCTTTACCGATAACTTGTCTACACGCCCACAGCAGCCAGGAGACAACTCAATTATCGGACTTGTCCACCACGCCACTATACGAGCAACGTTGAGATTGTTGCTGGCCATAGACTGAAGATTACATAGAAATAAATAATACTTAACGTAATCTGCGTTGAAGGATACTTATTAACACTAGGCTATGACTGGTGTCCCTGTAGTTTCCGGATCAGAATAGGGCTACAGCGTCCCCTGCCTGTGGTAGCCGACTAAAAGGGGGTTTCCAGGGATGCGGCATAAGGTTCCCACATAACGTCGTCCCACATAACAAAAAAGACTGACTGTTATTACTACAAAATACATTGTATATTCAAAATAGATTTGTTGTTTGTCCTGTCACCGTTAATACGGTAGGTGCTTCACCGATAACTTGTCTACACGCCCACAGCAGCCAGGAGACAACTCAATTATCGGACTTGTCCACTACGCCACTAAACGAGCATAGTCGAGATTGTTGTTGACCATAGATTACAGGTTAAATAGAAATGGACAGCGCTAAAATGTAATACGCCGAAAGATGTTTTTTGGGACAGATTACTTGTAAAATGTAATCTGCGCTGAAGGATACGTATTCTAAGAGTTATTACTTGGTTGGTATCCTAAAAAGACATATTAGGTATGTCTTAATCCTCTCTGCCTCATAATCCTAACTAAACCTAAAATAATATGTGGTCAGCTCTACAATATAATATGAGACTAGTTTTACAAAAATATTATTATATAAACAGCATCTTATTTTATTACAGTTTGTCATAGCAGTTAGAGCTTTCATTAATGCCTAAAATAAGGACAATCGCCAAAAAACGTCAGCCAGAAAGTTACCAAAAGCTCACTGTTAAATTTAAGTTTGAATCCGACAGAACAGTAGAGTAGAGACTGACTCTACTCTTCTGTTGAACCATTCTAGCTCTACCAGCTTGCAGACACGGAACAAAAATCTGAAACTGATAAATAAATGTAAGATAAATGTGTAGTGTAAGATAAATGTGCTCCGTTTATGGCATACCAATTTTGTTTTCACTGAGCAGATAAACGCTGTCTACACTCACAGCCCCACACTAAGATTCCCTGTGTCGTGGGTGCCGTGGACACACACATAGACAAATACACAAACACCCAGACCCAGGAACAGATATCTAAATTCATCATTTAAATATCTGTCTGGCCGGGGATCGAACCCGGGACCCTTTGCGCGTCAGACCGGTATAGTGACCGCTCCGCCACGCGGGTCGTCGATACATTGTTATATCAAACTAAAATAATCTGTAATAAATCATTTCTATAGGTTATCTATTCTATAGACATCATCATCATCATCAACCCATTATTGTCCCACTGCTGGGCACGGGTCTCCTCTCAGAATGAGAAGGATTAGGCCATAGTCCACCGTGCTGGCCAAGTGCGTATTGATAGACTTCACATACCTTTAAGATTTTTTATAAATCTCTCAGGTATGCAGGTTTCCTCACGATGTTTTCCTTCACCGTTTAAGCAAGTGATAATTAATTTCTAATACGCACATAAATTTGAAAATCAGAGGTGCGTGCCTGGGATTTGAACCTCGGACCCCTCGATCGAGAGGCCGCGTTTCTTAACCACTAGGCTATCACTGCTCGATCTGTATATCTGTCGTCGATACATTGTTATATCAAACTAAATTAATCTGTAATAAATCATTTCTATAGGTTATCTATTCTATAGATACAACAGATTAAATATTATCTTATTGAACATTCCAGGCAGTTGCAAATTCAAGCCTCCAGTAAATACGGAGGCGGGGAACTTTGATTGCGATTTTAGGGTTATTAATATTCAGTTCTTTCAGCCCCTTAAACAGCTTAGGTTCTGGGGTTAGTTGCCCTTTTGTTGAAGTTAAATGGCGATTAGGTACCGTTTGCATAATCTTTATTGGTATAAATAAAGGTTAAAAGTTATTTAACTGTTATTTAAAATTACATATATTTGTAAGATCTAAATTTATGACTTTTGTTATCCTACTTATAACCGTAATAATTATGTTTAATTTTTGTCATATTGCCAGTAATACCTGGATGGGTTAAATTGAAATATTTCTGGATATTCCAAAAGAGCCATAGTGTGTTTGTCTCATATGTAAGTAAGCCGACTCTCTTCCACCTAAACACGAGAACTACTTCCCACTAGAAATAGGTGTGAATTAGGTCTGAAGGTGGTAGAACACTTTGTGGTTCGACTCCGGCGGCACCACCGCCACACCTATTTCTACCTAATAATAGCAGTGTTAGGCGCTGCTGTGTTCCGGTTTGAAGGGTGTGGTAAGGGAGACAGACTTTTCTGAGGCGTTCCAGCTTAGTCCTAGGGGTAGCGCGCATCTGTGGCCGATCTCAGGTAGGAATATCTAATCTTATCTGGGGTTGATTACAAATGTCCATGGGCGGCGGTAGCCACTTACCATCAGGTGGACTGCATGCTCGTCTGCTACTCCTATATTATATATAAAAAAAAGGTGTGGCAATCGTACCTTAATGGTCAAACTATACTGGACCTTTCGTGTGCCATCAGTATCTAACGGTTTTACGACCTTTCTACTAACTACTTAATATTTCTTAGAAAGTTGATATCACGAAAACTATTTAAGTACAGTTGACCTTTTGCAGTTAATAGCTAATCAAATCCTAAAAGGGCACTTCACTAATAGTACCATAATATTTGCAAAGCCTCTTTGTTCTACAATAAAATCTATCAGAATTAATTGCTCTATCAAAAGAGTTTGCAATGAATCATTCAAATTACTTTTGTTGGCTGATGAATAGGAATGAATATATTAGCATTCGTTCAGAATAAATTTAATTTTAACAATAGATTAATCATCTTCGCTCGAGATGCTTTTTAGGCAATTTTAGGCAAATTTCAAAGAGATCTTTCGTTTATTTTTATATCATTTTTGATATTAATTTTTCATGAATTTTCAAAAGGTGGGCGGGTGTAATTTATACGGCGCTCGGTAACGAACCTTGCCAGACAGTTTAATACAACAATATTGTACTTCTCAACTCCCTTTCTTTTCTGTCCTAAAATACGTAATAGGCATATTATTACGTTATTAGTAGGCGATTCGTTTAACTTTAATTTTTTCATTACAGTGTTAGGCTCACCGACTACTATCGCTATAGCAACTGGTAACTTTAGCGATAATCATTTTAATTTATTACATTACAACGTATGCTCACCGTCCATCAACTACTAAAGCTGGGGCAATTGGTAACTTTAGCGATCAAGTAGTGGTTAATGCGAATGCATAAACTGTTAATCTGCTCGACGACTATTTATTTATAGAGACGCGTAAGCAACAGACTGTCGTTTTATCGGTCGCTCAAGAAAACAATTGCACGTCTGAGCGATTCAAACAACTATTCAGTAGCTTAAGCGACAAAATGGTAGTTAGCAACAACAGCTCAAGCGATAATTGTCAATAGGTTAGGTTAGGTTAGGTTAGCTTTAAGGTTAACTTGACAGAAATAGGAGTATTTACTTCTTATTGTAAATCATGAACATGATCAAAATGTAGATTAAATTGCCAAAAGGTCTAATGGACTAAAGAAGACGACGGGAAATGGCTGGACACAGGGGCGCACCGGTCGTAGCGGCATCGATTAGGAAGGCCCTACGTCCGTCAGTGGACCCTAAAGGCAAATTAGATTGATGGCTTGGATGGATAAACACGGTCAGAAGCATTTACGAAAAATACATTTTGTCTTTTGGTAATGTTGTAACGTTGTTCCGTTTTAGGTGTGTGTAATATAGTACGTTCCAACTTAGTCATCAGCAACGTAATTATAGTCAACTTAAGACATTTCTCTCAAAGGACAATGCCCATGAAAGTATGGACCGCCGTCCAGAGTTGCATCAAATTGAAACTTGTTGTGGACGATGTATAATTAAGCAAATACTACCACCAATAATTATTTTTTAGATCAGCACACGGGTTCTGAAGTTATTTACCGAAATGTTACATAACCTCAAAATCGAAAATATCCGACGATAGATTGATGGTCGGTTTTAACTGATAGTAGGTACCTATAATGTAGTTCGATTAACATATTCCATTTACTTTTAAAGGTAGTATGTAAAAAAACCTAAAATAATCCTAAAAAACCTAAAATAATGAATTCCGAGAATAAAATACCGCCATTTTAATTTTTAAGAACAACAATCAACATTTCGTCTTATTTTATCTTGAATGGAACCCCCTTGTTCAAAGGAACTATTCTGATCGACAAACTATGTAAAAAAATAATTTTAATATTACTTTCATTTTGATGCATGAGAAAAATCATAAGTCAAAACACTAATAGATCTTATTGAATACCGAGTATAAAATTCCGCCATTTTAATTTTTAAGAACAACAATCAACATTTCCTCTTATTTTATCTTAAATGGAATCCCCTGTTCAAAGAAACTATTCTGATCGACAAATTATGTAAAAAAATCAAAAAATAATTTTAACATTACTTTCATTTTGACGCATGAGAAAAATCAGTACCAAGAATGGGCATTCTCCTTTGATGTAGGTTATTACTCATTATGATAGCAGGAAAATTAACAGAAAGTAGTAAATTTATATAAAAACGATAACCCGATTGCTAAAAATGTGACCAATGTAGACTCGTCTAACGATACCTTATCATATTACAATCTGGCAAATAATTTGGGCTGCTGGACATCCCAAAAAATGAACAAATGCGTACATACGACAAACATTACCTTCCGCAGTTGAGTTAACGTTAAAAGTGTCGCTAGCGAGGGAAGCTAATCCTTAAATTAGCAAATTTTTAATTAGCATTTCGCTTGTCAACAAAATGTTATAGAAGTTAAAACTTAACCACGATCACAGTAACGGTGTCCTAGCACCCAACTAAGCTAGTTTAATTAATTTATCGGGATTTGTGGCATCGAGGTTAGTTTGCGAGAAATTAGAGTAATCCCAGTGAGGACCACCAGTAGAGTTCAGTTTAACTTCGTTATTTTAGAGTTGTTTAATAATTGGACAAGTGCGAGTCAAACACTCACACGGAAGGTTCCGTAACGCCAAATATTCATTTTTTTTTTGTTTTGTTTTTTACTTTGTAGTTTTTGTTGTCATAGCAGCCGTAATGGTAAATGCATTAAAATTTCAATTGTCTGTCTATTACGGTTCAAGATATGTGACACAGGAAAGCGGAAGCTTAGTAAGCTTAGTAATAGGGTTCATTTCACTCTTTGGGTCTGTACCCAAAGAGTAAAATGAAGCATTGTTACTCTAAAAATAAGGTTTTTTATATCAAGTAGTTCATTGATATTACAATATAACAAGTTAAGTCATTCACGATTGGAGCGGCTGAGACCTGCCGGAATATTCTTGCGGTCACTCCCAGCCATGGACATTTGTAACCAATTCCATATAGGACAGGTTCTGCTTGAAAATATTAAAGGTCTCCTAGGTTTACTGGTCCCTTACTGTTTAAAATGCATAAAAAACAAGAATAAAGACGATTTAACCGTTTACAGAAAAGCATTTTTTTCCGATTTATGATCCATTTATATAGAGAATCCGGAGAACCCATTATATAGAGAGCATTTTTCTGCGAATATTTAAGTCACTTTGCAACTCATCGCTGCGTTCCGAGTCAATCTTCATTTCCCAGATTCTTTAAGTGCATCTTTGTGTAGGTATTAAAAATAAGGTCCATCGATCTTGACGCTAGATAACAAACCTTGTAATTGTATAGAATAGTGATAGCGTGCCTTTAACATTAATAGGTAATAATTAATAATATTATAGGGCATCCCATCGAAATTAGAACTTTACAAACATTTATATAAATACGTGCAAGGTTGCATATTTTCCTTAAATCTATGACTTTTCTTAAAATTATCCTCAAAATATATTTAGATAAAATAATTTTAATTTAAATTTCATTGTACGAGTATTTTGACTCATTTTTTTTAATTTTAAATGCATTTTTTTGTATAATATAATCACAAGGCTGTATTTCGAAGCTATTGTTTGCATAAAGGCAGATAAAAAATAAAAAACGTGGTTGGATTTTCAAGTTGCCTTTATAGCGTGGGAAGCATACAATAAAGGCAGAGGAAAAAATATGGTTTGGAAAATCTGAGGATAATTAAACAATGCCGGTTCTTTTGTAATTAGATTTTTTTCTGTTTACTGTGTTTTATCTGTCGTACATTTTTTTAATAAGAATATTAGAACGTTGATATTAAAATACATATTTTGTGAAATTAATGGGGATAATATCAAACAATTCATTCTCTGGGGCATAGTAAGTGAATGTAAGAAAAAAAAATATTTTCTCAAGAAATAGTTATTTAATTTATTTTTAAAGTTATTATCACTTACGTTTCATAATTTATAAGGGACATTATCCTATGGCGCAATCACCGTTAAACTAGACATAACTAATTACTTTTCATACAAAGGATTTTATATCCTGTATATTTTATCTTAACACTCGAACAAACTCGTAAACAGAAGATGATACTATAATAATATATACAGAAATCACTATCAGAACAAAAGTAATATATAATTCTTTTGTGAAATAACTGTGAGTTATTCATACTTAGGTATTAGTACCTAGTAAGCTTTTGCCCCGCGCTAAGGGTCTCTACATGAGCTATGTAACTAATAAGAGTCTGAGACGTTATAATGAATAAAAGCTCTCACATAACATCCCGGGGTCCTAAAGGTCAGATTCCTCGAGAAGATTTCGCTGTAGCAAAAAAAGGTTAGTAATTCGTTTCGTGTTTATACAAAACGGCAAGATATACAAAGTCTCAAATTAATCTCAAATAAGCTCTTAAATATTCAAACTCGTAATTTCGGTTCTGTGTAAATAAGTTTAAAATACGCGTTATCTTTTTAAGGTTGTTACAACTTTGTTTAGATGGGGGAGATACCACCGCCATACCTATTTCTAGCGTGAAGCCTTTCTGCAAATCGATGGAAGGGTATGGCATAGTGTGGATGCCGGTTGACTTACAAATGAGGCGACCATTTCAACACTTAGCAGTGGCAACACATCTGTGTCGACGTCGGAGCGTGCAGTCCACCTGATGGTAAGTAGTTGCTGCCGCCCATGGACATCGGTAATCAACCCCAGATATTATTAGATGTTTCTACCTGATGTACTACTATATTATAAAAAAATCTATTTTTTTTGTTCAGCTTTAATATTAGTTTTTAATTATTCAACAAACATAATCCTTTCAACAACGTGATTTATATTTGGGAATGGAATAAATTATTCAATAGTTGATGCTTGAGCGCGATATATATTGGAAGGAGAGCCAGCCAAGTTTATGAAAGTCTTTCTATAATATCCTCAGGTAAACAATCTTTGTTAGATTTTTAAACGTAGCAGTAATATTTGTAGTTCGACTGATTGCTGAATTTGTAACAGTTACTAGAGCTTAGGATTTCCGGAATTTGCGCTCGATTGAGGTATGTGGCTGAATGGTTTGGTAAGGCGTATATTTAGTGCATAGCGCTACTGTGTTTCGATTTGAATGGTGTGGTTAAGGATATACACTTATCCTAGGCATTCCAACTTACGAGTAGACCTCGAGAGTAAAAACGTATGAAAACTGACTTTTATCTTTTCAACCGAATTCAAAAAGGAGGTTCTGTAGTCGACCATTATACATGTTTCTATGTCCGCTCTCATATTAGACACACTTTTTTATGGCGTCATACAGCTACAAAATATATTTCACCCCTTCAGAACTATGAAGGTACTAAACCAACATATATTTAAATTATTTTTATAATGTAGTAACATAGAATTCAGTTATATTTTTTGTTATTTTTCTCTAAAACAAAAAATGTGCTGAGTAAAGGCACAACATTGTATAATAGCAGTGTGTTAGGTACACTTACAATCATGCAACCACACCAGATGCTTACATGCTTCGCCACTTAGCGCCTTTCAGACTCAGCAGGTCGCTTGCAGATATCTAAAATGTTACTTGCTAAGGCTAAGGGCTTAGTTCATTAGAATGACATATGAAATAAGAGAAAATTCTCTTTCTGTGGTCGTAATTATTATTATAGCTTTTTCGATTATGCGATGGTATACACCTTAAAGTAGTCTCCGTTTATTTTTCTAAGTTAAACTGCTTAAAAGAAGGATTTTTTTCTAAGTTCTGGAAGGGTATCAAATATTTTGAATTTAAATATCGCAATTATTTTATTTATTTATTTTTAATTAAACATTTTAATTTATACCAAAGTCTATGTAATAACAGAATGTAACGTCAAATTGTCGTAATTTCATATTTCTAATACTCATTAAAAGTTTACGATTAAGATGTTGTAGTTTTAATGTCTAAATAAATTACGTTACGTAAATTTATATAGCGTACTAGAGTTATAAACATATTTTCCTGTGAAAAAGTCTCAAAAAAGAAAATCTCACCATTAATAAAAAAATCAATGCATGTATCTATAGTAATATTATAAAGAGGAAAACTTTGTTTGTTTGATTGTAATGAATAGGCTCAAAAACTATTGGACCGATTTTAAAAATTCTTTCACCATTCGAAAGCTACATTATCCACGAGTAACATAGGCTATATTTTATATGAAATATATTTGATAAATAGATTTTGAGGCGGTACAAAGTTTACCGGGTCAGCTAGTCTTTAATATAATATCAAAAAGTTATTTTTTCTTCATTTTATCAAATTAGCAACACTGTGCATTCATCAACCCCGTCAGGAGGAAACTTAGAAACTACTCAAGCATCCACTTCGCTTGTGAAAACATTTTAGAATCATACATTTTTGATACGCGAGCTTTCTTCGTAAATGCGCTTTACTCTTTATGAACATAGCACTGAAATATTTCTTGGATACAATATGCTCCTGTGAACTTCAGTCAACGTCACGAATAACTTCTATGGGAGAGTTTAGGTACTCACTCTGACATATTTTAAAAGTGCAAAGCTCAGTTTTTTTGCACATATATCTTTCGCTACAAGTTATCGGAAGGTGGTATAATACTAGCCTTAAAAAGTTCTTAGTAGTGTTAGGAGTCAATTAAAATTATCTTATTGTTAGTGTTATGAATTCGGCTCGGAGAACCAAAAATGTTAAACATACATCCGGCACGATGGCCCAAAATGTATGATTCGGCTCCAAGACCGAAAATGTTACTTTCCGCGGCCGTTAGAACAAATAAGGAACCGAATGTTCCTCTCTTCGATGGACAAGATGATCGTGTCCCGAAGAAGGTTAAGTGGACTGTATATATGAAAATTAAGATTTGCATCTTAATTTTCGTAGAACCATAGACAAAACTGAACAGTTAGTATTATTTTAATTATTTTGTGTTATTTTTATAAAAAAAAAATAATTATATAGTCACTGGTAGGTACGATTGTACGAGTTAGCATAAAAAAGTGATAAATTATTCGAAAAAATAGGTTTATTCTTTCAGTAGTTACACAAACATATTATTTTACATGCATTAAGTAATCGGTTTTAGGTCTTAATAGGAATGCTATTAAGTGATTTTGTTTGGTTCCGGTAACCACTAATACCTTGGACCTAAAACTAACGGACTTTAAAAGTTTCAAGTGTATAAATATGGTACAAAAACTTACCGTCACTCTGTGATATACAATTTTGTCAATAGACACTCAGGAGGAGTCTCATAAAGTTGCTCTCGAAGATTCCCTTACTCATTTTAGCTTGCTATAACAAAGTTGTTGAACTACGAAAAACCATCGTATTAAAATCTTCTATTATGTTCTGCTACCTTTAAAACGTAAACGTAAAACCAACATGCCCACTAAGGTTACGTTACAAGTGAATGAAAAGGTGGTAAAACCTTTTGGTGGTGAGATTCCGGCGGCACACCTATTTCTACCTAATAACAGCAGTATTAAGCGCTGCTGTGTTATAGTTTGAAGGGTGTGGTAAGGGAGACGTACTTTTCCGACGCGTTCCAGCTTAGTCTTCAGGGGTAACGACGCGTCTGTGGCCTATCTCAGGTAGGAATCTAATCCTATCTGGGGTTGATTACAGATGTCCATAGGCTGCAGTAGCCACTTACCATCAGGTGGACTATGCTCGTCTACTACTCTTATATTATAAAAAATGCAAGTCATACCACTTCCACTGTTTGATCATGTGGACTTCATGCTCGTCTACCACTCCTATATTACAAAGAAATGAAGTCATACCACTTCCACTATTTTAATCACACTTCATTACGTCCAGAACAGGTAACAAATTTGTGCGACCATAACAATAACAAATCAACGAGCACTTGTGTAAATAACACATAATATGGCATGATTTGAGAAAAGCCGCAAAGCCTCCGAATAAATGCGCAGCGGTAATATTTCCTATTAATCTTTTGACAGTAATAAATGCTGTAATACCCTACCCGACACGCGGGTGTAGAATGACGAATGAATTGCCAGATGATTTTGTAACTCTGCAAAAAGAAATGGAAGTAAATACTATGGGAGGCAAGTATTTTATTGGGTTGTCAAAATTGGATTTTTGGCGTAATAAATACGTAGATTAAGGTTTCAACTCTGGGTAGGTCTATGTGACTTTTGACTAAGTGCAATTAAAGTTTAAAATTTGATAATATTTCTAGACAATAATTACTTTCGAAACTTAGTAGGCTTATTGGTAGGCTTATTGGTTTAGCTTATTTGTAACGGCGTAAGTGTATTGCTTATTTCGTTCTATTTTTTTTAACATTTTTGATACAGAAATATGTAGCAGAGGTGCCTGCAATCTATGGACTTCAGTTTGATAAATTCAAACCTCGTCTCAAGATTTCATCTAAGCACCGACACTGCCATAATAATTACCATTTAAATTAGAAACGTGAAACCGCGACTTTATACTTACGTGAAGTCAACTACGCAGTATACTAATTTCACGTGGACTTTTATTGAGCATTCCTAAATATGACTTTCTTTGTTTTGAAATCCAGTATTTACTCTACACGGAAGTCTTCTTTCCAACTCTAACCAGGACTAAAATAAAACAGGAAAATGTAAAGAGCGTCAGCTGGCCACTCCAATTTCACGACAAACATTTTTTCAATAATTTTCTGTTTATATTTCCTGTATTCTTGTATTATTCCCATTTTTAAATATATTAAGACATACATTTAAACCATACTTTACCACATTTTGATTGTAAATTTATTCAAGACAGTAAAATCGCTGCCCCGTGGAAGTGTACCCAAGATACTAGCAGCGTTACCTCGCTGAATTGACAAACTAATTTGTTGGCCGAGGTAAGCTCCAGCTCTTGGGTCACCGGAGGCCTCAATCAGGCCCAAATTTATTTTATTTATAAAATTTTTGTGTTAGTTGTATTAGTTTTATTTTATTTTAAATAGTGTTAAATTGTTTTGTTTTTGTTTAAATTTATGTTGTTGTTAACAGATTAAATTGTTAAAAAGATTATTTTACGTTGATATAAAATTAAATCTTTAGCATTAGACAGTAAAACATTTAAAAACGCCGTAAGACACTCCCAAATACGCGAGAAGACATAATTATAAAAAAACATGAAACAATACGTACAGTGTAAATAAATATTTCACTTTTTCCTACTACTGATGGCGTATATAACGGCAATGAAAGCAATATACCACCACATAATTTTCAGTTTTGTGGGAAAATACGGGCAGTTTTATCACGGCATATATCACACCATTAGGGAGCTATAAACATTCTTATCGTCTACAAAATGTCCAGTCACAAGATTTTATCTAGACCATTTGTTTCAGTATTATTTGGATGTCTTTCTTTAAGTGGAAGATCTCTATGCTACGTTTGCGGCAACACTTCTATCAGACCTATTAACATTTTATAGGCCTAATTAAATATATACTGTTTTCAACCCCTAATTAGATCCTCGATTGATGAATTTTCCAAAAACCTTTTTAGTGCACATCAACGTATTCCTGTGCTTCTAGACTTATTCTACCCTACCCTCTTCAGTTTTAAGATGTTTTAGTTCAATGATCGTCAATTTAATATAAAGTACGTAAATATCCACGTATAACTATACACATTGTTTATAACAGCATATCTTATGAATGTTATGTTAATTTTTTATTTTCTCGCTCTACACGAAGGTCTTTTCTTCCTACCGATCTAACCGAAGTCCATACTTATTAAGGCACATTTTAAGCTAACTTTTGTTATGAATAAATAAATAATTTAACATCAAGAATTCTATGTAGTAACCTCAGTAGTAACCGCGAGATCTTGTATCCTATCTTTGATTATTTTCTGTTTGTCTTTTTTTGTAGGATTATTAGCAGTTTATCACAGGCGATAGTAACCACACTGCGTGAACAGCTAATTTACCTCAAATACACACAGAATATCCAAATAATTCCACAACCATGAGAACAATTCAACAATAGGTACATAGAGCATAAACACTTTGATAAGTCTGTGGGGTAATAATTGTGCTTTGATCAAACACAAGCGAACAATACCGCACGAGCAGAACTGTGTTTGCTAACGGTTACTCAGCTAATGGAAATGGGTAGATATGGGTTACAGGGCAATAGTACTATTCTGTAAGATATCAATACAAATTCGTATCTCAATATTACAATCTCGAATGTGTATTTGTGTGAATTCGTGTTTCGAAGACAATTAAACAGAATTTTGAGACGCGAATCCCTTTTGGAATGCTGTAAAATGTAGTGTAATCTTAAGACAAAGCTGTTACTATCATAATGAACACTTTTTAATTAGAAACGCGACACATAGATTTTATACTTGCGTCAAACAAAGTAGGTACACTAAATACTTCTTGCGAACCTATCATTTTATAAATCATTCAAAGAACCCAAATGAGTTATGTCACAGTAGTGGACCTCGCACAACTTAGCTTTTTCCACCATTCTAACTTAGTGCACAACAATTACTAATTAAGGGTAAAAGGGCTAATTACTAATGTAATTAGATCTCAAAAACCACTTATTATCAGGTGAACTGCTACTACACTCACTACTTCAATTAAAAAAAAACTGGCTACGAGTGGTTGAACGCCGACCAATTAATTTACCAATCAGGTCTGAAACACGTACAATGTGCATCTTTACAACGAGTCACGTACGAAATACTAATTTAAAATAAAGCCAACTCAAATAACTTTCCTATTTTTAAAGTCACGTATGCGCACTATACAATTTATGAGTTTTAAAAATGAAAACCTTTATAGTCTAATATAATGTTTACATAAATTGCACTTGGTAAATAACAACAGGTTTAAAAGTGTATATGAATGCGAAATTAAATATTTAGGGTGGGTTGTCAACTTCCCTATCTGTCAATGTTGACTAAAAATTGCGGTGACAGCGATGCAAATGACTTTAATGACAAATCAATCAAACAAAAGTAATAATAACTTTTACGTTAAAACAGACCGCCCCGTACTATCTACTTTTGAAGTCACCTAAAAAGTAATGAAAAAATATTTCCGTAAGATGAGCTTATCATCTCTGGACCATACATAAATCGCTCATTAAATGAAAAAGGGCCGCTTTACTGCTTTTTCAACCACATACTTCTGTATTTGTTTTTTCTTTGTATCTGTAATAACTCAAATAAATACCTAATCCGTTTTTTCTGTTTATTTTATTAAGGGGTTCCGTGAAAACTGTGCTTGATTTCCTAAGGGTCCGTGAACTGAAAAAGGTTGGGAAACACTGGCTTAGACTAAAGACGCGCACTATTATCAGCAGAGGTATATTACAAATTAAGTATTAGGTACACATTTTTCCACTTAATTTAATATTTAATACTGTACTTTCGAATTGAATTATAATTAAAATAATTAATGGAATTTGATTCACATTATTAAGTTAGACTACCTAATTCGCAACAATCCGCTACTAATATGTATGATGGTATATATTTTAAACTCTACAGTATGTCTGTACATGTATTATAATTAACATTATCTTATTATTGTATCTCATTATACCTTGTCATGTACCGGAGAGACGATCAAAGCAGCTAAGCTTAAATTATTTATTAAATCTCTTTAATTTCCCTAAAACGTTACGCAAAATGCCGTTCAAAAAATATTTCTTCTTGTCTTCCTCATTATGACTAATACGGTAGTATGCATCTATATTTCCTTACATTTTTCCTTCACTTGAAATAAGTGATAATTATTATAACATATGATATGTCGTTTGATTCATCTAAATTACAAGAGTAACCATGGACAATATATTTAAACAGACAGGTTTTTGTTTTTATTATATTTGCGAGTTATATAACCACCGGATAAGAACACGACTTTAACTGAAAGTTTAAAATCATTAACTGACGGCTTAAATACTTAAAGGTGCCACAGACACACAAAAAGATAAATACAATACATCTAGACCCAGAAAAAATCAATCGAAAGCTAAGATATCTGTTAATTTATCAGAACCGAACTCGGGACATACTACGTCCTTATTGAAAAGATGATCACTATGCTACGCTACGCGGATCGTCCACAGTATAACAAAATAACACATTGGTAACTGACAAATCCGTATAAAAGTTCAATATCCCGGGATTTATTTTTAATTTACTATGCCAGCGTATACAATGCAGCATCATCTATCAGCGAAGGAGCGCAAAGCCAGCTTTACTCTTTCATGCGACACGAAGTCATCTAATGAAACTCGTCTGGATCCCTCGTTTAGGAATAAATGGCACTATATTGATTGAGGGATATCACAAGTTAATATTATCAATATTTCATAATTCTTATTAAATAATCTTTGTCTTATCCTTGTCCTTGTCTAGCTTAGATGTCTTGAGTAGTAAGTAAAACGTAATATGAGGAGTTCAATTATTTATTTCTTTTATACCTTAATATTGTCATTATTATATACACACCTATATTGATTCGTTTATGAAAAATAAAACCTCGTAGCTCGTAAATATTTCTGGGAATATGAAGAGATATTTTTGGGAAGTATAGCTTTATGTTTATGTAACATTTAGTTTGAATAATACAGAAATTATTTATATACTGTGTCTTCTAGATTGAGTCATTCATCGTACGAGTATGTAAGAGATTATTAAGGGCAGAACAATTGCCCTTTTATAAAATTAAGCACCTAATCTACGTCGTTCCTAGCTCAATTTAGAGGTTTATTACAAGATTTCGTCAACTTTAGTCCTATAATAATAGCAAATATAGCTAATACGACAAAAGTCGTAGCTAAAGTGTATCACATGTATTTGCAGGACTAAGGTGTGAAAGTTAAAAACGTAAATTGAGCAGCAGCAACTCTCCGGTATTTCCGGTTTGAACAGCGCTTTCGAAAATACTAACAGTCCTACAAAAGGATTATATAAATAATATTAAAAAGTTCAAACATGTCGTTAACAAACGCTATGTAAAAAGCGTACTATAAACTAAGTGATTATTTGACTGACAAAACGGTGTGGTCTAAAGTAATTCCAGCTCCACATGTATGGTACAGGTTAAGTTTAACATTGTAAAAAACATTTTTTTAAAAGATGTGTGTTATGGAGTTTCTTTCGCCGCTTCTTCTCCAAAACGAAACACCTTGTGAAGTGGTGGTAGTTGTATTGACATTCAAAAGTGTTCTGTAAAGAACCTATTTTGAAAAAAAAAATTGATTTGAATTTGATATATACCGAGCCACTACTAGAACGGTCACAGACGAAACCTCCGAATAAATACATACATTGTAAACATGGATCTAAGCGAATTGTCGGTTATCTGACACCTGTCAGCTATAGTAGTTTCCGCTGCCGCATTTAATTCTGATAATAACCCTTATATACAGTTTAAACTTCCTCAGAGATGATACGCTGCTGGCTTCAAGCAGAACTCCTCTACTATTTTCAGATCAGCTCCAAATGTCCATGTATATTATGAATTTTACGTAAAAAGTCCAACAGCGAACTCTGCCCTTTAAATTTTCATCTGTGGGCGTATGAAGGTATATTATGGAAAGTATCTGTACGCAAGGAATAATATTTCCTAAGGACATAAACGGAGGTGGGTGTAGATTCTTTTGATAGGTTCTCGTATTTACAATATCTTTTAATAAACACATGGTTTGGTGTACGACTAATTGAATATGTAATGCTGGAAATCCTCCAAGTGGCTTCTTGGGTATTGTAAATAGGTGACTGGAGCTACGAGTACATAACTGAAACTCGTCTTTGTGATATAATTAAGATTTTTTTATAAAATGGATGTAGCATGTGGGAGAATGCTTCATTTCATATATATAAATATTCCGTTTTTAAAATCACATGATATTAATTTCGAACTACCGTTCCGTATTAACAATTGGCTACCTGTGTCATGGTATAAAAAAGGGGCGCGCAACTGTCAACAGATCAGAAGTTGTCCAATAGTGGGCACGGCACGGTGGTGCTCTGAACTGTTTGGTGTTTTGCTTGGGTGTTATTGTTACTATGGTGGCATTAACGCTTATTCATTTAATTATTTTAACTATATTTTTATAAATATTGGTTAAATTAGTTGAATCGAAATACCATTGTAGATCTACCTACCGGCGCGCCCACATCAGAATCGGGATAGGATACGCCCTTTTATTACGTAATAGTTTTAAAGTAACGGTAACAGAAGATAATCAACCGCGTGTATAGGAAGTGTTCAACTGAAGAATTTATCGTGGCTGTACTCCTGACGACAGTTTGGGACGCGCAATGGAGGCGATATTGACAAGGCCTTCGACATTGGAGGAGCTGTGTGTGAAACACATGATGAAACCGGTTGCGTGAGTAACGTGTACGGTTTGTCTAAATATTGTAATAATTTTATGTGCATTATTTTAGCAAGCGTGTGAAAGCAACCGCAAGCTTGGGTACCGCAAGCTTGGGTATGAAAATTGAGGAGGTGGAAGGTGGTTAGCATCGTCCATGGTAACCGTCTACGTAATTAAGACTCATTGGCGCCGAGACTCATTGGCGAACGATTGGCGCTCCGGTATGATCAAACCAATGGTTTTTATATTTTCGATTTTGCTATTTGAAAGTTGTTAAAGATTATAAGAATCACTAATATGAAAATATTTGGTTATGCGCGAAAAATTTAACAATCACACTCGTAGGTACCGACATTTTTTTAGAAATGTTTTGGGTTTTTAAAATCTTCGAGTAATTTCAACTATGCTTTTCACAGTTTCGTTGCTTATATCAACTCTTAAAGAGTCGATGCTTGCTTATGCTAAATAAGTAAATGAATAACGATCATATAGTTTTAAATGATTGCGCTGCAAAAAATATTTTACGATTGTGAATACAAGTTCTGATATCTACCCTTTTGTATGTACTTATTCGTTGTAATGCATTTAACATTCTTAATAAACTCCCAGTCTTAAAATAAAACTAGTCACAATGAAGATTATTATTGAAGTAAAAGGTTTGATAAATCAGGTAGCATACTTACCTGGAACACCGTGATAGTGAGATATGTATTGTGCTCATTGAAAGGTGTACTCTCAACCAGCGCTTGTCATTTTTAGTAGGATGCTATCTAATAATATTTACCTAGCGCTTGTTCCCAGAATCTGTAACTAAAATGAAAGCTGCTTATTGGGGGTTTTGTAACAACACTTGACTTGTGATGGCCGTAGACGTGGACCAAAATTGAATGAAAATGTAACATTTAGATTCTGGTGGTGAGTCAGTAAGTTGCTTATCGGTAAGCGACTTTGTGCTCTTACAAATTTGTGTATTTAAAGTTATTGATAAAGGTTACAATTTGCGAAGGATACATTAAGGTAAAGCTGAAGAAAAGGAGTTTGGTAACGTTCGCATCACTCCAAATGGTGTATTGGACTAGGCAAAAAAAAGGTGAATTAACGTAAGTTATAACTTATTAATAAACATTTAGTCTTCTGTGTTTTTCACATTGTTTTGTGACATAATGTGTAACTATTACTTGCTATTCACTTTAAAAATTGCAGAAGTAAAGAATAATGGTGCAAAGCTGTAAGCATGTTGATCGGTCAAATGTGTTTAAAGGTTTAATTTAATAAAGACAATTCATCAGCCTCGCTCGGAGTCGATCAAGTATTTTTAATAATAACTTAAAGTTTGAACTTGTTTTACAGTAGTTTAAATTGTTATTGGATCTTCTTTCTTATTTTGTGTCATAGTAAATAATACCTTTCGAGATGACGTACATCACGATCCTAGACTTTACGTGTGAAATTATATTATGTTGGTACCTTTAGTGAATAGTTGTTATTTCATTTAATTTCGTAACTGTGCAGATGGCGACATTACGTCTAGATATACGGCTGTGGATAAAACAAATTCAGAAAATTCACGCACGCAATGTTTATATGATACGAAACTGTTCGGCATGTTTTTCTCCTTTTCATAACTTTATCGTCGTTACACTCAAGCAGGTAAAGTTTGTAAAGGTGGTAGAAACTTTATGGTCCGGCAATACCAATACCATACAGCAGTGTTAGGCTCTGCTGTGTTGAAGGTGTTGATGGGCCTCAGTAGCCACTTACCATCAGGTGGACTGTATGCTCGTCTGCTACTTCTAGAGGTATGAAATTTGGTTTAAAGTTTTTGTGTGTGAGCGAATATTATGTATAAATCAATCCGGGACGAAATAATGGTATTTGTAGGTACTTATTATTCTTGCAAATGGTTAATTACACACTCTGCGTTTGAACGCCAGACCGAGCAGCCCCGCCTGCTCGCGCTCTAAGTGTTCGCTAACCCAGATTTTTTGTCTGGCCTTTCGGCCGGTTCTCGACTACTCGATTTTTATCGGTAGCGGTCCGTGCTTTGTTTATTGCCAATTTATTGGGAATAAACAAAACTCACGTCCCGTCGCGTTTGAGTTGGTGGATACCTAACGGTGCCAACGAAACCAGCTAGCGTTGACCCGGTGCGCTTCTCAGACCTCTCGGTCTGAGAGAAACCGGCAGACCCGATCCCACTGCACTTGGGCTATCCCAAGGGTGACGGTAGCAGTTACTTTCCCTTAGGGGTAATTGCATTTCCCTCCCCCTCCCCGTTAGCTCCCTGCCTCGGCAGGGAGGCATCCCTGGTTACCATGGCCTACATGGTAACAGATAGGTTTTTCGAGGCTCTGTCCTCCCTCTTGAGCAAGGAGCTCAACCGCCCCATTGACGCTGTCAAACTCCGCTCCCTTTGCGAGCCCTTAAAGTCCGTAACGGATCCCCTGTCCGTTACCGATTCACCCGCATCCCCTGATGCCACCCCGAGACACGAGATGGACTTTGACGCCATCTCGCTAAAACGCCCCGCCTCCTCCGACGAATCGTCGGAGCACACCCTCATCTCCGTCCCCTCCTCCGACGACGACCAGGGTTTCACCCCTGTCAAGTCGAGGAAGACCAAGAAACGACCGGTCAAACGCGTCGCTAAGGCGACAAGTGAGACTTCTTCCGAGGCCTCTATCGAAGCCACCCCAGCCCCAGCGGCCCCCGCTCTGGCCCCCGTGCCAAAAGCCTCCACTCTGGCCCCCGTGCCAAAAGCCTCCACCGAGCCCCAGAGCTCAACCCCCGCGGCTAAGCCCGCCAAGCCAGCCTCACGCTGCGAACCGGCACTTGCCAAGTGCAAACCGCCCCCACACATTTTCTTCAGAGATAAGTCGAAATGGTCCGACTTCTCTAAAACCCTAGTGGAAAAACAGATCCACTACACCAAGGCACGTAACCTTCGCGACTCTATTCGCGTTTCATGCCCCACCACCGAGGACTTCAGGAGCCTCATTAGGCTCCTAACTCACCTTCAACTCCCGTACCACACGTACGCTTTAGAAGAGGACCGCAAAATCAAAGCGGTCCTTAGGGGTCTCCCCTACGAGCTTCCCACCGACGAAATCCTAACGGATCTAGTCAACCAAGGGTTCCCCGTGGAAGGTGTACACAAGTTGTACAACCGCAACGGGGTCAAATACCCTCTAGCCCTGGCCATTCTAGCCAAGACCCCGTCCTCCAAGGACATTTTCAAGGAGAAGGAGCTCACTATCTGTGGCCTTTCTGAGATCAAGGTGGAACCACCTAACAAGCGTGGCTACCCTGCCCAGTGCCACCGCTGCCAGCTTTACGGCCATGCAGCGGCGAACTGCACTGCCCCCCCAAGGTTCGTCAAGTGCCTAGAACCCCACGCCACACGTGAGTGCAAGAGGACTCGTGAAGACGAATCCCCTCCTGCCTGCGTGCTATGCACCACTTCAGGGCACCCGGCTAACTACCGTGGCTGCCCTAAAGCCCCCCGTCCCGCTCAAAAGAAGGTTGCTAAAAAGCAGCCCTCGAAAGCAGGCCCACCTCCGGTCAATTCGACCAATTTCCCGCGGCTAGGGGCCTCCAAAACCCCAACCGCTCCCATGAGTTGGAGGAAAGTCGCACCCGCGACCGCCCCACCAACCCCGGCCCCTAAGGCCACTCCCACTCCCCGTCCCACCCAAGACGCATCGGTAAGGGAACATATCATGTTCCTTAAGGACTGCGTTAAGGGCGTGAACCTCGACGAGATCATACTCGTCTCGCAAAAGATGCGTAACGCCAGCCAGGCGGAGCGCATCGCATTCTACTCTGAACACCTAGCGTTGTTCAAGTCCATTCAATGAGTAACGTTCATACTCAACCCCTTCATCCCGGTCGTCAAAAACCTAAAGGCGTCTCGCTTATCTCCTTCAATGCACGAGGTCTTAAGCCTTGCATTCCCGAACTCAAAGAGTTCGTCCGCAACAGGGATATCGACCTGTTGCTTGTTCAGGAAACTTTCCTCAAGCCCTCCCTTAAAGGCGTAAGTCTCCCCTCTTACGCGCTTGTACGTAATGACAGAGCCGACGACCGTCGTGGCGGAGGCACTGCCATCTACTACAAGAGATCCTTCCATTGCACCCCTCTGGAAACACCCAAGCTCACCAATATGGAAGCCACCATATGCAAATTAGGCATGACAGGACACCCGTCCCTGATCATAGCCTCAATTTACCTCCCCGCCAATAAAGCCCCTCTCCAAAGCGACTTGGAGGCCCTCCTCTCGCTCGGAGACTCTGTCGTACTATTTGGAGATTTCAACTGCAAACATACCGTTTGGAACAGTCGTCTGACTAACACCAACGGTAAGAAACTCTTAACCATTTCCCGCGCACTGGACTTTGATATCTTCTCTCTAACAGCGCCAACCCACTACCCCGATCGGGAAGACCAAGAACCCGACGTGCTGGATTTCGCCCTCCTTAAAGGCGTCGCGCTCAATACAAGAGCGATCGAAACACTGGACGATCTGGGCTCAGACCATCGTCCAGTCTCTCTACAGTTAGGTCCCTATGATCCAACTCCCCATACCTCCTCGAAAACCTTCACTAATTGGGAAGGGTACGAGAAATCTCTCACCTCGGCCATAGAGGCCCCCGATTCACCGTATACTATTCCCCCAGACTACCTTGTTAGCTCGGAGAAAATAGACAGTACGGTGAACTCACTCACCCAGCTAGTTCAGACTTCGCTTCATGACAACGCGAAGGTGGTAGAGGTCCCGAACCGAAAACTACCTCGCGAGGTCGGGAAGCTAATCCAAACTAAAAACGCAGCCCTCAGATGGGCCGCCAAGTATCCCACCCCTGTCCTTAGGAGGCGCGCTAACGCCCTCCAAAGGAAAGTCAGATCCCGGCTAGCCGAAATGAGGGACTCCAACTGGAACTCTCTCATGGAGCATTCTACAAAGTCGCTAGACGATTTCGTACCGAAGCCTTCTCAAGCACTCCCCCTCTCACGCGTCCCGACGGCAGCATAGCCTTCGAAGACGCTGAGAAGGCCGAATGCTTCGCAGATAGCATCGCTGCGCAGTGCTCCCCCAGCACTCAACCGTGCGACCCTATCCACATTCACAAGGTGGAGGAGGAGGTCCTTAAAAAGATCTCTCTCCCTGTCACCTCTGCTCCCATTAAAATCACTACAGACGAGGTCCGGACCGTCATCCGCGGTTTGAAACCTCGTAAAGCCCCAGGTCCGGATGGTATCTCCAACCTGGCGCTCAAACACTTCCCCGAGCAGGCACTGACCCTTCTGGTCATTATCTTCAATGCCTGCCTCGATCTCAGCTTCTTTCCAACAGCCTGGAAGACAGCAACAGTTATCGGTATTCCCAAGCCTGGGAAACCGAAACATATTCCCTCCAACCACCGCCCCATTAGCCTCCTCAATGCAATGGGCAAGGTTTTCGAACGGGTGATCCTCGTTCACATAAGAGGGCACCTCTTCCCAATAGATGCTCCCCCACTCATCATTCCTCACCAATTTGGCTTTCGCCTCCAGCACTCGTGCCCCCAACAAGTCCACCGCATTGTCAAGTACATCACAAGCGGGTTTTATCCAAGACGTAACAAGACACTAGCAGTCTTCTTCGACGTCGCCAAGGCTTTTGACAAAGTCTGGCATGGAGGACTGGTATACAAGCTATACCATTCTGGTCTTCCTGATCGCCTAGTCCGCATCGTGGCTTCCTACCTTCAGGACAGAACCTTCCGCTACAGACACGAAGGTATCCTCTCTCCCCCACGCCCCGTAACAGCCGGAGTCCCTCAAGGCTCAGTGCTCGCTCCTACATTATTCATATCGTACTCCAACGATATTCCTATCCCCAAAAATGGGGTGCAGCTCTCACTCTTCGCCGATGACACCGCCCTTTACATCCAAGGGCAAAAGGAGTCATCTGTCCTCGCCAAACTCCAACGCTCGGTCAACGAGTTAGGAGATTGGTTTAGGAAATGGCGCATCGAAGTCAATGCGGAGAAAAGCTCCGCAATGCGCTTCGACCACAAACGCAGGCGCTTAAACAACCTGCCCTCCGTCAAATTACTTGGGGCCCCCATTCCATGGAGGCCCACAGTAAAATACCTAGGAGTTACCCTTGACCCGGGCCTCACCTTTAGACCCCACGTCTCTAAGGTCACCCATACCGCCCGCTCTTACATGAGCCGCCTCAACGCCATGATTGGCAGACACAGCAAGTTGTCAGCCAGGAATAAGCGAACGCTGTATAAGGTTTGCATTCGACCGGTGTTAACATACGCCTCCCCAGTCTTCGCTCACGCGAATCCCACCATCCTAGACAAACTCCAGGTCATACAAAATCTCTTTTGTCGTCGGGCACTTAATGCCCCCTGGTATGTCAGAAACGCTGACCTCCACCGCGACCTGGAGCTCGCTCCAATACAACAAGTCCTCAGACAATTCTCTGAAGCGTTCTTCGACCGCTCAGAAAACCATTCCAACCCCTTAATCAAGGGTGCAGCGGACTATGCTGCCCCTCTTCCTACCCGTTACAATTGCCGTCGGCCAAGAAATATCTTGACCGACGCTCCTAACAAACTCTCCACCGATGTGGAGAATCTTCTGGCCGCCCACAGGGGCGTACAACTCTCCATAGAGAATCGTCTTCCCGACGATTCTAATCTTATTCATGATACGTTGACACCTCCAGTGTCATCTATCCAGCGGTAGCTCTCTAGGGAGCGCCGCTAGCGCCTCTCGCTCCGCAAACGAGAGGTCGCTATCCGATGTCGGCTGTACGGTCCCCTTGGACGAATGCCTTAAAGGAGTTTTTAGTGGGATGGTCCTCCCTTCAGGAGGACCTTTCAGTCAGCCCCACACGACGCAGGCACCGGCCGTCGCGGCCTGTAAGTGCTTGGACGCATTTTTTGCTCCTCCCTCTCCGTAGAGGGTCAGCCCTTTTTCCACCTACATCTGGGCGCCAAAAAACAAAAAGGTTAATTACAACAACTTTTGGAAGTTATTCACAATTTCTTGTGATAACAGATACTGTTACGTATGAGTTATATTAAATTGAAATAGGTAATTCTATTATTTTCAGATATTGTATTGGAACTCGAGGTTCATACCACAAACTATTCGTTTTTATTTTGTGTTCATACTGTTTTGACCGCTGTTTGTTATTCTACGAATTAAAATGTATATCTTTGCAGATTTATAAGTCAAAGTCAGGTTCGGACGAGCAATTATATACCTACTGCAAGTTCTGATAAAATTCGAAAAATCGAATACTGCAAAAAGAAAAAGAGACAAGAGTACATACACTACTGTCAAATTGGACTCTGCAATGTGTGATCATTATTGTGTGGTAAATACTTTGTTTGCAGCAATGCCTATCGCACAAACGAAGGTAATTGTAATAATCAAGGTAAAAGTAAAATTATATAAGGTAAATAATATAATTAAGGTAGGATTACTCCAATAACTTTTTAAGTTTAATGACCTGGTTTTCGTTGTAATGTACGAAATGTATGTGTATGTGGACTTCAGAGTGTTATTTCGTTGGCATTTGACGTCATCACATGAACGGTACGAACTAGCTCATGTTATGGTAAGGCAATAGTATTTTAATTATTTTATTAAGAATAACGACCACGGAGTACTTGCTGCTCTGATATTTTCTTTACTGTATGTAAAGTTGACATTAAAACTGTTTTGAACGTGACAATTCACTTTATTATTATTTTCACACATTTGTGTTGTAGACATCAGGTTTTTCGGTTTGAAATTAACTTTTACTTTTTTATTTTTATGCTTGTTACAGCTTATTTGTTTACAGTTCTAAATAAGAAAAGCACTCGTGCATGGTTTTAAGCAGGTCTCGAATAGTTTCTTATAAAATTCTGTCATAGTCAAATGAGCTGACTTAAAAGGCATTAATGATTTTCAAGAAATCCTGTCTGAGATAGTCAGACACATTATAACAAATTCGGTAAAGGAAGACATCGTGAAGAACTACACATCGGGAAATATATTCTCAAGGGTATCTGGAGTCTACCCAGTGTACGTTTGGCGATGCAGAAGACTATGCCATAGATTTAAGCGAGCCAAACGAAAAGATCTGTAGATTTTACTCTCAAACCATGAACGAAACGCGGAGCTCTCTCGTTATTTCGTATATAATTATTGACTATACATATCGCACACGACAAATTAAAGGGTATTAAGTCTAAAAAGGCGATTTTTTTTTATTTGCGTTTTGAATTCCATATTTTTTTCTCTATAAATTGGCCTGACAATGATATTTTTAGGCCTATTAATTTATAAGATATGGCCACATATTTCTTTATGGACTGTTCAATCGCACTATTTCCGATTCGGTCAAAAGGGTCACAACTTAGTTGATTCGGTTGATGCTCAGCGCCACATGCATTTATTACGAGTTGCTGCCAGTGTTTTGTCAACTTCGGAGCAAACGCATACATTGTGAGTATTCTATACAATATTATTTTAAGTTAATACCCTTTTGCCTGTTAAATCATGATGTCTTATTTGTGTCATTATAATATAATACCCTATTCGCTGTTTCATTTTGAATATTTAGTATTTTTTTAATAAAATATTTCAAAATGATACTTTATAGCCCTCGATTTGCTTGTAATAATACTCTTTTGTTTGTAATTGTTGTTAAGTTAGTGTAAGTGTCAAATCAGATACTACCTTTTGTCGAGTATTCATTGAAAAAAAATTTAAAGATTTAGATTTTTACAAAACTAGGAAGCAAAATAATAGAGACGAAAGGATAACGAGGGCAGTCTACGACGGCCAAAGTACACCCGAAAGCAAATCTATAGGTGAAAATGAAGACCGGTTTGCTGATAGTGATGACATTAGCGACCCAACGTATGTCCCCGAAAATAATTCGGAGCGGCGTTGTCAATCATGTGCATCAGAGTCATCAGGTAGCTACCAAACTTGTGACTATGTCTCGTATTCTTTGGAGGTGTTTTCAGCTTGCAGTAAATGCAATAGTTTTCTATGTTGGGATCATTTTGACAACGTTCAGACGTATACCGATTGTGAATTTCACAACAAAACTGCTCATATGACCAATAATGCTCACGATAGAACATTGATAGGGGAAACAGTCAAACTGATTTACAAGACAATACTCTTACTAAAACGAACCACGATAACGTATTATCTGATTTAACCGATCTCGCCAGTGAGCAGCACTGTGACTATAAAAATTGTTTTGAATAAAAATTTAGGACATGCTTTCAATGTCAAGGATTTCTTTATCTCCATCATTAACAAATTTCATACGGATAATAACTGTACGCTGCAACTCATTTTCTACGGGTCTTGAGAATGTTAATACTATGACTATTACTAAATCTATGAAGCAGATCATCAAGAAGAAACACAATTTAGGATGGGAGTAAATAAATTCGAAAAAGAAGCGAGTGGACCCCTGATCACCTATAAATCCCTGTGATGAAGCTACCTGTAGGTTGAAGTGTACATCAAATATAGATGAAACTAAACTAAACCATATTTTTGATAATTACTGGTTATTGGGCGCATTGGGGCAAATAGATTTCATTAATCATACACTATGTATTATTTATTAATGAAATCTCTTATGCAGGACATAAAATCAAAAAATCTTTCTAATCATTGTCTTAATTATGAAAATGAAAATTTGTAGGATATTTTTTTATCTTTTACAGATTTTTAAGTAGTTACAAAAATGATAATTTATTTCTTGTATTTTTGTAACTGTATTGTTTGCAGTATAATTCTTACTGTTTTTTTGTTTTAAATACGTTATTTCCAATATATTTTTGTAACACTTAGTGTTTTATTCTATTACCTTGTTAGTTAAAACTAAACATTCCGCAAATTTTATGTGGTAATATCATTAATTATTACTTGATATTATCAAATTGTAGTGAAATTTGGTAAGGCAAGACAGTCGTAATTGAATAATGTGAGCGATTTAAACTGCTTATACAGTATCATCTTTAACGGGTTGTGTAAAACTCCCAATAAAACGAAAATATCAGCTGATACGCCTACCAAACCTACTAAATATAAACTAGGATAATGCAGTTTAAAGATCAATATAAAAGTAGGACATTACAGCCATTCATTTTGTTGCAATGAATTTTCAAACTTTCAAATCGCGTTATCTCAAACACTGTTTTTTAAGATAATACTGTATTGTTTGTGTTGTGCGATATAATGTAATGTGTTTTCAGACTACGAGAACATGTGCTATGGAAAGGAAACTATTTGATCATGTCAGATGACTGTGAACCCTGTGAAGCAATGACAGTATCGACAGTCAAAAATCTGGTAAAAACTTTGTGTTTCTCTTGAGTACCTGCGAACTTTGGAACGGTATGTGGATTGTAAGTTCTGTGTTATCGGGATTGTCTTGCATATCGATGATTGTCTGGCCAACAGTCACGTTTATGTTTGATAATAACCCGAGTGCCATGTAATTGGCAATTCTTTTCAGGAAATAATCAATTATGTACGTACGCTATGTGACTTAGCGAATTTATGATGTCATGTGACTTGACATCAGCCATGTGATTTGGCAATTCTTTTCAGATAATAATCAATTACGTACGTAAGCTATGTGACTTAGCGAATTTATGATGTCATGTGACTTGACATTAGCCATGTGATTTGGCAATTCTTTTCAGGAAATAATCAATTATGTACGTACGCTATGTGACTTAGCGAATTTATGATGTCATGTGACTTGACATCAGCCATGTGATTTGGCAATTATTTTCAGATAATAATCAATTACGTACGTAAGCTATGTGACTTAGCGAATTTATGATGTCATGTGACTTGACATTAGCCATGTGATTTGGCAATTCTTTTCAGGAAATAATCAATTATGTACGTACGCTATGTGTCTTAGCGAATTTATGATGTCATGTGACCTGACATCAGCCATGTGATTTGGCAATTCTTTTCAGATAATAATCAATTATGTACGTAAGCTATGTGACTTAGCGAATTTATGATGTCATGTGACTTGACATCAGCCATGTGATTTGGCAGTTCTTTTCATGTGACACGACCATTTATTTACACTATTAGACACCGGTTATGGGGTTAACCAATTAAAGTTACGTGTTTTGTGTACCATGAGATTTGGCTTCTGTGGTTAAAATTGAGACTATATTATCCGCGAATCTAAAGTAGTTTATCCACTTCTTTAATATTATTGAATTTGATTTTTTTAAACTTTTGTTCGCGAGCCGTAACGGCTGCTCGTCAGAATGGCCGTGTGGGAGAATGCTTCATTTCATATATATAAATATTCCGTTTTTAAAATCACATGATATTAATTTCGAACTACCGTTCCGTATTAACAATTGGCTACCTGTATCATGGTATAAAAAAGGGGCGCGCAACTGTCAACAGATCAGAAGTTGTCCAATAGTGGGCACGGCACGGTGGTGCTCTGAACTGTTTGGTGTTTTGCTTGGGTGTTATTGTTACTATGGTGGCATTAACGCTTATTCATTTAATTATTTTAACTATATTTTTATAAATATTGGTTAAATTAGTTGAATCGAAATACCATTGTAGATCTACCTACCGGCGCGCCCACAAGCATTTAAGTGAAAAAGACACTTACCTTATAAAAAGCATGTAATCAAAAGTTAAGATGTGCATTTAAGATCCTGGACCCATGAGAGGCTGATATGATGCTACTAAGCGATCACTTGTCGCCCTAAAAATTAAAGGTAAGACTCAAGTGCGACTGAATAGCCGCCCTTATTATTCTGCCTTCTTATTTCCTGTTTTTATATCATTAAACATCTATTTATAATACATTACAAACATCTTTGTTATAGAATTAAGAGGAAAATTAATTCAATTTTCAATTTAGATTACAGAAAATTACTTACAGAAAAATATATTTCGGAAGTATAATTTCAAATACAAAATGTGAAATTCAAACATTTCACAATTTAGTCTTGCATTGAAATAAAACCTCAGTGCTTTGGTGTAAATGCTTGCTCCATGCGAGAGTTTATAACAGAATTTCAGTTCCAGTTTAATTCCTACAGAGCTCTTTGTATTCGATTCTCATACGTAAAATGCCACAGTCATATAACATTACGAAAACAGATAGTGAAGCTTTAAAATTTGGTTTGCAATTTGTTTAATATATTGTGCAAGTATCAAACAAGCATGCAGTATTTGATGTCAAAATTAGCAGCCTAACTTAATTGCTTAATGTTTGATAGTTTTCGTAGTTTTAAGAGAGTATATAAAATAACGAAGACAAAAAAGAAACATGCTTCATGAATTACTGAAGAAATGCTAAATTGTCTGCACTCTTTCTGTCGACAAGTTCAGGTTATAAAATCTTAGAAAAATACCACTCACATAGGTGTCAGTGAAAGTAACGAAAAAGATAAAAAAAAAGCTTCATGACATACTGAAGAAACGCTAAATTGTCTGCACTCTTTCTGTAAACAGGTTCAGATTATCAAATCTTAGAAACGAAAGTTACACAGTTTAATTACAAAAAAAATACCACTCCCATAGGTAATTCAGTATCAAAGTGGAAGGTGTTAGAACCCGAACCACAAAGTTCGACTCCGGCGGCACCACCGTCACACCTAATTCTAAGCAGTGTTAAGCGCTGCTGTGTTCTGGTTTGAAGGATGTGGTAAGGGAGACATACTTTTACGAGGCGTTTCAGTACCCTTACCAGGAGTTTTCACGTTTCGACAAATATGACTGTTTTGGTATTTGTTTACGTATTTGCCCATACAAATTTCAGTCAGCGCCCCTAGCGGATTGTGTCAGAACTAGGAAATCATATGGGCCAATACGTAAACAAATACCAAAACAGTCATATTGAATGAAACGTAAAAACTCCTGGTAAGCAGTTTAGTCCTCAGGGGTAGCGGCGCATCTGTGCCGTCCCGGCCGACGGCATATAATATCTAATCCTATCTGAGGTTGATTACGGATGTCCGTCTGTTCGGGCGGCAGTAGCCACTTACCATCAAGTGGATTGCACGCTCGTCTGCTACTCCCATATCAAATCCCCTTCATCATAGTCATAGAACACACAGAAACATGATTTGATCCCTGTATGAATTTGTATATCTACCATAGATACAGATGCAAATCGGGGGAGATATGAGCTATGAGCTACATCGCAGGCACGGTTCAAATGTTTGAAGCTTCGAACTAACCGGATCAAAAACTGACCGGGCTAGGCACATCTGCCGTAAATCTGTTAACGTTCGGAGTAAACGAGATTATTAGATTGGATACTGCAAGGTTAAGGGAGGGTAACATACTGACGTTCAAATGTTAGACTGACTTAAATTAAAACACGTTCAAAGTCAACTGTAACAGTTTAACAAAATATTACTTTTTATCACAGATATAAAGGTATCATGTATGTTTGTTTGACTGTCTAGTAATCCACTTCACCTGATCCAAGGTTAGGCAGCAAGGAAGAAAGGTTATAACATGAAGATTGGAGCATTACCAATGTGAAGGAGGGATACCGGGAGACTTACATATGAGACGACCATCTGAATCGTTAGAAATAGCAAAGCATTTGTTATCGGCTTTAGTTAAAACCTATTTTTTATGAAGTAGAAATGAAATTTTATAAAAAATAAATGATAATTGCCAAAATCAGTTCTGATAATCAAGTCGCGGCAAACTCGTGACGTCACAGCCACAACTGAACCCACATTTGCCTCAAACATGAATTTATTATTAAGCGGGAGATCTGCTAAAAGGAGACGTGCTTGCCAAACCGCCATTGAATATATAATTGGGGACCTGCTGTGATGATAATAATATTGGAACATGCAAATTAGGCACCCGAATATAATATAACCATTATTCGTGTTATCTCGTTACTCGCTCGAGCACATTTATATTAAACTAGCGTAATATAATTCGAATATTAAACCCCAATGGGACTTGACTCTTTAAAAAAGGTGAAAAAAGAGCTCTCCTCCAAAACCGGCGATGCATTGGCGGCTCCTCTGGTGTTGCATATGAACCCATAGGCGACAGTGGCTGCTTTACATCACGTAGCCCGTCTGCCTATTCGTTTAGATATAAATAAAAATCCACTTAAAATTTATTGTACTAAAACGCTGAAATAGGTACTTTATTTTTTCTGAACAGAATGCTAAATATAAAGTTTTATAGAGATTGATTTAAATAGGTACATTTTCAAACATACTTTCACCCTTAGGAGTGGAATGTGAAAGAAATGATACTCATTGGGTGCCTACGTCATGAAAGAAATTGTCCAAATTTTACGCTGCTATATTCAGTAGTTTAGGGATTACGATGATGAATCAGACTGTCCTGAATAAGTCAGTCAAGACCATTTTATAAATATAGATAGGTTGAACGTAAGACAGACAAATATTTTAATTGGTCGCTCTGTTCGTTACTTAATTAAATACTCACGTTACGTCTGCGATAGACAGGCTTCATGGCCGTTTTTATTCGGTTTATAAAACATTTCAAGTGTAATAAATCTAATTTGTTACTTACAGCCCAAACGATAGATAATTTGTGCCTATTCTATTTTTTTATTTTTGTATCTTGTTATCTTTGTGTACATTTAAGGCCAGATAAATAAAGCAAACACGTTTTTATCACATATTTTTAATTGTATTAATATTGGAATCCACTCAAAAGTATGTATGTCGACGCCTTCTTACTTTTTAATGGAAGAAAATACGCGGAATTTCTTGTTATATAGTATTAAATGTTCATCAATGTAACGCTGTGGGTCCAAATCCCACTTGAATATGATCATTGATCAGAGATACGACGATATTCCACAGGGCTAAATTAAACGCTCCATGTACAGTCAGCTTCAATAGTAGATTAACAAATTAAGATTTCAAAAGTAGGTACGAGTATACACAAGCGCGTCAAAAGTAGATTAACACATATACCTACGTGCAAAAATAGATTAACATCGATCGCTTCGATTTTATATATTTGAAAAAAAAAATTTTTTATCTGTTAATCTACTATTTCTCTTCTAAATGAAATTTTAATTTCTTAATCTACTATTGAAGCTGACTGTACACCTGTAATGTCTCCTTCATAAATGTCACTGATAAATATGAGCCAAAATATACTATAGAAAAATGTGATTTTGTCTGCCACGTGACGCGTCTGACACGCTCTATGTCTGTACATGTAAATGAACCCTAAGCCACGAAAAGCTTTTCAAAACAAATATTATTTAAGCGAACGTATGCGCATATTTAACAAGATAGCTTAAATAAAATGTGTCTATAAATAAAACACTGTCGACACTGATTGGCGAAATCAGATACGAATGTTCTTATTGCATTGTGGAACAGCGCAATCCGTTTATAATTGGATTCGCGACTCTCGTGCGCACATTATATATTCATCAGAGCGCATATGTTTTGTACATTGCATTTCAATCAACGAACCGCTTAGGAGTTTCCTCAAAATTTCATTGGAAAGTAATTTCCTTGGCAAACACGCGTTATCTAAAATTTGTTTTACGTCTTTCTGATTTCGTCGAAAAACACGCGCTCAGTTTAGGAGATTTCAATTTGTGTAGCAATAAAATATTGTGTGATGAAATTGTGAATACGTTGATAAGCTTAACTAATTGAAAGGGGGAAGAAACAGTTTAGTTTGACTGCGGCAACGTCACAGTCAGCATCCACTGTTATCTTTAGGAGTGGCACCGCAACTTTGTCCGGCTTCGCTTCCGTATGACATAGTTACCGTACCCTTACCAGGAGTTTTTACGTTTTGACAAATATAACTGTTTTGGTATTTGTTTACGTATTTGCCCATATAAATACAGCGCCCCTAGCAGATTGTGTCAGAACTTGGAAATAATATGGGCCAATACGTAAACAAATACCAAAACAGTTATATTTGTCAAAGCGTAAAAACTCCTGGTAAGGGTACAGATATCCATGGATGGCACTGACCATTTACGAACATATGGTCAAGGTGGACTAGGTACTGACTCGTTTTTTACTTAAATTCTATAAACAACACCTTCGTTTGAAATGCAATGTTAAATATTACAAGTTACTCAATTTACGTAAATATGTACTCGTGTATGTAGAACTAATCAATTTTAAAATTCTTGATGATTGATTTTAGAGCCTTTGAACAATATATAATCAAAATAAAGTAAATGCAAAATGTACACTATAGTTACCCCCAAGTTAATACTTACACCAACTTTACACTACATATTATAACAGTGTAATTTATTTCAATTTTCAAGTTTTTCACATTTTAACCATGTTTTTTTTTTATTTACGTCATACAAAATATGCTAACATGAGTCCTAAAGCGTAAAAAGCGTGTTTTTGAAAAGTAGGACAAATCCGGCTTAACCTGGAACCAGAACAAAGCTCTCCCTTAAACGCAAAACGTTGTAATCGGCAGCTCTCACCGCATTCTCTGTTTTCAATATTAATGACACATTTACGGCATCTTTAAGAATTGGAGTTGGAATATATTTGCACATTAATACAAATTTTGAAGGTCTGAAGGTACCTCACCTTAAGCAGAAGCAGAAGGTACCTTAGGCAGAATACTTTATGGCGAACTCTAGAGCACTACTGTCAGACCTATTTCTGCCGAATAACAGTAGTGTTAAGCGTAGCTGGGTTCTAGTTCGAAAGGTGTAGTTAGAGAGATGTACTTATCCGGGGAGTTTCAACTTAGTTCTCAGGAGAGCAAAACATTTATGATCGACTTCAGGTAAATTTATAATCTTTCTTGGGGTACAACAGATGTCTATGGTGCCACTTACCTTAAGCGGGTCTGTATACTCGTTTGCTACTTCTATCAATAAGCTTATATCTTCATTCGATTTTAGATTTTGTAGATTTTAAAAAATATTATACTATATAATATTATAATATAACTATATATTATAATAACGCTATTTATCCGGTTGTTGCTCGACCGGAAATCAAACCTGGAACCGTCCACAGGAGAGACAAGCATCGTGAACAAACGTTAACAAAAAACAGTTGACAAATATATTTAACGTTTAATATGCTCTACATAAGCAATTATTCATGGAAACTTAATTGCTGTTCATATTTCATGCCACAAAGTTACGTTGTTCACGTAGAGTGTCTCACATGAGTGCAGGAATTAGCGGTAATAGAGTTCGCTAATTATGATAGAGGCTATCTCTACATGACATCATAATGTACTTACGTTGTAGCGTAATTACTAGCGGTACTCGAGACCTATTTGTTGGCCGGTATATATTAAATTAAAGTTCAAGATGACATTAATAATGTTATTAGAAGCAAGTGTTCAAGTTGTTATGTTTTTTAATGATCCTGCGCCCGTAGTTGATAATCAATCTGCCGAATTTCTGAAAATTTCTGATTTAAGACGCATCAAATTTTTTATAGAAAAATTGTTTTTATTTTTTTTTTATTTATTAACAATGGTTGCTAATTATAGTCATTTGGAGATGGATTTTTTTATTTGGTGTTTTATTTATTCTGTCCCCACTTAGACTATATATCTGTTATTTAGAAATCAGTCTCTATACTATTTTATTCAATTTCGATATAGATCGGAATTTGGCAATTTATAGTATGTGTAAATTGTGAAGAGGCGATGTTTGGTAATTTAAATATTGGATAGATTATTATAATATTAATTATTAATTAACATTGGCAACATCAGGCTACGTGTACAATTTTTGTTCAAATTGCCCAAATACCAACCATTATCTTACTTAACCCATCTGGCTCTAGTTGTTAAGCCCACACAATCCTTCATCCTAGTATAGGACAATAATCGTACAATGAATTTATACACAAAAAACTTCGTAGGCTAAAAGGACACCAAGCTCAAAAATACGTCAAAAAACATAAAAACACGATACACTTTATGAGAAACATATTTTCAGCGCAAAGTAACAACAGAACTCCCACTCCGCTCTGTAATTAGTGAATTCCGACAACCACACGCCGTCCGCGTGGGATGCCGCGATAGGTCTCAAATTATGAGCAGAACAATAGAGATAGTGTCGGTAAAGAAAACTTGCGAGTAAGTGCGAAGTCTTGTATTTATTTCACTCTTCTTAGTATGTTTTATGATTGTATTAATAATAAATAAATCTAGTGATCCGAAATGGAATAGGATTGAAATGTAATAAAATACACCAACCGATCAACCATTTATATTTGCCAATACCACTGAACCATGAACGTTTTCGTGTATTTAACATCACAATATATCCATCTTCGTGGCCTCCATTGTAATTGTTCTTGAATAAAAATATTCTTCTTTTTCAGTATTTAAACATTTGTAGGTACTATTCAAAAACATTACTTATTATGAGTTAACTCACTCTGCGGTAAATGTTACGTGTTGGTCATATCAATAGGAAAACATCTTTGATAGTAAGTCAGTTGTAAGTTGTCGCTCATAGTTGTTTGTAATCAACCCTAAATAGGGTGGTAAATCTTCTTAAGGTCGAGCAAATTTGAATTGCTGAAGACGCTTTGTGTAAATTCCTATATTTACCCCTCTTTTTGGGCCAAAACACCGCAGTGTTCTATACTGTCGTTATAAACTAAAAATAGAAATGAAGCTGCCACTTTACCCAAGAAAAGTATTTTTTTATAATTAATTCTTAACAATTAATCTTGAAATAAATTTATATGTTGAATTGAAAAGTAACGTGTCGCTATACAAAGTGTTTTTATTGTTAGGATAAAATAAATAAGATAAAATATATTATGCCTTTTATACACGGGTGACTAGATACGACACATTTCGTTAGGTTGTTTCGTGTCAAGCGATCGAATACGACCTCTTAAATACATTATGCCGCCGTCTCACAAATCTCCGTTTAAATTTTCGCCGCGTCGGAAACCCTTTGAACTTATCATTGTTTGTTATGTTCTCTACTATATGTGACCATTTTTGATCTAAGTCTTCAGGTAGTTTGTCATTGATTAATATTATTGGTTTGATAAATACGACGGGCTTCTGTTCTGTTGTTCCTTTGGCCGATGAGGATATTCCTGGCCATTCGTTGTGTGTTGAACCTTCAGGCGAATTGACCTTCGAACTCTCTTTGCTTGATATAACTGATATTTCAATGTTTTTGTTAGACAGTTCTGAAGTACGGCCTTCGTTCTCGGCGACGTCAGCGGCTGCATTCAATGCCGCTTCCGCGTCCATCATCTGAAATGAGAAAACGATATCATACATACATCTGTTTTTTCAATAAAAATATTAGGGTACATCTTATATATGAAATTCTCGTGTCACAATGTTAATATCGGTATGTGAAAATCGGTAAAGCCGTTTCGGCGGAGTACTTTAACTCCGCCGAAACGGCTTTACCGATTTTCACCATATTTTATATGCATGTCTGAGAATCGGCTACTATCTATTTTTCATACCCCTAAGTGATAAGGGTTGTTTACCCTTAACATTTTTTTTATATGGCAACGCAACTTTTGCCGGGTCAGCTAGTATTTTTATACAACGTGGAATACAAGCATCAGTTTTTTTAGATTTAAAAGAGAGATTGTTCTGTCACACGAAGCGGTCTTATTTGTCATAAATATCAATGTGTTTAAGTTGCAATAATCACTAAAAAGCTAGGTTGAAGTGACTTCTTTGCTACACCAAGTTTAAAAGTAAACTTGATTTTATACCTAAAAACAATTTTACATTTACAAATTAATATACACGTCATAAACATCTATTGTTTTGAATAAGAAATACATCTGCGCTTTACTTTGTAATATTTAACGTTATTTCTAGAACAAAACATAACTACCTGGTCAGTCTGAAATGACTACTCTTTAACGATTATTGCGGAATAAATACTGGAGAACAGACAGCAATAAAGTCGAAACGCAAATAGATGTATATAAGGTGTTTCCACATTTGAAACCACAAAAGCATCGTTAAACTGTGCGAAACAAATCGAATTATTGACGGCTATTAGGCCCGTGAACAATCAAAAGGTATCTTTGAACATCGGACTTTCAAATACTCGATTTACCTTTAATACTCCCATAATACGTTATTACTCCCACTAGTACACCGTTTACCTCGTTCTACTACTTAACTTTAAGGTCGGTTAGATGTAGAATTTGCAAGTAATAAAGGATCGTAACAGAGCAAAACAAATCAGCCTCTTAACGGTTGTTAGCGCCTATGAAATATCAAAATTTATATAGCGTGTTATATTAATCCCATATAAGTATTTGTTGTCGGTTTATCGTGAATGCTATGGCGACTCTCATAGATAACATAACATAGATAACACAAATACCACAGGTATACCCAGATGCCGTATCAGAAATTTTAATTAACCGCTTAAATGACTGCCTAGCCAGAGAAGTAAATTAAATATGGTCATTGCTCACTTAAGTCAACCGATGTTCACCATTTAATTAAACTTACATACATTTTATATAATACCACGTCAGACATAAAACTCTACCATTTAAAAGCGGCAATTTATCTACATCAAATGACACCTAAATCAAAAACCGTATTTAATCAATACCCGAGAACAAACAGGCATTAAAGTCGAATTACACAAATACAAAGCATAAGGTGGATTTCCACATACAACCACAAAATCATCGTAAAACAGTGAACAACAATTCAAACTATTGACGACTATTAACGGACGTGAACCACAATAAGATATCTTTAAACCTCCGGCGCTAAAATACAATGTATTAAACCATAGATTAGATTATACTACCCTAGCAGATTGCATCGATGCATGACGTTATGGCAACTTGCTGCGTGCATCCGCGGTATTTTAAATGCTTATCTTACCGACTGCATCGCGTTTTTCGTTTTTCGCGTTTCCTTTCGTTTTTTGCGTTTGGCGCTAAAACGTGGTCGGGGTGTAGCGTTTCATCATTGCATCTAGCTTTCGTAAAGCTCCTACCTCGATTGATAACGCGAAACGTAATATGTCTGGCTGGAAGCCTTAAACTTTTTATGGTTTGAGTAACAATTAAAGAGATTTAATGTTAACAATTGAAAATGGATTTTTTAAGAGTATGGTTGAATTTCGACCACTGGACGGACTGGTCTATTAAAATAGGACCTATTAAAATGTGTTGTAGGTAAAATATGTTTTAAAATAAAAACTGTATTTTTACATTGGAGTTAGGTTTTTCTGACTTGGTTCATAAATTGTAAAAATACACATTTAAATCAAGATTTAATCGTAAAATGTCGAGTCTGTTTCAAGAATACAGATAATAAAGCTTCTGATAAAATTATCTAATTCCTTATGAAGCCGTAATAAATGCTTAATATCTGACGGTCTTTCTAGTTTTGGTGAACATACCGTGAAAATAGGTGACTTTAACATACTAGTGTATCTTTTTTTTCTATAAAAACCGATTTATTGAAAGTATAATGCCAATAAATTACCAAGTTATATTCTTATCAATAGAAAGCCCCTGAATACATCATTACAGTAGGGACATTTAATATGTTTTTCAAATAACTCAATAACAAGTTGTTATCGTCTTTCCGATTATTTCTTGAAGAGTAAACAAGAATTCGAGAGTCAAATAAATAACTGTGAATGCCTTATTACTGCTACTTATTTTGCTATGAATAGGTATATGAAAATAAAGGAAAGATCCGCCATGTAAAGAAATGCTTATGTAGGTAAAACAACCTATAAAACACAGTATGAAAATATCATAAATAGGATCTTGGTTCGAATTATTTTTCTTTGTAACGTAAATATATTGGTTTTATAAAACCAAATAACGTAAAATAAAACGTAATAAGGTTTTAACAGTTTCAAGGTGTAACACTCACGGAGTAAAATAATTAATGAATTTGCTTGCAACATTGAAAGATATCGTAGTTTCCAATATAATATACTAGTAGTACTACAAATGAGCCAAACACACACATGGGCTGTATGAAAAAATATTAAATTATCTATGCGATATTGGTACTACAGCTTTTAAGAAGCGACTTACATACTCGTAAAAGCTAGAAGACCTTTGAGAAATCGTCAAAATAAAATTCTTACAGAACGTGGGAAATTGCCATGTAGCAATTAAAATTAAAGTGTGAAAAGTGATGCAACATTCTGCCTTTTCAGTTAAGTAACAATAAGATATGTAATGATATGTTGTCATTAAAGTAACAATAAGATATGAACAAGGATTTACACGCAAACATAAATTTACTTGCGTAGCTTAACTTCATAGCTTTCGATCTCTCAAACTGCTAAGCTACCTCCCACATCTCTGGTCAAAGTCACCCAATATGTTTCGCTGGAAAACCACAATCCTAAGTCATGCTGATAAAATTTTGAAGTTTTAACGAAATACAAAATAGAAAGGGTCGGAACTAGATGCCAAATTCAAATATCAACCCACTAACGTATTAATTTGCTTCCCTAAAATAGATTCAAACCAAGATATTAATCAAGCTTGAAATGCTAAATGGTGTGAATGGACTAACTCTTAAATAGAATTGAATTTCAAGTTAAATTTAGAATATTATATTTGAATTTCAAGTTAACATTGAAAAGCGAATTTGACTTTTCTCTTAATTAGACTTCTCCAGCTATACTCTAAACATCCTACTCAAATGCAGAATTATGCTATTTTCTTCTATGTTCTATAGAAAAAGGAACCTTTAAATGCTATCCTTTCATTATATGACAGTTGCTGAAATTCACAGCGGACATCCTAAGAATCATAAATCATAAAAAATGAAACGCAAAGATTGACCCGACAGTTTACCTCCATCATATAATACACATACTACATAACTTCATATGTATTATTTAATGTTATGTACTGCCGACTGAAAAAATCTAACTTGTAGAAAACGTAAGAGGTCTGCCCAAGAAGGGTCGCTCATGCATAGTCTCTTACGACAAACTTCAAAAATCTCATACATATATCTAAGTACATAAATCTCAATATAATCGAAAAACACACCCTTTTAAAATATATTGTTGCTATAAGAAAGAAATAGGTGTTGCTTTGGCGTCGCCATATGCTTGAACGAGCTTTTGCCCGCGGCTTCGCTCGCGTTATATCGCTGAAGTAATATTTTCATCCCTTATTTTATCCCCTTGGGGATAGAATTGAACAAAATCCTTTTTTAGCGAATACCTACGTCATAACATCTACCTGCATGCCAAATTTCAGCCCGATCCGTCCAGTGGTTTGGGCTGTGCGTTGATAGATCACTACGTCAGTCAGTCACCTTTGAGTTATATATATTTAGATTGGGAAAGAATATAAATCTGAAAAAATATAAAAAACACCAAGCGATCAACCGTTAATATTTGCCAACACCACTGACCCATGAAACTCTTCGTATATTTAACATCCCAATTTATCCATTGTGGCCTCCATTGTAATCGTTCTTCCATAAAAAATCTCCATTTCCAGTACAAACATTTGTAGGTACTATCCAAAAACATTCCTTATTATGAATTGATATGCAAAGGGGGAAGACAGGCGTAAAATTTAATTTTTGTGCTCAAACATCTGTAATGTTAATCATTGAGGAAAACATTCGAAATTGCAATTCACGGTATGTACCGGTAACATTTTTATTTATTTTTTTAGGGAATTCGTCTGATGTATATTTCTTTGCGTTTTACCAAGCATTACTTACCAACTTACGAGTCATTAATTTATAAAAAATATAGGTAATCATAATATTTGATTCTGCAAAATAATTAATTAGAGAATAACAAAGACCCGACCGCTTAAAATATAGGCTAAAATCCTACAACTAGCCACTCCTAAAATTCTGAGAAATCCCACGACATCCCATGTGTTAGACTACGTCAAATTGTTCGGGCTGCAGTGCATGCCGAGAGTGAAAACCATTGTAGATAGTTACTTAGGAAGTTTAGAATCATTGTACTAACTGTCAACCAACTAACAACTCACCAATTTGGCAGTTTAGAATCATTCTACTATCTGTCAGTCATCCATCGACTAACCGTATTGATTTCATTTCAATGATCTTTGGAAACATGTTAAAACTTTAAATTAATTTGTAACTGAAATAATGTTTCAGGCAGCGCCTTAAAATTATGGAGTACGTAAGTCGTAGACATCAATTATATTTATTATCTTGTTACAATTATATTCCTTTCCCATTATCTAAATAAGTTCCATCTTGTTTTGTGTACAAAGCAGATAATGTATGATAATAGAGATCTGTTACGTAAACAAGTTCAAAAGAGAAGTTTATTTGAGCAGCAGTACCTTATTGCTTATGAAATTTTAAGTCAGATGTTCCACAAGGTTACAACAACAATTTCAAGTGAGGTATTTCTTTTGATGTTTCAATGAGAATAAAAGTGAAAATTGAACGTGGCGTAGCGGTCACCATACCGATGTGGCTGAGAGTACCGGGTTCGATCCACGAGCAAGCATTGTTGAATTATGAATTGAATGAATGAATTTAATTATGATTTTTTTTTTCTTTTCGAGGGGGAAACCTTCAAAAGGTACCCGTCGACGTGGGAGCGACGCCGGGTTATGTGGGATTTTTACCGCACTAAAACCTCCCCGGTGGCCGTCCTTGGCGCTTGTTGGAGAACTCCGGGATCTCCAACGGAACACAACCGGAGTCCTCCAAGTGCGATGCCCGGATCGAGCTCTGCCCTAGGGGAGCGTTCGCTCCTCCCACAACATCTGGCGATTACGACGGTATGCGACCACACATACCGCCGTCCTTCCCGGGGTAGCATACTGGACGGTTCGAGCTCCCACTCTTGCCGCCCGCAACCCTGGAAGCCCCCTGCCTGTCGTAAGAGGCGACTAAAAGGGTAGTCGCCTCTTACGACAGGCAGGGGATACCGTAGCCCTATTCTAGTCCCGGAACTACAGGGATAATGATACGACTACCTACCACACTTTTTTTTTTGTTTACGAGGGGGCACCTACCACACTATTAAGTGTCTTATGAATGGGGGATAGATAATATTATTATGACTTTTGTCATCTATCCGACATTGATCCGACAAAGGAAACATCTAAATATTTTCAGAAATTTGTTTTAATCTGAGAATTTGTTCTCTTGTCTTCATTTATCGGCTATCGAAGTCACATAAAAAGAAGACTGAGACACACGGTTAAGCAACACTTAACAATAACAATGCGTTAAAACTCTTTCCCACTTTCCCAGGGTACTATAAACATCTATGTAAAATCACACTGCTTTACATTCAAGTGCGGTATGAAAGTTGTGGCGTGAACATTAAGAACAATTGAACAACAAAGTTTCCCGCGAATACATTTACGTTTACGAGTCACGTCTGCGACACATGTAACACTTTACAAGAATACCTACTTGCCACCTTGTTTCTACACGCGAATATTTGATGCTAAGCCATAAACACCTAACTTGGCTTAAAGGTGCTTCAGATGGATAAAATTAACGTTAAATTGTAAATAAATGTAAAAGTCCTCAAGAACAATGCATCTGTGGTCGACCTCAGGTAAAAATCTAATTTTATCCAGGGTTGATAACAGATGTTCATGGACAGTAGTGGCCGCTTACCATCAGATGGCCCGCATGGTCATTTGTTACTGTTGAATTATAAAAAGCATATCTTTTATATGTAATTTTTAAAAAAGAAAGAAATTTGAACAGTCTTTCATTCATAAAACGTTGAGAGACAGATAAAAAATCTTTCATATTAAATTACAATTCAAATCATTCAATGTTTTCTCTGTTCGTGAATAATAATATAATTCATTCAGGCAGACGCGTGATTTCCAACGACTTATGATTTTTCGTCGCTCAAGCTTCGTTAACTATTTTAATTTGAAAGTAAAATAAGGTCTCCACTCAGAAATATTAAAATATCTTAGGGAGCATTTACCTTTTTAAGCCTATATAGGTACCAACGAAATCAACAAACGCTTTCTTTCCCCCCCCTTTTAGTCGCCTCTTACGACAGGCAGGGGGATACCGTAGCCCTATTCTGGTCCCGGAACTACAGGGACAGGACCTCTACCTCTACTCGAACCAAGCAGACACTTAAGAATACCCCTTATGGATTACTCAATTCACTTTCTGTTTGGTAGTCAGGGGTAGCAAAGTAACTTTCCGACCTCAGGTACGGCTATAATCTTCTCTGGGTTAAATTAAAATGTCCATGAGCGGCAAGAATAATTTACCATCAGGTGGACTCCATCCTCATGGACTACATGCTCTACATCATAAAATATACTCCACTACGCTGCTCAAATGTGGAATAGTAGTGATATGCATTGCAATGTACATTATGCAAATGAACTAGTAGAATGACTCAAGGCGCCAAAATAAAATACACGCCTACTCATTAGGCAAAAGTGAGTTTAAAATAAACCTATTTTATTTATTTGCCATGCCAGTAAAAATCAAATGGTTGAAGTAAAAAACGAACTTACTGACGGCGGGTAATGGTTTACCTCCACGTGAGTTGCATTTGGATGCTCGTCATCAGACTAAATTGAGTGATGACCAGATTAACCACTCTGTTGATCGGTAACGAATTGGTGGTATTTAATATCGTAGTTAAGTTTACAGATGGTTTTAAAATTATGGATACTCATGTCAAAGGACTATGTGTGTGTATTTGTTGTGAAGGTATTACACAGATACACAGTTATTATTGCCTTACAACACATATAGGTAAGCGCTGCTGTATTCTGGCTTGAAAGGTGTAGTGACAAACACATGAGGCATTCCAACTTAGGGTTGGATTTAACCATCACGATAGCGACATGCTCCTTTGTAATTTCGAATTCATATTTTGTCAAAAAAATTAAACATGAACTATAATAACGAATAACGAGAAGATAAGTAGAAATAAATTATTATTTATTTGGACTAATATCCTAACCCACGACTCAATCGAATGTTTTTAACACGTCAAAACTGAATCCGTTGATAAAAAATATGCCAAACCTAACAAACTATAACTAAGTATAAAATAAAGAGTAAACTTGAAGTCATTTTACTTCAAATTCATTCGTTAGTAACATGGAACGAAATCTATAAAATAGAAGATGCTATTACAAAAACAGACCACTACTTTTGGAGTGGATTAATTTTATTAGCTCTACAATAGTACTTCGAACAAATATTTGAAAAGCACTAATAGTTGTTCAACTTATTCTAATTGTATTCGCACAAATCAGATTGTGATTTATAGATACTATCCTCTATTTTTCCACCCATACAGGTAAAGATAAAGCAGTCATAATGATTATTTACATTACAGCATGCTCTTGACTTTGGCATCCCACATTTTAATCCTCCGCTTCTGTAAACAGTAGGGCTGTGAAAGTAACGAGAAATCGGGTACTCGTATTTATTCGTTATAACATTTGATATTCGTTTCTGCCGTATCGTGACGTTATTCGTTGTTTTGATACTAGTACTAGCATTATATCATATCAAGTCGAACAGGTAGGGCTGATGCATGAACAGCTTTAGTAGTATTCATTCATTTAGCTTTCTTTATCTACGATATTTTTTGATTTATAAAATAAATCATAATCAGTACGTATGAGTAAAAAAAATCGGTTGTCTGTAAAGTCGGTTTACTAACGATAGTTGAACGTGACAACGTCATAAGAAAATACTGATGACACGGTTGCATTTTTCAAAAGAAAATAATTAATTAATTAATTAATTTTAAACTAATAATTTACTTAACACTATCAACATTTATCAATAGTATGACATAACCTATAAACTCAGTTTCTCAACTTTTGTGTCAATCTAACAATTAATCAATCAATCATAGTTTACGATAATGAAATATCAGTGTACAATTATTTACCTTTATTGTTGTAGTTGTTGTAAATGATAAATGACGAATCTAAGCACTCCATATTTTCACTACAGACACAGCTGACGATACTTTAACCACACGTGTGAACTCGTATTGTGACGCTTTCTTGTTTTTCCAACGCCAAGAACGTTCGAGAAAGACAAAGACAGAGACACAAGCATGCGCCGATTCAATGCGCCTAATTCTCTAGTGCTACGCGCGCGGCAGACCGATCATAGTTGAGTGGGAGAGAGACGCAAGGCATTCGGCGGGTCTCTCTCTCGTTCGGTGACTCATCGTAACGTTACCGGGCGTTACACTTTTTCATAAGTGACTCCCAGCCGCAACCTAATTTAAGACGTTGTCACGTCAAAAAATGCGTGAGTAACGTTTCGTTACTTGCAAATATACTATACCCGTTACTCCGTACCCGTTATACGTTATACGTTCATATAATGAATCAAACAAGGGAGTAAATGACGTCATATAACAGATGTGATAAAAAGCATTCGTCTGTAACGTCTCTTTACTTGAAAGTTTCAAATTGAAACCAGTTACTCGATAACGAATAACGTTCTACAGCTCTAGTAAGCAGCCGCCGAAACGTCAATCGGTCCAGTCGAACGTTCACGCGAGTGTTTACGTTCGGGCGAGCAGACGGCCATGAATCATCCTGTGTTTACAGAAGAACGTCCCTAACCGCCCTACTTTGATGTCGATTCCCGCTTAATTAACTGTCTGAAGCAGGGTTTCTGGGCACAGTCAACATAACTACTTTTATCCATATCACTTTGATATTCAATAAAGCTCTTTCGCTTTAATTTATTTCTATCGGAAGTTTTAAGTTATCTATATTATTTTGTTTATATTGAGGTTTTTAATTTATGGTTATTATTCGTGATTGGTTTCGGTTTTCAGACATAGTGTTTTATTTATTTTTTAATAATATTGACGTAGCAAACGAATTTGCAGTGCATCTGATGGTAAGTATTTACTGCCGCTCATATGTACATGATTAGTAGTTATAAACGTCACTTTTTTATAATATAAGAGTAGCAGACGAGCATGCAGTTCACCTGATGGTAAGTGGCTACTGCCGCCCAGATAGGATTAGATATTTCTACCAGAGGTCGGCCACAGATGCGCGGCTACCCCTGAAGACTAAGCTGGAATGCCTCGGAAAACTATGTCTCCCTTACCACACCCTTCAAAACGGAACACAGCGCCTAACACTGCTGTTATTAGGCAACGGTGTTAATAGGTGTAACGGAGGTGCCGCACCACAACCACAAACGGTTCTACCACCTTCAGATAAGATAAAAGTTCTATCTGAGGTCAGTCTCAGATAAGTTGCTACACCTGGGGGCTAAGTTGGAACGCTAATTCTGATAAGTAGGTATGTGTCTCTTTCCTCACCAAAGATTTATGAAGTGCGGTTTTTTGGGTCTTGATAGCGAATGATTAGGGTCCCAACTCTGACATATAAGGGTAGACCTTATAGGGTACAGTCGTAAATTTATTATTAACTTCGGCTGTTTGAGGAAGCTTGGTACACAGCATTGATGACAGAGATATAGTAGTTTTTAGATTACCAATATGTTAGGCTCAGAACTCTTCTCATAGTAAGAGGCATTTAGGCCATGGTCCAGTGCTGAGCAAGTGCGAATTGGTAGACGATTGGTAGACGACACACCCTTGACAACCTTTTTTTAAAGTCTCAGGTCTGCCTTTAATAATTATTTTCCAATACGCACATAAGTTTGAAAAATCAGAGGGGCCTGCCATGGACTTGAATCTCGGACCCCCGAATGAGAGGTTAAGTTTCATAGCTATCACTGCAGTAAATTATTGAACTTTTTAAAATATAGTGGCGAAGTTTTCTAGTTCTCATGTAGTAAAATGCCATATACCATATCGATAATCTCTATAAAAAGAATATGTAAAATTGCGTCCAAAAATACACTTTAGTTTTAAAAATGACAAGCAACCAAAATTATAGAGTCCATTTTATTAAATATGCAGCAAAATATTTTTAAAAACTGCTGTTAGAAAATGAAACTAATTTAAATAAGCATTTAGTCAGCAGTTTCGTTAAGTTCTGGGGTGTCGTAAATTACATTTCGCTCTGTTGATTTGATGCTGTAATAGGAAAACTGAATTTAAAGTGGCGATGCCGCGACTCGATAAATTGAATTTTAGTCTATCATTTTAATTTACTTTATGAACTTAAAGTAGGCATAATAAAATAATTCAAAGTAAATATGATTAATATATTTAGTCCACGTGTATATGACTATAAAAAAATTAAATGCATAGATGAAGCAGTGATAGCCTAGGGTTAAAACTCAGCCTCTCGAACGAGAGGTCCAAAGTTCTAATCCCTGGCACGCAGCTCTGATTTTTCAACATTTTTCAACTTCTTTGAGAATTACAAAAAATATACAAATTCGTTAGTATAATTAGTTTTAGAAACCTTTACATAACTCTCTCAGTAATACAGGCTTTAATTACTAAACTTTATATTGCCTATTTAAATATTTGATTTCTTCTTTCATAGCATTTGGATGGTTAAATTACCTAAAATCCTGTACGTATTCAGAAAACCCTTTGCTCTGATTTGCGAGTTAATTAATTATGCGCATAATCAGATCACAGTCAAAGCTATCTTTAAGTGCCCATTCACACGTACCATACTGGGATGACTGTGTTGACGGGCGCAAATTTTTATGAAAATTCGTAGTTACAGTTTATTGTCCGAGGCACTTTATTAATACTCAATGTCTACTATGAAGTTTCTATCAAATGTCATCTTTACTACGCAAAACGCTGGATGGATAAGTTATGAATAACGGACGCAACAACAACAAATCAACAGTATGGACGCTACGGACCAACACAACCACAACTTGGTGTCGACGACGTATAAAAGACCACACGTAACGTTAAAACTTGCTTACCTTTTGTCACGACGTAGTAGTTTTGTGGTACATGTGAATAGGCATAACAACATATTATGGCGAAAATTTAATGCTCTAATAAATGCTTTAGAAACGGAAACTGCGTTGTTTTAATCAACCGGAAATTGATTCAAATAACGCTTTGTAGGCATAAATGTAATTATCAATTCAAAGTAACCCATTTGTATCTGAAATCGGCTTTTATGAATCAAACGTGAACTCTAATAGCAATGACGAGGGAATATGGCTGGTTGAACAGAATATTTAAGCAAAATTACAAATATTTTTAACCAGCATCAAGCTTTAATGTTTTTCGAGGTTATGTATATATGTACCATTCTTTGGCATGACTTACAGTCCACGGATTGACATATTTTAAAATATGAGATGTCGCTGAATTCGTGTAAACTATGGAGTGACATTGGCTACATTACAACCCTTTTCTGTTAATATTTTTAAGCAGTCGGGTCCTTGTTTTTGTCATAATTAGCATGGCCCTCTCCTTTTAATAGGCCGCCTAAAAAATTACCATGAAAAATCGCTGTTTTCAAATTAATTAACAACTTAATCATCATCAACCCATTATTGTCCCACTGCTGGGCATGGGTCTCCTCTCAGAATGAGAAGGATCAGGCCATAGTCCACCGCGCTGGCCAAGTGCGTATTGGTAGAATTCACATACTTTTGAGATTTTTTTTTTACAATTCTCTCAAGTATGCAGGTTTCCTCATGCTGTTTTCCTTCGCCGTTTAAGCAAGTGATAATTAATTTCTAATTCGCAAATTAACTTACGAATAAATAAAACCTAATTTCATAAGCATACATCCATATCACAGTCAAGGATATAAAGCACATATTAAACACTTGAATGATCCGATGCGCTGCATCAAAGCATCCATATAGTGGGTAAACTATATCTAAATTTATTAGTTTACCATGTGCCTTCATATCTCTCGCATGTATATGGAATTATTCGGAAATATTAATTCTCCCACACTTTGATCCACAGTGATTTGGACCAGTAAATTTGAAGCTCAATTGTAAACCAACTAAATGTAAGTGGTTTAGAAAACGATGGCTGCATCATATCATGTGTCACGACTTGCGATTGTAAAGTTTCATACATTTAAATTTATATAGTTAGAGTATATTATATGAAAAATAAACTTAGAAATCAATTACCACAGTTAACGCTGTGACGATGAAAACATCGCAAGAAAATCTGCTCATACATGCCTGAGAATCGAAGGGATGTGGACACCCGTCTCATTCTGAGAGGGAACAAGTTATAAAGGGTTCGTCTTCGAATTCACATTGCTGAATTTTTAGCACTACCTATAGCACTCTACGACTGAAGTACTTACGTATATAGAGAAGGCATTAGTGGCCAAACCTCAAAAAATACATATGCTGTGTGTTTATTTTATCTCCTATTTCTGCGGTGGCAGAAACATCTTTTCAGAACGAAAATATTCAAAACATCATATCCGAAATATGAACAAAAATTTCCGATGACATTTGAATTTGGTTTCACAAAATCTAGTTTTCTTCGCCGCGTAGTGGCTGTCAAACATATATCACCGTAGCAAATATTACCTCGGCATCTCGTAGCATATTGAGAACCCTTGATATTATTTCACGCTTCGTGTGGCAGAAAAGGACATCAAATACTAAAATAGACTAAGATCAAATGACACGCTGTCTAGTGCTAATTATGTCCACTTACACGATTGGCCTTAACGCTACTAAAGGGTGTCGAATTGAACCTTTAACTATCAGGCTCTGGTTCAAGTACGTTATTACACAATTTAGGAATGTTAAAGGTAAAAGGGAAAAGTAAAAATAAAATATAAGGTTTTTTAATAGATATTATGTTACATGATGTAATTGTAATATACTAGGCTAATAAATTATTCCAATGTACCGGATTTTGTTAGTATCGTTTATAATTAAGTAAACTTCCATACATCTTCCATTAAATCTAAAGCTTTTGTCACATGTGATAAAAAATAGCTTTAAAACCTTTTAAAATTAATTGCTTTGAAGTTTGCCAAATCAAATTTATTCCGCTGTCATGAAATACGAATTTAAAAGGTCACACTACCGATCTAATTTTTCCCAACGCCCCGAAAAGAATACTTAAGGGCTCGGAAATAAAAGGATCAAGAGACTGACAAGATTTAAGCTAATTATGAGTTGGGGGTACATTAGGGGTTGAGGGGTACGTCTGTCGAAATAAATTTAAAAGTATTTGAAGGTGAAGAACCACAACCACTAAGGTTCGATATAGGTCTGGCGGCACCACCGCCACACCTATTTCTATGTTATCATAATAGCAATGTTAAGCGGGTGTGGTAAGGGAGACATACTTTTTCGAAGCATTCCAGCTTAGTCCTTAGGGAAAGCGGTGCTTCTGTTGCCGACCTCATGTAGGATTCTTATCCCATCTGTGATTGATTACAGATGTCAATGGGCGGCAGTATCAACATATCATCAAGTGGACTGCAAGCTCGTACTCCTGTATATAAAACATACTCCTATATTATAGAAAAGCAATGATGAGGACTTACCTTAAGTTTATCTCTGGAGGCTGTGTAGAGCACCCAGCCCACGTACACAAACATTATGAGGGCGGGCACGACCAGGCTCGCGACAACTGGAATCCTGCGCACCCACGCATGGTATACGGCGAGCAGGAGCAAAGAAATACCAACTAATATTGCAATATAACGTCCGGTCCGTCGGCGTTCTTCCTAGAAAAATGAACTTTCATTACTCTTTTATTAAGCTTTCCATCTACAAGGAAAATATAATAGAGCACTGTTTTGAGTAAGTAAGCGCTCAAGACGAAGCATCTTGAGTTAAAACATTTAAATTGAAATTAGCATTATTTATATTTTTTAGAAAGATTGTAATTAAGTTAATATTTGTGTTTAAAGGTTAGTTAACTCTTAGTTATATTTTCATTGGAAATATTAAGTAAACTCAATTCGTTGCGTTTTAACAAATAAAGAGAGAGAAAAAGTAACGTACTGTTTATGACGTGATTTGATGATGACATTTTAGAAACAAAATTATTTCCTACTGGTTTTAGGAATATTTTCCTGGCTTGATGAATGAACGTGTAGTAAGGGAAACGTTTACGCGAAACGTTTCAACTAAGTCTTCAGGGGAGGCAATGCATCTGTGAGTGACCCCAGTTAGGATATTAATCCTATCTGGGGTTATTTATAAGGGCCTTTGGCATGTTTGTTTAATATTTTTGTAATATTTCAAAATGTTTATTACATAAGGAAAGGGTACATTTTTATGTGATAGAAATATAAAAACGGCAGCAAATTTAAGTAGTTACAGCGAACTAAGCTGGAACACTTCATGAAAGTAAATAAACCACATCCTTCAAACCAGAAAACGGGAACATTGTCCTACTTAAAATGTAGAAATATATAGTTTCTACATTTCTAACAGTATCACGGTACTAATTAGACAAACTGAGAATTTACAAGCTCGTTCGGAGAATAGTTGTTAAGCTTTACGGGAAATAATTTAACATGCAGGGTTAATGATTTCGTAGTAACGCAATGTGTGTTAATTAAACTATAAATGAATGAATATTTGGATATTTTAGGGTTACAAACTTCCCTGGGCACCTGTCGAGATTTCTCTGACATTCATTCTATTATAGAAATTAAACTATAACATAAAAATGAACATTAATTACACTGAAAAATATTTTTATGCTGTCGAAATTTACAAGACAATCTATAATCATTAGGAAAATATTTACGACTGCCAAATTTTCGGTATGGAAATACAAATTCTCTAGATTCTACACAAAAGAAATCTGAAGAGTGATTTATGAAAACGTGAGTTGTTTGATAAAATTTGATATCGCGGGGACATTATTTGATGAGATTCGGAGAAATTCTTATAATTTTCCTTTCCTCTTTTCCGTATGAGATATTTTCGTTTTTGCGAAACGGTAAAAAAACTGAAATGGAATGTAAAATTGTTATTTTTATTAGTTATTAAGGAAGCTTACGATATTTATGTTTGAAGTATTAAAAAACTTAGATAAAGAAGAAGAGTACCTAAAACTATATACACCTTTGTTTTATTACATTGTTAGTGTATTTTGTATTAAATGTATTATAGAAAATACCTTTAACTTAATACCTACTTCGCTTTGTGTGTGTGAGGAGTGCTGAAACTAATGAATTATCATATAAAATAATTAATAAAAATTATGCAGAATAATAATAATTTTATAAAATTATAATAAGGTGCCGTAAAAGTGTAAAATAAAAGCAATATTTTGACAGCAGTAAAATGATATTCTCTTTTCATATTAAATGCATTGAAACTAAAATAAATCATTAAAAAAATAAAAAATGCACGAGCAACACTTTTTAAATAATATGTATTGTGCAAAGTATTGTGATATGACGTTTAGGTAGGTAGTTATTATTATATTTGCAACTAACAGCCAACAGTTTGGGCCTTAATTTAGGAAATTTCTAAAAACGTAGCAACCTCATTTATTTAAGAATTTGAACTCTCGACACGTGGCCCAGGTGTATAATATTTTTGACATTAAATTACTTGTTGAAATAATACAATTCCTGAGAGCTTCATGTTCTGAATAGTAAAATCGTCTTTATTTAAATTCCCTTGTGGATAACACTCACAAATTCTTCTTAGCCGCAGACTAAACAACATTCAGAAGTTATTAAAAGAACGTTTAACGTTTAAGTTTAATATCGTTTTTATTATGTTAATATTACTACGAAAATATAATTCCTTGGATTTACCTTAATGGACGAGACTGGAACTTTATGAAGCAAGTTGACTGAGCTTCTTACCTCGTTGTTCAATTTCAAATTCATTGTGCTGCCGAAATTAAATTATAATTAATAAAAAACTTTCAACAGAGTAACTTGAATTAATTAATTTTAATTTGCAACGAACTTCACATTTCACTTTAAACGGGCACATTAATTGTTACACACCTGTCACTCATAAACAAAACGATCGTAAAAGATATAGAAATAAATGATAGTAATAGATTTAAAAGATAGATAACGACACGTTTGATACGGTGCCGTGTTGGACAAAAGTGCGTGCGCGCTCCCGGCGCCGAGAACACTGCAAGCAGAATTAACTAATGCATAATTATCTTACGCGCTATTTACTCCGACTGTAAAAAACGCGTAAACCTGCGCCACCCGTGTATTTAAGTACACAGATTTAGTTGATTACGGAGAAAGGAAAGTAATTGTATCATATTGACATGATGTTTGTAGACATAGCTTTAATAAATAGTATGCGTGCACAGTAAAGTATCTGCTCGCGGCTGGTATAATTTTACCTTCATTCGTTTTTGTAAATATTTTCTATGTATATAAATTTAGTACCTTATTACACGACAACATAGTTAATCTTTATAATATATGAAGTGGTTATAAATCTTATATCTCAGGTTACTTGTCATCGAGGCTAAGTTATTCTTCATCCCGTAAAAGTTGTTCTTGTTGTTGTTGGTATATTTTGGCAATGGGAAGACCGATCCATTAAAATCAATTAAAAGTGTTTGTCCTTCGTCATCCACAAGTAAAATGTGGATCTATTCAAAATTTTTGCCTCAACATCAATTTTAAGTGAGCGGTGTTTATTAATCGTTAGTAAAAGTAGTAGTAGTAGCAGTAGTTTAAAATAGGTAATGGTTAGTAATATAATTTTGATACACATTCACATTCAAAGATGCGATTATGATTTGTTAATATTAAAATAATTGAAACTTGTTGGAGAGCTTTAACGTAACTTAATTTTCATTAAGTTATGTTAAAGCCCTCATCTAATATGAATCAGCAAAAAAGTACAACAAAAAACCGCAAGAATGTGCCCTGCCGTTTTAAAATAATAAAACGACAGGGCACATTTTCGCCTTTGAACATTTGTAATCAACTCTTTATAAAATATTATGTACTTCTAAGAATTAGATTGGAAGGTCTCGTTAAACGAGTTTCCTTTAGAATTCACCAAAGCAATGTAAACGTAACGCTGAATACGTAGCATATTTCTGGCGTGGTAGTTCGAAAAGGGTGCAAAGAAGCTCTCCTCCTACCTGTTACATTGGCGACTCCTTTGGTGTTACAAATATCTATAGGTGACGGTGACTGCTTTCCGTCAAGTAGCTTACATAAATGGTTCTACAACTTTTTTGGATGATAAACGCGGGTTTATTCTTAGTTTGTTTGAATGGTTCGCAGCCAAGATAATAGCGAAATATGAATAAAGAAAGAAAGAACTTAAACATAAAAGACGTCAGCCAGTACTAACCGGATCATAACGACCCTACCATACGTAATGTATTGTTTACTACGCCTATTAAAAGTTTTAACGGGCGCAGTTAAGCTTGGATCCCATCGGCACTTTAGCAGACAAACTACTTTTAATACCGGTAATCGACTATTTAGCCACGGCGACGTTGTTGGAAGCTAAATAGAGTGATCATACAAAGTTTGAGCGCCATTAAAAGCTAATATTGGACACTCGATGCCGCAATTAAACGTAAAAAACGTAATAATCAATTAATGCAGTCGCAAAAACGCATTTCTGGTAATGCGTCCGAAATAAGCCACTTGTCGAAACATGATACTGCATAGAAGCAATCGCCAAGATACTAATCGTTGTCAGAAGTAGCTAGTCTGTTAGAGCGGTAGCTCATTATTACCGGATGTAAGTACGTATGATGTTAACACCCACTGGTCACTACAACCCACGGTTTCAGTTGGTTTTTACGCTAAAAACAGATATGACGATCCTCCGACCAGTGACCGAGAGCATTTAATGTTAAAATGGTAGAAGTCTTTTAAAGTTAACTGTAAAAGAAGTATCGTTTTATTTAATCATCTACTTAAAGCAGGTATATTTTCGTACCTGTGCTAATTCGAAGTCTGTTTTAAGGAACATATACAGGAACTATAAGGAACATAACAGGAAGACATACTTCGATAGGCAGATCAAGTGAGATCGGACTCAGGTAACACTACTGTTAATTTTCAGTTAAAGCTAAAGGTGGTAGAACGAGTATGGTTCGAACGTAGAGACAACAGCGCCACTCCTATTTCTAGCATAAATCATTTCATGAATTTCTGTGAAAGGACATGGATGACGGCTGACATGCATATGACGCCATTTCAGTCATCAGTAGCCGTAATGCATCAGCAATCAGCTTCATGTAGCCTTTTCCAGACCCGTATGTGGTTTTTATTAGGGTCTCGACATGACATGTGTGCCTTTCGCACGCTAATCTCAAAAGATATCCTCTAATTGGGAACGTTATCTTGCCTCTAAACATCTGTCTGTAACCCAATTGTATTCAAAAGGTTATATTTAGTATTATTACTAATGTAGAAAGCAGTTACTTTTGTAAATTGCTCGTTAATGACGGCGTATCCTCACATAACCCAGTCGATAACCGAGCGGCCCCGAAACAATGCTGCATTAATCATTTGGCGCGTAAATATCGACACCTGAGACTTACCAGATCACATTTTTAACGGTTCTACGCTGTTAACCGACTTCTGAGTAATTATACAGTTTAGAGCGAGCTTCCTCGGGTCCGAACACTAGACACAAGTGGGAACACCTTTTTGAAAGTGCGAACAGTCGACTCTGAGGCACTACAACCACCCCAATTTCTACCTAAAATAGCAGTATTAAACGTACGGTGTTAAGGTTTGAAGAATTTAACAAGGAAGACGTATATTTCCGTGATATTCCAATTTAATCCACAGTTAGAGTTACGACGCATTTGTGACCTATTTCAAGTAGGACTCTATCAGAACCTAATATGAACATGATTTTCAAATGTCCATGGGCGGTAATAGCCAACTACCAACTGATCTGCATGCTCTTTACATGCATTTACTCTTTCTTACATATAAAAAATCACTAAGAAATATAGGAAGAAACAATCATAATTCAAGTTCAAGTAGAGTGACCTTATTTCGGTATTTTAATAGTAAATATTATACTCCGCTAAGATATGCTGGGAAAATTAGTATTAAATAATATTTTAGTAGTAAACGATGTTTCACCACATTAAAGCTAGATAACAGAAAAATTACACCTGCCTACGACTCGCACCAAAGTGTTTGCGACATGGGCACTCTATACTAATCATCACTCCGAGTAACCGACGTACAGTCTATAAACAATTTTTGCTAATGGCTGGAATTTACGACATTGAGAACCACAATTGAAAATCGCGAACATATCCGCCAGTGGCGATCGTTGAGTGATGCTTAGCGGTTCCCACTTTGAAGATAGATTTTATTTTGGTGCGGATTTTATTTTACGAGCTTCCGTCGACAGATCTGCACGTGTTTTCAAGAGCAGGGTTTTTTGGATTTTTGCGCGAAATCCCTAAATATTTTCATGTACCTACCTACAATATATCTACAATATGTCTATATCTCCTTTTTAAACTTTGATATATTTGCGACAAAATCGTATCACACTTAATTTACTTACTTTTAAGTTAGGAAGCTATAAGATAAGCTACATTGCCAAAAAAATCATCTATATAAACAATCGATTTCACAAGTTCTCTTCAGGCAAAAAATCAAATTAATTCTAAATCGTAAACAAACCATTCTACTTTGCATTAATTTTATCAATTAGGGCTCGTACACAAAACTGCGATGCGACGTCGCATCGTAAAAATCTGTGAACTCCCTCGACGCATCGCAAGAACTTGCGAATTAATTCGCATCGCACATTCGTGCGATGTTTCGTCACACTTGTTGACGCCATTTTTAGTTCGTTCTGAGACAGCGTGTGGGAAAGACGTACAGACCTGTATTTGTTGGGTGGGAAGACGTATACTTTAATGTAAAAAAATTACAAAGTACGTGGTTGACTTTTTTATATTACTGATTGAGGAGCGCCCTGTTCTTTGGGAAACTAAATATAAAATAAATTATATATTATAAATGGATGAACCCAAAATTTTCTTTATATCACGGCGTGCGTAAATTGACGTTTTACGCACGCTTCGCGTGCGCAAACCCCCCATTTCCGACCCCGTAATATAAAATTTTATACAACACGCGGACGAAAAATGTTTTTCTGACTCGTGTGATTGCAGTCCTCGCCTGCGGCTCGGCCTGCAAACTCACACTTGTCAGAAAAAAAATTTTCGTCCTCGTATTGTAATGTACTATTGTTACTCTTTCCTGTATCTCTTAAGCAATAACAAAAGTGCACCCTTCTTTTTACGATCCATGTCACGACCTAATTTTCAAAATACCGTTCCGTACGTTTGACGGTTGTCGAAAGAATGGTCACCCTGGAAGACGCTACGCCGCACGATATCGTATCGCAGTAATTCGTGTCGCAATTTTCTGCGTTGCGAATTCCCATCGCGTCGCATCGCAGTTTTGTGTTCGAGCCCTTACAAGCGACGCTTACTGGTCAAACTTATTAAAAAGAAACCTAAGCTTTTAAAAATAATTTATGAAAGAATATGAAGTCAATAGAATCACCGAATTCAGTTAATCATAAAACGACAGCTGTTGGACATTAAAGATAAAAAGTTGGAACAATGGCCATTATTAAATTAATACATTCCTCAAATTATAATTAGCAAAACTTTATTGAATTATATTATTTTAATGTAGCTTTGTTCGAGGAAAATTAAGAATTAGAAGATTTTAGGTAAGATTATTATATCAGGTAAAACATAGCCAACTAATTAGCATCTGTTAATTAGCCGACCAAGTATATGTTGGCTTTATTTTTTGTATTAATTTTATCCCTACAATACACTATGATCTAATAAAAGAGCGATCATCCGCTTTGACAATAAAAAAAATCCGTGAAGAACACAACACGCCGATGTTTTTTTTTTATAATTCTTAAACGTGCGAGACCTCCACCTATCCGCTATTGACCAGTGTGGTGGACTAGGGCTTATATTCCTTTCATTCTGAAAGAAGATGTGTGCCCAGAAGTGGGCCAGTAATGTCCACCTGAAGTCTGAGCTTTTATTTACGGCTTTAATAACCATTATACAGTACACAGAATGTACACAAACATTTAGTTGCTTTCATCCTACAAAAATCATCGAAGATAGATAGGATGTATATAATTGACTACACTAATAAACATCTTTATGAAAAAATAAATAGTTAAATGTCGAAAGTGTGATAAGCGATAAACTACAGAAGCTACACGAAAATAAAGTACTTACATAAACAAAATGTACGCTATATGTGACTACATGTAGGTATATATTGCATAAATATTATGCTTACTCGTGTAAGGAATTTTTGGTGTGGTAGGGGAGACATACTTATCCGTGGTATTTCAACTTAGTCCTCATTAAGATGAAGTTACCGTTTCAAGATTAGTTACTTGATATTTAAGATAGAAGCGTGTGAGACAAGAATCTTTGATGTCTAGACGAGTCAATTTAAAATATGGTAATAGAGCTGGAAATCTAGATTAATTTTGATTAAACTGTCAGATCCACGTAAAATATTATTTCGTTATCAAACTTTAGTTATCACATTAGAAACGAGAGAGCATTCAAAACTTTTTCGTGGTCTGAATTTTGATTTTGAGTAATAAAACACTTCATTAGCTTATATGTGCGTCATGTATGATGCATATTAATTCTACAAGCGAAATCCTGAATAAATTGGTTTAACGTGGACGATTAACCTTGAAGTGGAATTAAATTTTTGTTTCATGCAAATGCTCGGAGATAAAACTATTCGTTTTACGTTGATACGACGACACTCAAACATGCTGTATCTATGTTTCATACACTCATTTTTACTTTCGTAAAACTGTTTTTTTTTTGTTGCTTAACTTTTCGCTTTTTATCAAAAGTTAAACAAGTATTCATTTAACGAATATGTTTTAATGAGAGCCAGATATACTTAAATTATGCTTTTGTTGTAATTTTGTAGTAAAAGAAGGGTCAGTTTTAAGTGGTATGTAGCTGTAGGTACATGACGTCACAACATTAATATGAAGAAGTAAACACATATACATTGATATAACTGATAACAAAACAGTATTATTTACATACAGAACACGAGCTAGACTACAAAGGAAAAGTTTTTTTATGACGATAATATCAAAAGTTGACCACCACACAGTTAAGTCCGCTAACTGTTAAATGGCAGGGCAGACTAAAATGGGACGTAAAGTTTGTTTCATATACACAAGGCAATTAATCCGCGCATCGGCATTAGCATTTCGCCCTATCCAGTAATGAAATTCTCCAGCCATCATTAAAGTCAATGACTTGAGAGCGAAACGCGCAGTTAACCAGAGAAGGTCTCTGAAAACTTTTCCATTAATCTCCTATTGTCTTTTATTATGTACCGACTAGCTAAGCTCGCGGCTTAATTATCTTGCGAACTTATAGAACTTTTAAGTGCTATAAATCAAACTTAAGTGCTTATAACTTCTTTTTCTGATTCGAGAAACATTTGGCATTGCTCGAATCCCTCTCGGGCGATTAAAGTTATTAGGTATGCCGTAGAAGCGACTAAACTTATTCTAAATACCCAGAAGATCTTGATTTCCTCGAAACTAGCTCAACGGGAGTAATTCTTTCTGATTATTTAAATTATTAGAGTAACTTTAATAGATACATTTTTTTTTCTTTAAATATGTAACTATGTAGTTCTAAGATGTCTGTAATTGACCGAATTCTAAGTTCTCATTTTAGATCATGGTTACAGGTAACCAACATAAAATGCTTCTCGTACTAATATTTTAGCTTTACATGTGGCAGGAAAGAATATAACTGTTTTTAGTGACTTCGAATAATATCTACTACCTTATATTTTAAAATAATGTTACAAACGCTGACACCTTCGTAGTACAATACATACAATGTCTCAGACTTACATAGCCAGCAACTACATCATACGACAAAAATAACCAATCTTAACCAAGACTCTAGACTATTTAGATCAGTGCGTAGATGCATACCTTGATCACAATATGGACTATTAATAAATTTATTTGCATTAGATACTAAATCTCCGGAGAAGTAGGCTAGGACACGCACAATGTATGCCATTGAACTGTGGCATCATGCCCGAGTACCGGTGCCAACATCGTGACACCATAACTTTAGTATATTCTTTGCCAACTAACTTCTAGACGACAGGAAGTCTTTATACATATCTACAAAGGATATCCCTTATAATGCGAAGAGGATTTTGTGTGATGTCGCGGTTTACGATACCGTGATAGAAGAACTTCAAAAGTCGTAGTAGCGCAAGGAAAAAATAAATTCAACGGCCAAGCTGATAAGGCATGAAGACAAGCGAGGAGAGGCTAGCACGCTCAGGACTTTTTCTCACGAATGTTCCTACAAAAATATATTTTGATCTGAATTTTACTGTGGTCATTTGCGATAAATGTTTCGAACTTCTGATGGTGACATAAATCATCTTCAGTATCTGATCGAAACCGTATAACAAGAACAAGTTTAAAGCTCAGTCTAAACGAATTAATTTTGAAGTACAATATTGATTTATGTAATTTTCACAAGGAATAATTTTAAGTACCTACCTCAAACAATTAACTTTGAAAAACATCAACTTGAACCACTCCAATTTACATCACTTTCTTGACTTGACATTTAGGACTGTCTTAGATGCCTTTCTACTTTTCGTGGAAAGGTTTTAAACGTATGCGTATTCAATTTTAATTTTAATACAGGCAAAGTTAAGTACAAGCAGAGTTTTCAGCAAAGTAATATAATAATAATTATAGTTAAAAAACTAAAAACCACGCAAAAATCGCGCAAGGAAAATCGTTAATCCTGATTCCTGATGATCCTGATGAGGAGAATGGGATAAAATTATTAAAATCGTGTATTGTCATCCGTTCTTGATAATTGTTCAAAATTAATTGGACCGTTCAAAGTGGGTAAAAATTGAGTTCAAAGATTCCGTTACATACATACTTATATAGATACAATCCAAGCTAATAAAAGCGTGGTAAAAAGCAAACATGGCAAAAACTATATCTAATATCAGTTTCATGTCATTACGACAGCGGCCCATATTTTTTGAAATGCGATTGCAGTTAATGATTGATCAATCATGATGAAATAAACATGTCAGTGTGCATGGGTAAGCCCTTTACACAAGGACGCCAAAATCTGAAGTAGCTATACGAAAAGTTTGAAACAAAAAAAGGAGAGGAAGTACAAATAATTCAATTTATAAGACGAAAGTCTTAAATTTTCGACCGTCCTTTGTTTAGTTAACTAAAGATGTTGTTTTATTACGCTCGTTGTCCCTTTTCTGTCATTACTTTATCAGTAAATTACGAAATACGTGCTTTCAACAGAAGTATAAAGACATGTGATAAGAGCAAATATCTATAACACTTCATGAAGTAGAGCCCTGTGACAGACGGACAGACGGACAGGCAGACAGACAGCGGAGTCTTAGTAATAGGGTTCCCTTTTTTACCCTTTGGGTACTGTACCAATATAATACGGTATAAAATGTCTACTAATTTGCAGCGGTGGACTATGTCTAAGCCCCCTTTTTGTGAGTAGACCCGTGCCCAAGAGTGGATCAGGATTATGTTGATAATAAATTATACACTGAATGAATTAATAAATGAATAAGTACATATCTAAGTCCTGTTTGCATTACATTGCACATGTTCACGTAGCTTAATTGTAGAAGCGAGCGGGCTGTCGGCTTACTGTCGAAGTCTTCGTACAATCGGCTTAAATATCCTGTTGCTTGATTCTCTCTCGGAAATAATTGTTATTCGACATAGCATGATATTACAAATACACATAGTACACGGTTTCGGACACCCATTTATCAGTTAGGAGGCCACTGCTGAAATACCTAAAGCTAACTAATAGGTAATCAATCTATCCATTTTTTAAAAGATAAATGTGACAATGTTTGACTACTCAAAATGGTTAAATCTCTATATTTGATAGGCAATTAATAGCTATTAAAAGGATACGTATGTCGGTATGTCTCATTAAATAAGTTTTTCAACTTTTAACGCTACGATTTTTTTAAATTGATTAACTGATTGGCGACATGCAATGATTAACCAATAGATGCATAGAATGCATCGAATGCAATGCATAAAATGCATCCGTTCAGCTGCAATGTATATCACATTGCAGCTGAACGGATGCATTCTAATAGCCATTTAGAAAAAAATAGGACTTTCTTTAACAGTGTAGAAAATATAAATTGTATTACCTAATAGAAGTTAATTAAGAACTCTAATCATAATAAGTTGGTAGTGCTGTTAGCACTGTTATCAGCAAAGCTTAAGCTCTGCTGCGTTGGTGGCAGATTGTGGTAAATTCACTTGCTTACACTTACGTGAAGCGTTCTAACATAATCCTTGGTAGTAGGAGTTATTTCAGTTCTCCAATTCTATTTGAGGTCGATTACAAATGTGCGTAGGCGTAGAGGCTTTCAAAAGACTTAAAAGATATTATTTTAAATTCTTTTGCGTTCTTTACCAACGTTTCTAAGGAGTGGTGAACAAGGCGGGGCGAGACGTGGAAAAGACATTTAAAATACTTCTAAGAAAAGAGCTGAGGGCGCGGTACGGGCGTGAAATGTCAAGGTACAGAATATATTAATATTGCTAATGGCGTTATTAAAATGTGCTATTATTTTCAGTAAGGCATTGTGTCATTCTTATTATGAGCATGGCAACAACGCTACAGTGAACAGTACCCTTACCATGAGTTTTACGTTTTGACAAATATGACTGTTTTGGTATTTGTTTTTGTATTGGCCCATACATATTCCAAGTTTTGACACAATCCGCTAGGGGAGCTGAATGGGTACAGGTTTTATTGAGAACAAAAATAATTAATGTATATAAGGTAAGATAGAAACATGTAATTGATATTAGAACTTGGCTGCATAACATATCGCTCTACTAGGCACGGGTCTCTTGTCCCTGTAGTTCCGGGACCAGAATAGGGCTACGGTATCCCCTGTCTGTCGTAAGAGGCGACTAAAAGGGGCTTCCGGGCTAGTGGGCGGCAAGATTGGGAGCTCGAACCGCCCGGCCAGGACCCCGGAGAGAATGGCGGCATGTGTGGCCGCATGCCGTTGTACACACCAGAGGATGTGGCGAGCTTATTGCTCACCTGGGAGGGGCCCGATGGGGCAATCGCGCTTAGAGGACTCCGGTTGCGTTCCCTGGAGATCCCGGAGTCTTCAACGCAGCGCCGAGGATGGCCACCGGGGGGTTTTAGTGCGGTAAGAATCCCACATAACCCCGTCTCGCTCCCACGGCATAGGGTACCTTTTGAAGGATTCCCCCTCGTAAACAAAAAAAAGGCACTGGTCTCTCCCTATGAGAAAAGAACTTCTAGAACGTACATAGTCCACGTTACCTTAATGCAGATGGGTGGAAAGTACAAGTTAGTGGACAACTTGTTTCAGGTTTTTTAAACAACCCATATGGACTCCGACAAGGTTTAAAGAGTGATGTCCAATCATTAAAACGAGGACCAAAGATTGAACGAATGAGCTTTCTGAAGCGCATGAATTTTAATTAGGTACTAGTGGCCACCCATCCACCTTCCTACTTAATGCGTAGGTTTTAGTTAGATACATTGTAAATGAAAGCACCAGTTCACTTCAATATTAATAAACCTACACGTTATACAATTTACGAAGTAGATAATTCATTACAATATCAGTACCATTTAGTACTGCTATTGCAATGAAGTATCTAATTCTTTATTTGCTAGCTACGAGTAATGTAACATAAGCAAAAAACATATCGTAAATTCTTATCATTCTGATACGAGTATCTTGGCAGCAAATTGGTGATCGCAGACGTACCTTTACACAGAGACAAAATAAAGAACGGCATTGAATAGTTTGTCTCGTATAGTTATTATTAGCCCTTTGAAGTTGCTCTGGCTGTTAGATACAGTGTTCAAACCGATTAGCCCAACGATGCAAGGACTATAATTCCCGACAACCGTATGTAGGTAGGTACCTAACTACCTAGTAGAAACGTGGATGTAGCTCTCTTTTGCCTAGAACTGACACATTTTTGGTACATATCATTTTGAATACTTTTTTTATCCGACTGCGAAGGACGATGTGTATCGAGCGTATGTATGCCTAATTCTTTGGATTGCCCTGCAGCCCAAACGGCTTGACGTATTTTAACATATGAAGTGTCGTTGGCGTCGTCTAATTTGTGGTAGTGCAAAAGGCCGGGTACACCGGTTTTCTTTTCGATTAATTATTTAAAGCACCCGTTTTTTTTTGTTCTACCCATTAGGTAAATATGTAGTCTACAGAATTACAATACAGATACAAAAGTGACATGTTGTGACTTCAAGTTCTCGGGTAAATAATAAATATTAAGTGATCATTGGGCATACCATAGATACCATACCATAGATATATTAGGTTTAAAGAATCTTTATTTCTCATAAGACATATTACATGTGTCACTTAAAATGAGAAATTTACAATAGATTAATAATAACTATTATTATTAAGGAGGATAATATATCTATGGTAGATACATATTATATATTCGATCGCTGTGACGAGAGAGATAATATGACAAGAGTCTTACCTTAAGTTGATCACAGATAGGTACATTAATATTCCTGTTGACTAAATCAGAGCAGCTCACATTATTGTCTCTACCTCATCCATCATACCAGTCCATATATTTATCTTAAAGTTCCCTACTGTCATACGGCAAAATAGGGGTGGCGCTGTAAGCATAGAATTAGGCTTATTTTTGCTGAATAAAAATTGTTTACGAAAAGCTCTGTTCACTTTCCAGGTCTTCCATTTCAGACATGACAACGGAGTATTTACAGTTTCGTACAAGCCAAAATAATCAAATTTGCAGTTTTGAAGGAATTTTGTAATGAATCGCCAATTTGTCTTATGTAATCATAAACAACTTAGCCCATAATGCAGTCTACAAACGCTGTGATGTTATTAACAGCTTTTGTTTGTGGAGCTTTAATCATTATTAGATGGAATAAACTTGTCTGAAATAGAGTTCAATTAGCGTTTGAATATCACGTGGTTGGCACACACATGAGAAGACATAGGGCTGAAATTGCTGACGTAAATAAATGGGTGCCGTAGATAGATAGATAGTATTTTTTTATTGCACACTTCTATAGATCATAACAATAATACATAATTTTATAGGCTGCTAAAATCTGCTACGCCGCCCGTCGCAACGTAGGTAGCGGTAAAACACTGCGAATTGTTTGTCTCAAAAATTGTCTCACGCTACGGTAGCTACAGGCATTGCGATGCGGCGCCGCAATACTAAACGGTTAAAGATATGTTAATATTGTGGCACAGCGTCGCAATACCTTATATTATGTCAGCCTTTACAACGCCCAAAATGCTTATAGGGTTGTTAAGAAAATGACTTATTTTTTTAAATAATGTGCACTAAACTTCGAATTAGTGATCGAAAGCAGTAAATGAATTTAAGTAAGCCCTATTTTTAAATAGTATCGTTCTTTCAATTATCCCAAGATAAGTTATTCATAGTTTAATATTACTTACAATAAAAATGTTTGTAGAAAAACTATGTAGGAAGCAACAATGGAAAAACTACTACTACTAAAGAAAACGTTTCTTGTTTATCCCGCTAGTAGGCCTTTGAAATAATGGAGGTACCTACCGCTTAAATTTTTCAATGTTATTTTCATGAATCGTAAAATGTTAACCGTGGATTACTGCAAGAACCAATTTAGTTACGCATGACTGTTAATCGTTCCTGACCCCATTATCTTGAAACATGTGTAAATTCTTTGTTTGAAGTCTCCACATTTCGATGAAAACTGCGATGATTCAGTATATTTAACGACTTTACAAAATTTGTCCGATTAATTCGTCTAGTATCGTTCAACTTTAGTCAAATATTTATATTTTGCGTATCATTTACTTTTGATAGGTTGCAAATGCTATAATTACCTATATTATATCCTTAAATCCCGCCTTTTTTCTTTTCCCGCCCGAACTTACTTTTCTTTTTTTATTGCAAATACCTACGGCCAGTTACATGACGTGTAGCCATAACGATATTTTTTTAACATTTTATTGTAATCTAATATTTTAAAAATAACAATAATACTATAAATAATAAAAAATCTGAATTACTAAAAAGTTAAACATTATTACACTAAATATATGCTTTTTTAGAATGGATACATTTTATATTATACTAGCTGACCCGGCAAACGTTGTCTTGCCATATAAATAAAAAAATGTCAAGGGTGAACAACCCTTATCACTTAGGGGTATAAAAAATAGATAGTAGCCGATTCTCAGACCTACTGAATATGCATATAAAATTTGGTGAATATCGGTAAAGCCGTTTCGTAGGAGTACGGTAACTAACATTGTGACACGAGAATTTTATATATAAGATGAGCATAGTAAACATTTGAGGAGGAACGTAGGAAGTACAAAGTAGTCCTGTCGCACGTCGCCGTAGTTTAATGTGAGGAACGCTAGTCGTTAAGCGTCATATTTACAGACAAGTCTGACAATGAGCGAATAAAAAACTAGCAAAGATATAAAAAGAGATATATTTTTTTAATAAAATTCAATTTACGGACGAACAAAGACATGTATTTGACGGGTCTGTGCGGACGAACGTATATTTCACCTGACGCTGAAGATAAAAGATCAGTGATAGATGATGATAGCATGACAAACCTGAGTGGAACATATATTGGGGGCTGACCTTTCTAGCTGACCTCTCCAAGATCCGTGTAATTACATTTATTCCTTCTTGGTGGTCCGTGATAAAACAAAAAATGTTTTAAACGCTCTATAATGATAAAAAGTTATTTATATTTATAGGTTTGTGTAAAGCTGATGGCGATGGCGAATAGGAAAATGTCGCTGCAAAGACCAGCAATGGCGCCACACATTCCTGAATCACACTTTTCATTTTTTGCCAACGTCGTATGTAAATAAAGTATAAACTGAAATTAGCGAAAATATATTTCAATTTTTATCCATCAGCCTATTAAGAACGTTTCTTTAAGTTTAGTACAATTTTCAAAAACTAAACTACTTTCGTAATTATCGCACGAAAGTTCTAGCTACTCGTTCTCAGTCAGTTAAATCCTTTATAAGACGGTTCGTCCACGTCACCTATCTACTTCGTGTATCCTTTGTAACAAGAGCGTGTATATAAAATTTTTCATGAGCTCTACCTACCTTCGCAATTTACAACACATAACTGTGTTGTCTACGTTCAAAGTACTTACTATAATTATACTATACTAGGTGTTATATTTTAATACTAAGTATCCAACTACATTACCATTGATGACGGAAAATGAAAATTATTGTAGGTAGAAACCACGATTAATAAGTAGGTGTTACTAAACAGTTAAGCTCAAAATAAACCCAGATAAACATCTAGGTGTAGCTTGCCCTTAAATTATTTAACAACTTCAGGGCGGACTAGCAGTTTGACACGGACTATACCTAGTTATATAGTCGTTTTATTGTTAACCATGAACAACTATAAATAAAAAAAAACAAATAGACAACATGTGCAACCCAAAAATGTTCGTCTAGATGTCAACTGGCAGTCGGGCGCGGGAAAACGTAGAACGAATCTAGACTAAACTACGGCCTCGATGTTCTCGCTATAATTGTACATAGGCCATGCAAGCCTCACGCACACAGACGCCCGTTATGGCAGCTGTCGTCTACACTTGGCGCCAAACTCGTAGGTAAATGAACCCTTAACGAACGACCTTTCTTATTATCTTCTTTATGTTTATAAAAAAAAACAGCTGCAGGTGTTTGCGCCCCATAACTAAAAAAGTAGTTAATAAATTAACTTGAAATTTTAACACGTTGCCTTTGTATATAAGTGTTTTTATACTTTTTCGTTCCGAAGATTTTACAGGAATAGTAAACCAAAAGAAATGTGGTCGTTTATAGATAGTTAAATATTAATACAGATTCCAAAAAAAAAACAATATCGAAGAAAAAGTAAAAATGCCATTAAATATAAAATATTTTATTAGCAAAAGCTAAGTAGGTACTAGCAGTACAAAAAATAATTATTCACTTAAAACATTTTAATTGACAATGCTTTAAAAAGCAAGTAACATTACAGTTGTTATTTGTACCGTATTTCTAGCACAATAAATTGTAATAATAAAGATACATTATTTATCTTTCTATTTTTATGCATTCTATGGTATAATACTGTATTGCAAATATAGTCTTGCATACTTATAATTTGTTCTATTCCATATAACAAATGTATATGTTCTATTTAAGAAAGCTTCGTTATAAACTGGCAACATTATAAACACTTTGTATTAACTAACATATCTAAAATCAAAAACATAGTGACCGAAGTCGATATTCAATTAAAAATATATATTGCCGCCAATATTCAAATTAAAATATAATCATTGCATCGCCTACGAAAGATTATTTTAGAACATTATCATTATTTAGTAACTTCTCATTCATTAATTTTATTTTACTACGCATTACAGTATGGAGCGTAGTAAGTTTGGGAGGTAGGGTTTTAAATGTATTTTATTTGCATTGACAAAAGAACAGATAAATCTACAATTATAATAATTTCCTCATTAAAGATTGCGTCATAATGGCGTGCTCCAAACATATTTATCAGCCATGCAACATAATTGCATTTTCAGTTTAGCTTTAAAAAGCATCAAAATAAAAAAAATATTCGATTGCGACAAATATTCGACAAGTCCACGACTCCGGTCACTATTGCACATATAAAAATAAAATACATTCATATTACGACTATCATTGTAAATGTTTCAATCTTCTAGGCTACACATATCCGTGTAATTGCATTTATTCACTGATTCGTGGAAATATTCCATGAATTCTTTCACTGGTAAAAGTTCCTTATCAAACATTGGTAGTTTGATCACTCGTTCTTGATGTAACGCCACTATTTTATCTCCGTCCTTACATCTGCAATAGAATGATATTTAAATACTAAATAATATTGTTGTTTTAGTTATCATAGTAAATAATCGTTTTAAATGCTATTTTTAAGATATTGCATAAGAGTGCTTAATAATTATGATCTAAGTCACAATAATCGAAAAACATTACGACATTTAAAAATACAATTAAGTTTAAACTGTAAATTGCAATGTTATTACAGATGTTTAAAATTTATTTCAATTGTTTTGAGTTTTTTAAAGACATTCGATTTATTTACTTCATTTCTAAAACTGCAGTGTATTAAAAGTGTGAAGTAATCTTTAAAATTTAGCGCATACCAGTTATAAGAAACGACTCGCAATATTGTTTTTTTCATTAATAACTAATAACACCAATACTTACTTATAGAGGACAAAGGCCAAATTAGACGCAAAACAGTCAATTTCGACGCCTTCCAAATGCCTGTCGTGATCAATTGCATCTCCGTTTAAATGCGACTCTGGTTTATACATTTGTAACAGAGTCAAAAACTTTAGAAGTGTGCCGGAATGTGCGAACAGGAAAGTTGCATTTGGTCCTTTTTCACTGTAATCAACAAAAGACGTTGTAAGTCAAGTAACAACCATAAACTTGTAACAACAATAAAAATGTTGCAGAAAGGTGGTAGAACTCTCAGTGTTTCGGCTCTGATGGCACCACCGTCACACCTATTGGTGCCTAATAACAGCCACTGCTTTTATTTACACTTAAAGTTTAACACTTGAAACGCTACTGTTTTGTGGTTTGAAGGGATTATAGGGATAGGTACATAATATTTCAAGACATTCCAGCTTATCCTAAGGGGTAGTGGCGCATCTGTGGTGAATTTCAGGTAGGAATCTAATCTGGGGTTGATTACAGATATCTATGGGCGGTATAAGACACTTACCATCGAGTGGACTGCATGTTCGTCTATTCTTCTACTACTCTAATATTATGTAATATAATAAAAAAATCCAGCTCTTAATTGATGGAAAATGTATTAACTAAGTTCTTACCTAAAACTTTCAAACAAATTCTTAAGTAACATACAGGCTTGACGATACGTTAGTTCATGACCATAACCATCCATCCAGTAGTGTTTCAGATCATGATAATACTCCATTGTCTGAAATAAAAAAAGTTTTTTTTTCTTTAGGATCTTAAAAACACTATTTCGATTTGTTTCTGCAACAAAAACCAAGAGTCGAAATGTGTTTCACGTTGAAAGATGGGATTAATACACCCAGTGGCGGATTAAAAAAAAAATTAGGTCTAGGCTGAACAGTTTTTGCCACCCCTGCTTCTCCAATTGGCATGTCCAGTGACTAATACAAAAAAAATTACGGTCTAGGCTGGACGGTTTTTGCCGCCCCTGCTTCTACAATTGGCATGTCCAGTGACGAATTCAAAAAATTTTAAGGTCTAGGCTGGACAGTATTTGCCGCCCATCCTTCTACAATTGTCATGTCTTACTAGAGGTGAGGCGTATATACTGGTTCAGGGACTATAGTCTTATTCATAATTAGGTGTCCAAAATGTAAACAAAGGTGAATACGTTTCAAATGGTAGTTTCTTATTTTTTTGACAATATTAAATTAATACAATAATAATACATATAATATATACTAATTAAGATCAATTCACTTTTCTAACAATTTTATTACCTCAATTTTCGTTCCATACGTACTAATAATAAAAACAAGTTTATGGTAAAATTAAAATGTGACAATGGTAACACAATCGGAACCCAGAACAAGTTTCGTAGCTGATATTATTTTCGTGATTGTAATTCTATTATCATTTTCATAGCGCATTTGTTAAATCGTGAATAATTGTAGTTTTCGTTTTTTGTTGAGTTTGTTAAAGTTTTTGTTTCTTGTTAATTTTGACAGTGACATTTGTTTGTTTACATTTTGGACACCTAATTATGAATCAGACTATAGGTAGTTTCCCGGACTAGGTGGTTAATTGGACTAGGTAGTTTATCGAATTAGGTAACTTGCGCTCCTGTTTTTTTTTTTTGCTCGTCACGTTGGTTCAGAACATGTTTCCCGTTGTTTTTTGGTTGTCGCGCCGTCTTATGATACGGTTTCCTTTTTTTTTTGTACGGTTCCCGTTTTTTTTTTTTTTTCGTTTCTCCGTCCGCCAGTTTCATGACATGTTTAAGGCATGAACGACTAAGCTTCCTAATTAGCAAAAAAAAACATTCGGTCCCCAACTTTGCTGCCCCAAAAATCTGCCGCCCTAGGCTGAAGCCTACTCAGCCTGCTGGTCAATCTGCCACTGAATACACCCCAATTAATTACTTTCCTGCCTTAGTTGTTTTAGCATTGACCCCACCAATATTAAAATTAATATTGCTAAGGGCTGATGCCCTGATCATAGACATCCCATAAAATATCGACATGGTAATGTTACATAAGATTTTTCCACTTAGTGCCTTCGAATAGCCACACTTCTATACAAAATGTCAGATAGCACTACAAGTTTATTCAATGTTCATTGCCGTTTTGCATGAGTGGCAGTCACCACTTCTAATCAGATAAATCTACAACACGCTTAAGACCAAAATAACTAAGTTCTAAAGAAAGTAGTAGAACCCTTTGTGGTTCGACTCCGACGGCACCACCGCCACACCTATTTTCTTTTTGGCCTATAACGACAGTGTTAAGCGCTGCTGTGTTCAAGTTTGACAGGGTGGTACGGAGTACACAGACTTTTTCCGAGGGGTTCCAGCTTTTCCTCATGGGTACGGGCGCATCTGTGGCCGACCTCGGTAGGAATATCTATCCCTATCTGGGGTTGGTTACAGATGTCTCTGGGTGGCAGTAGCCACTTACCATCAGGTTGACTGCATGCTCATCTGCTACTCCTATATTATAAAAAAAAAGAAGATTCAGCTGATATTCTCCTGTATAACAATATGAAACAAGAACAACCTGAGCATCTTTTTGGTCAAACGCAAAACACCAAGGTGAAATAGAATGCTTATGCCAAGAGGTTTCATAACCACAATTTTTATACATTAACGTCACCGTCTCTGGAAATTTAACATTTACCATCAAAATATTTTTATTTAGTTGTACAAATATCCTGCATTCACTAGAAATACGTAACTCAAAAGCAATATATATATGAGAAGTAGTGATAAATATAAATAGATAAGTGCAAAGTAAAATAGTGAAGTGATTGCATTTGAACAATGTTTCACGTGATCAACAGCAAATATAAAAGCAATCTCACTATACTTAGACATTTTTCTACTTTTTATATTTACAAACCCAAATGCAGTATTCTATTAAGACCGAGTCTTTCTGACACAGACTTCAGTGTGTTGTTCATTTCACGTGTGTTACCGTATAATCTTTGTTCCTTGTAGTTATCTGGATTTTTTTTAACTTTCTTTTGCCATTTATCACAATGCTTGTAAAACTGGAAAATTCAGTGTCATCTGAACATTGTTCATATGCTTCTTTGAAAGATAGACGTAAGGTAAAGAAGTACTTGCTAGGGAATGTAATAGTAATTGTATCTAGGGGCAATAGATTATCAATCTGGTACCAGTTCTGTTGAATTAAAATTAGTAATGATGGAAAAAATATACCCCTATGTGCACTTTTGCACGCAAAAATTTAAAATGTGTGCGTCCTTATGTAAACATCAATACTTCATTGACTTAATTAACAAAAAGAATGTAGGTGTAACAAACATTATGTTCACACATAAGAGTATTACAAAAGAAGAAAAAGTTGCATCCTATTAGTGTATTGCATAGTAATATTGTACTGTACCATATCTAAAAATTGATAATAATCAAATATAATATATATCAAATATATATCATACCATAATATAACATTTAAAAAATTGTTTCAGTAATATATTTACCCCTTACTTGCACTACACCTAACATTTCACCTAAAAAGTATAACTTGGACATAATTAATTATTTATTTTAGAATTATCAGAATTGGATACCACATTGACATAATGAAATTGAAACAAAAATCTTTAATCAAAACTTGTAAGGGAAGCCAATACTTTAAAAATATTGTAGACAAAATTCACAATACATACTCTCAAAGTGGTGTCAACTTTAGCCGCTGGTGTAAATATAACATTCTGGGCATCTTTCTTGTTGAATAGGCCAAGTGTGAAGTACCTAGCGCTTTGCTGGGCTCTCTGTGTGGCTGTATAGCGAAACTGAAAATAGTAAGAGACGTAAAATGGTTAATATTGAAGGCATCTGTTAAAGGAGATGACACTCTTCATGTTTTTATCTTTGTTGTTATGGGTTTAAAGAATTGTTATAATTCTTATTCTTACATTTACATTTAACCTCATATATAAAATATGGTTTTGTTTTTTTTTTTCAAATTATATATTTAATTATTAGTTTATTAATAATAATAAATATAAATCAATAGTTATATAATAAATTATGTTTATGCAAGACTCAATTAATATAACAAAATAACATATAAAGTAGGTACATAAAGTAGTTATTCTAAAATTAGAGAAGTAGTAAATATCAAAATAGTATATTAAAATAAATATACTTATACATAAGTATTTCAGGAGTATGTTTGATTAATAATTATTTCGATTAATATAAGATGTGTGAAGGAGATTTGATGATGATATAACTATGTCACCTATGATAGTTATCACCTAAAGGGACACAAACTGATTTCATATCTATTTTTACAAATAAAAAAAAAAAAAAAAAAAAAATATTTACCTGGAATGTTTTATTTTTATATTGATGTTTGACAGCATTGGGGAACCTCTTTTGCATCCGCTCAGCCAAGAGCACCATCTCCTCCTGCCCCTCCAGAGTAAGAAACTTCTCTTTATCCAATTCTATATCACTAGTCCACTCTTCCAGCTTTCTTAGCTGATTATTTGTTAGCTGACCTGTAATAGAAAATAGTAGAAATTAATAAAATGTGCAAAATGTAGAATGTACTTTCTCTGAGGCTCTTCAAACCCGGTGATGCATGATGTCTCCTCTAGTGTTGCCAATGTCCAAAAACAATGGTGACTGCTTTTCATTGAGTAGCGTGTCTGCCTTATCATTAGATACACCTATAAAAATAATAAAAATAAAAATTGTCCAAGCTCATAATATCTTAATCAACAAAAATAATAAACAATAATTCACAACCTAAATAGAATTTCCCGCATAATACTACCTGTGACACACACAAAGAATGAACAAAAAAACTATAACCTGTAAGTGCATTATGTTTAATAATATTATTCATTATAAACCTGGGGATAATAAGGTTAACCTCTTACAAAGGCAAAAATCATAGTTGAAGTTAAATCATACAAAACCATTAGTTACCTTTTCCCCTCTTATGCTGCAATAGAATCTCATATTTCAGGTCTCTAAGTGTGCTGTTCATCCCAACAATATCTTTAGCACTCGGTAACCTTGTTCCATGTCGCACCAACATCCATATTTTGCTATCTCTACAACCTGAAAAATTATAATAGATATTTTTCTTTAATTACCTTTGTTATTTCTAGACATAAAGTGATTAACATGAAGTATTTCAAATGTAAATAATATTAATTCTAGTAAAGAAATGACAGGATTTTTATCCAGAACCAATGAGAGACAAAAATTGAAAACTTTATACTATTGAGACTGTAGTTACAAGATATGGCAGGATATACATATAATATTAACATCAAGTAAAATACAATAAAAGCTCTTTATTCGCGGGGTTTATGTTTCCATAAATATGGGGCGAATACAGAAACCATGAATATGGAATGGTAATTTCTATGGGTTTATAGGGGATAGGTTCCTAAGTAACAAAATAAAAAAAACAAACATAAAAAAAAATTGAAATTTTTGAACATTTTGATTGGCTTATATTTTGAAATATCTTAAGGCTTAGGCAATGGTTTGAAGAATTTTGTATTTTTTCTGGCTTAGCAGTTTTCAAAAGCTCCTTCAATTCTGACTTATATACGGCAGTCGCATTAGCAATTTGCCTCTTAAAAATAAGTCTTTGTTCCGGAAACAGATCAATGTTCATAAAAAAAAATGCAAAGCTCATTTGCCATTCTTAAACCTTCACTAAGATTTTTCCAATTAAATGTCACGTTCCCAGTGCTTGTTGAAGCATCTTCTTCTATGGGCTACGAATTTAACATATCCTGTAGTCCTTTTGATGGCATTTACAAAGGATATTGGGTTGGATATCTATTGGAATCCTTTTATTATTATGTATGTATTTATTAAATCCACGAATAAAGAAATTTTTAGCCACGAATATAGGAAATGGGTCGCATTTTTTTCATCCGCGAATAGTGAAAACGCGAATAAGGGAGCTTTTACTGTATTACCTATCAATGACATGACATGACTACTAAAAAGCTAATTGGGGTATAAAAACCGATTTATATAAGAGCCAAATTTAGTAATATCTGATCTAAATTTTAATTAGAATAGAATTTTACTTGCTTACTGGGAAATTTTAACTTGGATTCATCCTTGTTACATTTAAACCTGTATGGCGTACGGGTTCCTAAGTGGTTTCGTATATCATTATGTTTTAAAGCTGAAGACGTGCTTATAAAGCTATAACTAATAAATATCAATACACGTATACTACAAATTTTCATTTTATTTGTTATTGTAGTTTTTATATTTCTTATTTACATTTTTGTTTGAAATATTTGTCAATGTCTTAAATGACATCCCTTATTGATATTATTTGTCAAAATAACCAGTGTGAAGTTAGTCAGTTAACCTAGGGATGTACCCACTTATTTTAGGGGGCCTTGTGTCCCCGACCATTCGGTCACCTTAAGGCAGATGCATACCATTTTTACGAAAGCTTCTACGGAGCGTCCTTGGGCCGCCCCAGACCTACAATACCATTGTAAAATACTTTTTAATGTACAAAAAGATTGAAAGGCGTTCCGATCCAAACGAGCAATTATATTGCACAATAATACGAACTGCACAATGTTTTCGTGTTCAGTAGGAGAATAGTATTGATTAAGAATAAATCATAACGACATAAATAAGACATAACGAAATGCCTTGTGAAATGTTGGTAGATGTATTAACTTTCAAAAAGTACTCTTTAAAGAACCTACTTTAAGTTAAAAAAAAAACGATTTGATTTGATTTAAGTAAAAATATTGCGCGTTACTGACACTATACCATAGGTTACTATACTCTTTGCACTACACGATGTAATAAAACAATATGGTGCAATAAAAACTAAACTCGCTCAATCTTTCTTTCAATCTTTGCACAATATAATTGACCGTTTAGGCGGCCTCTTAAGCATAAAAGGGGACAACGCAATGAAAACGTAGCTCAAGAGGGTTCATTTATACAAGCAACGTATTCGCTTATACAGTTTGCTTTCACGTATTAATATTTACCGTACAGTTACACAACCGTGCGGACATTGGCCATGTCTCATCTGAAAATATTATATCTATACGAATGAAGGGATTTCATACCCCCATTATGCCCCCATATTTGTGGGTAGGGATTATTCGGGTCTCGTGGCTACCCTCTTTACCCGGGCATATTCTCAAGGGAGTAGCTGCTTGTTGCTACTCTCAAGGGGGTGAAAACCCCCTGGATTTTTTTGATATTATTTCATAATTACTGTATCTATAAAAAAACATTGTGATGCGCCACCATTTCTGAGAACGAATCGCCTAATTCACCGGCATTCACACGTGTCCGTGAAACTAGCACAGCATTTGCCAGCAGAGCACTAAAAAATGAGAGTTCTATTCGCATGCACATGAGTTCTATAGTTCCTGATAGTTTTCAGGAATAGTTCTGGCGATTTCACGGAGATAAAGCAGAATGAAATAATGCTCTGCTAACTTCACACAGCAGAGCATTTTCTAGTAAATTGAAAAAAAGCTATTGATTAGTGTAATTAGCTATATCTGGAGTTCCTAATAGTTTTCAGTGATAGTTCTCGCGAAATAAACATAAAAAAATATTTATTGATAAAAGAAACTGACAAAAATTTAACCAAAAAAAATGTGCAAAAAGGTTATTTAAAAGCGGAAACTCGACGATTTTGCAAAGCCTAGTAATAAAATGATACATTTATATAGTAACTGTCCCAGGAACTCACACTAAATTGCCAGCACAGCATACTAGAATAGTACAAATAGGAAAGATTTTCGACAAAACTTTTTTAATATTATTTTTACGTAACCAGGGGGAAGGAACTCATCGGTTTTATATACACTAGTAACAATGCTACAATTTAAAAATATAACCAATCCCAGAACTCACAATAAAGTGCCAGCAGAACATACTAGAATATTAAAAATCGGATGGATTTTCGACAAATATTTTATTTAAATTATTTCCACGTAACCAGATGGCGGGAACTCATCGGTTTTATATAGACTAGTAACATAGCTACAATTTAAAAATATAACCAATCCCAGAACTCACACTAAAGTGCCAGCAGAGCATGCTAGAATAACAAAAATCGGATGGATTTTCGACAAATATTTTTTTCAACCATGTGCACGTAACCAGATGGCGGGAACTCATCGGTTTTATATACACTAGTAACAAAGCTACATTTAAAATATAACCAATCCCAGAACTCACACTAAGTGCCAGCAAGCATGCTAGAATAAGAAAATCGGATAGATTTTCGACAAATTTTTTTTCAACCATGTGCACGTAACCAGATGGGGAACTCAATCGGTTTTTATATACACTAGTAACAAAGCTACAATTTAAAAATATAATCATTCCCAGCACTCACACTAAAGTGGCGCAGAGCATACTAGAATATTAAAAATCGGATGGATTTTCGACAAATATTTTTTTAAATTAAATTTCCACGTAACCAGATGGCGGGAACTCATCGGTTTTATATAAACTAGTAACTTAGCTACAATTTAAAAATATAACCAATCCCAGAACTCACACTAAAGTGCCAGCAGAGCATGCTAGAATAACAAAAATCGGATGGATTCATTTCATTTCATTTCATTTCATTCATTTCATTTCATTTCATTCATTCATTTCATTTAAATTGTAGCTATGTTACTAGTCTATATAAAACCGATGAGTTCCCGCCATCTGGTTACGTGGAAATAATTTAAATAAAATATTTGTCGAAAATCCATCCCATTTTTAATATTCTAGTATGCTCTGCTGGCACTTTAGTGTGAGTTCTGGGATTGGTTATATTTTTAAATTGTAGCTATGTTACTAGTCTATATAAAACCGATGAGTTCCCGCCATCTGGTTTACGTGGAAATAATTTTAAATAAAATATTTGTCGAAAATCATCCGATTTTATATATTCTAGTATGCTCTGCTGGCACTTTAGTGTGAGTTCTGGGATTGGTTAATATTTAAATTGTACCTATGTTACTAGTCTATATAAAACCGATGAGTTCCCGCCATCTGGTTACGTGCACATGGTTGAAAAAAAATTTGTCGAAAATCCATCCGATTTTTGCTATTCTAGTATGCTCTGCTGGCATTTTAGTGTTAGTTCTGGGATTGGTTATATTTTTAAATTGTAGCTATGTTACTAGTCTATATAAAACCGATGAGTTTCCCGCCATCTGTACGTGGAAATAATTTAAATAAATATTTGTCGAAAATCCATCCGATTTTTAATATTCTAGTATGCTCTGCTGGCACTTTAGTGTGAGTTCTGGGATTGGTTATATTTTAATTACCTATTTACTAGTCTATATAAATCCGATAAGTTCCCGCCATCTGGTTACGTGCACATGGTTGAAAAAAATTTGTCGAAAATCCATCCGATTTTTAATATTTAGTATGCTCTGCTGGCACTTTAGTGTGAGTTCTGGGATTGGTTATATATTTAAATTGTACCTATGTTACTAGTCTATATAAAACCGATGAGTTCCCGCCATCTGGTTACGTGCACATGGTTGAAAAAAAATATTTGTCGAAAATCCATCCGATTTTTAATATTCTAGTATGCTCTGCTGGCACTTTAGTGTGAGTTCTGGGATTGGTTATATATTTAAATTATACCTATGTTACTAGTCTATATAAATCCGATAAGTTCCCGCCATCTGGTTACGTGCACATGGTTGAAAAAAAATATTTGTCGAAAATCCATCCGATTTTTGCTATTCTAGTATGCTCTGCTGGCATTTTAGTGTTAGTTCTGGGATTGGTTATATTTTTAAATTGTAGCTATGATACTAGTCTATATAAAACCGATGAGTTTTCGCCATCTGGTTACGTGGAAATAATTTAAATAAAATATTTGTCGAAAATCCATCCGGTTTTTGCTGTTCTAGTATGCTCTGCTGGCACTTTAGTGTGAGTTCTGGGATTGGTTATATTTTTAAATTGTAGCTTTGTTACTAGTGTATTTAAAACCGATGAGTTCCTTCCCCTGGTTACGTAAAATAATATTAAAAAAGTTATGTCGAAAATCTTTCCGATTTGTACTATTCTAGTATGCTGTGCTGGCACTTTAGTGTGAGTTCCTGGGACAGTTACTATATAAATGTATCATTTTATTACTAGGCTTTGCAAAATCGTCGAGTTTCCGCTTTTAAATAACCTTTTTGCACATTTTTTTGGTTAATTTTTTGTCAGTTTATTTTATCAATAAATATTTTTTTTATGTTTATTTCGCGAGAACTATCACTGAAAACTATTAGGAACTCCAGATATTAGCTAATTACACTAATCAATAGCTTTTTTTTCAATTTACTAGAAAATGCTCTGCTGTGTGAAGTTAGCAGAGCATTATTTCATTCTGCTTTATCTCCGTGAAATCGCCAGAACTATTCCTGAAAACTATCAGGAACTATAGAACTCATGTGCATGCGAATAGAACTCTCATTTTTTAGTGCTCTGCTGGCAAATGCTGTGCTAAGTTCACCAACATCATTCACACCCTTCCATTGAAACACATACACAAGAACAGCTTCACGTTAGGAATCCCCGGTTGGTTTACACTTGTTCTACCATCTTTCCGCAATAACTGCTTCGCGCTAGAAATAAGTGATCGTAATACTCCAGGGTTGAGCAAATCTTTTAAGATGTTTATAAATGAATGTAATCATTGTTTATTAAAGCAAATAACTTAATACTTCTTTGTTTAATCTATGGTTTTATAATCTATGTTTTTATCTACAGATAAAAATAATAAGTACAGACTACAGATTACAAAAAAGACTAAGTATTTGACAGTTCTGATATTTTTTAAAGACATTTTAAGTTTACATTTGAAAGTATTTTAAAGAGTTAAGTAAGTTTTCTTATTTTATGTCTGACATCATTTTAAAAGTTTGTATTTTCTTTGTAACCATTCTAAAATAACAAAGTTACCTTACACATTTATCTCTATAGTGTTATAACAACAACATAACCTAAAATGGCCACGGCGTATGGTATTCATTTGGGAAATAGTTCAGGATGTTTGGCAGCGTACACCAACGGAGCACCAGCAGTGCTGGCGAACGACGCCGGAGATCGAGTAACACCGGTGATCGTGGCGCTCAATGGCGCAGAATGGGAGATCGGACTCCCTGCAAAATCAGGACAACCTTTTTCGAAATCTATAATAAAACACAATAAACGGTTGATGAACTGCGATTTTAATGAAGAGGACTTAGCTTACGTTGAGGCGTCGTCGTCCTGCCGAATTCAAAATGAGGAAAAATTGGTGTATGAGTTCGAAACGAGTGAAACTAAGTTATATTCTAACCCGGATAACATAACTACTAAAATGTACGCCAAACTGTTTACCATTGCGAGCCATTCCGTGACGAATGAAGATGACTTGAAGTTGGTACTAGCTGCTCCTTTACACTGGTCTAAGACCAGTAGGGAAAGGTTAATGAAGTGTGCAGAACTCGCTGGCTTTGATGTTCTTCAAGTAATCAGTGAGCCAGCCGCAGCTCTCCTGGCTTATAATCTTGAAGAAAGCTTGGAAGACATTAATGTCCTGGTCTACAGACTTGGAGGTTCTACTTGTGATGCGTCAATAGTTAAGGCATCTGGCGGATTTCTTTCAATTGAGAAAAATGTATTCCGGTCAGACTTGGGAGGAAAGTGTTTAACTAAAGACCTGGCTGATTTCATAGCTCAAGAGTTCAGGCAGAAATGGAAATTGGACCCACAAGAGAGCAAGAAAGCAATGGCCAAACTATTAACACATGCTGATAACTGTAAACATGTTCTATCTACACTTAATTCTGCTCATGTTTTCATTGAATCCTTATTAGATGGTGTAGATTGGAGCCAGAATGTGTCCCGGGCAAGGTTTGAGAACATAATCTCTTCGAAAATATCATCTTATATTGAACCAGCCCAAAAAGTGATAGACAGTTTTGACGGAACAATCAGCAAGATTGTAGTTTGTGGTGGGAGTATGAAAATACCAAAACTACAGTCTGCCATTGCAAGCTTGTTACCGGAAGCTGAAGTGATGTCTGGACTCAGCCCAGATGAAGTGATAGCAGTCGGCTGCGCGAGAGAGGCAGGAATGATGTTAGACCTACCAGAATTTGGTCTAACAGATAAAAATGCTGAAATAGAATTTCTTGACAGAGATATTTATCTTAAATACCTCGACCAAACAGTACAGTTGTTCAAAGAAGGTACACCAGCCTTTACACAAAACTCTTGCAATATTGACACTGGAAAGGATGTAAAGGACATAAGTTTCAGCCTCCATGAAAAACCAGAAAGTGAAAAGTTTGCAGCTGAAACTTTTAATGTGGAAAGCTTAAATAAACCATTCACATTGAAAGCTACCTTGCAACAATCAAAAATACAGTTGGAGATTGAATGAAATAGTTTTAACAAATTAAATTGTAAAATAAGAATTATTAAAACAAATTATTAACATTTTTTATTGTTTTATTTAATAGTTATATTTAAAAATTCAAAAAAGTGGGTCCTTGTAGGATTATTGAAATACGTAATAAACTTCTGCTTATAATATATTTTAACATTGCACTTAAATTTACTTATGTTTAAACAAAGTACTTATAATTTTATGCTAACCCAAGAAACATGCATTATAACATTGTGATATATAATTTATTTTTATTAAATTATTTTGATTATTGTAATTTAGTGGTTATAGTTAATTAGTTTCTACAAACGACATTTAAAATTTTAATAGTAAGTAAACTAAAATTATTTATAGTAGATTCCATACAAAATATATAATATATAATACAAAATATATATATAATATTTGGCTGTATGCAAAAAATTATCTCTGTCGTTAAAAAAAGGATATTTGGAAGTTGGCGGTAAAATTTTGAAATAGAACTGAAAGTAATATTATTTTCTATTCATTCAGGCAAAAGTTAAATTGTATTTTTTACTCTATGTCAGTACTAATAAAACAAAAATGGAAACAAAAAATTCGAATGAAATAGTACACGAATTAACGACAAACGACCGCTTTCAGAACATGTTAAAATGTTTTTCAAAGTGCAAAGTCGTAAGCATAATTTATGATTTCAAACTACTTTTTATGTAGGTACCTGTATTGTATTATATTATAAATGTAAATAAGAGCTACGTATTTAAAACAGGACTATACAAATGAAAGGGAAGAGTCAAAAAAGATACGTGATATTAATGTTAAATTGGAAACCGAATTGAAAGAGGCGCGTGAGTTAGAGAAGTCGCATCGATACCACTTGTTGACTTCTCGTGAAATGATTAGCAATCTCCAAGAGACTGTATCCCAGCTAGTTTATTTAAAAAGGGACGTAAAGAAACTAAAAGATGAAATATCTACAAAAGATACCGCTTTGGAAGCAATGCAAAAGGTATGAATAGATTTTAATAAAAATGTTCACCAATACATAATCAGATTTAACACGTAGGTATACACGTTAAAATCTAATTTAATATATTTGTTGTTATTCTGACTTTACATTTTAATTTTAATATCTGGGGGCCTATCAAAAGTTTCATTTCAATATTGCATCAACATTATTTTTATTTTGTACCACGACCTCCTTAAAACAGTAAAATATTCCGCCATAGGCAGTTGAACAAACTTAAACCCTTATTCATTTTTCGCTTATCCATTGTATAATACCAACTGAAATTGTCATATTTTGCTTAAAGAGTTCAATTTTCTAAAAAGGCAATTGCAAAAAAGGAATGAATAATTTTGACCGACACAATACAAAACTGCTTATTGTAATATTATAAAAACAATCTTACTTTAACGATGTCGTGGTACAAAATTTCAATGTATGATTAAAATAATATTGTTTTAAGATATGTAGTAACCCCCCTGTTATGTATTGTATGTCCTAGTACCTAGTTAGGTTGTAGAATGAACTCAATGAACTAAGGAGTGGTATAACAATAGACTGGCTAGAACGTTGAAATGTCAGGAGCCCACAGTTTACGTTGAGTACCTTTAAGTAAATTCCTTATTTATCTTATAGGTAACCAAGATTTACTTTGAAATTAGTATAAACATTACTGAGCTAATATGTATAAACAAATCACTCATAAAGACGTCACCTAGTTTTTTATTACTATAGGTACATTTTGCTTAATCAATGACATGGCTCCCAAAATATTTACCGTTATTTATTTAAAAGGAAGTGACCTTAAGACACTTTTACCATGAAGTACCTGCTGCTTACAAACAAGTAAATTTTACGACTTCCCTAACGATTAACTACGGTAATATTTTATGTAAATAAAAAAGTATTGTTTGTCACTATAATGGGTGAGTAGGTTAAACAACAATAGGAACGTAGGAAGAAGGACCTACTTATATATAATAGAGTTTTATAATTTTATTGAGTCATTCATTTAATCATGCACAGAAATAACGTCCAAACAAAAGTCATGATTCACTCGTGTCACCCTTCGGAAGTAAAAACCTCTCATATCAGATTTCTTGCTCCTCTCATGTATTTCAGGGAGAGATTATGATGCATAAACTTACTTTCATAAAAAAGTCTGCCTCATCAGTACAACTTGAACAAGAAATACTTTCATTTTGTTAATTATAAAAAGTGGGCACCTAATTAAACCGATTGAAATCGTCAGTTTGTTTTTCATAGCGTTCTTGTAATTACTTATTATCCGATGTTAGGAGAAAGAATGCCTGCTGCAAAAACATAATGAAACCGTCGAAGAATTGCGTAACGCCCACAAGCAAGACATCGAGGAATTAACAACAGAGTGCGAGAAAAAAGGTAAAGATAATAAGGCGCAGTCATTAATAGCAAATGTGAAAAAGTGATGAATATAACACGTTTATAAGATAACATGTGTGAATGTGTGAATATTTATAGGTATGATATCTGATAAGTATTCAGTTCCATTGGCTTAATCAATTTCCTAAATTACGTTTGTGAATGACGATTTTACTATTAAGGTGATGGTGTGTAATTTGAACGAGAAAGTTATTTTTTTTAAACATCTTACACTACCACGAAGGCTGAAGTAGCTTATAGGTACTACATTATCAAGTTCAAGTGCGCTTCGTATATGAGTAATTGTACTTACTGAACTAAAACAGTAGGTATATATGTTAAGTGACTATTTTTAAATACTTGTAAGGTAAATCAAGTGATTCCCAATATGATTGTTTAGTCCAACAGACCAAGTACGACGCAGACACTCAGATAGGACAGTTTACTTATGTTATAGAAGAGTTGCGCAACAAATTGAAAGAAATGGAAGCAGAGCACAGAGAAAAGGTAAATTACTTCTGGTAAAAGTAAACACATTAAATTTAAGTGTTGGCTAGTATGATCTATCTACCGAGGTAGTTCTGTCGTGATGTGGATTAGAAAGACGTACTTACGTAAGTTAAGACAATACCATTTATAGGATGAAAGTGGGTAGGTAGGTACGTCGTTGTAAGAAGTGCCATAAAAGTGGTCGTGTTGATAGTGGCAAAATTCATCAATGGGTAAAGTATTCGATTTGGGATGTCATGGCATTTACGACGCGCTGCTACTATGGCGTATTAAACTATCTTCTGTGCCAGTCTTCGATGTCATTGTAGAATCTGCACTAGAATACAGCTTTTTTAACTAGAGGCGAAACTTGAAAAATAAAATGGGGCATACTTTTCATCGTATTCGGAAAATTATTGTAGTGTGTGAAAGGAAAATTAAAATAAAAAGGCCATATAACTAAAGATTTGACTTAAATTCGAAATGACGTAGTAGGTACTTAGACATTTCTATTGCATAGCTACCGTTGCAACAAAATTATTTGCCCATATCTACTTTGTATTAAGTTCTCTTCCTGCATAACAGGCTGAGATGAAACATAACATTACGTTGAACGGGTGTGGTCATAACGCATTTGTTTCCGGTAAAATATCTTCCTTCATCGTTACCAATTGCATGGAGCAACAAGGTAGCATTATCTACTTTTGTATGCTAACAGTTACATAGCGAATATTTACACAGTATAAACGGATGCACGCGAATATTTTTTGGGTACTTATCATATAAGTATTCAACGGAAAAAGTTTTTATATCCTTCTTAAACTTGTCTAATACTTTCTAATACTAGATTATTGTCTGTTTATAGATTATTACTCAATAAAAAGGACTAGTATTAAGTCTTTTACTATTGAGGTCTAAAATACGATATAACAAGTTTTAGCGCCAAATTAAATGTCTAATATGAATTGGCGCCAAATTAAATGTCCATCACAATGACATCTGACGCATGGTAGAGATGCGTTCAAATATAAACGTGTCAAATTCCATTATGCCAACACATACTTTATAATTTTCGGCACTTAACTATGTTTTTTTCCTAGATGAATATGGTGGTACTGGAATATGAGGAGAAGGTTCAACGTAGTGTGGCGCAAGTCGCACAACTACAAGAACAACTCGCGAGGCAGACCTCCCATACCGACGCTAACATCGATGCTTATCGACGGGTAAGATTATCTAAATTATAAAACACTTTCACTTTTGGATTTTACTGTCTTAACAAAAATCTAAAGTTAAATTAAATAGTGAAAAAAAATGTTTTGAACTCCAGCACTTGCCTATATCTACGCGTATTTCATTTTATTGGCTGAGGTCGTTTATAAACGAATAACTTTTTACTATAGCACTTATTACATTTGTAAAAGATGGAACTCAGGTTTTAAATGTGTAATTATAGGACATCAGAATGATTTATTATTTATTTTTAAGAACTAGTTGTTTTAATAATAATTACCTGATTATTTTGTTACTAAACGCCTATACCTACTGACCAACGTTTAAAAATTATAATTTTTTTTATTACTAAATCACTTGTCCATGGCAAGGTACGTCCTAAAAATTTACTACCCAGCTACATCGTTAATTAAGGCTAAATAATATAGTTTTTGCTGTCGTTTGTTTTAATCGCACCAATTATTTCTTGAAACGTTTAACACTACATAAAACTTTTTACTTCTTTACTCGCTGTAAGTGCAGTTATTATGTGAACGGTCATTAATCATAATTTACACTGAACAGCTACAATAGGAAATGGTGCATATCGTGTGTAAAAATCATTAAATTAAGTCTAAGTATAGCTGAAACATCGAACGAGATCAGCGACCGAACAGTATTTAATATTCCGAATATATTATCTAATTAAAACTTTTATTATCTTTAGTATGGATTGAATTAGATCATGTAAAAGCAACTACCTCGTACTGAACACCAGAAACAGCAATGATATATAAGAGTCTTCCAGTACTTATAAAATGTCTCATATAGATAGGTATGTACGTGTCGTACTTACCTGACCAAAATCGTGGTGCAGGTATGACCCGGTGTGATTCCCTAGTTAGGTACGCTAATGCCCGCACAAGTTTTAAATTTAGTTACTTTCGTTGGATTCTTATAGTCTGCGCCAAACTGCGTGTCCGTTTTGAAGTTGTTGCGAACAGGTGTAGTGACGTGGTCACACAATTTGCTACAGCGACACGATTCATTTCTATATTCAGAGCTGAATAATTGGTTTACGCGGACTATAGGTACATAATTTAAACTATAAACTCTAAACTTTAAAGTAAAGTAATTGCCTATATTAATCCCTGTCGAGTCATATCTTTGCGTAAATGTCTGGCAATCGTTTCAATTGTTTCAAAAATTAACCCGTTAAACTGTTTTTACAACAGTTACAACAGTCGAATAAAAATAAGAAATAAACAGTAATTATTCCGTTTTGTAATTGAAGAAATAAGTGTAAAAGCATGCTTGTTTTATGAAATTACGAACATGCACTTAGGTTTATTTATGAGATAGTTTATAGTTAGTTAAAAATATTTAACTATTCTTGTAGATAGTAACTAAAAGAACTTATGGTAAATATACGATGGACTTGGTTTTTTATCTTTACACAGAAACTTTAAAGTAGATATTTATGTACCTATTGATAAATAAATTATAATTAATTTGTACATAATATAGATATTGATGACAATTATATGGATGAAGCGAGTATTTATTTTAGATATACCTAATAGATATTATTTTTGTTCTCATCCGGCCTCCAATTTTATTGACGTCATTCAAATATACTTAATAGTGTAGGTACAATATTTTTAATGTTTTTCATTTCATGTTATAGAAACTAGAAGAACTAGAAGAGAAGTTAAAACAAAACCAGTTCAAAGAATATTTAGCACAGAGCAACTATCCGTCTCAGTACGAAAATAGGGTGGAACGTCCCTACTCCGTGGACAGAGATCCTTATGCCGACTCAGGCTCAGTTGATTACAACTCTATAAACCAAAATCAAAAAATCCTGGCGACTCCATCTATCCCACATACAAAAACCCAGAAAGGAACAAACACACTACAAGTAATGTACCAGGGAAGCAAAAACGCTAACACTCCAAAGAATGACAAAAAAGGACACTTCAACATAACTAAAAAAAGAAAACTATATAACGAGAAAGACTTTCTAAATATGTAATCTTCGTTTGTTTTATTTTATGTGTAGCTAAATTGAGCGATTAATGTTGCCATTTAAAATAAACTGCACGATCCGAGATTTCTTTATCCATGTTTTCATTTGCATCACTTTCACTGCCGAGCCGAAGTGCATTCTTGTTGTGTGGCAATGTGTTCTGCGTCAACAACAATACATATTGAAGTTTGTATTGATAAGTGGAGATAATTTTCTGTTAAACTATTTGAGTAATTAATCACTTTTTACGTATTGACTTTGGAGGATATTTTAGTTTAGGGCGGGTTTGACCTAGCCTAAGGCAAGCTATATCAGATAATTTACCGTCCTCCATAACGAAATTATTAGAGGGAAAAACAGGTGTTCCTGTAACGGAAAATATAAGTATACATTATCGGAAATAAGTGGAAAGAAAGCAAAAAATCGGCTTTTTATTCTGCATGTTGTCCTGCACCCTTAACTGTTAAATGTGCATGAACTTTGGGAGAATTCCGTCCTCCTATTCTGTTATTTGTTTGTCACCTAAAAGGAGACTTAAAATCTGAAATAGGTACGTTATTTTAGACTAAGGTTGCTTGCTTAGGTCTCTAGGCACTGTGACTTGTCTCTCTGGATCCGCCAGTATAGATCTGTAGGTTTAACAAAGTAGTGAACCAACATTACGTGAATAAATAATTTGTACATGTTCACTTTTGCCCGATATTTGGAGTCACATTTGTAACCAACCCTAACAAATATAAATAGAGAATTAATGTATCTAATCCAAAGATATGTTGCTAATTGGTATCGTAGACTACTAAAATGTAATTGCCTTGCCACATCTAGCAAACGGGCGTAAAGTAGACCAATTATACGCTGAAGTGCACGCTGGCGGAACCGCGCGTAGAATTTTATAATAACATGACATCAAACTTATAAGTATAATTATATCTGTCCCAGTAGTTCCGGGACCAGAATAGGGCTACGGTATCCCCTGCCTGTCGTAAGAGGCGACTAAAAGGGGGCTTCCGGGGTTGCGGGTGGCAAGAGTGGGAGGTCGAACCGCCCGGCCAGCTACATAACCTTGTGTCGCTCCCACGGCACCGGGTACCTTTTGAAGATTTCCCCCTCCTTAACAAAAAAAAGTAGCAGTATCTCAATTCAGATCGAATCAAAATTATTATAGATAGGAAATCATAACTATTACCACATTACAGTCTATGCAAGAATATTACATTCCGGTACAAATTCCGCCACGTTGGCCCAGTCCCGACGAGTCTGTTAGTTAATAACTAAATAAGAATGCTGTATTTTCGGTTTAAGTTAAACAGCGCATGTTTAGCTATCATAGATCACAATCGCGTTACGTAAACTGCTAGCTAATTCACGTAGGCACCCATTTCGTCATGAAATTCTTTAGCATAACTGTGCAATGACTTGAGCGTTAATAAAGGTATGTTTTGTATCTAATCTATGATCAATATTTCGAATTAAGCTGCACTGTGCACATAATCATAAAGCAGAAAATTTAATTCAAATTCAAGTACAGCAAAGTAACTATAAATCTATTTATCTACTCCTTTTGCTGTGTGCGTTAATCTAAGGGAGATATAATTTTCCGAAGCGTTCTAGCTTAGTCCTCAGGGGTAACGGCGCATCTGTGGCCGACCTCAGGTAGGAATAGGCATGTAATCCTATATTCTCGTCTGTTACTCCTATATTATAAAAAGGCTTATAATTTCAACACTAATCTCTTCTCGGGGATATTGTATAGGGCGACAAAGGGGTTAAATCTAGGGGATAGGCTTTTAGGTATCACTTACAGCTTACAGGTATTTAAAAAAATAATAATGTTCTGTTATTATAAATTCATATTACATCATGACCGTTATGGTTGTGCTTTTGGAGCATGAAGGCCTTAGTTTATCTATAATCGCTACGCATATATTATAAACCATCTGCATCACACGGTGTTATAGATATCTTAGAAGGTAGATATTCATCAACTTGCTTCATATTTGTATTTAGAAGCCATGTAATCCCTGCCAAAAAACAGCGTTATTTAATTAAAAATTGAAGTAATCAAAGAAAATACAGTTAAACTGATTGTAGGTGAGTGAATTATCATTGTATCGGCAACTTACCTATGTCTCTTTTCAAATTCCTCCTAATAATTTTAAATTTGACAATTTTAAATTTAGTTATTTAAATGCCAAAATCTATGAGTGCGAATTGCGATATCCACTATTTTTTTCGAATATAATATTAAAGCACATAGATATGACTTAATTAATCTCCTAAAAGCAAAAAGCTAATGCACGTTAAAAAGTAAGTTTAGAATACAGTGAAAGTACAAGGCAAATCATTTATTTTATAACCCTGCGCTATTAAGCCTCAATATAATCATAAGGAAAGTTAACCACAGTGTTAGACAGATGAAAAAGCTCATAGGCAATATTTATAAGCGATTTTATATGAAAATGGATTATCTATACATAGGCATATCTATTAACTTTATCTGGAAAGATTGCGGCTTTTACATTTAATGATGACAGCCATAGAGACGATGTAGGTAGCCATTACCTTTAATAGTTTGGTTTACGATATTATGGGGATTAAATTTCTAACGGACTATATATTTCCGGAGATCGATTCCAATATGAGTAAAAATATGCATTAGGTAGATAATTAGGTACATTCTAAATAGTATTTTTTGGTTGTTTATGTTTTACGCTAGTACCTACATTAGTGCTAGATTTTTTTATAATATAGCAGACGAGCATGCCGTCCACCTGATGATAAGTGGCTACTGCCGCCCATGGACATCTGTAATCACCCCAGATAGGATTAGATATTCCTACCTGAGGTCAGTCACAGATGCGCCGCTACCCCTGAGGACTAAGCTGGAACGCCTCGGAAAAGTCTGTCTCCTTTACCACACCCTTCAAAACGGAACACAGTAGCGGCTAACACTGCTGTTATTAGGTAGAAATAGGTGTGGCGGTGGTGCCACCGGAATCGAACCACAAAGGGTTCTACCGCCTTCATTTACTGTGCATGTAATAATAAAGTGGAATTTAGATTTTATTCAAGATTTTGTAAAGTTTGTGAATATTATTAATTTGGCGTCCACCACAAGTATTTCTGCTGGTTAGGGAATTATATGAGTCCACAACAGGGATCAATACATATTTTACTATCCTCAGGAGGTGACTGTTATTTAAGAAATAATTGAATACTTTTATTAAATACATATAAAACAGGGACGTATTTAAATAAAACAATGTATAGAAAAACTAACTTTTTAATATCTTTGGCCTGAAGCCTATAAACTTATGTATTTCAAAACATTAACATAGGCTTAAATTCTAGTAAACATTTAGATATATGCATATAATACTTTTCATCATAATAATTATACAATTATTTTAACATTATTTGTATTTACATAATTTGTAATAGATACTATTTAGGTAAATTACATACTTACATAACTTCTTATGAAGATTAATTCAAAAAAACATTTCATAAATTTATGTAGAAGATAATTATCGTGATTACAAAAAACATACATATTCTTTTCTTAATATTAAATGTGTAGTAACATGCAGTGAGTATCAAATTTCTCGTTAGTGTAATTGAGCTTAAATTAAGTATTTCCACACATTGGCGTAACCAGGATGGTAAAAGAGTTGTCTGTCTCTCCTACATTGGTCTAGACATCAAAAGTTTCGACAAATACCTACGCAAGCAGTAGGTACCTACGTAGCAAGGATTTCCACCAAAAAGATGTGGGCATGCCCTTATATTAAAACGGTAAATACCTATATGTACTGCTTTAGACTAAAGCCTTTAGTAAAAGAAAATAGGAAGCCTCCTGAGTACGACACAATCTGATTATTCGGGAAGCTGGAACTCTTACAAAACTCCTAGGATACGCAAATGTTTCTACTTATCTAGACCTACATGCAGAACTACCATTCTGTTAAATAATTTCACCCAAAACATATTTTATTAGGTACTCATTTTCACGTATGGACTGCATATGCATACAAAAGAACACTTGACCATACAGAAACACATGTTCTTTATTAATCTAAAGTAATAAATTACTTTAAACGGAATTATTACAATTAACTAGCTACGAATAAGCAACTGACACAAAAAGACTACGATAAAATGCAAATAAGAGTAACACAATACGCACGACATAAGGAAAATATAATACAATGAATATTTCACGCCCTGTTCAAAATATAACTGATTATAAAATTGTTTTGAGGAGCATAAAAATACAATTAACAAAACTTGTTGGTATAACTTAACTCAACTCTTGCCTTTATCACACGCCACATTTATGTGACTTACTCCTTATGCTGATGTAACACATTTTTAAATTAGTTAATTTAATATGTGAGGTCACAAAGTTTATGATGCCGAAATCACACTACGCTATGTTACATAGAACTCCTTAGAGCTTCCGCAAACTATAGACTTTTATAGGGCAGTAGTTTAGGCAGACCTTTATATATGAGGCATCTGCCACCTAGATATTTAAGCGCGCAAATTAAAAGATCTGCGATCGCCTTCAAACTTTTCTATCGGTAAGCTATCGACCGAATGATAAATGAGCATTTGAGATTTTACCCCGAAGTCTACCGAATTCTGAATAGTCGACCGACTTCTGAATAATATTGTGTGAACTCTCATTATATACTTAGGTTACTTTCTTCATAATTTACGAATTACTCCTTAGAGATCAGTCGGCCGACTGTTGTCTAGTTTGCGCCAATCAACCTGACTGTTTAGTTGGCCAAAATAACTATTTCGCCCTTTAGAGTCTGAAGTTTACATTATTCAAAAATTTACATATTTGTCTTGGATGACCCCAATGTACCTAGTTAATCAACATCATTGATGGCGGATAAGTCTGTCCAGCGAATTCCAGCTACAAGAGTAGTCGATCTGCAAGTGGCCGTACCTGGAGAGATGGAAGTTGTTCGGAGCAGTCTTCGGCATCGGACGGGCCCAGTCCTCGTATTCCGGTGACACGCACTCGTACGCGAAGGGTTCGTATGCTTCTGTTAGCCTTGGAACAAAAAAATGCAAAATAAACCTTGTGATAAAAAATGCTCAGTTTCAAATGCACAATGAAAAACAATGTATTTTTTATAATATAGTAGTAGCAGACGAGCATGCAGTCCACCTGATGGTAAGTAGATAGATACTGCCGCCCATGAACATCCGTAATCAACCCCAGGTAGGATTAGATATTCCTATCTGAGGTCGACCAGGTGCGCCGCTAACCCTGATGATTAAGCTCGGATGAATCGGATAAGTATGTCTCCCTTACCACACCCATCAAACCAGAACACAGCAACGCTTAACACTGCTGTTATGAGGTAGAAATAGGTGAGGCGGTGGTGCCGCCGGCGTCGAACCACAAATGGTTCTACCACCTTCGAAATGTTATAGAATACCTACAGAATATGTACCTATGTATGGCATTTAAAAAATAGATACGTCTTGGTGTGTGTAAATTAATTCCGTGGCCAATACAAGTGGATCGAAGAACAGCAAAAAGCTAGCAAGATATTATGATATTAAACGGTTATAATCTCTCATCCATGTCAATAAGATCGCGAGTGGATTAGATAATGGCGAGTTTCCTACGCGTTGCGATTGCGACTTCGCACCATTTCGCGGGCGTTATGACTATGAAGAACATACCTAACATGACTAACTTTCTAAATCGACTTTAGTCGCTTGTACCACTACAAGCGAGATCGAATGACTAACGAAAGGACGAACTGAATATTCGATGTGGTTCATACAATATCCATGTTTCTTCGATGTTAATAAAATATAAGTAAAATAGCAAGTATTTTTTTTTTACATAAATAGTCAATTACGCATATGATATGATATCCTATGCTGGCATGAAACTGTGTTAATCGAGCAAACTCCAAAAAATATATATCTGTTAATTATTATTATGATACACGTAATTACTTAAAACTCGCATGCTTAAAATGTTTTCGCGTTCTCGGTTACCATTTGGGTGAAGCATCTGGAGTATACCTACGGGCATAACTATAATTTGTTGCTCGTTAAATACCGCTAAGGTATTTTCCTTGTCCCTAGTATGACAAGTACCTTACTGGACTACGTTCTCGTAATCCATTTAGAAATTAACTGTTTTGACAAAGCTATTGTTCATACACATTCATTATATCTATGTTTACTCTTTTTTTGTTTATTCTTGTACTTTCGAAATTGTAAGCTTTACCACTTATATAATTCTGAAATGAAACTCGTTTAGATTCTATGTAGAGCGGTGCCTACCTAGAGTATTTCGGTTAAGTAAAATTACTACTTATTCATAGGTAATTTACCTAATTTTTTTTGTCATGATATATATAATATTTATAATTTTATATGATGATATTTTATTTTTTTATATCTTTTATTTATTTACGAGTAAGTTAATAATAATTCATCGCACTTGGTTATACTAATTTTACGATACTTAACCATGAAATAACTGCTAATAATGCCGCGTTCTATTATTATTTATTATACATTTTTTATTAGAATCGAAACCTTGGCATGCTATATTTGTGCATCAAACGATTGTACGATTGATTAGCTCATTGCACTAATTATTTAACAACGTTAATTGCCATTCGCAAACCCAAATTTGATAATTACATAGATACTTAAGTTATTAAATATTGAGATTATGCAATTAGATGTAGCTATAAACAGGAAACTGAAAAACTAATGAGCAAATTAATACCAAAAGATTGCGTTTTACTTTTGAATATTAAACGAGTAAATCATTGAAGCAATTCACATGTAAATTTTAACGATATTTGTATAAATTCATACTAATCGTGTTAGCAAAATAGGTATATATTTTTTGCGATAGATGTAGCAAATGGGTGTGCTGTTCGTCGAACTCAATGGTGTAAGTCCAATCTAGTCCAGTCCACTTATCACCAAGTCAAAATATATGAGTCCTCAATGAGGTGTTACAACTGGGACTAAATAGGATCATCATCATCAACCCATTACTTTCCCACAGCCGGGCACTGGTCTCCTCTCATAATGAGAAGGATTAGGCCATAGTCCACTGCGCTAGCCAAGTGCGTATTGGTAGACTTCACATACATTTCATTTTTTTTTTAATCTCTCAGGTATGCAGGTTTCCACACGATGTTTTCCTTCACCGTTTAGCAAGTGATAATAAATTTCTACTACGCACATAACTGTGCACATAACTTTGAAAAATCAGAGGTGCGTGCCTGGGATTTGACCCTCGGACACCTCGATCAAGAGGCCGAGTTTCTTAACCACCAGGCTATCACTACCTAAATAGGATCGCCTCATGTTACATATGTGTGCCTTATAACACAAATCAAGTAGCAGCATCTCATACTGCTGCTGTGAGGTACAAATAGGTGTAGGTAGCGCTGCATTGGAACCATGAGTTCTACCATCAAGGTTGTAATGAAATAAGTATAAGTGATAATTGTACAAATTACTTACTCTATCTGGATTTATATCACTTAGTTTTTTTAAGTTTGCAAACAATAATTAGTCAACGGGATTCATGAGTATCTACTCAATCGGCAGATCTCTAAAGTATCGATGGTAAATATTATGGAAGAGCTGGTGCAATGGTCACTGTCGAGGTCAATGTTAGCAACAAGTTTCTCCACATAAACAAGAAACAAGCTAGATTCTCACAAATGCAACTTTCATTTGTGTAGCAAAAACTATCTCATGTTCACACGATAGGAGCATCGTTATTATAATACAAAGCTCTACGCCCTGTGCCTGAGCGATGCTTAACTTTTTTCGCCATTACGCTTTCCGTGGAAACGTCACGCGGTTTTGTCATGGGAATGGGAACTTGTCACACGTTGCTAGGCGCTGTTGGCACAAGTAAGAGTAAAACGGGTTGAACGCTAAAGCACTTATTACATTTACGTCTTACGTCGAAGTTACCAAGAATTACAGAAGGGGAAATTGATGAGCTCACAGCCAGCCAGATAAATCATTAGCTCGTCGATAAACTCTCGTGGTCATTAGAAATCTAATTATAAATGAGGTTAAAATACATAGATTAGTAAAGATACTTCGCCGCCTTGAAATTGAATGAAGCCACAAACGGCTTATTAGTAAGTTCTTTTTTTGAATTCTTGACAAATAAAAACATTTTTAGAGAAAATTTACGAAAAAATAACTAATACTGCGTAATTTACACAATAAATAAATAATTATTTCAGCACGGAAACGTGGCAAAAGTTTTTTACGCAATTATATCAATTCTCAAAACTAGATACATTTTCTTGATTACTCACAATCTTTACTCATCTATGTTAAAAAATAAGATGTTAATAAAGTTTTTGTAAACTGCAAATGATGCCCTATAAAGTACCTACCTATGTGTGGTCAGTATAACAATATTTTTATCCCTCTCACTGTATTAGTAGAAGGACGCTGAAATGGCAAAGGGCAGGATGGTAACGAAATAATAAAAGGGCAACATTGTAGCATTGTAACAAAATAGAGTCCTTATGCAAAAACATTTTTAGCTAACATATGCTTCGAATAGCTCTTACTCAAATAGTCCAAATGATCCAAAGTGTCAAATATCACTTACTTAACTTACCTATGTTTAGTTAAAAATATCATGATTAATTATTAATGTACCTAAAGTACCTTAGATCAGGTACAAAAATATATAAACAATAAAATCGCTTATTCCAAAAATCTTGTGTCCCTATTCATCAGCATGTCAACAGCCGAGCGTTTAATAATAATATAATAATAATGCAACATAACATGCAATTTCCACATAAATGTCGTTAAGTTGAAAAATTCAATGAAATGTTTGTCTTAATTAGGACTCTATGTAACTACTTCGTCTACGGGATAATGGATAAAATCGCAGTACTAGCAACGTAGAAATCGCAGAGCATGCTGTGTTGTTTCCATGCGTGATGTCTATTATTATTCGTCCCATTAGCGTGAAAATGTTTGCGTGTTTTGTCGCGGTTGTCTGTAAGTACCTCAGTCACTTAGGTGCTTGTTCACTACGCGTAAAGCCGCCGATTTATCTATCTGCACTTATGTTAACTACCTCGGACTATAATTGAAAACGTCGTTAAGCTGAATGTATTCAATGGCAGGTATATTAAATTGCAGTCATCCATAAGTATTATTACACAAATTATAACTCAGCCAAATCTCCGTTCGTATTCATTACCTACATTGCGTAAAAAATGCTATGTAATGTCAAAGATTTGACGCTGTTTGGTAGGTTCTACGTATAAGCTCAGTGGTAGAGTTTAAGATTCTGGGTTCAATCCCCGGCCAGGCAGAAGTTTAAATTATGAATTTACATTTCAGTTCTGATCTGGGTCGGTTTGTGTATTCGTCTTTGTGTGTCTTCATATATGCGCCCTCAACTCAGGAAAAATCCTAGTGTGCGGCTAAGAGCGTAGAAAACGTTCTACATATATGTATTTGTAGAAATAGCATTGCTCAATAATAAGAAACATTAAATATTAATTAACATAAATTAATTTAATCGATTTATAGATTCAACAAACTTTTGTTTACATTAAACTAAATATGCAACAGTTATTCCGTATTATTCGCAACTTTCGATTAGATAATAAAGTAGGTGTTTACGAAACTGAATAATATCAATTAACTCTGTGAATTAATTCACATTTTATTAAATATTCATAGAGAAACATGCAATGTTCGTCGACACTGCATTTTCCGTCATTCCGTAAGAATAGATTACGTATCGTAAGGTACCTACTCTAAATACATAATTGAAGTGTAACATTGTTAATTATTACATCAATCGCAATCGAACATCAATAAGTGTGTAATCGGGTAAACTGCTATTTTTGGGGTCTGTTTAGGTGTTTTGTATTCCTATTTAATCTGTGAAAAAATAACACGTTGGACTAACCAATGCTACTCGTATAATACATTGTTTAAATGGTCACCGTGTCTTTAGAACTCAAGACCACCCTTCAATATTTATCAGCTGTTTTAATTAGAATTAAATGTCACACTATTATGTATTGTACTATTATACACTACTATTATACATGTTTGTGTAGCAATGTTTTGTATAATATAATCAGGTATTATTTTACCTGGAGTGCCGTCTTTGTTTTCCGTAGCCAAGATTAGCCATCATGTACTCTGGGTGATGTGGTAGAGACATTCTAGACCTGGGTGGCGGTGGTAAGTATCCAGGCTGTGGTATTGGTATAGGCGCGTAAATAGGTTCATACGCCATAGGCCTTGGCCCGTAAATTGGATCCTCGATGTACATTGATCTTCGACGTTCATCTGAAAATTTATAAATTCTTTACAATTTAGGAAATGTTATGACTGCTAGAAGAATTAGGTAAAATGAGAGAAGTTTGTAGTAAATGTAATAAATATAATCATAATGTTTATAAATAGTAGGTAAAGATAGCGCAGAAAGAAAAGTTTGAAATAAAAGAGTAAATACCGACTATACCTAATAATAATAAACACATGAGCACGCACGCAAGCACACACATATACCTATAATTATACATATCCAAAGACAAATATGTACTGAAACACGAGAAACAGTTATGTAAATATTATCGAAACATGGATTCTAGAACCCTTTACACGGCAAGTCGATATTGTGAGAATAGTGCCCGATTGTAACAAACAGACGGCCAAAAAGTTTTGTATCATAATGTAGGTACTTGTGGTTATGGAGGTGTGTAGCTGCGATTTCAAAATGATTGCTATTCTAAGGTCATACCTAATATTCGCAGTAGCACGATATCGAAATATATAACTTGAAAATTACTGAACTGAACTCCATTCAGGGATTAACAAGTTATTTTTACCGCCGGAATATTTCTGGAGAGTTTATACGGATAGAAATTAAAGTTGTATAATGTTCATAAAATGGTGTAAGTTAGCCAATAACGGTGTCTTGAGATATTCATGTGAGATAGACATTAAATTTATTATGGAGTTCATTATAACATAATGTTGCAACATGCTGGTTTTTAAACCATTACACGGTACATTAAGGAGTTTTACACAAATTGTCGGAAAAAATACAAATATGTAAGTAGGAAGGTAGTGTAGTTAACAAGACAATGAACCTTTACACTGTAGGTACTTGTACAGAATTAGAATTAATAGTATATTAATTTGAATAATTTTGACGTTTTTGATATTTAATTGAAATAATAATTTTAAAATATTTAGTAATCAAAAACCCATTATACACGTAATGTTATAGGAATGTGCATTAAATTCACATTTTAATTTTATTAACTACTTAAATACGATTTAATACTTAAACCCGTTTGAAGAGTTATTTTACGTTTTGGACACCGTTTCTTTTATCATAAAACACGTAGTAACTATTTATTAATCTGTGATAAAACACACATGTACACACTATTTTTGTATTAGGATGGAACAACATAGAAAAGAGCATGCGATAGCTAAGTGTAGTGTCAAGGGTGAATAAAAAATGGGCCGACTGGTGAGCCCCTAACCATGCGGGAAGTTGGTCAATAAGGAAATTAATAATATATTGGACGATCAAACTTACGAATTGGTGCATGGCCGTACAATGCCATGTCGGAATATTCTGGTCTGTTGGTCCTAGATAATTTTCTGTTATACGTCGCGTACTCCGGTGAGATAGCTTCGTGAGTAATACTTCTTTTATGCGGCGGCGCAATTTCCTCTCCAGAGTCATAGTTTTTAGTAGGAACATAATAAAAACTTGCACTGACAGGCTCGCCGGCGAAGGAATTCATGTTATCCTCTTGGCTGGAGTCCGGAGTGTCTCCTTGTATCATCCCGACAGCTTCATTGTCCCAGGGGTCGAGATATACTCTATGATTGGACGGTGGAGTCTGATCTTCCTCGCCCTCACTATCGAAGTCCACTGCAGCCCAGTACGGACTACCCGCGTGTCCTGGCATTGTCACTCACTGATCACAAATAAATAGTCAACTCGATGACTTTATCCACACTGAAGCAACTCCTGAGTTTGGGCACATTACCATTGCCACAAGTTTGCACGTACTATCCACACATGGTCTTGTGTAATTTATGTGCTTCACATGGAGACGCTCATTTTTATTCTCATCACGGTACCGAGAATATTCGACAGACGAACGATGCGATCGGCGGGAATTTAAGAGTTACGCATGCGCGGGCGCACGGCACGGCACCTGTTTTGTTATACCGATCGTTACAACTGACGGTTGGCAGTGTAGTGAAGATGCAATCCACATCTAGAGAAATGTTTGCGAAGTGGGGTTGGCACGCAATCTTGGAAAGGATTTTTATGCGCTCCAATGGTACTTAATAATCCTAGTAATTCATGGCGTTTCAGCCGCGCCTTAAAATAATTTTAGTAGTCCAAATTACTTATCTAGTTATTTTAACATCTACCATGTAGGTTGTAGAATCCTTTAATTCTGAAATAATAGTATTTTATAGGTACTCTAGCCTTTTTATGTCAAAGCTGATTATATAACTGCTTAAAAACGGCCTGGTAAGCTATGAAGTTATGATATTCTGAATGAACGTATTTTTAATGAACGCTGGCACTAAGGGTTATATTAAAAGAAACGTAGTTTAGTTTACTTTCTTGGAGATTTAATTTCATTATTTACTTTTCATAGGTATTTCATTATTACTAGCAAGTTTTTTTTTTTATCTTTTTGTAATTTAGGTTCGACGAGCATGCAGTTTACCCGACGGTAGGTGGCTACTGTCGCTCATGGACACGGCCCCCCTTAACACTGTTGTTTTTAGGCAGGAATATATGTGGCGATGGTGCCACCGGGGTCGATCCACAGTGAGTTATACCACCTTCAAGTTTATTACTTGTATCCAAATCCACCAGCCTATATGTACCTATTGCTTTCGAGTCTTTGTAGTCCGGAACTTTTTCTACGGTGCTGATTCTGTTTGTAATCATAACAAAATAAAAAACGGTGATATAAAGCCAATACAAAATTTAAGATACTAGATAATAGAAATTAAGTATGCAATAACCAGTTAGAACATTTCAATCGTATATTACGAATACTTAGCTTCTTGGATGAATAGAAGCAGTGATAGCCTAGTTAAGAAACTCAGCCTCTCGATCGAGGGGTCCGAGGTTCAAATCCCAGGCACGCACCTCTGATGTTTCAAAATTATGTGCGTATTACAAATTAATTATCACTTGCTTAAACGGTGAAGGAAAACATCGTGTGATAGAGATTTATAAAAAAATGAAAAAAATCTCAAAGGTATGTGAAGTCTACCAATACGCACTTGGCCAACGCGGTGGACTATGGCCTAATCCTTCTCATTCTGAGAGGAGACCCATGCCCAGCTGTGGGACAGTAATGGGTTGAGGATGAGCTTCTTGGAATATACGGATCGTCAGATTAGACACTATCAACAATTTCATATTCTACGAGTGCTAAGGATCTGTGGCCGAAAGCCGAGAGATAACACGTTGGTTGTCCCAATCGGCGTCGACTTAAAATAAAAACTTTTGGACCTTTGAGCCAGATTCAATAATTTTGATTGTATTATTATATAAATATGGACAAACCAATCAAGGCAGGTTACAATAACCGATATTATATTTTTAAATATCGGTTATTGTAATATTTATATTACTTTATAGACGAAAAAAAACGGTATTCCTTATTTGTTTTTATTTTATTAACTTTATTAAATATTATAACTAACATGCTTTTCATTTTAGAAAGAGTTCTGTCTGATAATAAGCTTAGTTTGAGATACCTATAAAAGATTTTTTAATAATGATGAAAGTCAAAGAAGTCAGACAGAAAAGTAAGAAGCCAAGGCCATAATTATACAATGTTAAAAAAAAAAACAGTTTTAAGTTGATTGTTGACGTCTGTCATACTTCGCGCCAGAAAAGCGCTGAAACGTCAAACGTGTTGTTCTTTTTAATGTTGTGAGGACAGTTTTTAAACACTTTAATTATACATTTGTTCTAAATATATACCGTTTTTAGGTATAGGTTACTATTATTTTAATGGATAAAGGTGAGCAAACTAAATGATACAAATTTTGATTATTTATTACATTTCGGAAACGCTTTCTTCGACATCCATATTCAGCTACGTATGTAACTATCAAGTGTGCCGCTACAGTAATTGACCATATTTACAGTGTTATTCTTAATGTCAATGGTTCTCATCGAACCCTAATTTTGGATATTACCCTAAATATAATCGACAAAGAACCTTTATAACTATTTTTAACCATCAACATCATTATCGACTTAGCTCGTTCTGCTGCGGGGCACGGATCTCGTTTCAGAATGAGAAGGGCTTAGGACTTGGTCTACGTCATGTATGTTTTCTTACTATGTATTGCTACTTGACTGCGGTAACATGCTTTTTATAAAATGTACATGATGTGATAAGTTGTCTTAGTGGAGACTTCGGATTCAAATCCGAACCTCCAGGGTTCAAACCTTGGACCTCCAAAGTGTGAGTTTCCTCCACTCCACTTATTTATCACTCCTATTATTTAATTCTACAATGTTATTGTCTTTTAGTGATGCCTGAAATGGCAGAACCAATGGGAAAACTGGAAGACATTTTAAAAGACAAACAGGGTCACCTGAGCAGAAATCACTGTGAACATATTATAAAAGCATTAGACTCGGGCAACAATATCAAGACCCAAGTGATAGAGAATCTCTTAGAATTATGCATTCAGGACCCCAAAGATGATATGAAGTATGCAGTTGATATGTTGAACATTGTATCTGCAGTTTTAAAGAATGCAACGGTAAGTTACTTATTCCTGTATTAATTGTTGTTATTGAAATAATACCTATGGGTTAACTTATGTTACCTTTATGAAATTCTTATTCATCTGCATACTTAGTAATGTCATTGTATTATTGTAGCACTTTGCTGCATATTCTGGTTTGGAAGGTAATATAAACCAATATTGCATGGTTAAAATTGCAATAACACAAGTACCGATAATCCATAAAAAAAACACTTCAAAAGTGCCAAATTCTTCAATGCAACATTGACTGTTATGTGAATACTGTAATCTCCAGTTGATAGAAGCAGGTGTATAAAAGTAGGGAACTTAAATTTGGTCCTCAACAATATGACTTTGTTCTAGCCCAGTTATTATCCTGTAATAAAAAATAAAAAGACTTATTGGGGTTAACAATGTGCATTTTATTATTTCTAGGCAGAAAAAATCACCCCAAAACCCAACTTGTTGCCTTCAATGCTTAAAATACTTCACATGATCAAGATAACATTGTACAGCAGTAAGTCTGCAGATATTAAGGTCCTTTACTTCGAAGCTCTGTTATCTTATCCTGATGAAGTATATGTTCAGTTGGACACTCACTATGTTGAAGTACTGGAATTATTAAATTTGTACTTGCATCAAAGGATACCTATTGATATTAGAATACAGGTATGTTGTGGTTTAAATTATGGAATAAAAATGAAGATTAATCTGAACCATTAAGATATTTATTGTATATTGCTTTTTGTGCTAAGTGTGTAAGGAAATTCAATTTTATTGAAACAAAGGTTTATTTTGCAATAAATTAATATTTTGTGAAGTGTATCTGCATTGCAACAATATGTATATGTTCAAGGAATCCCCCAGCCTGTTTTGTTATCAAAAAACGGAAATGAACATGACATGATGATACATGCCACTAAATCTTATGAAATGTTATTATAATTTTCAGACTATCAATATATTACATAAATATCTGAAAGTATTGCCACCAGACAAGAGGGCCACATTTGTAAAGGAAGGCATCGACACATGGCTCCTCAAACTGATACCCAATGTAATGGTATTTGTAACAACACCAAATGTTAAACTGGAAACTTCAATAGAAACATTAGAACTGGTGGCAAATGAACTTCTACATACTGATTACTTTGACAATCCCAACTGGGACGTTATCCTACAATGTGTCTGTACACCACAGAAGTGAGTAAATGTTTAATGCATTCTTATCGTGATCAACATTTGTAATTTGGTACTAGTTAATTATCCAGTTTATGTCAAACTCAACTTATCAACTTAGAACTTGAGTTCATTATTTATTGCTTTATTTCCTCATTTTACATTCATAATAAGTGTAGCATATATTGCTCACTAAAAACTAAAAACTAAATCTCTGACTAAAGACTTATCTCCACTTAGTTGCATACTTTCTTCAGTTATGTGATTAGATTTGCCTGTCCATAAATATGCAATAACATTCTGTATTTATTATCAACATATAAACAGTTCAGATATGCCGCAATAGCTTTATGATGTTAATATTAAAACGTCTTTTATTTTTAAATATAAATTCCAGGTATCCAGCAATGATGACAACTCTCTTAGAAAAAGGGAGTGACATCTGGCACAGATTATGGACTGTATTTATCAAAATCCTCAAGAATCAAATAACAAAAAGCACTAATAATTTGGGAAGCCCTATAAACTCAATGCTGGCTGTGGTTGAAACGGCTTTCAAAATGGATATCACAAATAGATGTCGAGCATTTTACTGCTGGAATGTTTTGATAGATAATTTTTCTTCAGAAACAAATGAGGTTTACATCAATAAGAGACTCAAACTTCTTTTAATACCCCTATGTGCGAATAACGCGAAAGTAGAGGAAATTGCTATAGCTAAGCTAAAAACTTGGTGGCATTTGATATGTTGTTTTCACAAAAGGATGAAGAAATTTTCAGAAGTAATACTGAGTCCTTTCATGGAATTTTGTTTTGGGAAGCAGAATGTTGGAAACAAGCCTCTGTTTGTACCTGGGTTGATATCCGAGACTACTAAGGAACACTGCATGGAAGCATTTGTAAATATTCTGGGTCATCACAATTGTCGTTGTTCAGTAACCTTACCAAAACTGGATGGTAAACTTCTGACTGGAGCGCACTTAGTGGACAAATGGAAAGACTGGATGTTTTACATAAAATTGGCAATAAAACACGCTGCAAATAATAATAAATTGAGGCAACCTTTTAAGTGTGCTTGGATATCTTTTGTTAAGATCATTTGTGATTTGCCTGATAATGACGTTCGAAGAAATTTATTCAAAGAATTATTATCTATGTTGGAAGATTTGATACAGGTATGAAGAGTAAAACACATGTTGAATATCTAAGTCCTTCTGTACATGTATAGTAATTTTCTCATTATGATTCCAGGGCAGCAATGTGGAGAGTCTAAGGGCTATTGTCTTAAATGATTTGATTTTGCCACTTTTTGAAGAAGATATAGAAATAAACCGACTTTTAAAGACTTGTGAGGAGCATAACAGTCCTGTGCACAAAATTGTTACAATAATGCTGAATCCCTCTCTTGCCAGTTCATACAATAGGTATGTATGTCTAAGTCCACGGTTGTACATCAGGCTAAATTACATTGTAATGCATAATAAGTTTACAAATATATAAAATATTGCTTTGAATATACATTTTTTTAATAAAATTGAAGTATCAAATGAGAATGCAGTACACGCCATATTGAATAGGGTTCCTGAAGTGCAATTCATTGCCACTCCTAGGATTAAGATGGTCATTCACATAAGTAATATATTTAAGTTGCTTCATGTAAGTCACCTGGCATCCACATTCCACCTTCCTAGTCGGACTACTGATTCTATATTACTCAATCTATAATTTTAAAACTTTAGTAAGAGCACTACTCTAAGGAAGCCTTTATAATTTATACATTCTCACATTTTTGAAATTAGATGTTTGTATTGATTTCAAAATCTCAACAGTGACATACAAATAATTATATTTGAAATCTTTTCCAGGAACAATATGAGTGAGGCAGTAGAGAAGTTGAAACCATTTGCAAATTTTATCACCCACCATTATTTCAACACTATTGAGGCTTTCTTAAAAGAATTACCAATAAATTATACTTCATTAATTATATGGACTGCATTGACTGCATCAATATGCGAGAAGAAGAATGACACTCGTGCACAAATATTGCACAAATTGATACTATGGCCGCTACAACACATGGATCTATTCTCAAATGTATGTATTATATGATTAAGATTATATCATCAACCCATTACAGTCCCACTGCTAGGCGCGGGTGTCCTCTCAGAATGAGAAGAATTGGGCCGTAGTCTACTGCGCTTGCCTAGTGCGTATTGGTAGACTTCACATACCTTTGAATTTTTTTTTAGATTTCTCAGATATGCAGGTTTTCTCACGATGATTTCATTCACCATTTAAGCAAGTGACAATTGACTTAATATGCATAAGATTTAAGATGCTTTATTGTTCTTGCAGTATAAGTTCTATTTTGGTGCATTCCACTAACAATATTGTATTGGAACTAATAAAATACACTCGCATTACTGTAGACTTTTCCTGTATATTTTTCTATGAAGAATATTAATGTAGTATGCAGTTAATTTACCAATAACATATATGAAATAATCTGTTTAAATGAACAACTAACAAGTTAAATAGACTCCTAAAACAATTGATGTTGGTGAAGCATAGTCAACCCAAACTTTTTGAAAACTTTTAGCTTTGTTAGTAGCTGACGATGTAGGATGTTATGAATCTTCGTTAATTTGATGTGTAATTTGTTATAGGTGGAATATTCTATCTCTCTGTGGCACGACATGTATGAATTTTGTCATACAAAAGTTAGTACATCATCATGTATTGAGGATGAAATTTTGGATATACTCAAGAATTATAAAAACGTGAAAGTGACAAATTCCTCATTTTTATTGAAGGTTTCGATTATGTTATTGAAACATAAAGTTACTTCAGATAGTGGTATGTGTTTTTAAAACAAATTTATGATTCATAAAAAATATAATAAGCACTGCACAATATCAATAAATTGGCTTTTATTTACAGGGACTGACTATGGAAAAGAATTGGACTTAGTTCAATATATTGCAAGCAAAATCCGTAATTTGAATAACATCCATGTGGAATTTGCGACTTTAGTGGAAATTACCAGCAATATTTTAAAAAATCTTTCGAATTCTTTAAATGTAAACACCGCTAAGCAAGTGCTATCAATAATGAAAATTGTGTTTTCATTATTACTTTCGGAGTTCAAAGGCAATAAGCAGGTTGTAAGTATAAACGTCACTTTATTATTGAACATAAAATATTTTTTTATTTATATTTTTTTTATATTTTATTGTTTATTTATATTTCAGCAACCTGAAGTATTATTGAAGATTGAGAATTTGCTGAAATCTATTGAAATTTTATTTAATGTAGAAGCTTATGTTCCTTTAAAAGAAATGATTTCAAGTGAATTAATAGACTGCTCACCATACTTAGGACAACACCAGTCATTGAAAGCTACTGTAGTTTCTACTTTACGAATACTTTTAAAGGATATGGATAATCCATCTGTAAATGATATTAAAAAAGCTATAGAGTCACTCGAGCAAGACACGCATGTAAAAAATACAACAGAAAGCAAATTTACTACTCCAGATACACTAATTGCTAATAAGGCAAAGAAAAAGGCGACAAGTATTGTAAATACTGTTGTTGAAAATGGAGAAGAATTTGTAGTAGTCAAATCGAACTGGAAATTTAATCCCAAAAAATTAACAGACAACCAAAAGGAAAAGTTTCGACGAAAAAGAGAAGATATACCTGCTCTTTATCAAGATTTGTCTCAGTCACAAGATGACTTTAAATTAAATGCTTGGAAAACTGATTCGCAAGACACTACAACAAGTAGTAAGAGTAATGACGTAACTACTAATAGCGTAGTTTCATCAATCCTTAAGAATATGCCTAATACAGATTTCATGCCAAAAATTTTACAGGACATACTTACTGTAAATAATAAAGACAATTCAAGCCCTGAATCGAAGAATGAAAATATCAAAAAGATCCAGTCACCAATTAATAAAGAAGTAAAAACACCCAGATTAGCTTTAAAAGATCGTGTATTCCGTAATGTAAGGAATTTGATTGAGAAATCAAGTATACAAAATGACGATAAAGATGAAAAAGCTTCAATCAACGACGTCATGAAAACTCCTGTGGGAATGAAAATCAAAACTACTAACACAATAACTAATTCAGCACCCACTGAAATTAATTTAGAGAGGCCCACACGTGTTAAAAGGAAACCAAAAAAGTTTGATGACTTGCAAGTTTTTTCTCTTAAGAAAAGGCGTCATTCTTTAGGTAATTGCAGTTCACGAAATTCAGATAGTGATCCGGATCAAATACAGGATATAACAAACTCGGAACAAGATAATGATATAGAAAGTTCAGCAATAAGTGTTTCTGATAACCAAGAAAATGCGATTAAACCACCTCCAGAACAGCACAAAGAAACTGTGGCTGAAGTAATCGCAATCTGCGATCTTACCAAAGAGGTAAATGATAAAAGTACTGTGAACGCTGAGAAAATTGTCGATGCGGTAAAATCAGACGACGTTACTGAAAATATTGATTCTCAATCAAATACGAACATGAAGCAAGCCATTGTTGTTATAGATGATATCTCAGTTAAGCTTGACAGCAAGTTGAAAAATAATGAACCCACTGAAGTAAAAGAGGATAATACAAAGCAAACTCCAACAAATAAGAAAACAGATAGAAAGAAGTCTCGGATTGAAAAACAATTGACAATTGACATGGTAGAAGGTCATCCATTATTAAAAGGAGAAACACCAAAACGGCTTACACGTAAAAAGGCACTGGAGTCTCCAACTGTTTCAAAACGAAGGAGTCTAGTACAAAAACTGAATAAGTCAAAAACGGACCAAAAGAATACCCCTAAAGTTGACAAGCAATTAAAGGAAACAAATGAACCAGTTACCAATAAAACGGAAAAAAGTATAGACACATTTCCTAATTCACAAGATTTAAGTACTTCTCTTGACATAAGTGGATCTCAGGATATTATTGAAAGTTCTCAAGACTCTACTGTTAGTATTATGTCTACAAAGTCGCCTAGAAATATAAAACGAATACCTGTCATAGCGTTAGAAAATATAGAAATTAAGGGACTTTATGATAAAACTAACCGAGAAACAAAAAGTTTAGACACACCACACAATGAAACAGTGAATAATGTAGTAGTATCAGATAGTGATATTAAAGATTGCAGTGGATTCCCGCTTAATAAAACTGCAACCGAACATGCCCAAGTAGACTTAACAGAAAATATGGACACAGAACCAATGGGAAATATCACAACTGACGAGATTATAGAAATTAGCGATGATCCCCCAGTTGTTATAGACAATAATGACACTTTTATGGAGATGGACACACAGAATATAGCTGATGCTGATACTCAGCTTGTGGATCCAAATGTTGTTGCAATTATGAGTAAAATTAATAAGACACCTGCTAAAGAAACTGTAAGTTTAAATACAGAAACAAATAAAGAACAAGCTATAGAAACAACTAGCACCAAAATAAATGATTCAGACATACCAACACAAGATGACATCACAAAGTCTTTAACAGAGAGTTTATTGTTGACGACGGAACAAGTGAGTGAACAGATAGGGGAACAAGAAAGTTCATCTACACTGTCATTCAAAGAAGATGAGCAGAGAAAACAGGATTTCCTCAATAATACAATAGAAATATCCCCAATCAAAACATTAAGTCCTGTTCGAGGGGATAAATCACCAACTCCGGAAACAAACAATGACTATGTAGTTATTAAGTTGTCATCTCCTGTTCAGAGTAATGGTGAACCGTGCGAAAAATGTGATTCACCGGAAATTTTTACTGAAGATAAAGTGTCGCCTGATAAAAGGGACCAATCGCCACCCAGGGAACAATCGCATACTACGAACGCGAGTCCTAGGTCACTCTCTCTTAAACGAAATAAGCCTCAAGTAAGAGCTGGAGGTCGGGCTGCACAAATGCTAGGCTTATGCGTTCCCGTTACTGACAGATTGCAAACGATCAAGAACACGGAGAAAACAGTAGAAAACGAAGAACCAAAGAAATGTAGCCCATTAAATACGTCGGCGAAACGTAATCTAAGAATATTGTACAATTCTACAAATGAAGGTAGCGGGACTTCGGAGGAAACTGAAGAAATTGAAAATTTCCTGAAGCTGAAGAGGAACTTGCCGTCTGCAGATAGCAGCCCAAGTGTTCCAATTTTGAAACGAAAACTCGATATTGTTGATGATGCTACTGCTTCGCCGGCGAGTAAAGTAAGTAAGAAATAAAGTGTTGCACGACGAACATAATAATTACAGTCTTATAGTTAGTGGCGGTTTAAATATGACATTGTTTTGTGATACAAAAAAGTTTGACCAACTATTTCTTACTTAAGTTTTATTAGACGTTTTCACTTAAAAACTATGTACTTTATTGCGTATTTTTAACTGATTGGGAAGCATAGTATTTTGGAACTTATGTATGTTAGTGTGTCTCATTTTTTGACTTACACTACAGTCCGATTGTCTTAATGGATTTTTAAAAGAATTTAGCACATGACGTGTATTTAGTTCGTCTAAATTGTAAGAGACATAGGCTACATACATAACTTTCAATTTATTATTTTTCAGCAGTCAGCTTCTTTATTTCTATAATATTTACTATTTTCTTTTACAAGTACGAGTATATAATACAAAATTTATTTTCACAGAGAAAAAGAGTAAGCTTTCATGACCCTCCCGTCTCCACGACCATTTGCGTTAAAAAATATATAGAGCCCTGTGGCATTCGTTCTCCACAAAATTCGGCAGTCAAACGACAAGAGAGACAACTGCGTGCTCAAGTTTGCGTAAATTTGAAGTCGCAAAAGCGACTCGATACCGTATTCAAATTGGACACAGCTTTAGTAAAAGCAGTAGAAAGTTTTAGCGATGGCGAGGTGACTCCCAATACTGATGGAGACACACAAATTAGTTCTATGGAAGAAACTCCTCTTGTGGAGGTTGTGAAAAATAGCGAACTTAATGATGTTGACCCTATTTGTGTGGATCTAATCGACTGTAAGGACCCTATAGATAATATTGCGAGTGACTTATCATCACCGGCTATGAAACCGCTGCTCGTTAAAGAATTCGCCGGTAAGATAGAAACTGTAGGTGATTTAGCTAAACTGACAGAACTCGAAGTGAACAGGCTGTGTATAAAAGCACCTAAAGTACAGATTACTAAAAAGGTTTTGACTGAGTATGCGAAGAAGCTAAAAGATGCTGTAAAAGAAATAACGCCATCGTTGGAAGTAGCATTGAGTGAATCAGGTGTGGTTGAGCCGAAATCTGTGGATGTTGAAATGAAAATAGACCCTGTTGTAAGCCACAGTATAGAAGTACAGACAGAGACATTGACTACATCATTAGGGTCCACGCAAACAGATATAGTGCCAACTAAACATTGCTTTGTTCAAACCGACGAGTCTGGGGATAAATCAACTGCCGACATCGTGACGTCTTTGATGGAAGTAAGTAGAATGGTAAATTATATTATTTAGATTTAAAAGTTATTATCATATTGAACTAAAATATTTTTTTTATGTATGACCTGAGATGAAGCTTACACAAATCTATTATGTTGCTTATGTTTATTATTCACACTTTATTTTAAACTGTTTAAGGCTTTGGTAATATTCATAGTCTTTGGGATTGCCAATTCATATTAAAAAGAGCAACAATGCTGACATAATGTGTGACATACCTACATTGTCATATGTGTTATTTATGTATTTTTTTTTTATTTTCCAGAAACCTAACTTTTGTGAACGCCTTAATGAACAACTGGATTTGCCGTCAAAACGAAGTATCGCAGAAACAGTGCCTCCACGGGACCTTATGAATATCGTAGTAAACCAAATGTCCCTTAATAAAGCAGAGACGTCTCTTATCGACAGAATATTAGAGCACCACAGTTTAGATTCTCTTAATGATAAGTTGCGACTCTCATGTATTTCAGATTATTTGAGTCAACAATTTAGTTCTAAGGATTTGATACTTTTCTGTAGCGATCTCTTAAAGAAGGTGCATGATAAAACGGTTTAAGTAGAACTTAATCGCATTCGAAAGCAATCAAGTGTATTTATAAAGCTTAATTAATGCCTTAAGTCTGATTATGTTGTAGAAGTAATTGTAAATTCGTTATAAGTGAAGTTACGTTAAGTTTTATGTACGTGATTTATAAGCTAGAAGAAGATACTGTGACAATAAGTGTCTTATATTTAAGATGATTAAAAGACGATGTTTTATCAAAATTATTTTATTTAATATAAAACAAATCATATTTACATTATTCAGTCATGAGCAGCGACCGTTGGTCGCATTCATACTTTTGTAATTCATACATAACCAGGAGCTGTAATACAACAAATGCAAGACAATTTCATAAATTCTTAAATAACCCTGCGGTGATTTTGCTACTATACGTACTGTCAATAATTATTGACGCTCGAAGATTTTGGTATTTAATGTGGTTTAATCGTTAATTTATCGCACTTCAGGTGGTAGGAGTGTAGTCCGCGTAAAACTGCTAGTCTGCTCTGAATATAGAAATGAATCGCGTCGTCATAGTAAATTGTATGACTATACCTGCTCGCAACAACTTCAGAGCGGACTAGCAGTTTGGAGCGGACTCTACGCCCGTACGATTTTTCAAGTACAAAATCCACAGAAAATTCAGACCGGATATAAAATTGACGGAAATCCTACCACACACTTGCAGTAGTGTTACGTTACCCAAAAAGTTATTACAAATAAAATTGTTAACATGAAATATTACTTTCACAAAATATAGTATCTATACGATACATAGAGATTCTTATCTCGCAGAGAAGGTACATGGCATCGGAAATATATCACAACTAATATTTACAGCGATCTAAAAGATACAGGTAATGTTAAAGCTTTATGAATCAATGGAGACTTATATATAATTATTTACACCATTCTAGCTTATACGTCACCCCAAATTTTTACCTATCACTATTTTAGGTTATAATAAAATACAATTTTTCCTCTAATTTTAGTACCTCGTAGTCTAGATTTATTTGAAGAAACTGTAAATCCAAACGAATCTACAGTGTATATTTTTTAGACTTAGGAACTCGTAACATTAAATATATTAAATTATTTTATACCTTTTCTGTTTTTAATACACATATTTCGTATAATTAAAGTTACAATACAAACTTTGAATTGAAATATAAAATTGTGTGTCCGTAATTTGTACATTGTCGCATCTAATTGCATAGAATTTGTATAATAAATATTTTTGAAAATGTAAATAAGGACGATCAGTGCATATGCATTTGTCTAGTATCTAAAATGATGAGCTAACTTATATTGAGTAATCTGTAAATCTTTCTGAACGATAATATTGAATGAATTGGATTATTAAGCATACACTTTTGTAATAAATCTTGAGTTTCGAACAGTACAAGCGATGCGAACTTTACTAGGCTATTCATGTTTCCCGCGTATACATAGAGAACGAGTGAGAAGTGTATAGAATACTGCCATCGTAGATTACAAAATATATTGAACTAAGTTTTATGTATGTATTACTGTCTATTGTCTATAAGTTTTATGTTCCTTGTCTATGGACAGAATAGGTGCATTTTTCTAGTTTGCAACATTTTAAAGCAAAAAGAAATCAAACAATGTATTGCACATAATTGTCAAAAATAGCTTAGTAATTAAATTAGTCTACTTATTTTAAAATGCAATATGGTATACGAACAGAAAATGTAACTACTTATACTTTCGGATGCTAGTGAAAATATTTTCGCTTAAAAGATTAACATATTTGCGATCTTAAAGTTTACTACGTATAGGTATATAGTAATTATAACATTTGTAAAAAAATAGGCCCATTTCCTAATTAACATTTTCCTTATCATATAAGTAACCATTTTAAATAACCTGATATCATTGGAGAAAATCACTATTATTAATCGTAATAATTGGAATAACACTGATATTGATGTAACACATATATCTATACATCATTACCAAAGTTACATTTAAGTCCGTGAACTGGAGTTACTTCGACAACTCGTCACCCGTTGTGGATCCAAAATACTTAAAATACGTTTCCTTTGATAAGTTTTGACTACTATTTTCCGCAAGGAATAAAATAATACTTTGGTCCACATATTGAGCACTTGATTAATGTAATCTACATTTGTAGTTTAAGAGGTGTTTAGTTAATGTCAGGGAAAGCGCATTTCGGCGACGTAATCTAAATGTTCGAGATTGTGATGCGAGTTAGTGCGTCGCGGTGCGCGGGGCTTGTGCAAGTTGTGGTGTGAGTGGGTCCTCGTTACTCGATAGGCTCCTTCGGGACGAGGCCCGGCATCGCTTGTCTTGCGAGTCATCACAAAATCATCGTCTCTATGAGCGGCCTTCTTGTTGTCGAAAACACGGCGATTGTTCTCGTAGCGTTGTCTTTGCCAATTCCTGTCCATGTCGTGGCCGTATAAATCTAATTCGCCAGACGGCTGAAATTGGCTAGTACTCTGACTGTAGTTTGATCTCTTCCAGCCGTCCTCGTACTTTTTTCTTGTGTTCTCGTCCTCTCCAATCTGCCGTCGTTGCGATTGGTTCGAACTGCTTTCGCTCGTATCCTCACCGGATGTGCCTATACCCAAATCTTTGTCGTCGCCGTAAATCTTATAGACGCCGTTAGGACTTATATTTTTTCCGTTAAATATTTGATCATTTAGCATCAACTGGGGATGAGGTATGCAATATGGATGAGGAAAAATTTTGTCCACATTCGACATTTTAATATCGTCATCTCTTTTTGTGCACGAACCCGGTCCGAAAAGCGATAGCAAAACAGGCAATAAAAACAAACCATGCATTGCTCCGAAGAATATAACCATGAAAACCATTTTGAAAAATACCGAGAAAATGTAGCTGTCAGCAAGTAGCAATGCGACCACTCCTAGTATGGTACTAAATGATCCTTGAACTATGGGTAGACCCAAGGAGTATAGACATTCGCTGACTCTATCATTCGGAGATTTCGCCTTCGACGCCATGTACGCGTAGCAGATGTGAGCGGTAAAATCGACGGAGAAACCGATGCACATAATAAGATTTATCATTGATATGGAGTCAAGGTTTATGTCCCATAATGCCATGTATCCGACTACGCCGATCTCTATCGAGACGATGCTGAAAGCGACCCACAGAGAACACAAGATGTTAGGGATGAATATGAACGAAGTTATCATCATCATTAGCGCTCCGTAGCAAAGATTCTGGAGGGAGGTGGGCCTTACGAGCTCGAACTGCAAAAAGAAATAAAATTATGTTAGAAATGTTCAACAAATTTAATCAGATACAGTAAAGATGTGTAAGAGTTGTGATCTTTACCTGATCGAAAAATACGAAGTATGGATGAAATACGGAAGCGTTAAGCCATGTTGTCGCGACTACTTCTCTCAGAGCTTTGACCATTTCTTTCTCGTGATTTGTGCCGCTAATATTTATAGCTTGGATCAGGAATCTTGATGCGACGATTTGGTCCCCTGCATCGTTGAATTTAACATCCAGAGAGAACGGGTTAGCCGGGAACAGCCATAGCTGGAAACGATAATCCATGTAAGATATGAAACAGCACAAAGATATTTAGTAACATGTTTATTATTATGGTAGATAGATTTTCAGGTATCATTATTCTTGCTTTTATCTTTTTGACGTTAGTTTTGTTTCTCTTGTCTGTTTCTTTGGGCCAACTAACGAGCAGAGACCCCCTAATCATTCTCTGAATAAAAATAACAAAGGAACATTTCTTCCGAGAAATCTTTAAAAAAACATTGACAACAAATGATTTTTTTTCAAGTTCTGTAGTAATTATTATTTAGGTATTATCAGCGAAAATGCGAAAAAACTATTAAGTCTGTTTTAAAGCTGTTACGTCGTTGAAATTTAGTTTACATAGGTAAGTATCCGTTTTTAATATAAAATATATTTTTTGATAAACATACCTCCTTCAAATTGTGAATAAAGTCCGCTTCATTATCAATAGTAACGTTGAGGTAGTCGTTGTTTCTGGAGACATAGTTTATGAATGTCCGCAACCAGGATTCGGTGTACAGCGAATTAGATATGTACGATGTGTTCTCCAACTTTTGCGTGAGAATCTCCACTTCATCTTGTATTTTCGGGTCGGAGTAATTATAGTTACCACTTATCACTACCTGGGAAAGAATATCTCAAATGAATATTTTTTATATCCTCCGATTAATTGGGATTATTTGAAATGGAATGGGAGATGTACTTAGCTAAGGAGATGCAACTGTGTGTGTGGGTAACAACGCATTTCTGGCCAACCTCAAGTAGGAATTTAATCGTATCTAGGGTTGTTGACAAATGTCCATGGGCGGCAGTAGCCACTTACCATCAGGTGGACTGCATGTATTTGCTTCTTAAATATTATAAAAAATGTACAGCTCAATGTTACCTGTATCCTATAAGGAAATTCCCTGTAATATAAATCTTCGCGATCAAAGAATTCAACTGAATAGGAATCGATCTTGGATAACTTCCGTCTTTCCAGTCCTTCTTTCAGATTGGTCACGCCATATCCAGCTCCTGCTAGATAGCATATAAATACTATTATGACCAGGGTTTTGACTAAGGGGTTGTTGAGCAAGTCCGCCATTGTGGTTCTGAAGAAAGCCATGATGCAATGCTCTTTATTGTCTATGGGATTATCTGGGTCCGCATGGTCTATGCCTCCACTGCAGAAAATTCGGTAGAACCATGACTTTTCTTCTGTAACAAATCACCGTTTATAACACCTATATGTAGTAAAAGATATCTTAGTTTATCAAAGCTAATAAGCGAAAGGCAAACAAGACAGGCAATCATTTATATAAAATTAATGTAAATTTTTACAATAATGGTAAATTATTAAAATTCCTAAATAAAAAAATATAGTTATATGTATAATCATGATTATGAATATTCGATATCAATATAATATTCGATATAATAAATAAAATAAATGACTTTATCATTATACAGTCACATTCACTTATAAACGTAATTTTTATATTTTTATGTTTTAAGTAGTAAGTATAATCAGGCTTCATATAGAACGAAGTTACAGGGCGTCAAAAATGGCCCGAATTGCTTCGAGAAAAGAAGGGTACGGCAGTGTCGCTTTTTTTTTGGCTCGACTTGGCGGAAGCACTGCCGTGCCTCCAGATTTTGCCTGGTAAGAACTTAAGAAGATAAAATTTTGTAAATTCATAATTAAATATTAACTCAAACATTCAACTTTGTAGGTGTACCTTTCCGCGCTCTGGACTCTGGTAAAACTTTAAGCCAAGTTATAGTATGACGATTATTTTTCTCTCTGTATCCGGAAACTGCTACACACCCAGCGAAAAATGTAAGATGCCACACAAATGTAAAACAAACTGCCAACCCTGAAAAATGCAAAATATATAATTAAGTCTTAGAGAGATAGATACGGATGGTAGAACCTATAGGTAGGTAAGTAAAACCTATAGTAAATGCCAGATACTTTTATTTAAAAGTTTACATAAAACTTGTAATCTAATACTTATTTTAAGGATATTTTAATTCCCGCGCATGTTGTAAAGTGTCTAGGCGTCTATTTTAATATTTCTTACGTGTCATAGAATACATTAAATGTTATTTCTACTGAATGAATCAAGGCAAAATTCCGCCGGTCAATAATTTACACCTAATCCAATTAAAATGTAGCAAACGTATTGATTCTTTATCTTTTAGATTTTCATTAAGATTCAGCGAAACACAAGTCCTTGATTTATAGTTTATTTTTGTATGCAAAGATCGTTTCATTATGCATGACATGTTACTAAGTACAAAAACATTACGGATTTGAATAAATAATGATAATTGGGTTACAGGATCCGACAAATGGTAATATTATATTGTCTTATATATAAAATTCTCGTGTCACAATGTTAGTTATCGTACTCCTCCGAAACGGCTTTACCGATTTTCACCAAATTTTATATGCATATTCAGTGGGTCTGAGAATCGGCTATTATCTATTTTTCATACCCCTAAGTGATAAGGGTTTCTCACCCTTAAATTTTTTTATTTATATGGCAACAACGTTTGCCGGGTCAGCTAGTATTATATAGTTTATACATAGGTACGTCAATGCTTAGCGTAAGGTAAATAATGCAAGGTTCCAAGGTGATCTATGTTACTTAACATAAGTTTAGGTTACTATTTTAACTAGGACGGTGTAATATATTAAGTTAATAGAGTTATTCATAGATTTTTCAAGAGACGATATCATAGTTTTCTATACAATATTTTAGCAAGCATTGTCTCGGCGCGGTCGAGCTACGGAAATGTAAATACAATCATACATAGTGTATACTCTTAGAATGATATTATTTTGACTGTCACGACCCATGTCTGACACGTACCTACTACATCTGTAGATAGAAATCCACAAATAGTTAAAAAAAATAGTAATTAAATATGCGTAAAATCAAAATCCTTACCAGAATACATGCAAAAGATTTGCACAGATGGGAAGGGCGAGAAAATGCCAATGAAGAACGAAAGCATGTCCGTAACGGATGTTATGGTGATGGACACCGCCGCCTCTGACAACATGATTGCCATCCGTTCCGGTACGGGGAGCTTGGGCGACGTGCGCCGCCACGCCGCCAGCATTACGAAAGTGTCGTCGATACCGATACCTGCAAATGAAAGTGAGACTTGTCTTGTAGAAATTAAAACATGAGTGAAACTATTTCGTACACAAGGTTTGAGCACAATTTGAGTTTTCGAGGAATATGTAGGTAGCTATATACATGTACCTACGTATTAAGGAATATGTATATACATACATCTATTGAGATGTTTATAGATCTATTAATTATTAGTATATTATAGTATAGTATATTAAATAGTGTCGTTTGTTTCCAAAAAAATCTTACGAAGGAGGTATTACCTATCTTGTCTATTATAAGTGCCTACATATTTACTTTCTAATTATATCCTTGTCTCATGAAATGTAGACACAACATTTTTAACAACAAGAAAAAATATAAGTGTAGATGTTTTTAGAGCGTGGCCAAAAATGTTTAGTAATCGTGGCGTGTTTTTCTATACCTACCTACTCTTTCTACAAAACTATGCATAATTAGCTTTAGTAACTTTTATTTATAGGCGTAGAAAGAATGTATTCTGGAAAGAAAATATTCCTTTAGTATTTTGTATTTAACGTGACGGAACTTACCGATCATCAAAAATGGCGCTGCCAAGTTAATCCCAATAAAAGAAATGCCCAAATAAATTGCGCAACCGAACGCCGCTGTGGTGGCCATCACAGCTGAGATGTTGCCAAGTAGGCCCAACCAGGGCTTCGACCTGACCCAGTCGCCCATCATGCACGTCACGATGGAGAAGATTCCCATCAAGATAAACGTAGAACTAAAGAAGGGTATAACGGTTCTTGTGTTCTTCTCGAGCTCGTGGTCGAGGGTCCGCGATGCGAAGCGCGCGATCGATATGTGTTTGAAACGTCCAGTGTCCTCTGCTACACCGACTGCATCTAAAAACGCATCTTCCCAAGCTGCACCTCTGGAAACATTGATGTTAAAAAGTTAATATAGGGCAAGATACAAGAAAGACCTGACCTCATCGAATCTTGAAAATTGTTGAAGCGTTATTTTGTCAATCAATTAGAAAAAATGAATATCATTCCATTTTTTACGTACTTATTTATACGTATAAAATATCTCGTTAACTACTTCGTTTAAGACACGGACTAGTCAAGTGTATTTAAAAATGGTCTACAGGTAAAATTACCTAAATTGTAATTGATAGAAGGAAAACAAAGGATCTGAAAGTGAAGTATTCATCTTCTTTTAGTCAGGACTTCCTAGAATACTAATGTATACCAAATTAGGTAAATACACACCCAAAACAATTAAACAAAGGCTTAAACGATAATAGAAACGTCGGCAATAATAGAAACAATACCGACTAAAATGCTTGCAAGTGTTTCTTTATTTACTTTTAATGAGTTACACTTAGGTTTCTTATGCCATCTTTGTATGAAAAGAACCTTCAATAGGTAATTTGTATGCATAACATGATAAGTAAGGCGTTGCTCACACGTCAAACACTAGTTACTTAGAAGGCAAACTTTACATAGATTTCTCTTTAGTTTGTAACAAAATAAGTTATCAATTAGTTATGAAATCATGGCCAATACTTGCCATCTACTTGAACCTTTCTATTCGTATTCTGGTCGAATATTACGCAGTGCTTAGTATTCGGCGCGATTTCTTTAACCGTGTCAAGATCGATGCCTATTATCTAAGTCATAGTTGCTTGTTTACACAAAGTGGTATTGAAATTGAAACAAGTCGTAAAAATAACTGTCCCGAATGACCGCAATATCTAACAAAGGCACTATTGGAGTTTTTAAATTTGTTTCCTTCCAGAACTAAATGACCCAATTAAGATTTCTTCCGCATGTTACGCTACGAGGCCATTACAACAACTCACCATTTTTCTATTCGGGTCATTAAATCTTTGTTAAAACTTGTGTCACTTTAATCTATGGTTTTTACATGAATAAATTACATTCTAAGGGAGGAATGCTTTTAGAGGCCGACACATATTTTACACCAACGCATCTCTTTTGTATTGTAAGATACCACTTAAAGTTACAATGGGAGCGTGTGGGTCTTAAAAGAAATGATTTCCTAGAATTGTAAAAAAAGTCTTCTTTTAATCCGGTATTGTATTTTTGTAATTCTATTGTTACCATAGAAAAGTACCTAAATAAACATTAAATATGCCGGTGTAATATTATTTAATAAATATCACACAACTATTAGGTACTGTTATTATTATTATATAGCACGCTCGTATCAGCTCGCATTTTGCATCAAGTTTAAAGAACTAGAAGAATATAACAGAAGTTTATTTTATTTCTCCGACTTATTTATGTAAGTATATAAATATAGAAAACATAGCTGATATAATATTTACTACCATAACGAAAAAAAATAAAAATGTCGCCAAAATTAATAATCGTTTTTTTTTTAAATTTGTCGACTACTAAAGGTCTTCCTACTTGAATATTTAAATTATCGATTATATTTATAATATTGAGTGAAATTTTCAATAATGAATTCCCAAATTGAATCCCTAGTAGTACATGCGTTTACCATAGAAGAGTATGTAAAAAAGCTAAGTCTATGTTCTTACCGTTGTTCTTGCAGTTTGTTGTCAGTTCTCACGAACCACACGAGCTGCACGGCGGGCACCGTGATGATGATGTCGTCCACCACCTTCGCACCGCCAAAGTATACGGGAAAAGCGTGAGCCTCCCACGTAACAGGGTTGAACATTATAGGGAATGTTAGATTCAGCTCGCCGCGTTCCACCTGAAATATAATAATAGAAGGGGTTTTTTATGTAATTTATATATACAATTCTCGTGTCACAATGTTAGTTGTCGTACTCCTACGAAACGGCTTTACCGATTTTTACCAAATTGTATATGCATATTCAGTAGGTCTGAGAATCGGCTACTATCTATTTTTCATACCCCTAAGTGATAAGGGTTGTTCACCCTTAACATTTTTTATTTATATGGCAACACAACGTTTGCCAGGTCAGCTAGTAATAATACCTATATAGAAGGTGGGTAATAGATATTGTATAAGTATTATAAATTTATAGTAGGTACCTATAGTCCGCGTAAAATTGCTGGTCCGCTCTGAATATAAAAATAATTCGCGTCGCCATAGTAAGTTGTATGACTACACCTGCTCGCAACAACTTCAGAGCGGACTAAAAGGTTGGCGCTTACTATACCTACCTACCTATATCGATAAGTACATATAAGACATAAAAAGTTTCAATGTTTCTGTAAATATTAAAGCATTTATCTTAGCAAGGATCTTGCGTGAGCCTAAATTACCCGTATAATATCTCAATTGCCATCCGATCAAGTTTAAATTTGACTATTAACTTATAGATTTAAATTCAAATGTATATTTTGAATGATGGCATTTTAACAATTCACATCCTCTAAAATGTTGTGAGAAGGACGAGGCATGATTTACGATGTCTAGGACACGGCCATATTTTTAATTTCTTGACCCTGGCTGTGCGTGACCCCAAAATAAATACAGCTTCACGTGTTTGCATTACGTATTATTGTTTCCTGTCCAAATATTACGCAATAATTTATTAATATATATTTTATTACGATCGCGATAAAGTGAGGGTTCGATTACGATTAAATTATTCAAATTATCGATATACGATTTATATTGAAATATTCACTCGATATTGTCAATATTATCGATCATTCAAAACATTCAAGTAGGATGACGTTTTGTTTTGCCGGAAATTTTCAAACATAATTTATTTTGTCGACCACTTATCCGCCGATTTAGTTGTATTCTATAAAAACCTATTTAAAATGTGTGATATCCCTATATCATTTTTCTTATACAACAGTATCTTATGGGTAATAGTTGAATGTAGGTACCTATATCGATACTTCAGATTCAATATATCATTGAATCTCTACTTTCCGTACAGAATGGCATGGTTATGGTCATTTCAATTAGCGACAAAGTAGCAGAAAGCAGTAAAATGTAATGTACTTAGAATTTTAGTATGTTCTTATCTGTTGAATAATAAAATGTGAAATTTATAGATACAGCATCGAATAAATAACTTGACACAATATTTGGCATCGTATTCGCAACATTTTAATACTTTTATAGAACTGTAAAATATGCGAAAAGAATTCAAACCAAAGTGTCTTTAGTTTCTGCATTCCTTCTCAAAAGTGAAAGATCTATTGATGCAACACGCAAAATGAACCATTAATCAGACACAAACGTATAAGACGCTTTCTATTTATTTTACTAAATCTCAGGAATATAATAAAATAAACATTATAGCGATAACGATCAGTAAAACAAAGATGAGTAACAACAGTCAATTGTTTTTGATGGATCATTTGTTCTTTGAAATATGACTGTTATTGAATCATGCGGTTAAGACTTTTTGTGGTGCAGGAGTTACTAGTAAGGAACAATGGTATTAAACCATGTAAGGTATCATTGACAAACCACAGGAAATTAAATAATAGAAATTAAGTTCAAGTTAAATAATAGAAGTAGTAATTATTAGGAAAACAAAAAAAACTGCCTGCTTGATAGCTTGATAATTAATTGATAAAGAAAGTTATGTTGTCTAAGTTATTCTTACAATTAACACGAATCTAACGACACCTCATATGTAAAATAAATTAAGCGAAACACCTTCTGAAGCGGTGGTAGTTTGTTGAAGGTCAAAAAGAATTATATATGAATCAATTTTGAATAAATAAGCTTTGAATTTGTATTTGAAATTTGAAAAAAACCGTCAAGCCGTTTAACGCTATGGGCGCGCTTAAGAATGTGACATACATACACACGCATAAAACATTACCTTCCATAGTGACACGAAAAAAACAAAATAAGAAAATTGTAATGAAGCTTACTGAATTGAACAGCGATACACATTGTAATTTACTATGTTATATTTTATTAAACTCTTTGTTCGAGCGTATTAAGCGTGAAATTATACGGGAAATTGAAGCGACGCGAATAGTCTTATAGTGTTGCAAGCATGAAAATTCTAAGCGACATTACGTACATAAGTATACCTGCTTTGAAAATTGGCTCACTTTGCAACACAATACGTAAGTAAACAAGTTATTTTTAAAGTAATTTAAAAAACTTATTTACCTAAATAATTCTCGGAAGCAGTTTATAAACACTTTATATAAGCCGATGTACAGGGCGTTATACTACTATTAAGAATCTGCTATGTACAACCTAATAAGTATTGTTGGTAGGTGTCAACAGTTATCAAATAATGGTCGAATATTATTTGGTACTCGTCAATGAATATGGCAGAAACCTTCAATTGCGGAAGCACCACCGCTACACCTATGTATTTTTGCATAATAGTTACTAATGGTATAGTGCTGCTATCTTCTGGTGAGGAATTCCAACTTAAGCTTTAGTGGTAGGAACGCTGAGTTGATTACTCCTGTCCATGGACGGCAGTTCTTTTATCATCAAATGCATTATACACTCGTTTGTCTTTTCATAAAAGAAACTTCCATCTTACCTCGCCGATGATCTTGTCGAGATTCAGGATATCATTGACGAAGCATTGACCCTCCCACCGCGCGCACTCTTCTCTGTAGGTGAATGTTTCTCCATTCGGTAAATTCACCGTGATGTTCTGAACTAGTTCATCTAGCTGCCGTAGCTCTTTCCACACCTCTGTACGCAGGATATTTGTGTTATTGTCTTTGGCTACGATGATTACTCTGCCGAATCTACCTGTGGAATAAGATACAGTATTCATGAGCTTTTATCATTGAAAGCTTAATAAAATGTATTGTTGTTTAAGGCGTATTGTAGCAAACCGCTCTACAAACTCTTATTATTATCACAAGCTGCTCCAAATTTAGTTTGCGTCAGCGTTATGATAATTTAATTTAAGCATTTGCATTTGGCAGTAGGATTCAGCAGTCTGGTAAGCGTTACTGCTGGAAATGCTAACAATATCTGCTTATATCTACTCGTATTTCTTGCATGTTATATAGACTCAGATAATTTTTAAAAGCATGAATTTTAGCGATGCATAGTCTTGATTTCAAATACGTCATTTCATCAATAATTCAACTATTATTTTACTTCCTGGAACAGTATCGATAAATAATAAAGTTTGTACCTACCTATCTAGCTACCCTACTTAATTCAAATGCTGAAACAAATAATTGATCTGCACAATGTTACAATATTAACAAACCATTATAAATTATATTTCACAGGAGCATAGTATGAAATATACCGATGATTAATTCTTTATAGTATTTATTTACAGTATCCACAGAGGCGTCTCATCAATCACGCTAAGTAAATAATTATTACCTACAACTATTTTATAATTACCGTGACCAACGTACCTGCCCTCGTTATTCTTCCGACATTGAACCTATGTGAGTAGTTTACTTTGAAGTGTTCTTCTACAATTCGCCTCTCCAATTTCCCCTGACCACTGACTGGGGAGAACAGGTACTCCGGGTCCATCTCATAGTGAACCCTCTGGTACCCTGTGACGAAGAGCAGCGTGAGCAGGATCGGTATGATTATGAAGTAGCCTGGCTGCTTGCCAACAATCAAACCCAGCTTGTAGAAGGACTTGTTGAGGATGTCGTCCACGAAGGTAAGTTTGCAACCCATCTGGAACAATAGAAAATATTTTTGTAGCAATTGTGAATAATACATTTTGAAGGTGGTAGGACTTCTTTGTCGTTGGACTTCGGCGGCTTATAACAGCAGTATTAAGCGCTGCTGTGTTCTGGTTTGAAGGGTGTGGTAAGGGAGACATACTTTTCTGAGGCATACCCAACTTAGTCCTCAAGGGTAGCGGCGCATCTGTGGCCGACCTCAAATAGGAATATCCAATCCTATCTGGGGTTAGTTACAGATGTCCATGGGCGGCAGTAGCTACGTACAATCAGGTGGACTGCATGTTCGTCTGCTACTCCCCTATTATAAAAAAAAAATACAAAACGGGTGGTACAATGCTCATAGTGAGGTGAGTTGAGAAGGTGAGGGAGAATAATGCATCAATACAAAATATCTGGGTTTATTGTGTAAAATTTGAGAACTCCTGAACAAGAGGGCACGCGGGCTGAAATTTGTGCAATTAAGCTACGCATTAAGAGAATTATGCAAAATCAAAACAAAACTTCAAATACCAAAAACAAATGTTGTTTGATTTTTTGGATGACTTTCGAAATAATTACAGCCTTGTCAGTACAGAAGCTTTTTGATTAATTACTTTAAATTTAAATAATCGTCATACTTTCCAATTTTTAAATGACCTTAGTCCTAATCGCAATTAAATCTTTCACAGTGTCATCTCTGTATTATTAATTGAGGAATATTGTGTAAGTAAAAAAAATGATGTACAGTGTTTTTGAAACACCTGTCATGATTTTTAATTGACAGGTTCAACCTACAGGATACAGTTAGATATGCTGTCTGGAAAGTACGGTTTATGGTATCGATTCGATTATTCCATTATTTCATTATTTGTATATTTTGTTTTTCTTTTTATTAATACCTAACTAGCAGAGAGTTATTAGCTGTATAGAGTTTGAACAAGGATGTATATCGCTTTATCTAAATGAAAAGAACGTATGAGAAGCCTAAGCTTTGTGATTTGGCTGGCGGTGTTAGGTGAAAAGCAATGTGTGATATCATGAATACGAACATAACTTATTATAATGGTGACCACGGCGGTTCACATTGCAATACTAGGTACTCCTAGTATAGACGCGCAGGATTGCTTAAGTCTGTATTGTAGTCCTGGCTCGGATACATTTAAAATATGTGGCTGCAACTACTATATTCTACATATATTTATTACAAATTAAAATACTGTTACTCGTATAATCTTACGTTCGATCTCAGCTTGTCTCGAAATGATTACTGCGACATTAAATAAAATCAAATAAGTCGAACACATACTCCTGTCTTAATTAATGAACTATTTTTTCCACATAAATCACCTTTCAAATATGAGTAATTTACCAGGTACTTGACAAGGCCAATATTTAAAAGTTAATAGGTAAAGGACTGTAGGTAATACTAATTAAATAAATATGAAATTATTTAACTGGAACTCAGATTTGGCTAGAACTTCCGTGTTGTATAGGTACATTGTGTAAATACTAGATTGACCGTCGAATATAGGTATCATTATAATTAGAGCTTGGATTTTTATTGGTTTTATTTATTACAGGAACATAGATAATAAGTATTGATTGTACAGAAGCATATAAGTACTCGTAAGATAAAATATGTGTTTGCTTCTTACTTTTAGCAGAATAAACGGGAGTAGGTACGTAAGTTAATCGTCAATTTTGGAACTTAGATGAATACGTTCCGAATTTTTGATTAACTTCACAAATAATGTAAATCACGTAATTAAGTGTCTTGCAGTTTGAAATCGTTATATGCGTAACAATTAATTAATTTTACTATCATCTAAATTGGTATTTAATTATTAGTATACCTTTCTTTATTACACGCTTTATTAGCTTCACTTGTATGTTTGTCAGTTAGTAACTCCGTTTTATCTTAACCTGCATGCATGAAAGAATGAAATAGAATACCGAAAGCTTTTTAGTTGATTTTATCATAAAAGGGTGTTGTTTAGTTTTTTGAACTATATTTATGTCACTTATAGGTTGGTCTTACACATTTTCAGGCCCTATGATTTTCTTCCTAGTAGGTACTTGGGATGTAATACGCCAATTTCAGTTACGTCACACAATGAAGTTGGATTACCTACTTCACCTTAATGTACCATTTCTCATTTAATTAATATGTCTTAGAATTTAAATAATGAAGAAGCTCTTCCATCATTAAAATCGAATACGTTTACCGTTTCCCTTTTTATTTTATTGAAATTTTGATATATACCTATTTGGGTATCATAATACAACTAGGGTATCACGAATGCAGTGCAGCTTTTAATAATGCGCATAATACTGTATGCAAGTTCTTACATATGTTGTTAATTGTAAATTATGACTTGCTAAAAATAAAGGTTATATATTGATTGACACAGCTCACAAGGAAGTAGGTAACTACTAAAATATATAATATTATCTAACCAGGATTAACACAGGTATTATGCATTTGTTATAATAACACACATTGTTAAAATAATACCTACTTATTCATGTTTTATGTTTATTACAATCGAGATTTTGTTTACATTTTATTTCTCATTACTTGTGTATTTTTATAATCTCTGAAAAGATACAAAAAATTGCACATATAAGGTTGTACCTGCTAATATTTTCAATTTTAAAGTCGGTAAAGACATAAATTTAATTTTAATTCATTATTGGTCTTTGTAAGGCAACGACATATGACATTGGTCATTTCGGGTTTAAATTAAACACAGCTTTAGCTTATAGGTTTATCAGCATTGGGTTCTTGGGATGAGGTGTTGCGAAGGGTTGTTCTCTTCGACTACCCAATTGAAATGTTATAGGTAGGAAATATCTTACTTACAAAAGGCATTTTTTATTCCATGTGTGTATACCTAAGACAACTAGATGTGAGGCGCTTCCGTCATCGGCGAACTACAAAGTCTTCTACCACAATTAAACAAACAATGACTCAGATTCAATTACTTATATTAAATAAACCTGCATACACACAACGTAACATTACATATACATACGTGCAGCAATCGCGTGTGTATGTAAAGTAATGTTGAAGTGGCAAATGGTCATAAATAATGCATCATAATGCAGGCCCTATATCCATGACGGTTGAGGTGCCCTCGTTTCGTAATAGGCAAAACAGGTCTTCGCGGTTTTTCTTCATTGTCGAATGAGTAAACAGGTGGAAATAACTTGTGTTTTAATTTATTTTAATTCTTTTAGCCTTTATTTTCAACCTATTATTGTCTCAACTGTCTGTGTTGCCCACAGGTCTCCTCTCAGCGTGAGAGGGATTTAGTTCAGGTCATAGTCCATCGTACTGGCCAAGTGTGAAAGTGGAAATTGAACTTTTTTTTAAGAAGCTGCAGACGCGTGAACATCTTCACAAATGTCGATATTTTCCTTCCCCCTTAACGCACGTAATTATTAATTTCTAGTAATTGAAAAAAAAAATACTTGCGTACCTGGGAATCAAACCTCAGACTTCAGTAAAAATCTATCATCTGCTACAATTGCCGCCCCAAAACCGACATATCTTATACCAAAGATGTATTTTATTGGTATGCCTTTAATAAATAAACAAATATGATTTCTTCTGCAAATCAGTTGGTTTATGTCGCAATAAGCTCGCAACTTGTTCATTCTACGATAACATTGAATTCATTTAATTCACTCAAATCACAAAAACATCACCCTTATTCCATCCTATCACCCTATCAACTCGTGTTGCTAAACAAATAAACAAGAGAAAACAAATGTTTGTTTGAAATAGATACGCATACTAATGACCGACCTAATTAACCGTTCGTATGCACAATGCAATAACGATATCACGAATATTGCGTTATGTTCTTGTTTTTCGTGTCTTGTTTAATAGCGGTTATATGTATGTAGCGGTTATATGTATGTATTTATTATAACACTGTAATACCTAACTGGCACGCAGTCCACCTGAAAGTAAGTGGGTATAGCCGGCCATGGACATCAGTAATTAGGCAGAAATAGGCGTGGCGGCGGTGCCTGCGGAGTCGAATCACAGTGGATGCTACCTTAAAATGACATATTTACTTTTACATTCATATAATTTATAAAATCGTATAGGTAGTATTAGTTAATCCTTTCTAGTGTTACACTAGTTATTCATTCATCTAAAATGAAATTTATATTTACGAATAATTCATTGGTACTTAACACTTACGAAAGTTCATTGGCATTTAATATTGTGATTGTACGCAATTTTGTGGGAGTTTGCATAGATGGACTTATGCGACAATAGCTTAATAAGAAAGAAAGACAAGATTTTTTTTTCTATTTTGATGTTTAACATATAAGACGTATTCCCTATTAAAGAGTTATTAGAAAGTTGCAAGAAGAACATTCTTTTGAAGCCGATGGGTTAGGGATTCAATTGGTTCACAGATGGCGTTGTTTACTTCGTATACCTGCCTTATTTTCAATGTTATGGATAAAAACCACGTGCATAATAGTTAACAAAGTTATTTAGAATTACAAAAAGAAAAAATATTTTTCGTCACTTATTAGGTAAAATAAATTAAACAACAAACAATTTCGTCTTCACTCAGAGACCCATTTTAGTTTGACAGCTACCCACATTTGAGTAGGTAACGATCTATTATAGTGTCATCGTCAACATCAACAGTGAACCTTGGACCCTCAGTCGAGACACGATAATGGTGACACCAACGACGACACAATAAACATCTTCCTCACCGCTCATTGTCCAAAATGTTACCAAGGAACTATTGTGATAGTACCATGTACCAAGGAATATTTATAGCGAATTACCTACATTATACTGTAACTGACGTTTTCCGTAAGTGCCATGGAAGTGCGATAATTATTTTTTATAGTGAAACATACAGGTTTATAATGTCAGTGTTATATTTTTTTTTTATTTGGCGAACTTTCTTTGGTGCGTTTGGGAAAAGTGAGTGTGACTTTGGACAATGTGCGCGCACACCGGCATCTATGATGGAGACCATAAATTATGTAAGTACCTTACCAATGTAATCTATTTATTAAAGCATTAAATAAATATATTTATATGTAATATAATTAATATAAGGCACTTAAACAAGAAAGTTATGTGAATCACATTAAGGACATCATTTAATATTGTCAGCATAGATGGCGCTGCTATTAACAATTATTTATTTGTTTTTTTTTTAATTGTGAGTTATTGGATTTTCGATTGTTATTTAAAAAATAGGAAAAAATCTATTTTTACTGCACATTGTAATCATTGTTTTACAATTAAACATTTAACGTTGGCGATCAGTTTCTTGGTTTTCAAATTACATTAAAATTTACAACTGAAATTAGGTACGTAACTGGTAAATACGACATATTTTATGATCGCCCACGCCTATTGCCGATAAATGTTGTAAAATATTTATTTAGTAGAACCAATATTATTTTATAGATTATATAAACATATTTGTCTATGATACTTAGAACAAAGATTCCGACTATTTATCTAGTCAAACAATAAAGCGAATCTGCTTTGTTTTTACAAATTAATGAGTCCGTTGACTCCGCGAGCAAATATATGACTTTGTAACTTAAAAAAAATGACAAAAAAGTATTATGTTATATGTTTATTACGTACATACTTATATGAATTTTCTTTGGTCAATATGATGCAGGTATATTTTTAGAACGATTAAAAAATATATAATTTTTTAAATGTAAGCTACTTTTAAATGGAAGACAAATATTTTAAACCGACTTCAAAAAAAGAGGAGGTTTCTCAATTCGACCGTGAATATGTTTTTTGTCGAGTGGCTTCATTAGGTGAATTAATTCGCGTGTGATTGTAACGAGCGTGATACTTTTACAACTTGCGTTTACATTCGCCATACTGTACTGTATACTCGCTTCACACAGTATTATTAACTGTTAAAGATTTTTCCTGATTTTCATGTCGTAGAACTTTCTGGTTCAACTAGTAAGAGGTAAATGCAAATAACCAGAACAGCCTTAGTTAATTAAATTGTTGAAAATAAAATTTTCGCATCAGTAACTTCGAAGGTATTAACATGAATGACATGACATTACGGTTCACAAATCATGACATGGTTGACTTTGTTCCATGGGTTTTCAGACGGTGTAATTAATTAAAAACAGTATAAATAAATAGTATGGGGAAAACAATAAAAATTTTAAACAAAAACTTCAAATTGGAAGTGGAATTGGTCTAATCCCATGAAACCCGTACATTCGTTAGACTTTTTGATATTTCCTAATAATATTAAAGAAGTTTGATTACAAAGGAGCTTCGTTAAGAATCGGCGTTATAAGTCATTTGACAACGAATCCTACTTATGGTTTTAAGCCTGTTCGAAAAAAATATTTGACAGTTATTTTACCGAGTATCTACCGATTATAATGGAATATTAAAATTTACTTACGGAGGGATTCGACAATTTGATGGGGACATAATAGAAGACCAAGGTTCAAATTTGTTTGTTATTTTGTCACAAAAGTATTTTTTGCTAAGTAAGTATATATTTTATTTTAAGCACTGTTTACAAAATTAGCTCACAATTTTCCTGAATTCTGTTACAAAATCTTACATTTTAATTAAATTGTTTATCTGGGCGTTTGCGTTGTATGATATAATACTGACTATGTGGAATATTGCGCAGACCTCCTTGACCGAGCGGCAACTACCTTTCACTTATATATACCTAATATTATATGTTACTGTTATTGTGTGAAAGCAGGTAATCTGAGGATTATCGAATATTTATAACTTTTTACCGGTGTGTATGTCCCATTTTTGGTACCCTGCAGCCCAAATGGCTTAACACATTTTAATATATATAATGTGTCGTTGGACTCCTTTAAATGTGATGGATACAGTTTTTTTTAAATATAGGCTATATTTTTTAGCACTGAGGATTGTTTTTATATCTATTGTTTATAAATCTCTAGTTTGATAAATATACCTACTGCAAACAGTACGAAAAATAATGCATTTTAAATAGGTACTAATTTAATCAAAATTATGTCCTAACAGATTTTAGTACAATATTTTAATAAAATATTTAATTTCTCAATTTAAATTTCTTTTTTCTTAGTTCCTTAATCAATTACATTTATCCATAATACATTATTTTTTATTTGTCGTTTAGTTATTAAATTAGTCTGAATGTACCTAATAAAACGCAATAAAACAACATATACAGTATGTATTTACATATTAGGGTGTTTTTTTTATAAAGTTTTATATCAAATTTATCATTTTATACATTTTAATAATTTTTAAAATATTGAAATATGAAATAAAATGAAATGTTAAAAGTCAATACAATTTAAATCCAATTTTCCATTCTAAATAACAAAATACGCGTTGGGTAATCGTGAGACGTTACCTTTAAAGTAAGTATGGTGTTGCAATTTTAACCTTGCACCTGTTTTTTTTTGTGAATGATATGGTTACTTGTAAACTTTTCTGACAACCAAGTGCATTTGGGCTCGCAGTTCATGGCCAGGTTCTGTATAACCTTCAAATATAAAAAAACAAGTATAAAAAACTTATTTGGGCAATGATATACTTCTTTATAGGTATTTGTTTCAGTAACTACGTACACAAAGTCTATGACATAATAATGCCATCAATAACATAATTTGTAAAAAAAAACAAGTCTCGCAACTCAGTTCTCCTACCGTAAAACTTCAAGTCTACCGTAAGTCTACCGTAAGTCTACGTTTATTCAGCATCTACTTAAGGAACCTTCTGTCTCATTATCAACATTTTAAATAAATTGATTGACTTGGCAATCGTACTAAACAATGTTATTTAATATGATAATATGTATTACTGGTGAAACACAATGTATCTGTATTTTTATCGCATTCTTGATACTTTACCGTAGCGCGTGTGATGCGCCCATCTTATGCGCGCCGTAAGAACGAAGCTATGTGCAACAGATCGACGTAACCACGCGGATGTATTGTTTATCTCTTGAGCTTTCCACGAGGCAAAAACTTAGCACAAACGCTCATAAATCATGAACTGTGCACAATAACTCATTATGTGCATTTATCTATCGTTACCGTATTCCTGTGATGATGTTACAGTTTGGTTTCGTGCCTGTCAGATACGTGAAAAAAAAATGGTATTCTCCTATCCAATATATAAATGTGTCGTACCTTATTTTTATCTTCCGTAACAGTGCTGCACAGATACGGATCATGTTTGTAAAAAATATTATATAGATAAACATGCATACACATAAATAAAAATAAAGCTTTAAGAGTTGCTATACTGATATGCTAAGCTTTTTTGCCTGACTGCGGATAATAATATTTATCGAGCATACGTATGTCTCATTTTTGACATGCCCTGAAGTACAAACGGCTTGACTATTTTCGAGAAACGAGGTTTCGTACGATTCTTCTAAATCGTAGGGATGTCATAACTTGCCGTTTCATATTTATTAGCAGGGGTTTTGGGTTATCTTATATATAAAATTCTCGTGTCACAATGTTAGCTACCGTGCTCCTCCGAAACGGCTTTACCGATTTTCACCAAATTTTATATGCATATTCAGTAGGTCTGAGAATCGGCTACTATCTATTTTGCATACTCCTAAGTGAAAAGGGTTGTTCACCCTTAACATTTTTTTTAATTATAACACACGGCAACACAACGTGTGCCGGGTCAGCTAGATATAATATAATAGTTCGAAAGTGTAGGTATAGTTGTTGATAGATCTAGAACCGTAAATAGGTTCACTGAGATTGACGCGAGCCAAGAGCGTTACAATGTATTACAAAATCCTGTAAAACTTTTGGCTGAAGATTTTGTCATTTCCTACTTCACTAAATAGGTACTCGTACAATTATAATGCTATGGAACCAAATTTTCAATAACTCGACTCGCACTTTGCTTTACAGAATGTCATTCTATAAAGTATTAGCAGTATGCAAATTATGTATTGTTCGAAATTATCCTATAGGGAAAATTAGACCTTGTCTCGATTTTCCTTTAATACTTTTTACGATCTACACGACCTTATCAGGGACGTACATTGTAAGTTCTGTATTTTTCATAACAAATTTAGAAATACACAGACCTATTAATAGGATACAATGTTTCTATGAACACACGCAATTACATAAAATAGGTTCTCATAGTACGAAATCTGTTCGAGAATTTTCTTGGCAGTAATTGCTTAGAGGAATGAATCGGATATCTCCTACTAAAGTGGACCGTGCACTTCGCAAATGCACGGGACTTGAATGAGCGACTTGAACGGAGAGCCATAAAAATGTTATTTATTTAACACATAAACTATACTCTCAATTATTTCAAGCATCTCCTAAAAATGAACTTTATAGTTTCATAGAATCATACTTTACGTCGCATTTTACGGGAGAGCGCATAATTTTTCGATTTTCCGAAGAATCTGAATCTATAACAAACAGTTCATGTGTCATGCAGACATGAACTAATGCACGGGTAAGCACGTGCATAACAAGGTTAAACACCAAAACGTATTCTCAGGGCCTGATTTGGAGGTGTTTGGAGTTCTGAAGCAATGAAAGAGCGGAGGCCCCTAATTATTTTCCGAATAAAACAATTCAATCCGTAAAGTGTTTCAAATATTTATTGCGAACAAAAAAATTTCAACAAAGAGTGTAGTAATTTTTAGTTAAGTGCAAATTTTTCGGAAAAAATCTGAAAACGTAAAAATTGCAAATCTGTTGAGTTTGGGTATTTTTTCCTTCTTTTGCGGGGCCCCTTCATTAAGTAGGCCCCGGCAGTCACCCCGCCTGCCTCTCTAAATCCGACGCTGAGTATTCTAGAAGGCTAATTATACGGAACGGTTGTAGGAAAGTGCATTCACTGTCGCATGTCGCATGAAGTCCAGTCGAGTATGCATCTACTGCACTATCACGTCTAGCCTACATGCGGCCCGTGAAAGTAAATAGCCGGTCAACGACATTATACTCGTACGTCATGTGCTAAATTATTATGAGCTTGTATTTGATGGGATCCGTTTTGTGGGTTCTAGGTTCGACCCCAGGTTAGGCGATGTTAATAATTGTTTTATATTTCTGTTTTGGGTTTGTGTTTTTGTGTATGTCATACCAGTGTGGCAAGTATTCTTTACTAACTCATTTAAATGAGGTCTTCTTATAGTAATTGATTCCCCTATTCGTATTCAATTGTTAATTTTAACTTATTTTATTTTTCATCAACAATCATAATTAAAAACAGCCTTTTTAAGATAAGGTAGGACTGATAGACAATTGATATATACGCTCTCTTAGTAGTTATTTAATAGAGTACTGTTATTTGTATTTTTTATAAAGGACGGACCTAATGCTAAAAATATTATGCATAAACATTACCACGAGCAATAAGGAATGATTTTAAAATATAAGACGACACACTTAACGTTTAACATTTAAACAGAAAACAGGTCTATTTACACGACTTCCACATGCCAAGTATTGTTCTGATCGAACAAAAAGTTGTGATCCAATTCTCACAATGACTATTTATAGTGGGAACGAAGAATAATGCGGAAACGCGCTTTCGATTCAACGCATCGAGATGAGATCGTCTTCTCTATTGTTAGAAACTTATGAAGCTTATGACTTTCATTTGTTTTTATTGCTCTTTATATGAACAGATTTTGGATTTTTAATTACTATAATTCATGAAAAATTATGGGTTTTTTCAGAATGGAAAGGTTTTAAGTTACAAGGCATTGCACTAGTCGAGTTTGTTAATAACATATTTAAGGCATAAGCCTTAAGTAGTGAGGTACTATAATATATACACTTAACATGAAATTTTAAAGTTAACCGATACATTTTTTTTATTCTAGTAATACAAAATTGATTTTAAATTAACATGTAAGAGACTTAGCCAAAATCTGCGTCAATTACTATAAATTTTACTTGCAGGATATTACCAACGCATAGCTCTATCCTTAGGTTGATTATCATATAATATAACATTATAAGTCAAACCGCCAATAATTTGAATAATAGTTGTTCATGACCCTTCTAATTAAATGTATCTACGTATAAATATCCGGGAAAACCTCCTGAAACGCAACCTTATCACGCAATCCGCTTGTTGATAGCTTGTCGTGACTCAAGTAGTATTTGTAGAACTATTTTTGAGGTGTAAACGATGTTTAGCAAATTTTAAGTTATTTTAAGATTCTCCGATTAATCGATCTTAGATCGCCATCTCTAGTTCCCGTGGGATTTTCGGGATAAAAACTATCCTATGTCCTTTCTCGAGTTTTAGAGTACCTCCCCGTCCGAACAATATTAGTTCCAACCCTTCGAAACCTATTCATGAATATTACTATGTTTTTATATTATACATAAGTATTTTACGTTCAATCCGTTACGCCTTTACATACAAAACACAATTAACTTTAACTAGGCTATCTTGATAAATAGAATTTAATTAGGAAGTGTATTAAGAAATTGAATTACTAATTCTGTTACAAGATACGCCGTTTAATTTATATAAGCACTAGACTTGGTATTTAAAAGTGATATAGGCACTGGTGGAATAAATATGCGTATTTTATTTTTAAACTTATCTAAGATTGATGTAATGGTGAAGGTAAGCTTTGTAAGAAAGTTGTGAAAGGTATCACCATGATCGTCATAATCCATTGTTGTCCCACTGCTGGTATGCTATGATACGACGCTGGGCCATTGTAGATTGAGTAAACTTCATTCAACTTTAATAACGTTTCTTTACAAAACATTCAACTTTCAGGTATGTAGGCCTTCTTACGATATTTTCCGTAACCGTTAAAGCATATTTTAATTAATTTTTAATACGAACGAACACATAAAAAAAACAAACAGTCGAAGATACAAGTAGAAGCTTATTTTCGAAGTCGTTTAAAATTAGTGCTGCATTCGTGGAAGTGTCAAACTAAGTAATTCGTTAGTTGACCAGCAGTCGAACAGTAAATGGTTGGTGAAGATGATTTTTAAGATATTATTTATAAGATGAAGTAGTAAACGAGTATGCTATCTAATAATAAGTGGTCTCTGGTACATGGTAATCTATAGTAGTCATAAACAACGGAAGCCCTCCTTAAAACCGATCGCAAATTCGTTGCCGTTGACTAAAACGGTCGTCTTGTTCGCCTTATATTTAAGTCAGTCGATTATTCTTAATCCACAGTCTATTTCTGACCACAAGATAATTTTTTCTTAGGCTAAAATTGTTGTAACACTACAATAGAAACTGAGCCGGCGTGTATCAAATCTGCGGATGGCAATCTTTATGCAATTTCCTCGGTTACGGACAACAAGGTGTCTAATTAATTGTCTATTAAGTTCATGAGCCACCGTCCACCTTGACACGGGTCGCTGGTAAACTTGAACTAGCAAGTTTCGTAATAGGTACTTAGTGATACAGTCTGAAAGGTAAAGAAACGAAAAGATAAATATATCGAATTTGATTTTTTGATTGTAAGGAGATGTGTGACGTAATACTCGTTACATTACATTTATTTCTGCCTTTTAGTGAAGTATACGATGCTGTTACAATTTTAGGTCAGATTGACTGAAGTCTTTTTTAAATTACACTGTTAGGCACGAGCCTTTCATTCTGTGAGGGGTTTGTATAAAATAGAACTAGCGAACGAGCATTAACATTTGTATTCAATCCCAGATAATATTAAAGTCCTACCTAAGGTCAGACATATTTTTGTTACTACTTCTTAGGACTAAGTTAGAACGCCTCTGTTAAGTATATCACGCTTACAGCACCCCACAAAACAAAACACAGCAGCGCTTAACACTGTTATTTGGTAAAAATAGGAGTGACAGTGGTTCCCCCAGAGTCAATCCCACAAATGTTCTAAGTGTGTAAGTCTCCACAAGTGTATAAGCAATGGTCAGAGTTTTAGTTAGTAGGTTCATACCTAAGTAGTAACCTCTCTTACATTTTCACGTTTTTGTAGTCTCAATGATTCGTACCATCGTTTCTACTGGAAGATAATGCCTCATAACCTCAATGATCAACACGCACTACATCGCGTGATACTAATTAAGTTATAATTAGCTAAAAATCTATCAGTGTTTGTTTTTCTATGTTTTTACAACATATACCTACTTTTGAAATACAGTAGTAATGTATGTAGTTATTATTTTCAATTGCATTCAATCGAGAACGGTTAAAAGTACAAATAAACGGAATGAGGCACGCTTCGGTATTGTATTTGATATTGGGGTCTTGTTAGTTTGATTAATAGAGTTATCTAATATTACGTAACAATTATTTTATTATATTTTGACTACTACTACTATTACTGCCGCCCATGGACATTTGTAATGAACTCCAAGATAAAATTAAATTCCTACCTTTATTTTCTGTATCTACGGACTTAGTTGGAATGATTTTTTTTGTTTACGAGGAGGAAACCATTAAAAGGTACCCGGTGTCCTGGGAGCGACACAGGGTTATTTGGGATGCTTACCGCACTAAAACCCCCCCGGTGGCCGTCCTCTACGTTGCCAAGAGGACTCCGGGAATTGGAATGCTACGATATAACGTCTTCTCCCACTTACTTAAGAGGAACGAAAATCAAGTAGCCTTTCACATTTATAATATTTCTACAAATTATTCATACAGGTATTTGTATACGACGTATTATTATTAGATTTACATTTTATTGCGCGGTTAAAGATTAGTTTTATACACCCTTTTAACACATTACTGTTAATCGCAGAAGGTGAAACATTCTTTCATTTGTCATTGAGTATACACATTTTTGTTAATCTTAAATCTGTAATAACTAGTTCTGTGGAATGCGTTGAAGGTAATTAATTTCCAGAAATGTACCTATCAGTAAACGTACTCACTATGCAACATTTAATTAAAGTTAAAAATAATTTAGTCTTTAAACCTGTTCCACATAAAATAAGAATGTAATTATTTATGGCGTATAGCTGATACCTTGAGTTACTAATAATAATAGAGAAGAAAATAGTCTTTCCCCTAAAACATGACTTTGAGACTACACACAAGAACGTGTTGCAGTGTCGTACCGCTAAAAACGACGGCATCGTAGAAATACGTGTCGCAAACGCGGCGCGACGCCGTGCGGCGCCGCGTCGTCAAGTCAATGCATGACCTAAAGTCAGTTATAATAAAATAGCATGTATCACACTTAGTTACTTATGAGGTAAAGAAAACAAGTAAAAAAGGATTTGAAATCTGAAAAAAATTAACAGTATCCCGATGGAATTGAAATTTTTCACTATAAAGCATAATTGATCAGATTTATTATATTTGGTACATACGAGTAGGTACATAAAATATCAGTACAAACTCAACATAGCAATTATACCGGAATCTAATTATTCTCTGTATAACGGAGGAACACAAATTAGTAATGGCTCATCGATAACCAGTGTTTGTCAAACAAGTGCAGTTTACTTGTTCTAATCTGACCAACGAGTTTGTGTACGCAGATAATGTATGTTAACGAATACAGTGTCCACAGCACTGTTTGCGTAGGATTTAACACCAAATGTACTAAGAATGTACGGATTTATAACGGTTCATGCATCGGCATGTATCGGTAATATGTGATTTTATAGCGCGTTGGTATCAGTATTGCGGTATTCCGGATATGTGCGTAGGTTTAAAAGTGGTAGAAACATCAGGTGGACTGCATTCTCGTCTGCTTTTTCTATATTATGCCTATATAAAAAAATCGGTACTACATTTGTTATAAATTTTAGTTCTAAATAAGCTTAGCGATAATTTAAAGTTTATTAGCATTTTTCTTGAAGAGTCCCATGTCATATCGTTTTTGGAGGAAATTCAAAAACTTTAGTTCTAGTTTGATGGACTAGTTAAGTTTAAGTAGATCAATAACAAATATGTAACCAATCGAGCCCCATTCGGTTGCTACGACTTGTACTAAAAAAATCTCCTAAAATTACACAAAAATTAAACTTCGTACCATAATATACCTTTGGCTGCGATTAAAGAGTTGAAGAATGTTAAAAGTATTGAATTCTTTTAACACAGTTTCACCCTGATTTGTTAAGGTATTTTAAGGGCAAGGTTACATGTCGTTTTCGTAACTCGCTTGTTCTATCGTCTAAGGTACTGTACCTTTAATTGGTACCACGTAATACTGTGAAATAGTTTGAAGCTGTTCATGAATTTATATGTATTGTAAGTAACTTTTCCTATTCATTTACATAATCGTAAGGGCTTATGTAGTATACAATCACGGCTTAAAATAGCCATACTATTGTTTTTGTAGTGCCGTAATAATATTGTTATTATCTTTTCTGCCTTACGTTAGCTATGTGCAATTATTTCTGCTAAAATCAAGTAAATTCATTAAACTTTTTTTTCTTAAGTTTAGGTATTAGTTTAAGGTATAAGTTTTCTTTAAAAAGTTACGACAAAACGAATTATTATTATTATGATTATTGCCATTATTGATTCATTTGTTATTGAAGTAATGACAAATAATATATTTTGAAAATTGAATTAAAACGTGCTTACTACGTACGTACTCTCTTTAGTCAACTTTGCCTAAGAATAAGTCCAAGAGCTTCATTATTTTTCTTAGCGGACTTAAAATATATAAAGATAGCATAAAAAACTATTTTAACTTCTAATTTTATAAAAGAAACATTATTGAACTTTCTTAGTCCGATATAACACGTTTAGTATTAGATACTGATTTAAAATATCCGTTCAGTAAAATACAGAGAAATACTAAAAATACAAGTAATTAATTTAAAAAATCAAAAACCCGACTGCACCAAAAAGGCTGAAGTAGAATTTCCAAAAGCAGTGAAATAGGCATTTCATTATTTTTATCCAGAAAGCCAAATACAAAGTTTCATAGTAGGTGTCTGCTTCAAAAACAAAAGACGTTCAAACAATATTATCCTATTTTATCCTCGTAGTGTTCATTTACGCTATATAAAGAACCTATGTATAAAATTCCAGCACGCTTAAGTTCAGCGGTTTCCCTTTGCGTTGATCTCTGACACAGCAACTCTCTCATTTAGTCAGACAGTCATCTCGATGTGTATATACGAGTATATATGTACTAGCTGACCCGGCAAACGTTGTGTTGCCATATAAATAAAAAAATGTTAAGGATGAACAACCCTTATCACTTAGGTGTAAAAAAATAGATAGTGGCCGATTCTCAGACCTACTGAATAGGTATATAAAATTTGGTGAAAATCGGTGAAGCCGTTTCGGAGGAGTACGGTAACTAACACGAGAATTTTATATATAAGATATATTATATAATGTATGTGTAATCTCCTCTTAATTTCCTTTATTTTGACACCCTACTCGATAGGTTTGGTTAACTTTTTTAAAACGTGTTAATATTTTGCGAAAAAATTCACCATTTACGGTCTATAAAATATATAACTTCAGTAAATCAAAGTTTCGGTCATTATTTTACCTCGTTAGAGGTAGCATTTCATTATTTTTATCCAACAAGCCTGATACAAAATGTCATAGTGTTTGCTTCAAAATTGACGATTGTTCAAATGAACTTTTAACCCTTATTTTACCCTCTACGGGGTTGATTTTTCGGAGGGGGATAAATAAGTGCGTCCTTGTTCCTATCCAGAAAGCCAAATACAAAATTTTATAGTAGTTGCTTCAAAATTAAAGGATTTCAAAAAAACTGTTTTCCCCTTTTTTACCCTCTTAAGGGTAGAATTTCCAAAAAGCCTTTCTTAGTACTTATTCAAGCTATATAGAGAACCTGTGTGCAAAATTTCAGAACTGTAAGGTCCTTGGTTTAGGCTGTACGTTGATTTCTGAAAAATGAAAAAGTCATTTAGTTAGTCAGTCAGTCAGTCACCTTACTGTTTTATATATATACAAATATGTTTTTGTAATCTCCGTTTAATTTCCTTTCTTATGATACCCTACTCGATAGATTCGGTTAACTTTTTTTTTTAAATGTGTTACTATTTCGCGCCAAAAATCCGCCATTTTGTTTTTTTTTTACTAACACCTATCTAAGGACACTCGGGTCATTGAGACAAATATAATGACACTTTAACTGTTGAAATTCATCCAGCCGTTTGTTAGATCGGATCAAATAAAGAAAGACAAACATACAAGATACGCGCGAAAAACATAACCCTTCCTTGGCAGTCGGGTAAAAATGCCACGAAAACATTTAAGTAATGCTATTGTTACAGTTTTTGTAAGAAATCTGATTTAATATTGCGACAGGTTCTTCGGCGAATATCAAAAGTTGGTTCCATCGAATTGTGTAAGATTATGTAATTAGAGTTTCTATTTTCTTTCTTTCAATTTCAATTTTCACTCTACTAGGCACTAAGACATGATTAATATAAAAGAAATAAATGTATCAGTGATTTTACGTTGTTTGTTACGTGTCGTTTTATGAGGTTATATTGTTAGTAGATCATAAATACAGATCAGTAATATACATATAAAGGCGATTCTTTTATTAAATTGAAGCAGAAAATTAGCATACGTATGAGTTTATGCCCATTAATTTTTCTGCCCATAACACATATGCTGACGAACGAAGTAGAGTCCTACCTTAGACTTCATATAATACATTAAATCGTTTTAAAGGGCTCTATTTTGTACGCACAAAAGCTCATATTATTTTTACATAGATTTTTTTATAATAAAGTTTTCTACTATACGAGTAATGTTCTTAGGCTGAGTCGTTTTGATTTTGACTGAGAACAGATTTTGTGTCGAATAAACGAAGACTGCTCGAGAAAATTTAATGTGGCGATACTTTCATCGAATAGCTATGATAAAATAATTTCGGACGGATCCGAAACTTCGTTGACGGATGTAGTAGACCAAGTTCGGGACGAGGTCGTGACTAAGGTCCGGGGTGAAGGTTCCAGCGAGGTTCCTCCGAGGCTGCCTGGCGCGATGGGCTTTCCTCAAGCGCTTCCTGATTTTCTAATATCGCATTATGATCGTATCGTGTGTGAAAAGGACAGCATCCTTTGTTTATTTTTAACAGTGATTGTTTATTTAAATGGTTTTATAGCTAAGTTATGACTTATAAATACATGACTAATAATAATTGAAGGGTACCTTTGTGTCTATATATATTTTTATATGTTACTTACTGTTACTTTTTTTTGGAGTCAAATTTATATTTCTATTTAATAAATAAGCAGTAAGCGAGCATTCAGTCCAACTGATGGTTTGTGGCCATTGCTGTTCGTGGATACCTGTATTCCATCCTGATAGGATTGAATGCATAGTTGAGGTTTGCCATAGATTACGGCATTTAAGGACTTAATTGAATGACCTCATATAAATACGTGTCTCACAAGTTTTTTTTTACATAACCTCCAAACCATGCTGCGCTTAAAACGGTTGTCTCAGGAGTCAGACTCAGTGGTAGAACTCCTCTTTCACTAAAGGTACTTTACTTTACATTTATTATTTTTAAATTAATATTATTATTACAAATAATGATACTTCTATTATATAAAAATAGAAAGTAAGTAACTAACAGAATAAAATATTTGAGTTCATCCGTTTACTAATGCAAGTCATTGATCAGTATTCGTCTCCACTCTGTCTCAAGCTTTAGTTAAATATGAATTTGTGTCTATTAGGTAATAGGACGTAACATCCTGTTTCACCCATTCCTTAATGGTCGCAGTAGGCGTAAATGGTACATCCTTTTGAACTAATGCCGCCCACAATTGATAAATTTTGACGCATTACATCGGCTATGCTGTCATCGTTACATTTTAGTTAAGTACATACTTGGAAAGTGTTAAAGTACGTATTTACATAGGTACATGAACAGTGTTTAAGTATTTGTACATTCATTACTCATATAGATTTAGGTACCTGTGACGTTTGCTATGGATATTTGCAAAGACCAGTGTAGAAATCTAGACCTAGCAGAAAACTTAATTTATTTATCTATCGGATTAGCCGAGGATTGAACCCGGGACACATTGCGTTAAACTCGTCTTTGCAGTCTGTACTCTACAATTCATTTAATTGCAAGATATTGGTTTTCGATATTACCTATCCTTTATACAAAGCCACAGAAAAAATATTTTCATTGTTTGCAAAAAGTAGTCCCTTTGAATTCCTGTATTTACCTGCAAAAATAAAATGTCAGTCAAAAGTATCACGAAAAAAGTAACAAAAACTTACAACCGACTTCCACTCGTATGTCTCTACAAAGTAAAAAACAATCGAAATAAATGTTGGTTTAGTACATATTTCTGAAGTCGCGTAAAGCATATATACGGACGAATTGAGAAACCTCCTTTTTTGAAATCGGTTAATAACATGCTAAAAACAACACAAAACAGAAGCTATACGTACATAGTACTATATTATATAACAAAGATACAGTTCTGTTGCGTGACTCAGCTTGCCACACTAGAGGTAGAACGAGATTAGCACGAGTATCGGGAAATAAATTAGATGCGCCTAGTTTTATTTATAATCATTGACCCAAATATTATAATTTAATTAAGACTCGTTCGTAGATATGAAAACAGGTACCTGTCTTGGAGATCCGTCTGGAAACGAATTCTTCTTATCCTGAGCTATTTGTCCCCTTACCCTAATATTTAAAGGAATGTACTTGGACAATGTTTTATAGCAGTTGAAAGAAAGTCGTACAATAATAGTACCTACGTACATACAAATTCTACGTAATCCAAATATATATAACTCGAAGGTGACAGACTGACTTAGTTATGAGTAGGCATCCGCTAAGAAAGGATTTTGATCAATTCTACCCCCAAGAGGATAAAATAGGGGATGAAATTACGGGGGGTAACGTGAGCGAAGCTGCGGGCAAACGCTCGTAAGACATATATCTATATCCGCATCAGTAAAATTGAAGCGAACTCCCGCAAATCTATCAATAAATATGTAAATGCAAAACTCAAAAATATTGATGTACGGATCCCTCAGTGCGATAGCCCGGTTTGTGCTCATTACGTTTATAATCAAAAACCAATTTAAATTAATTTTCAAGAAAATAAATGTGCGTTAAATGTTAGCGTTGAAAAGTATGAGTTGAAAGCAAAGTTAAAGAACAAATACAGCGTACATATTTGCAATAGCTAATGTGTGCGCAACATCCGTTGCGAATCAATGCGAATTGAGACCGCGGCTCGTGCCATACGGTGCAGCGTAATAAAGATCGCCGGACACTGCGATGGTGTTATAATATATATATATATATATATACTGCGAAAAGGTTATTTTGTGTTTGTTGCAGTCATATTAAAATAATTATGCAGAAGGAAATAAAAGAAAGAGAAGAAGAAGAAATAGAAGTATGGTATTAGGTATACTTAAATTTTCAAAAAAATAGTTTATTTCGTAAAGGTCAAATTAAGATAAAACTTACGCAAGTTCGTTTAAAAAATACTAATTTTAAAATTTCGTTTTAAATTACCTACCACGAGGTATATTACTCTTATGCATCTAATTTATTGTTCCAAAATTGAGAAGATTATAAATTTATTTCTAATGTCGATGCAAGATCTTTCTTAGAAATAGGAATGTGTTTAAAACTTTCCCCACAGTTTGTTCTACAAATGACGTAAGACAATATAACAAAACTTCCGCTTTAATTTCATAAACAGACTATTTATAACATCTTTGTTATTGTACAATTTCTTATGTTTTCTATTGTATATTAAACAGAATTGTTCCGCGTAGTAGAAGGCGAATCCTGTATAAACTGTAGTGTTTTGGTTTAGGGATGGCTATTCTTTCCGAAAAAGATCGATTCTTGAGTAGATTAAAATCGAAGTGCAATAAATCGTATCATAAAAAAATCGAGAACCAAAGAATCGATTCTCCAAAAATCGATCTTGGATTTTTTCTAAATAGGGCAAACATAGCGAAAAAAAATCTTATCAGGGCCAAACAAGCACTGAAATACGTATCCGTAGCAAAAAAGTCTATAACTAACCTTTAAAAGACCGACTTTCGGTTATCTAGGATGAAAAATCGATTCACTAAATCGATCCATAACTGATTAAAATAATCGATTTTTTTGCCCGATTCTTCGTTTAATCGATCTCAGATCGCCATCCCTATCTTAGTTGACGGCCACGACCAGTTAACCATCGGCATACCAGCTACTAATTAGTAAATAGTTTCATTATGGCTTCTACCCTTTTACGTTCACTGTTTCAATGTTTAAACACTTTGTTTAACATTGCATCAATAGAACAAGCCGGTACTTAACAGTATGTCTATTTTAACAAGATTTGTGTAAAGAATGACTTAGCATGAAAATATTTATGTTGCTCAATACATATTATTGACGAACAATTTCATATTGAGCAATATTTATGTCCAATATAATATTGATCAATATTGATGTACAATACGAATATTGAGCAATATTGATGAAAAATTCGATATGAAATAATATTGACGTACAATTCGATATTGATCAATATTGCCTTACAATTTGATATTGCCTTTAAAAATATGAATGTTTCATTATTTTCTCATGTATATTACTAAAGCATGCCGTGAAGAAGTTTACGTCTTTAACATTTGTTTTGCAGTGAAAGTGTTTTCGGTCTTGACCTAAGACCACGGGCGTTCTACAATTGTGGTAAAAAGTCTAACGACCTATTGTTAGAATTATTGTTTTCACTATCGAAGTATGAAATTGTATCTTTAAATTCTTTATAAATAACTTGTACTCTTTTTTAAATAAAACCGTAAAATTGTGCCTGATTACAAAACTTCGGTAACCTCGAATTGACTTACTTGTCATGGTATGACTAGTGAGTTTATTATGTAGCTTTTTAAAACCCAATTGAGATAATGTCTGTTTTTAATTCTTTTTACCCCGTTTTCTTTTTTATTACAAGAATCGGATTTTAAAAAAGTGACAAAAGTAACCATTGATCATAATTTAGCTTCCTTATTAGATGTTTTTTTCTAAATCAAAATATTTGATGTACACATAAATAAATATACATATGTGTAACTATTGGCTTTATTTCAATATTCGTAAACTTTCATTAAATAAAGTATTCGTTGTACAACAACAACATCAACTCATTACTGTCCCACTGCTGGGCACGGGTCTCCTCTCATAATGAGAAGGATTAGGCCATAGTCCACCGCGCTCGCCAAGTGCGTATTGGTAGACTTCACATACGTTTGAGATTATTTTTTATAAATCTCTCAGGTATGCAGGTTTCCTCACGATGTTTTCCTTCACCGTTTAACAAGTGATAAGTATTTTCTAATATGCACATAACTTTGAAAATCAGAGGCCTGGGATTTGAACCTCGGACCCTTCGATCGAGAGACCGAGTTTCTTAACCACTAGGCTATTACTGCTTTTTGTTCGTTGTAATAATAATTTTGTGAAATACAAATGACATAATCATTTCAATATTCAAATTGTAGTAATTAAAACTTTAATTATCATTACCGACATATTAATTAGTAAAAGTATAGTATTATGTAGGTACATAATGATCTATGTTTAACAACAATTTAAAATCAACTTTTATTCACTATAGCATTATTTCACTTCACTTTCCATATTTTTTTGATACGAGTATACTTACAACTTGATAGTTAAATAGATAGTTGATAGTGATATACTTAAAACAATTTGTAAATCTAAACTATAAACATGTAAAACCAAATTTATATTTATATAACCTAACCTAACCTAACTATTTATATGCAATACATTATAAATCAAAGAGTAATTTATAATCAACCCACCCATTAACCATGATATCACGATTCTCTTCTAAAGTTACGATGGAAGTACGTGACATGTTTGTCACAAATACAATAATTATGTAAATGCTTATCTAAATTTAAGATCTATTAGTTGTAAATCGAGGTAATTCATTTTATTGACCTTAAACGTCGTGAGTTAAGGATAATTTATATTGCTGTACAGTGGCTGGACTCTACACTGTACTCGCTGAGAATAAAATTTGGAACTAATGATTGGCTGGACATGTATATTTTGTGATAGATTGATAGATATAGTAATAAAGTAATAGATAGAGATAACCATAATGTGGAAGCATACCCGCGTTAAAGTGATTTAAAGAAAAAGCTCTGAAAGGCGTTTGAGATCTACCAATTTGCACTTGTCAATGGCCCAAACCTGAAAACGCCGACGATGAAAGATGGAATGACGATGATGCCATAGAAATTATATAAATGCACATTAACGGCTTTATAATAACTAAAATGCAATAAAAGGAAGAAAACCTTCGAAACTATTTATTGAACAAAAAAATTAAACTTAGTCTATATCTGCGACACTAATCTGAATTCCTTTCTGTATCATCTGTTCTTGAAATGCTTAGTAAGTCCATTATAATTAATAAGAACTAAAATAATGACAATCCTTATCAACTACATAATACAATACATAAGTACTTAGTTCATTTCGAACAATATCTACCTAATAATGAGTCCAAATAAAAGAAAACATGTCATAAAAACAATTACTGTCAAATGACTAAATTAGTAAATTACATACCCACAATCGTTACCTGCTGAACGGAAAGCTCTCCCAAGGTCAATAATTACATTAAATGTACAGTCATTAACAATCATCTCGTTATAACTTGATACGAATTAAGGTTACTGTGATTCAGATCCTGAAGATACTTATCATTTCGGGTCAACTTGAAAAAATGAGGACTACTTTTCGTAAATTGTCATTATAAATTATACTCGTCATGTAAGACATTATTCAATGTCGGCATTTACAGTGTTGGAGTACATAGGTACATATATTACAGTAAATTAACCCCTCTCACTCACAGGAGACCATCAGCATTGGATAGTAAAGGGTTAAGGAGAATTGCAATTTTTCAGATATGTTTTGTTGGATTATACATTTACATAGATACATTTTTATGTTTTTTTGTTATTATATTTTTTTTATATAATATAAGAGTAGCAGACGAGCATGCATTCCACCTGATGGTAAGTGGCTACTGCCGCTCATGGACATCTGTAATCAACCCCAGATAGCATTAGATATTCCTAGCTGAGGTCGGCCACAGATGCGCCGCTTCCCCTGAGGACTAAGCTGGAACGCCTCGGAAAAGTATGTCTTCCTTACCACACCCTTTAAACCCGAACATAGCAGCGCCTAACACTGCTGTTATTAGGTAGAAATAGGTGTGGCGGTGGTGCCGCCGGAGTCGAACCACAAAGGGTTTTCACCACCTTCAAAATTGTTATTGTTATTTCAAATTAGTGTCATTTTCTAAACTATATGCTTATGCTTACTAAAAAAGATTTCTTATTCTTAGCACGCTAGCAAAACCCAAAAGCTATGTTAAAAGTTATCCGAATAATGTTCTTCGAAACTAGGTGCTGAACCGATTTGAACGTGACCTTCACTTCGAGATAGAGAATTTTATAGGTAATTCAAGTGGTTGTTTACTCCAATACCAAGTACTATATTTGCGTCATTATCGACAAATTGTGCGCAGACGTAAACTTTATTAAATACGGAAAATGATCTAGTTAAACATGTTTACGTGCAAGTAAAAATAAATAGGTGTAGGTGCATAAAAAGAAAAAAAATGTATGACTATATACAAGTAAACACAAGCATAAAATATTTATGGGTTTAAATAGGAAGGCTGACAGCGCATTGGCTATTATTACGCGTCTGCAATAGTTGCGTAAGCTACTATCCTGTAGCTTATGCTACTGATTAGTTGCTTAATCAGCTGTCGATCATCCAATTTGTTGTCTATACGACTGACAAGTACATGTTTGAATTTATTTGTAAAGTCTGTACATTCGATTTTGCATGTCAGTATAGAAGTTACTAAATAATCGCTGAGCTACTCTAAATTAAAGCTAAAAGCTACCAGTTGCTCAAGCAATAGTAACGGATATGCGGTCAGCTTTAAGTCAGCTATGTTCGGAGGATAGTTCAGAAATCTGTTAACTTTATGTTTCTGCCATAGTGTTATTTTATAAACCTATCAGTTAAGAAAGTAAAAAAAAAAAAAACAAAATGAATATGAACAACTCAACAATCTCTATACCGTAATAACTCCTTGCAAAAATACCTCGATTAAAGTCGCTTGTTTCATATTAACCCGTAACTGCCGGCCTACTTTCCTCGCCATTCGTCATTACAAGCACATTATTCAATTGTGACAGTTTATTACTGTAATGCAATCACTCTGAGAATCTAGACACATTTCAGCTTAATTCTATTACTGATGAGCGGAACTGAGCTGATTGAACTGAGCTGAGCTGTCTGACCCCACGTCGGTGTAAGGTAGCAGGAAACTGTTGCTAGCCGGATAGAATTTTGTGTACTTAACGACACTAAGTATCCCACTTGACTGCTAATGTTAGTCATGTTATCTTTATTAACAAGAGCTGTCTTTGGTCATGTAGGACTTTAACTCTTAGATAGGTTTCTCTATAGGTAAAAGTGTAAAAAATAATTTTGATTCAGTGCTTTCATGAATATATTTTTTGGTAATAGCTTTTAATGGTCGCTGTTGAAATATGTTTATTTTTTTATATTTTATAATATAGGAGTAGCAGACGAGCATGCAGTCCACCTGATGGTAAGAGGCTACTGCCTACTGCCTAGATAGGATTATATATTCCTACCTGACGTCGGCCACAGATGCGCCGCTACTCCTGAGGACTAAGCTGGAACGCCTCTTAAAGGTATGTCTCCCTTACCACACCCTTCAAAACGGAACATAGCAGCGCCTAACACTGCTGTTCTTAGGCCGAAACAGGTGTTGCGATGGTGCCGCTGGAGTCTAACCACAAAAGGTTCTACCACCTTTTAATTATATTATATTTATTGGATTTTTCTAAAATGTTGTTTTCTTTACTTCTGTCATACATGTTATTTGCATACAGGAAATAACGTAACCGGACCCTTTCAACGTGGAAATAGTATTTAAGTAATTAATCGCTTTAAAAGTCACGGCTTCTTTTATTCCTTGATATATTCAATAATTCATTGCTTTTATAAAAAATATTTTTCTTGCACATACTTTATTAATTTCTTAAATACTAGGTTATGCCCTCAGTTTAAATCACTGAATTGTGACGTAACGTTTATAACTGTACGCAGACAATTAATATATTCGTTTATCATTTAACGTTTAATTTTTTTTAACATCGTCATTTTTTAATGTTTAAGTACATATTTTTGCCATTTTGTGGCATTATCATGTGTGGCAATGGCGTATTTTCGCTACGGTAGAGTACAGCATAAACTGTTTTTGACGTGACAACGTCTTAAATTAGGTTGCGGCTGGGAGTCACTTATGAAAAAGTGTAACGCCCGGTAACGTTACGATGAGTCACCGAACGAGAGAGAGGCCCGCCGAATGCCTTGCGTCTCTCTCCCACTCAACTATGATCGGTCTGCCGCGCGCGCAGCACTAGAGACTAAACAAAATATATTTCTATAGTTAAAATTTGTGCAATTCTTATTTTCATTCAATTCCTTGTTCCTATTGTGCAATTTAATTATATTCATATCAATAAATATTCTACCGAGAAAAAGACGTTGTCACGTAAAATCTTCGCCCGTAAAACCGACTTTACAGGCAACCATTTTTTTTTATTCTTAGCATATTATAGCAGGATGAGGGTAACTAGAGATATGATCCAGTTTATTTTAGCTATTCTTACACAATATTCTGTGTTGATAACATAACTGTAACTTCAAGTTATTGTTACGTCTCTTATTTTTCTGTTCCGAAGAATTTCTCTGTAAAAAGGAATTTTGAGATGTCCTAATAATAATTTAATTTCATCTACTAGACACGCATGTACTCTTAGAAAGATAAAAGTTTAAGTAAAAGTGAGATATGAACAGTGTTTGTCCAAATAGTCATTAACAAGTGTCGCAAGCAGGTGTCAGGTAGATTTGCAACAAGTGACGTAACAGAAAGTTGATCTTTGAGTAATTGCTATAGGCTTGTGATAGATTGTCCCTGTAATACTGGAATCAGAATAGGGTTACGGTATCCCCTGCCTGTCGTAGGAGGCGACAAATAGGGGGCTTCCGGGGTTGCGGGTTGCAAGAGTGGGTTCTCGAACCTTTTAAAGGTTTCCCCCTCGTAAACAAAAAATAGTTGAGCGACCTCGTACAGTTCTGGTTTGAAGTAAGGTTTAGTCTACATGATAAATGTGTCTTTGAGTCTCGCATTTTTGTCATTGCACCCACATCTTAAGTAATCGTAGCGTGGAGGCAGTAGATGTGTAGCGTAATTTTTTGAATACCGGAAACTATTAAGAAAGTGACGTAATTCATGGATCTTCTCCTCGAAGCGATACGTTTCATAGTGTATATCTGGGATTACTTAATATTCCTACTGCTTGCTTTCTATGAGTTCCGTGTACAGTATCTAAATGAAAGAAACATTTGTTTGCTTTGCATATAACAATGCTCAAGGTTGTGCTTATTATATAAAACCGGATAAGTTTTTATTGATACAATACTCTTATTTGCTTTACATTTACTCTTAAGGCCACTTTCACAATGGCTGTGTCAAGTCAAGTCCCGATTAAGGTCCCTGAAGATTATGTACAAATAAAAACATTATTAACGCTCGTCAATAGCTACGAGTATCAAATAAAAAAACGGTTGTCAGACTAAAACTGTTTGCCTGTATATAGATCTGTTAAATAACTTTACTCAAATATTGTAAAAGGGGACCTTATGCAAGCCGTCCATTGGCAACGATACGCGAGCGATAGTTGTGTGGGCTATACTTTGTCGCTTAAGATACTAAGAAGTAGCTTAATCCGCTCCATTGGGTCGACCAATTTTTAATTTGAGCGAGTAACATTTTTAAATTTTACAGAAGATCCTGACAACAGTCTATAGTCCTTTGTACAGATGCAGTCACGTTTATGGTTAAATACTTTATTTTTCTCTAAAGAATACCTCTTAAGTTTACCAGTACTTAATCGCTAAAGTTACCAGTTGCTCAACTTTACCCTTTTTTTTTTTTCTTCTCGAGGGGGAAACCTTCAAAAGGTACCCGGTGCCGTGGGAGCGACACGGGGTTATGTGGGACTTTTACCGCAGTAAAACCCCCCCGGTGGCCGTCCTCGGCGCTGCGTAGAGGATTCCGGGATCTCCAAAGTAACGCGACCGGAGTCCTCTCAGCGCACTGCCCCGTCGGGCTCCACCCAGGTGACTTTGTGTCACCACACCGTCTGGTGTATACGACGGCATGCGACCACACACACATACCGTCGTCCTTCCCGGGGTCGCTAGCCGGGCGGTTCGAGCTCCCACTCTTGCCGCCCGGAACCCCAAAAGCCTCTTTTAGTCGCCTCTTACGACAGGCAGGGGATACCGTAGCCCTATTCTGGTCCCGGACAAAGCAATTATACCCAATAGGCGGTAAGCTTTACACTGTTAGAGCTCCTGATCACAAGCACGCGAGACCTGATCAACGATGAGTTTTTTTACTGTCTTCAGAAAGCAAAAGTGAATGAGAATTTACGAAATGGCACACCCAACAGATGAGTGATCGGAGGGTTAATGACCAAGCTGTTGCAAGCAGTGCGGATTCTGCAACTCTCTGACGTAACGTGAACACGGGTACTTGACCGCTAATTCCTACATTACTAGTAGACACCGACATAGTGTTTGATACACTTCACAGACATTTAAAGGGTTAAACATTTCGCACTTTATGTAAGTTAGAATTAGATTTTGTATTTTTAATAGGTAGGAGGTAGTAAAGGGTTTAAACACTTTGCGCTTTATGTAATTACTAGTTTTTGCCCGCGGCTTCGCCCGCGTTTAAAAGAAAATAATATAACATACTAACATACATAAAACTGTAAATTTGTACCTTCATCTTTGCTAAAGATCATCACTTGATCAAATGCATAGTTTACGATTCAATCCATACTAATATCGATTAAAATAATCGATGTTTTGGATCCAAAAGATCGATTCTCCGATTAATCGATCTTAGATCGCCATCCCTAGTTCTCGTGGGATTTCCGGGATAAAAACTATCCTATGTCCTTTCTCTGGTCTCAGACTATCTTTGTACAAAATTTCATTAAAATCGGTTCAGTGGTTTAGGCGTGAAGAAAAGACAACCAGACAGACAGACAGACAGAGTTACTTTCGGATTTATAATATTAGTAAGGATTAGAAGGATTGTGGAACTTTTGTCTTTACAATTGTTTTATATTTTAATGTGTGTCAGGTGCTATACAAACGAACCGATAATTGGACGTAGTTATGCAAAATGGATCCAACCCACAAAAACCGTTTTTTTAGTTACTATCAATATGGCATCTCCACATCAACTTTCGTATATGCAGAAAATATTCAAGTTGCATGGTACATTTTTTCTTTTGAAATATACAGATATCAGTGATACCAACCATAAATTAAGTAATTTAATTTACTAAAAGACCTATTTTCTCAAATACTACCTTTTGGTTGAATCTATTTTGCATAACTACGTCCAATTAGCGGAGCTAGCTCTGAATAAATAGAAATAGTTGAGTTTTTTTGGTGTAAAAATACTGCATATTGTAGATAATACGGTCAAAAGAAACTACATCGAAGAAAGTTACAAAGTATTGAAGAGAATTTTTTGGCTTAATTTTCCGATTTAAGCCAAATGTAATTGGTTAAAGGTATGAGGAAACTAATGACATCACTAATTCGTTCTTGAATTAAAACTATTTTCTATAGTCATTAATTGGTTTGACAGGTTCATATATCAAAAGGCCTTTGTAATTTACAGAAGTAGGTATGTAAATTATTTGCAAATCGGAGAATACGATTAATTTAAGTGATAAAATATGTTAACGACTTATATTGGTAATATTGTTCCTGACGGAAGTCATTTTCAAGTATTTGTCTTGATTAGAAAATTATTCAAAGGGTAAAGTAATATACATGGGAGGAATAATTATAAAAAAAAAAAACTCCGACAGCTTAAAAATATAGCCTATGTCACTCCCACAATAAAGATGAAAACTTCGACACCCATATGTTGAAGTTCGTCATACCGTTTGCTATACAGGGCTTGCCAAGGAATACATCATAGGTAAACTCTATATACGCTCGAAAAACAATCTCTTCCTCTAGAAGACAGAGACTCTAGGACTCTATGTGGTATGATTACGTATTCTCATTCTTTTTCTGAAGTAATTATATATGCTATTGACGAATTTGGCAACTTCAGCTTAGTATGAATTTTTACGTTTATCAAAATTACTGTTTTTGTATTTGTTTAGGTACTTCCCGTACATTTCCAATTAGTTCTGATACAGTCCGCTAGGGACGCTGATTGGAAGTGTATGGGCAAATACGTAAACACATACCAAAACAGTCATTTTTGTAAAAACACATACTAAGGGTACAGCTTTTGACTTTGTTTTCATCACATAAATAATGCCAAGTAAACTAACTAAATCAAACACCTCTTCCCTCAAAGTGCTCTCTACGTTATAATGGAAATATAATACGTTACATGTAACTAATTAAGATTTATTAATATATTCTAAATAGGATTACCTCATTTATTTCTGATCATAATCCGCGTGAAACTATATCTAGCTGTGGTATTCGTAAATGTGTGTAACGGCATTACCAAATCTAGTTTAATATACCATTGCAAGCCGCAGGCCAGAAGCCATTGAGCGTATCATATCGCAAGTTGTTACCAATTGCGAAAATATGAGATGGCACTTCATCAAGGTAATAAATTGATGAGCCAGTAGTGAGGGAGAAGGCGCTTTAACTATAAAATTTTGTAAGATTTCACATGTATCATAAAGCTATATAAAATCATTTACAAATATTTTTTTCATGTATTTGACAGTCAACAGTACAAGCTTGCCCTCCACCTGAATAACGTGACGAAATGGTCAGTGACATTGGGTAAATACTTAATGTTGTCATCCTAAGTCTTCGTAGTGAAAAAATTCTAAGTCTATAGTCTTACCTGAAGTCGGCTACCCGTATAAGTGAGAAAACCATTAAAATATGGGTATGGGTCACTAATTTTTTGAAGTAAAATTAAAAAATAACATACCCTCTTCTTCATTAATACTTCAATTGTGTTCGTAAATAAACATATAATCATTTTATCTACAGTTAAAGAAAAGGAGGTTTATACATTATCATAATTCAAATACCGGTTCTTCTGAATGAAATGCAACACAATTGAATTTGTATTTTCGACATGAGTGATTAATTACTTAATTACTGACCCAAACTTGTATGAAAGAGACCGTTATGTGAATGGTATTGTCAGAAAAGGGATAAGTTTGACCTAAGTTAGAAGTGATTGGTTTTATGATTCTTATGATCCTTGTTATACTACTTTTTTCCCGCGGCTTCGCCCGCGTTTAAAAGAAAATTATATGACATACTAACATACATAAAATTGGAAATTCGTAATTTCATTGGAATGACAGTGGCGCCATCTGGCGAAAATTGGTCGTACCAACTCTGAAACCTTCGTGGGCTCATGGACAACAACTTTGCTAAAGAACATCACTTGATCAAATGCATAGTTTTCGATTCCATCCTTACTAATATCGATTAAAATAATTGACTTTTTGGTCCAAAAGACCGATTCTCCGATTAATCCATCTTAGATCGCCATCTCTAGTTCCCGTGGGATTTCCGGGATAAAAACGATCCTATGTCCTTTCTCGAGGTTTAGACTATCTTTGTACAAAATTTCATTAAAATCGGTTCAGTGGTTTAGGCGTGAAGAAAAGACAACCAGGCAAACAGACAGACAGAGTTACTTTCGGATTTATAATATTAGTAAGGAAGTAAGGATTTTGAAAGGCATTAGCTACAGTCAAATTGGCTGCTTGCTGCTTTTAAAAATATTTATGCTGTACTTAAAAATACATGTAATAATATGTACACTCGAATTGAAATATTACATGTCTCACACAAGTTTTTATGACAGAGAACTCATCAACAAGCCTCACCTATATCATGCATGCTCAAACACAATCTAATTATAATTGTTCGGTTTTCTCCTTGAATAGTTTTATAACTATGTGGCAATTGTTTAATGACATGTTGCGAACATATTTCAAATGAAATAATTGCGTGCTTGCATCTATAAGCGTAATTAGATTAGCACGACTGCGATTACTTTATGAATATTTCGCTTCAATAGCAAAAAATATGTACAGCCAGCCCCAAAAGTAGATGAACGTATTATGGTTCCAAAAATACCTATACACCCAAGCGTTTATAAGTAGCTGAACACTACACACCATAATTAGATGAACGTCGTAAACCTTCAAAAGTAGATGAACACTAAAGTATCAAAAGTACCTGAACAATGACATATCATATTAGTGACGTCAGCTATTTTGTGCTTTCGGTGTTCAACTACTTTTGACACTTAACGATGTTCATCTAGTTATGATTCTAGGGATGTTCAACTATTTATGAAGGCTTGGGTGTATAGGTATTTTTGAAATCTTCATCTGTTCATCTACTTCTGAAGCTGACTGTACAGTTAATGAGAAAATTGGACAGCTGAATGATTTACCTAATATTTCTTGTCAAATGACAGATTTTCCGAACTTTAAACCAGAACATAGCATCGCTATTATGATTAGAGCTGGCCCTTGTCCTTGATCACGGTAGAGTGAGATTGTCTTTCAGCAAACTTTGATTGACGGTTTCACTTCACGTAAAGTGTATTTAATGGTTAATAAATTATGAACTGATTTAAACTAAGAAGGTAATAGTAGTGGTAGAGCTCTTTGTATATCGATACCTTAATTCGCAAATCAGCCAACTCCACTTTTTGTCAAAATGTTTTCTTTTTAATTTATTTTATTTCGTTCAACGCTATTTACTATCAAAATACATAAAAAAATCATTTTGAAAAAAAGTGGAGTTGGCTGATCTGCGAATTAAGGTATCGATATCGATTCCGGCGGCATCACCGCTACACTTAATTCTGCCTAATAACAGCAGTGTTAAGAGCTGCTGTATTCTAGTTTGAAAGTGTGGTAAGAGATTTACTCATCAGAGGCGTTCGAATTTACACCTTAAGGGATAGCAACACATCTGAAGCCAACCTCAGTTAGCATCAAATGTTATCTGGGGTGGATTATAGATCTCCATGAGCAGCAGTAGCTAGTTGCCATCAGGTTGACTGCATGATCATTTGTTACTTCAAAACTATAAAATACTAGCTGACGCGGCAAACGTGTTGCCGTATAAATAAAAAAAATGTTAAGGGTACGACCCTTATCACTTAGGGGTATGAAAAATAGATAGTAGCCGATTCTCAGACCTACTGAATATGCACATAAAATTTTATGAAAGTCGGTAAAGCCGTTTCGGAGGAGTTCGGTATGTAACATTGTGACACGAGATTTTATAACAGGTACACTTCATACAGGTAGTATATAACAGCATACGGTCGTTGTACATATTTTTGTTCGTCCGATCGTGTTATCTAAATTAGATCTGCCATTGAATGGGATCGAGTCGCAGCATCATCGCAATCTCGCCGCACATCTGGTGTATGTAAGCGACCGTGTAATTGAGGCACGTACCTATGTTGTACTGTACTAATATACATAGTGGATTTGTTTTTGTATGTAAATAACTGATTTTAAGCGGTCAACTCATTACCTACAGTCCCACTCCTGGGTACGAGTCTTCTCTTAGTATGAGAAGTATTAGGCCATAGTCCACCGCGCTGGCCAAGTGCTTATTAGACTTTACATAACTACTTTTGAAAACTTTTTTAAGATCTGACTAGTATGCAGGTTTTCACACGATGTTTTTCTTTACCGTTAATGCACGATATCATTTGTAATACGCAGATACCTTTTAAAAATTAGAGGTTGAAAGAGGATTCGAACCTATATAGGACCCCTCGATCGAGAGGCTGAGTTTCAACCACTAGGCTACCTTGAAGTGGTCAATATATTGTAACTGGATTTCTATGAACAATTGTATAAACAATATGATGACCCTCAAATCGTCCTTAGAGGTAGCGAAGTATTCGCGATTATTATCAGTTACCCTTCATGTTCTAATTGAAAATGATTGGATTAAATGATATCTGTCAGAACGTCAAATAGGACAGACCCTTCTTGAAATTGATCCCAAATTTGTTGCTATCTCCAAGGACTAATCAAATCTAAGTCTCGATTTATATAACTTATAGTATGTATTGTTTGAAAACTTAAATACTTAAGTTTTTAAAGTAGTGTAATTTAGGAACACTGTTATCGGATAGAAATAAACATGCACGTGACTATGGCCTTGGCCACGGGACCTGCCCCTTCTTATTTTATGGAGACTGCCCTGGACTTATAAGCGCTGTTAAATAGATAGAACTATGTCTACAGTAAAAACTTTTAATCGTGTACCTGTTTATGCAATTCATATCACAAATCAGATCAAGCAAGAGGCAATTGGTCAGCAACATGACAACTGCGACCTCGAACCCTGCGCGTTTTTTAGAACCATTTTACTGAAACTGATTCTATTTTTATGTTTTACTCACTGAACGATAAAAACTCTATATCGTTTTACATAGTAATAAACGAGAGAATGCAAGCACGTAGCACACTACGCAGTACAATGTGCTTGATGTAGAGCTCTAAAAAGAGTATTAAAAGTTATACAAAAAATCCGCCCGGGAAAATCTTGTTAGAAATTGATCAGTTGAATCAGGTACAAAATTACTGACACTGTTAGGTACTTAGGGGGTATTCTTTTTTATTGAAAAATAGTTCATTGAATTTTAGTAGCCGCTACAAATTTGCTCACGTTTTATTGACATCAAAATTATATTGATTAATTATCACACGCTTAAATGGTGAAGTAATATATTCCGAGGAAACCTGAAACCTGTAATTTTCTCCAAGGTATGTGAAGTCTATGAATTCGCACTTAGTGCGTTGGACTATGACCTAAGACTTTTCATTCCTAAACCCGTGCCTAACAGTGGGATAATAATGAGTTGACGATGATTGATCATAAAATTCTTAAAAACATTTATCATCACTGTTTCTTATTGAAAACGGAAGTCGATTACTGATTGATGCAGGGCGTTCACATGTGTATAAATATATGTTAATTTGCTGATTAAGTACTTCCTCGTTCCTCGAAAGTGAATTATAGGAAGAAAACAATTTGTGTGCTCTTTAGGTGCTTATAGGGCCCAAATTGCCCTTCGACCTTTGTGTTTTTATCATTACGTAGCTTGTTGAAAGGCGATATCCTTCGGAGTTCAAAAGCCTCCGCGGTTGCGTTCACAAATGTAATAAAAATACACCAATATGTTTTGTACCAACTTCCTAGTAAATTGCTTCCGCCTAAATTATGACGCTATGGTAATACTTTACTGACTCTCACGACCGGTTTTTAGTTAAGTAGGTGATTGATTATTTATTTATTTTTCTATTTTGAGAATCTTAAACAACTGTATCAGACAGAAATAAAATGTGTCGTGTTGCCTAAAATCAAGTGACTTGTTTATGCTCCAGAAACTCCTCTAAATGTTTAATAATTATATTAGTATTTATAAATTGTCTGGATATTCATAACTTGTATTTTTTACTTTATTAATTAACTAGCTGACCCGGCAAACTTTGTACCACCTCAAAATCTATTTATCAAGTATATATTATATAAAATATAGCCTATGTTACTCGTGGATAATGTAGCTTTCGATTGGTGAAAGAATTTTTAAAATCGGTCCAGTAGTTTTTGAGCCTATTCATTACAATCAAACCAACAAACAAACTTTTCCTCTTTATAATATTAGAACAAGTATAATATTAGTACAAGAATATGATGTTATATATTTTAACTACAAAAGGAGGATAAATATAATAAATGTACGCAAATGATGGTGTAGCTAACAAATAGGTACTGCGTGTCTTCTAATTTTCGAAGTTATATGCTTGTTAGGAATTAAACTTTAACGCTTAAGGAAAATGTTGTGAGGAAACCTACGCGCCTAATATTCTATGAACTTCTCAAAGATTTTTAATATAGCCTAAATCTTCTCTTTCTAAGATGAGCCCAGTAGTGAGAAAGAAACAGATTGATGATTAAAAGTTACTTCAAAATGTTATTACTTTCTAAGTTCTCGTATTAAGTCAGAGTTTCAAAAACATAGTGCCTCTATGACCGGAAATGTCATACATCAATTTGGTAGGCAAACATTGGATAGATTACTTATTGATAATTAATCTCTTAGCCAACAGTAAACCTTGGGGTTTTGCCCAAGTTGCACAAAAATAACATAAAACAGCATATCGTAGAAAAATAATAACTTATATTTAATTTTAAAAACCATTTTCAATTAACGTTATTAATAAAAGTTGCTCAACGGTAACGTGCGTGTATACTCCGTCCTTGACAAAAGATATGGAAGGTGTATGAGCATTCACTTTATTTTATAAAAACACTGCTTGTATGTGACAAATTACGTCAAATTAAAGCGAGGGTACAGTAAGTGTCTATTCACACGTACCATAGCCACACACGGCGGAGATAAAATGTCAGCAAGCAATGGTACTGAAATTACATGTCTTTATTTTCATAGATTAATAGATGACTAAGAAAAGCAAAGGGCAATGGTAAGTGTTAACAGCATACCTACAGCTCCCTGCAGCTGCGTTGTGGTAAGTACAAAAACGTGTCTTTGGCGAAGAGTGGTCGGCTCATTTGCCATGTGGCTTGTAGTTGCATTGAGGTTGGGATGTGGTCAGTATCGTCCACAGTACCCTTACCATGAGTTTTTACGTTTCGACAAATATGACTGTTTTGGTATTTGTCGAAACGTAAAAAACTCATGGTAAGGGTACAGTTTATTTGGGTGGCAAAATGTGGTCACGCAGTTGTGGTTGTGGTATATGTGAATAGACATAGATAGTTCGTAACTCTCGAATCGTCGACCTTGCGGTGCGGTCAGGTTGACGAAATAAATCTGGTCGTATGCGCCTTAATTCTTAATGATCTAACGTCACAATTATACAAAAATACGTGACATGCTTGTTGATGGTGCTGTATTGTTCCATGGACGATGGCTACCAACGTTGGTCGTAATTGAGTTATGGCCCAACCAGCTAAATGATAAGTAGCTCACGTGTGAGTAAGCGCAACGAAATAAATTACTTGAATGGTTGAACTTGTAGATCGATTGCATTAGTGTAATTCGAATATTTTTTTTGCTTTAGATGTACAGGTGCAAAAAATCCCATAAAAGCTGATTCTAATCATCAAAGATTAAATTAAATTTTGCATTGAATTGTTATAGCAATAACAATAGCAGGAGATCAAACATCGGAAAGAAGATTTTATAAATTGGAAGTATTCTGCGTATAATAATAATAATTGATCTATGAAATGTTTTAACTAAAAATCTCTATTTGATATCTTCTGTCTACTACACTTTTCAACCTTTGATCGATTTAACATTATTTAGATTAATTATTAATAACAAACATTATTATAAGAAGTCAACAAAAACATAAAATAATACAAACAAATTACAAATTTATTTTACATTTATATTTTATGCGATTAATTAGTTTTTATTGGAATATAGGTACTTAAAAAGCTTAATTTGTAAAACGTGTTTTTTTCACACTTTACTAACATGCGGACTATTACCTACTAAGTAAGTTTTAATGAAGAAAAGTCAAATACCTATAAATATACTAAATTATTTATTAATAACAAAAACCATAACATAATTATATCGTCATATGGAGCTGTAATTGAATAGTTTCGTACGACTAATGTATCTATTTATTTATTTCTAAAGAAATACTCGACCACTTGCAAAAAAGCTACAAGCAGGTAACATTTTAAAACGCAGGGGCCCTTAAGGACAAAGCCTTTTTTCATGCTGAAGGCACCCTGGATACAAAGTTTAAAGATACCTACAATTATTTTATGGCTGAGAGATTTTGAGTAATATGAATAGGTACAATTTAATAAAGGAACAACTTGTACAAAATATGTATAAAGTACCTATATATGTATATACCTATGTACTGTACACGAACCTGTATTATTGGAGGTCCAAAAATAAATAAATAAAACTGTTATAAATGTCAGACCCTAAAATTAAACCTGCCAGATGTCTAACTGTGTACTTCTTTCCTCTTCAAGTAATTTGAATTGGTTTTGTATTTTATAATCGCTCTAAATTATACCTAGTTTCAGTGAAGTGAGTTGGAACCAAGCATGCTCTGGATTAGATGGTAAGAAGTGAAATACGTCCGTGTATTTACGGACTTCAGAGCGCTACCTGTAGTCGGCTATAAGTGAGTTGATATCCATAAGGACTAAGTTTAGTCATATGCAAATCACTCTCCATTGCCGCACAGTTTAAATCAAAACGCAGTGGCAATGACACTGCTGTTATAAGGTAAAAGGTGTGACTTTAATGCCTTTAGAGAACACGAAGAATTCTTCCTTCAGATATTCCAACATATCCTATGACTTACACCTGTTTATAGCAGCAACTATGTAAATAGCAGACTTTAACAGCATTACGAACAGAATGTAAAGAACCGATCAGTACCATTTGTGTTAATTTTGCGGACACAAAGACCATCTCACACAGCATCGTATTGTCATGAGCACGAGATAACGTCTCGCCGACTACCTGCTCGCATTTCCATGTCATTGTTTGCAGTCCCAACTTGCTAGTGACAATTTAGGAGTTCTCTGGAATTGGTACCTCTCTGGTACCTTTCTTTGGAATTGGTACGAATTCCAAAAATGTTGACACATATTATTTAGTTAACGGATGCGTCGTTTTAAAATATTGATGATGATTTTGCAATTGAAATTGTGATAGTATCTTTATCGTACCATAAGCTTTATTATTTTGTATACGTTACCCTTGTTTCAATAACTGTACCAAAATCGATTTATTAAAGTTATGACGTATCCGAGCATAACTGCTACCAGGAAATTATTTTGCTGTAGGTTTAAAAGTAAATTCTCAGAACTGTATTTTATACAGTATTCTTTGAAACACGGATTTTTAATCGTTATAGGTATACCTATAATTTTTGTTAATTGTAATTATAAGTCATTTTCCGTTAAATTGAAGTAGTCTTAAGTAGATATACGAGTATACTTTTGATATGTACGGAAGCAATAACAAATGCGACAATAACAAGTGTCGTGTGGTAAGGGAGACATGTTTCCGAGGCGTTCTAGCTTAGTTCTCAGGGGTAGCGGCGCATCTGTGGCCGACGACAAGTTGGAATATGTAATCCTATCTGGGGTTGATTATAGATTTCCATGGGTGACAGTAGCCACTTACCATCAGGTGGACTGCATGCTCGTCTGCTACTTCTATATTATACAAAAAAAACATTTGAGACATGTGTCCGTTGCACTACCTTGTGTGCTACGAGAGACACTTGTGTCACTCCAAAACAGAGCATCAACGCACGATTGTAGCGCTCGTTATTAAAAACCAATCCATACAATGCTTATCAAAGATCGACTTTTGAAACTTTCTTCACTTCTAGAAACTGTAATTTTTCAACCTTTGGTAGGTAGAATTTAGATAGAATCATTATTATAGGGCGGCTAATCAGTAAAGTAGCGTTTAAGAACACTTATTATTACTTATTATATTTGCACTATTATATTAATTACTCCGTTCACGTAACGATATTGTAAGTGTTATAATTTATGAGTTTTATGGCTTCAATATTAATGAATTTAGTCGTTAGTGTAATTTTTAAATTGCATTGGTATTTGCTTATCATAAAATTAATTAAAAATAATTAATAAGCAATAACGGTAGTGACACAAATTTGATTACTCATATTTGGGATCTGGAGTTCGAAATTCTTACACGCTTGTGAGATTTTTCGAAATTTTGTGAATTTTATGTTAAGTTTTGTGCTAATTATCTATGTATCACTTGTTTTCTGATGAGAAAATATATTGTGATAAAATCTACAACATTCTTCACCGATTCTGATTCTACTTCATTCTTCAAAGGTTTGTCTATTAATATGCAGTTTACTGATATGTAGTTGACTGTATCCTTAACCATTTCTATTTTGAGAGGAAATCTGGGGGTCTACCACCTTAATCTTTTAAAAACCATCATAGTTCAGGAAAGATTTATTTCCTCCTTAAAACAGTAAAATATTCCGTCAAACACAGTTGAACAAACTTAAACCCTTATCCATATAATTTTTCGCTTATCCATTATTAAAAGTTAAAAATCCATTAAAAAGTTAAATTTCCAAAAAAAAAAGTAAAAGTATGATTAAAATAATATTGTTTTAAGATGGTAGTAACCCCCAGTATAAGGTTTATAAAGAACAGTGAAAATATTCACAGGTTAACATGTATACTGTTAAAGGTTTCGTGAGAAGTTCGCCTTGATATTCAGTAACAAATTTAATTAGGCCCTGATTGGAAATGCGTCGTGTATCGTTTTTCTTTTGCAATGCAACCTACTTTCTCTGCTACGATCTAATAATCTGTGGGATAATCGACCCTCGCTTGAGAGATATCTCCGTGAGATAAAGTGTAGATGAAAGTATGTACCTATTTTAATTATAATACGAACCTAGGCGTATTAAATTTAATAAAACGTTTCCATAAGCCCGAAATGCGAATAAATAAAATCAGCTTTAGGTAGGTTTACCTACATGTATAATGATCTTAGATCATTTTGGATTTTTCCCGGTGTGAGTTTCTCGACTAGGTTTAACCGGTAAATGTTAATGTTTAACCGGATAACTGCATTTAGTGCCTTTACAGTAACATATATACAAAAAGAGTTTGGTTTTGAGATTTTTAAAAATATGCTCCTTTTCATATTCAAACAGTATTTTATTACGAGCACCCGGGTAGAGTCGCGCGCATTAGTTAGTATAATACGGTCATTTTACAATAATACTGTCACGGTCTTATTCTTCAAGAAATATTATCGTGTATAAAAACAACAGTACTCTATTCATCGTATAAAAACTTCATGCATAGAAAATGTATACTGAACGGTATGTTATGATTGAAATTTGTTCATGCGTGCCAATATTTATCTGCAATCTGATTCTGGCGAATAATTGCCCAAATGGATATCCTCTGTCGATATATAAAGATATAAATCTAGTGGTTTAGCGGATATACAATAAGTTTTTGGCTCATAAAATAAAATAAAAATCAAAACGTTTTCTTCACTCACAGCAGGAACTATGTACCTTGTGTCATGGGTGCCATGGACACACACGGAGACAAATAAACAAACGCCCAAACCCAGAAACAGAAACCTAAATTTATTATTTAGATAGTGCCTGGCTGTGGATCGAACCCGGGACCGTCTGCGCGTCAGACCGGTCTGGTGACCGCTCCGCCATGCGGGTCGTCAATTTAAACAAACAAATTAATAAAAAAGTTTATATTATATTAAAATTACATATATGCCGGTGATGTACATTCATTCCCGAAATGAAATTGATTAAATTGATCTCGATAGCCTATTGATCGTTGGAGCATTATCATGGTTGGACTTAGTGACAAAATACAGAAGTGATCCGTTAATAGATCTGACAGTAGTAAGAAATTTACAATATAGCTAGAACGTACGGTTACATTGTATTGTGGAATTTGGCGCGCACGAGCGTCGGTCACCTAATGCATTCGAAAACACGGTAAATCACAACATTAATATTGCATTAATTCAAGAAATGAAACCTGAAGTACATTGACAACTTTTTCACTTATAACAGTTGTATTTAGATGAAGGCTGATTCCACTAGTTGCACATAAGTGAATAATCGGAACGCATCTATATCACAAACATAACATAACATTAATATCGTTCTTAACGTAAGAATTGAAAGGTGATGTATCATCACAGGTTTTTAGTTTAAACCAGTTGTCTTTAGATGTAAGGATAAGGCGGATTGCACTAGCTGCACATAAGTGAAAAATCGGAACGTATCCATATTAGGATTGCAACCGTACTTGGAGATGGTTATTTATGATCATGAGTTGCGGTAACCCCTTAACATAACCTGTACTGTATCTAAATATTAAAAAAATCCTTTTATACTATATTTACGTTAATTTAGGTATCACGACTTCCTTGACCCTTTTCCAAAATCGTTTAATGAGCGGCAAAAAAATGAGAAAAAAGGTCTCTTGAAAGTTTTTATTGTGACTCTGCAATAAATAAGTTTTGCTGCTTCATTGTCACGAAAAATAAGGAACAACCGTGGAAATTACGGCTTTCCACAGATCATTAAATGGAACGTGTAATATTTATCCGCAAATGTGTATGATGCGTATAAAATGGACCGTTAAATTTTAATTCTTTGTGAAGTTTACTAATTTGTTTCTGGGTTTTGTTAACATATTTATAAATAGAACAATAACATTCATTATTCACTCACTGTAATGATTTTTTTAATTTGTCACACTCATTAAAATTGTAGGCACGTAAAATATTTAAACTGCGATAGTCATTAATGATTACGCATTAAGCTCTCGATTTTAACTGGAACATTGGATAATTTCTCAACAACTTGAGTTACACATAATATGAATAATTAATTAGTTAACATGTAAATGTATTTAGCAAGTTGTGCAGTGACATAACAGATGAGCTTGAAATGGGAGAATTATGAATTATACATCTATTCGTTCGACTCTACTAAATGTACTTAACAGCTTATAATATTTAGTTCAGCCCGTGAAAGTGTGTTGTCGGACGTCGTATGTTGTAACTGGCACCCGCGACGAAACTGCACGTCGCAATACTTAAATACAATAAAAATACAATTTACGCGCGATAATTTAAAAATCGAATTAAAATTACCTTGAATCGAGGGTTGGTTCCTTTAAGTAAATCCGGACTTGTGAGCACTCGAATTAGCAAAACAAAACAGAAAACAAAACACCGTTTTTCGCACAATAGTTTTCACCTCAGCACTGAATTGGGAGACATATTTTGTAATCGCGTGTAGTGTTGCGCGGGCGTCGCGGCTTGCGTGGATCGCAGCGTATCGCGGAGTGGTGCTCGGTGGGCGCGCAGCCAGCGCCAGCCCCACTCCTCGGCTCCGCTGTTGAAATCGTCTCCGATAAGGACTTCGCTTCCCGCTGAGACCCTAATCCTTTATGGCCGAGTCTATGAACTTCGTCACAGTTTTTTTGTTCCCCATTGTCTGAGATAAGCGACATTAGAAAGCTCCGACATTACGACTCCGTTTCGGACGGAATTCGAATTTAGTTACGTTTGGAGTTAATATTTTATTTATGCGCGTCAAAGGAGGAAAGTGTTAATGTGCAAAAACATGTTTTAATTGTTTTGCTTGCATAATGGAATTTAAATAAGTAAGTGTTTTCTCTTTCAAAAGTTCTCAAGGAGGTGGTCTTTCAACTTTCATTGTCGAAATACCGGATTTCGGTAAAAGCTGTGCGGAATCATCAAAAAATTAAAGTGTGTCAGGCTAAATTTACGAGGGCCGCACTTGATTTTGAAGGACGCAGTTTAAGGGCCTCCTGATCGAAAGCCGATATTCTCTTTTGTACCACATTTCCTGTAACTCAGCGGGTGGTAACAGTGTACTTAATTAGCTAGAAAAAGTTTAAGCATGATTTATTTTTGCTAAAACTTTTTCAAACTAACATAGCTAATCTTTCTTCGTCGTTTTTCAGATAACCTTAACCGGGTTTCGGCGTTCGAATCCTGGGCAAGTGTCTGATTTTTCGAAGTTATGTATTGCAAATTAATTATCGTTTTAATAAGCGGTTAGGGAAAACGTCGTACCCACGTAAACCAACATATAATTATGAGAATTTTGCTAACAAAATTTCTAACAGAATTTTGTAACAAAGTTTATGCAGTTTATCTGTTATGTTTGTGGTGCTTCTGAAGTCGAATCACACAGTTTTCAACCCATTCCTGGGAGTCTAATTGAGGATGCCAGCATGAGAGGCTAAACTCAATCCTATCACTGATTTTGAGGAATGACTAATTGACTAAATAGGTTTTTACCTTTATGTCCTCTATAGGTAGGTCGATAAAAATGCCCTAATTTATTCCTACAATCAGGTGAATGGGTATTGTTAAACTTGTTCTGAATGTCCTTAAGTGATTTCGAAGCAAAAACTCGGTGACAAAACCTTGACTGGCGAATTGTTAAAATTAAATAGTACCTATATATTTATTTTAGTAACTAGCATTTTTTGTGGGCATTTTTGAATATGGTTAATACTTGCACAGGGCCCGAATGGCTAGTGCGGTAAAAATCCCACATAATCCCGTGTCGCTCCCACGGCATCGGGGTACCTTTTGAAGGTTTCCCCCTCGTTAATAAAAAAAGGACCCGAATGGCTATATAAAGGAGTTATAAGTGTAATATAACTCCTTAATACCTTCATATCTCACTAAGTTCTGTTGCAATAAAGCTGAAATAAGTGAGTGATTACTATAAAGTATGAGAGAGACTGTATTCACTATCAAGATTGCAATTTTACAAAAAAACACATGAATATGTTGTATCCCTAGGGGGTTAAGTTGGAACACCTTGTTATCACCCAAAAACTTGCATTACACAATTTAGCGCCTCACATAATTTCCCTTTATATGGTGCTATGGACATACAAAAATGAATACTACTCTTATATTTAGATTAAGAATAAACCTAAATTTATAATTTACGTGGTTACCTTGCAGGGTATCGAACCTGTAACCATTGTGTATACTCCAGTTTGATCTTGGTTGACTGTCACCAAGGATAGAAATGAAGACAGCGCAACCAAAAACTACTAAGTTCTCCAACCTGTATTTACTTCCGTTACATAAAACAGATTTGAATAAGCGAGATGTTGTCTCCGGTGACCCTGTGCCGAACTCGATACTCATTGATCCATAAAACAGTAGTTAGTTACGACAAGGCGAGCAGGTTACCCAACGACGTGGCCATATCGAAAAACATGTACAATAGTAAACAGTTAGGTTTTCACTTTACTTGAGTATTCGAATATCCGATATCGATAATTTATACATCGAATTTTAATAACGGGCGGGAGACTAATTAAGGAAACGTTGGTAGCTTAAGTAAGAAAGAATTTATTAAATTAGATATTCTACTAAAAAAGCATTTTATATCTTAAAAAAATATGAAACAGTACATTAAATAACAAAAAACAATAATAAACTTTTTTTTCACAAAACGTAGATATAGCCAATGTGGTATAGGAAACAGTCGTTTCATTAAATTAATGTGTAAAAGATAAAATATTTTTGCAAGGTTATAAAAATATAGCATTGTTAGCTTACATATCTATACAAAATTTTATTTTTATCTTAAACTTGTTTCTTAAACTCTTTTGACTTGAAGTAGGTCAAATGTTACTTACAAGGTTTGATGACCTACCAAGACAGGCGAACTTGAATAAATTGTAAAATGAATAATTATTTACTTCAATTTTCAAGTTAATCTCGTCTCCTTAAATAATTTTACACACCACACACACCTATATCTGCTTAATAACAGTAGTGTTAAGCGCTGCTGTGTTCTGGTTTGAAGAATGTGGTAAGGGAGACATACTTAGGCGTTTCATCTTAGTCCTCAGGGGTAGCGGCGCATCTGAGGCCGACCTCAGGTCGGAATATCAAATCGTATGATATAGATGTCGGCTGACTTACATATAAGGCGACCATCTCATTCTATGGAAGTCGCAACGCATGTGTGATTTATTTTAGGTAAAATTCTCATTCTATATGGTCACAGCAATGATCGTTTATCAGGTGGACGATTTTCTCGTTTACTCCTTCAATTAAAAAGGAAACTTTCTTTTTTGTGTAGTCTAGCACCATAAATAAGATCGTTCAATTTTTCCCTACCCACGATCGACCTGCCAAATTTTAGTAGGAAGAAATTATTAATTGACGAATTTCGGCAGGCAAGTAAACTTATGAATTTACTACAACATTTTACTACAAAGAAAGAGAAAATGTACGTGCACCGATGACCGCACACTAGCGTGACGGCATGCTGCGTAACGGACGATCTAGAAATAAAAATTCCTCAGCATCAGACACCGGATAAATGTCGTCATTCCATCGACAATACTAATGAAACTTGACCTTGCTTCTTCCAATTGCCCGGAGACAAGGATCGTGGTCCTTGCCACAATGTTGGAGGCAATGTTGATAACGTAATAACTGAATTACATCAGATACTAACGTGAGGAAACTTCCATTTTCCGAGTATCTTGGGTAAGCTACTTACACATTTAAAGCGACGAACAGAATATAATACTTAATTTTACGTCCGTTATTAAAAATAAAAATAAAGTTGTGATTACCAAAGTTTGAACTTTGTCAAACGCTTGTCGCTTTCTACTCACAGCCCCACACTACGTTTCCCTGTATCGTGGGTGCTATGGACACACACAGAGATAAATACACCCTGACACAGAAACAGAAATATAAATTCATTATTTAGATATCTGTTTGGCCGGGAATCGAACCCGGGACCCTCTGCGCGTCAGGCTGGTCTGGTGACCGGTCCGCCACGCGGGTCGTCAAGATGTCCATGAGCAGCAGTAATCTCTTACCATCAAGAAGATTGCAAGCTCGTTTGTTACTCCAATCCCAGAAAAATCAAAATCTTGGATAGAGCAATAAACCACGGCCCATTATCACGAATGTAGACACGCCTTAACAATTACTCCTTACTTCCCAGCCATTTTCTTAACTGGCTAGAGTTGGCGTGGCCATAAACTTGCGCTCGTCGCCGTCACAGAGATAAACAAAGCTTACACCTTCCTCAATGATCCTTATCACATTACTCAGGTTGATAAGCCAAACATACCAATACATTACCATCTTAGGTAACGATAACAATTCTTAAAGGATGGCGCTTATCAGCTGCAATCTTAGGATGTACATAACGCTATCTGGTCATCTTTTATCAACTAGTAAATGCGACTTATGTGAAATTTATTTTCTTTGGTCTTCTGACATTTGAAAAACGTGAATTACCGAACCCGGTATGCAAGAAATGTGGAAGTACGAAGTGAAGGAAAACATGGCGAGGATACCTACAAACTTAAGAGTTTTTGTAAAGTTTTCAAAGGTGTTCAAAATCTACCAATTCCCAGCACGGTAAACTGCCTCAACTCTTCTGAATCAACCCTTAGTCTCAAAGAGGAATCGCACTCCTAACACTCGTTTGGTAACGGTTTGACGTCGACGATCTATTTGGTAATATTTACGTTGGTATTTCCTGTAGATTCTTTATCCAAATGTCTCGCCCGTGGCCCGCGAACCACCAGTAATTTAGTTATCTCGCTCATAGCAAACTTCCGGACCCCTAGTGGCGGGTCATCGCGCGATAGATCACCCTGTTAGACGTGTGTGGTTATTACAATTTAACATTGGCATTTCGTGTAGATTCTTCATCCAGATGTCTCGCCCGTGGCCCGCGAGCCGCCAGTTATTTAGTTATCTCGCTCATAGCCAACTTCCGGACCCCTAGTGGCGGGTCATCGCGCGATAGATCACCCTGTTGGACGTGTGTGGTTATTACAATTTAACATTGGCATTTCGTGTAGATTCTTCATCCAGATGTCTCGCCCGTGGCCCGCGAGCCGCCAGTTATTTAGTTATCTCGCTCATAGCCAACTTCCGGACCCCTAGTGGCGGGTCATCGCGCGATAGATCACCCTGTTAGACGTGTGTGGTTATTACAATTTTACATTGACATTTCGTGTAGATTCTTCACCCGGATGCCTCGCCCGTGGCCCGCGAGCCACCAGTTATTTAGTTATCTCGCTCATAGCCAACTTCCGGACCCCTAGTGGCGGGTCATCGCGCGATAGATGACGTGCGTGGTTATTACAATTTGTATTCTTAGGTAAAATTGGGTATACAATTATTGGTACATAAAAGAATGGTACTTTAAGTAGACGTTAGTGAATTTATTTAATGAATCATTTCATTATTAGATACAATTAAAATTCAAATTGATCATTTAGCTGATGATCTAAAATCGGAATTTAATTAAATTTGTTGCATCAAAAGATATGCTCAGTTATTATTTGGAGTTCATAAGTGATATATTTCTTCATTTGTATATTTGCTAATTAAACGATTTATACAAAGATGCCTTATAACAATTATCTTTAAAAAAAAAAACTAAAACGATACTAAAACGCTTTCTACACTCACAGCCCCACACAAGGATTCCCTGTATCGTGGGTGCTATGGACACAAACAGATACAAGTACACAAACACCCAGTCCCAGAAACGAAAATCAAAATTCATCATTTAGAGATCAGTCTGGCCGGGGATCGAACCCGGGACCCTCTGCGCGTCATACCAGCATGGTGACCGCTCCACCACGCGGGTCGTCACAGACACATTGTACTTAATTCCCATAGTGTTGTATTCAATAACAATTCCCGTAAATTTGATCCATATGGGTGTAATGCGAAAAAGATAACTACTAATAAGAGGCTGGATATCGTAATCATTATAAGCAATCTACACTGTGAAGAAACATTGAAAATTATTGTAATTTCGCGAACGTTTATGTGGATTTTGTGTAATATTACATCAAATTGTGGGAAAAGAAGAGAGATCATAGAACACGAAAACAATAGAGTGTACTGTCAAAATATTTTTGTAGCGATTACCCTTATTTCAGGATATTATATTCTCTTTTAAATAAGTGGATATGTGAGCTTTAATTGTGGAGTTTTCGTATGTAAATATGTTAATGATTTCAGCAACTCTGTCCTTTTAGGGCTTTATATTTTTCCCATTACATAGATATTCTTGATATTTATAATACAACACGTAATAACAGTCACATAAATTTGATGTACTCTTTCGAAGTTGAGAAATCTCATTTCAATAAGGTTGATATTTTCTCATAACTTATAAATAACATTATTTCATTTAATCATAATAATATGATAGTTAATCATATAAAGTGTAGTATAAATAATGAGAAAAGTGATGAATGATATTAGCACTCTACATATTTCAAACTCTATATTAAGTTTACCGTAAGCAAGTATTACGCTTGTTTAGTGTAATTGAACCACAAGTCATCAAGTAAACACTTTACAGTTAAGTTACTCTTAAGAAACAGAAATGTTATTGAAATATAATTAATTTAGTTATAGAATAATCAAGTGGTACTCTAGGCAATGATGACCAAACCGTTGAATCTAGGCCTCGACATCAAAGGTTCTGAAGTGTTGAAATTTATACATAATTGTAATTATAAAATCTTCCCATTACTGTCCCTTTGCTGGGCACCGGTATCCTCTCATAATGAGAAGGATTAGGCCATAGTCCACCGCGTTGGCCAAGTGCGTATTGGCAGACTTCACATACCTTTGAGATTTTTTTCTTTTATAAATCTCTCAAGTATGCAGATTTCCTCACGGTGTTTTCCTTCATCGTCTAGCAAGTGATATTTAATTCCTAATACGCACATAACTTTAAAAAATCAGAGGTGCGTGCCAGGGATTTGAACCTCGGACCCCTCGATCGAGAAGCCGAGTTTCTTAACCACTGGGCTATCACTGCCTAGTGGTTGATGATGATGATGATGAAAGTCTTACCTATTTTTGTAAATTCTCGGAATTATTAAAATGTAAGGGAGCCGACACACTAATCGATCTATCGACGATCGTTGTCCTAAATAGACGTTATTCGATTGGTGTGGTAGTTTTCGTTATTTGGTGGTTAACATACGATAAAGCCACGATTAACTTTCGTTCGTTGAAGTCGAAGATCGTCGAAGTTTTTAAATTTAAAATAAGACGTTGATACATAGAGAGCATCAATGGATTATTAAAACCAAACGAACGACATTAAATGATCAATTCTACCATCGAACGACTCGATAGATGATACCAATTCTACTATAGGTCATTAACAACGATGCTATCGATTGACGATCAATCGATTGGTGTGTAACAATCTATTGAAGGTGGTAGAACCCTTTGTGGTTCGACTCCGGCGGCACCACCGCCACACCTATTTCTACCTAATAACAGCAGTGTTAGGCGCTGCTGTGTTCCGGTTTGAAGGGTGTGGTAAGGGAGACAGACTTTTACGAGGCGTTCCAGCTTAGTCCTGAGGAGTTGCGGCGCATCTGTGGCCGACCTCAGGTAGGAATATCTAATCCTATCTGGGGTTGATTACAGATGACCATGGGCGGCAGTAGCCACTTACCATCAGGTGGACTGCATGCTCGTCTGCTACTCCTATATTATAAAAAAGAAAAAAAAATAATGGCCATAGTCAGTTACGTATCTAATAATTATATATCTATAGATTTGTCGCGTGCAGTAAGTACCTCTGCACTTTTATTGGCATGTATAAATAATTACCAATTACCGTGAAAACGTGTGTTGTTCACGTTTATTTTTATGCGTTTCAATCACGTTACGTTATAAGTGTAATAACAATTTAACTGTTTCTAATAATAGTTATAGGGTGATTTAACCAGTTAAATTGCTGTTACCCTTTATTATAATGTTGTTTACGGCTATGGTTAGTTGTAATATGTTAAGGCCGCTCTGTTAGAAACGACCCTATTCGAACTTATATCAGGTGACCATCTTAGTTCCCAAGAGAGGTAACGCATCTGTAATTGGCTTCTACCAGAAGCCCCCTACTACCCCTGTTTTATATGGAGTTGATTATCGACATTATTGACTAGCAGTGACAAGCGCATATAACATCGAAAAATCAGAGGTGTGTGTCGGCAATTCGAACGAAGGACCTCAGATTAAGAGTTCACATTTTTTTTTGGCCATCTGTAATCAACCCCAGATAGGATTAGATATTCCTACCTGAGGTCGGCCACAGGTGCGCCGCTACCCCCTGAGGACTAAGCTGGAACGCCTCGGAGAAGTCTGTCTCTCTTACCACACCCTTCAAACCGGAACACAGCAGCGCCTAACACTGCTGTTATTAGGTGGAAATAGTTGTGGTGGTGGTGCCGCCGGAGTCGAACCATAAAGGGTTCTAACACCTTCTTCACATTTCAAAACACTAAGCTTTCGATCGATCACACGGTTATGTTTGCTTACAACTTACATACGTACTCATAAATCATATCGAAACTCTTCTCAATAACAATCACCATTGTACGACTCAGGTTTATCAAGTTTTCAATATTTCAGTATTTACAGGTGATATTACTTCAAGAATATTTTCATAATAAAGTTTAATATTCCCACGTGATTTACTTCCACGTTTTGAAGATCAACTTGTTCAATATTGGAAGTATTGTTTAATGAGTCAAAACATGCCGTTCATACGGAAATTAATCTTAAATTTATTTATACAAATACACAATTTGACAATTACAATTATAACTAAAAATATATACAAATTTGAGATGAATGGTTTTTTATACACCTGATATTGTAAATTAGAAATAATTTTTACCATATTTAAGTACGGTATTCCAAGTAGAGCTATTTATTTTCTACGTATTAGTTTATATTGTAAATCTAAAGCTACCCACCACCCAAAGCTTGCTACAGTATTATAAAATTGAAATTAGTATTTGATTTTCCCCAAGGATATGTGAACGTTACTGAAGTTTATACGTATTTTCCTCAAGCGGCAATTGCAACTTGAACTAATGTTGCAACTCTGTGCAACGATACACTGCAGTGAAAGTCATTGAGGAAAACACTGCAGTGCAGAGACGAACCCGTTTCGTGGTACCGAGCACCTGTTACTGAACTTGCACACACAAACAAATAGTAGAAGATTAGAATTAGCGACGCCCTTCCTCCGATTAATGGATGAAAAAACTAAAACCAAAATAAATTAAAGTGTTTGTTAGTCATGTCACAATAACAGCTTTTTATTGAGATCATACTATGCAAATACCTATATACGGTACCTTAAAAAACAATTATTACATTTTTTTGTACGTCTGTTTATTTCTGACCAATCTAGGGTAAGGCAGGACCTATTTTAATGGGAATTTCGTTAGCATTTAATTGATGTAACAGGTACAAATTATTACTATTTTATGTGATGTTATTGGTAGCAGTGATTACACTGATTACTTATCATCAATTGATCTGCATTTTCTTTGCTGCTTATATTTATTACCTAAAAAAGACGCAGAGGTTTCTGGGTACAATCTCCGCTCAGCCAACATCTTTAATACCTAAATGATTTATTACCATTCTGTTCTATTAACATGCCTGGATATTATATACTCGTATTAACACTATCACATCCATACAGGAAATGCTAGTATGGGGCTATGAGTGTAAAAACTAAAGGAAATTGTACTTAGTAAAATAGCCCTTACAAAGTACTCACAATTTCCTGCTCCACGTGTTTATAGAATATGCAATTTGGCATCTTTCCATGCATACACGTGCCGGGAAAGCATAGTGTTCAAATATAGATTTGTACTCAAATTACATTATGCAGTCTTAACTTCCTCTTTTAGCGTGGGTTTTTAGTGAAATTTTGTGATACCATTCTATAGTATTTTAGCTTAAAATAATAAAAATTATAAAATCAGAACTATTTGATGAAACTGGCCGACAAAAGAAAATTTATACAGCTTGACTTCTCTTACACAATGCGTGGAAATCGTTGACACCAATCTATTATAGCTTAAAATAATAAGCTCACAAGTCAGAACTATGAGTATTGTTGAAATAAAATTGGTCGACAAAAGTTTCTAAGTAAAAGTAAGCTAGATTTCTCTTATATAATATTTTCCACGAATTGAACTGTTATTGGCATCAATTGAAAAATGTGGAATTAGCATCACATCACCCTTCAAACTTCTTGAATAGCAACTCCATCAGATGGCATATGTTTAGGTATCTACTCATAGTATCACTGTCAACAAACTGCGAAAGATATTGCCACCTTAAAAGCTTAAATCTAAGTGTTAAGTGAATGTTAGAAATCTTGTATTAAAAATGTAGAGTCGGTATTCCACGCTTCGGTGCGCGTTTAGTCACAGTGCAATAAATGCACTCTTTCAGTTCTATCTATGAGAAAGGAAAACAATAACAATTCACAGCAATAGTTTCGGAGCTCTACCGACTCATGATAGAGATTTCATTACTAAACAAGTTAATTTTTCACTTAAAACTTACTAAAAATAAGTAAATAAAAACAACTGAATGAAAATTAACTAAATAAAATCAACAATATAATATAACAACGATGGTTTATTAGAAAATACTAAGAGGCAATACTTTTTAAAGGTATCTGAAGCCCACATATACCTATGCTCCATGCCTATACAGGGTGAATTTTTAAACGGGCCTGAAAAATTCACCCTGTATATCTGCTCTACGCACTGATATAATAATATGAGGCATTCCAGATAACCCCACGGGTTAACACATTCAGTGATTACTATCATAATACCACATAATAATATGTTATCGACCTCAGATGAAATTATTTCTCAATTTAGGGTTAACAAACATATACAACAATGCTTACATACAACTTAAATAATTTACAATTTACTCAATCAATATCCATTGAACGTAGCATTAAAAACGAATATCTGATGAGTTAGCTAATCTTTAAGGCATCGCTGATTAGTGTTGAAACCGAAAAATATGCGTGCATGCTCTTGCAAGTGTCAAAAAACTTCGGCCAAAGTAACGAGAATAAGCACAGCGGATAGGTCTGGCGTTAAAAATGACATGGGGCTCTTCAAAAATGACATGGGGCTATGCCATGGGGCTCTTTAAAAAAGGTGCAAAAAGAGCTCTCATACAAAGCCGGCCATGCATTAGCGACTCCTCTGGTGTTCCAAATGTCCATAGGCGGCGTTGACTACTTTCCATCAGGTAGCACGTCTGCCTAATCGTTAGGTTAAACTATAAAAAAAGAAAAATATAAAAAAGTGGAAATTTTGAAAACATTATATCATTACTACGGATACAATAGGTAAAAGCTTTAGTTTAAAATACAATCTGATTCATTCATGAAAAAAAATCATCAAAATAAAATACAAATAATTTACACAAAAATATAAATTTTCACCGTAATTTTACATTCACACGACCACCTAGTAACGCTTTACAAAGTATTTTATTACAGTGATTGTACATTATAATGATGGTTGTTCTTTCCTATTGCCAGTTGGACCAATTTCGTTTTGGCATACAGTTCCATTGTAATGACATGTGTATCTTAGTATTAATAACTTTGATTTTACTGTCATTGACCTCATCATTTCGGTATTTCACTTTCATTTCCCTATAACATATTGTGTTGATGAAATTGCATAGCATTTAAATAATGTATTTTTAACTGTTTTCCTGTAAGCAGTGCTTGCCTAGTAATTAACATTCAGATCCCCAAGGTTCGAATCCTAGACACACTCTTCTGATTTTTCTAAAAATATCGGGACGTAGGTACGTCCTTTAAAAGTGTGTGAAATCTACCACTTGTCCAACGCGGTGTACTAGGGCTTAAGCCTTCTCACTCTGAGAGGAGATCTCTGCAGAACAGTGGGACAATAATGGATTGATAAAGACGAATTTTAACCGCGTTTTCGTTTTCGTTGGTTTGGACAGAGGTTTATCCTCACGGCCCCGATTCGCACCCGACCGTAAACTGCGTTGCGTCACGGCGGACATCACGTTACTTAAATCTGTCCGCAAGTTGATTATTTCTAACAAATGTCTCTAATGAATGATGTGTCACTCTTTCACCAACGTTTGTCACCAACATTTACTAATACCATCGCTTATAACCAATGCTTCATCATCATCATCATTAACCCATTACTGTACCACTGCCGGGCACGGGTCTTCTTTCAGAATGAGAAGAATTAGGCCATAGTCCGCGCTGGCCGAGTACGAATTGGTAGACTTCACTTACCTTTGAAAAAGTTTTTCTTTTCTTAGGATTTCTAAGGTATGCAGGTTTCCTCACGATGTTTTCCTTCTCCGCTTAAGCAAGCGATAATTAATTTGTAATACGCACATAGCTTTAAGAATTAGAGGTGTGTGCTGAGATTTGAACCTCGGACCCCTCGATCAAGAGGCCGAGTTTCTTAATTACTAGGCTATCACTGCCTTTAACCAATACCTAATGCTTAGAGGCTAAATATTACATACTTCACGCTAATATTACATATTTTAGATTTATAAAAAAAAATAAAGGTATGTGAAGTCTACTTATACGCACTTGGCGAGCGCGATGGACTATGGCTTAATCCTTCTCATTATGAGAGGAGATGCGTGCCCAGCAGACTAGGCATTAAAAAATAACAATTCATTCCTCCGTAAGCACTAGAGTAGATACGCTCTATAAAAAGCCGAGCAATTTGATAGGCCTCTATAATGTAGAGTTCGTTCACTACACGTCGTAGTACCCGATTAGAGAGAGCGGACATTCTCAATTTATAGGGTCCCCTCGTAGCGACAACGATAAACAGGTGTCGCACCTCTCGGTTGATGACACGACCTTTTTAATCTACGGTCTTGTGGATAATTCGCAAAAAAATAACAAAAAATAAAATAAAAATGTATATATTAAAAATGAACAGTTTTTTAATCGACAGAAAATATTTAATGGTTATGATTATGAATATAAATATTTGTTTAATTATATGTCCTGTCTGTTTTTCCATCTGTCTAAACAATGAACTGTCTGCCCATCTTTCTAACTCTGTATAAATTATTTAAGAATGTACCGTACCACGTGGCTTATTATACTACGTCCAAAAACGAAATATAATCAACGAATTGAAAACCTTCTTCCGCTGGAAATTTATTTAAAAAATTGGTGTAAAGTAGAAAATTAATTCCTTAGGCGAAATATTGAGCAAATGAAATTAAATGAAATTATCATTTGCTCAAAGGGTGAAGGAAAACTTCACAAGTAAACCTGTACGCCTGAGAGCTCTTAAAAAAAACTCTAGGGTGTGTAAAGTCTACTAATCCGCACTTGGTCACCGTGGTGGACTTTGGCTGAAGCCCCTTATAATTAACTAGCTGATCCGGCAAACTTTGTACCGCCTCAAAATCTATTAGTCAAATATATTTCATATAAAATATAGCCTATGTTACTCGTGGATAATGTAGCTTTCGAATGGTGAAAGAATTTTTAAAATCGGTCCAGTAGTTTTTGAGCCTATTCATTACAATCAAACAAACAAACAAAGTTTTCCTCTTTATAATATTAGTATAGATGTGGAAACCAATGCCTACAGGAGCAGTAAAGAGCTAACGATGATTCAGAAAGACGAAAGTGTTAAAGTCACCTTAAATATTAAGATTTTTTCATCCTGCAATTTTAATACCAAATCATCAGTTTGCATCTGCGTCCTATTTGACTTACAACATAAACAATCGTTGTAACTGGTCCGTTACCGTATAAGCGGTAAAGCTAACTGTTGTATTTATTGAATGAATTCAGTGGTCTGGTGTTATGTTCATGAATAATGTTTGTGCCTATACGTCATGTCGGTCAATGTCCCCACCATCTATAGTACAAATGTAGTTTATTTACTAATCCATGCATACATACCTATATTTGGATTCAAATAATGTTTAAACTTGGTCGTCTATATCTTTCGTGGTTCACCAAAACTAAGTAATTTCTTCACAATATTAAAAAATATACATTTATTTGTGGAATAACAGCCTGTTTGAAAAAAGATCAATTCAATAAAAAAATACAAAAAATTAGTCTGTTTCACCACTTTTAGAAATAAAACATAACATAAACAAATTACATATTCAACATTGAATAGCGTTGAAAAGGACAAAAATAAAAATATTTGTATAAGAAATTAAGGATTTATGTGCTTATCAAAATAATCGACATCCGAACTCGAACGTCAATTTAAAAAATATCTTAACTACAGTAATTGTGCTCACTTAATAGATAAATCATCATTACGTAACATTCAATTACAACGAATTAAAGCTTACTTACCCGCCAGTTACGTACTTAGCGACGCCAACAAAATGTTATCATTATGACTTATGACGCCAGTTTACATAACTGGCTCTTGTTCAAAATCGCTCAGGTATGAATTAGGCGTCTTATCGTTTAGGTTAACGTCAATATTTGGTGTTCGGAATTCGAACTTGATTGAATAAGGCTCCATTTAAATCTGCAGATATATTACTTGTCAAAAAAATGGCTAACTGTCTGTATGTGTCTGTGTAAAATATTTGTCTGTAAAATATGTATTGACGTATAACTAGGTCTCTACAAGCCGTGCCTGTAAATATAGTGCATAAAAGAGTATGTTTTGGTCTGACATTATACATTCGATGTCTGAAGATTTAAATGAGGTATAGTCCGGCCGTTTTAGTCTAGAATAGAAATAGAACTTAGCATAATTAGTATCAGCATAAACAAACTACTTCGCTTCGATTTTGCAAACATGAATTTTAGTATGAATATTTATGTAACCATGTATGTGCAGGGTCGCAATTAAGTCACTTATTTTAAAAAATAAACGTAACACGTAGAAGAATTCAGTAGGTATCCTTAAGGTCATTAAGGTTAATGCTTTAGGAGTAAAATTTACATAGAATTAATTTAATTACCATAAATTAAAGAATTTTAAGGTATTCAGAGATCGATAAGAAAATCGGTTCAATATTAAAATTAATTTCTCCAAACAAAAATCTAAGTCTTAACGCGTAAAATATTAACAAATCGACAGAGTAAAGACAACCTACTACGTAATCACAGGTTAAGTTAATATAAAATTGTAGTTAAAGAGTTAAATATAACCTAAGGCTCTTTTAAGATTTCTCAGTTACCGAATAGTAAAAAACAACTGTCCAATAAAGATGAACAATCTCTTTGGTGACGGTGACTGCGTGGTCTTTATTCTTTTTAATGATTTCTCGTTACAACAATAGGTGCGAAAAATTGCGACCGAAGGCTCTTGTAGAAAGAAACAAAATGATCTGTTTATTGGAGCTGGCGATTCACTGATACATTTTTTGATTTTGTAAATATATATGGAAGATTGTCAAGATGGTAATCCCTTAGGATCAAACCCAATTGTCCCTGTAGTTCCGGGACCAGAATAGGGCTACGGTATCCTCTGCCTGTCGTAAGAGGCGACTAAAAGGGGGCTTCCGGGGTTGCGTACGGCAATAGTGGGAGCTCGAACCGCCCGGATAGCAACCCCGGGATGGACGGCGGTATGTGTGGTCACATACCGTCGTACGCATCAGACGGTGTGGCGAGCGCCTAGCTCATCTGGGCAGAGCCTGACTGGGCAACGCGCTAAGAGGGCTCCGGTTGCGGTAAGAATCCCACATAGGTAACCCTGTATCGCTCCCATGACACCGGGTACCTTTTGAAGGTTTCCCCCTCGTAAACAAAAAAAAGAAAAAGGGGGATATGTGGTATTTTTACCGCACTAAAACCCCCCCGGTGGCCGTCCTCGGCGCTGCGTAGAGGGCTCCGGGATCTCCAAAGGAACGCAACCGGAGTCCTCTTAGCGCGTTGCCCCGTCGGGCTCTGCCCAGGTGTGCTTGACGCTCGCCACACCGTCTGGTGCGTACGACGGTATGCGACCACATACACCGCCGCCCTTCCCGGGGTCGCTTACCGGGTGGTTCGAGCTACCCACTCTTGCCGCCCGCAACCCCGGAAGCCCCCTTTTAGTCGCCTCTTACGACAGGCAGGGGATACCGTAGCCCTATTCTGGTCCCGAAACTACAGGGACATGAAGGTTTCCCCCTAGTAAACAAAAAAAAAGGGTCAAACCCAATATCCTTTTCTTTACGATTATTAAAAAATAATCTATATTTTTTTAATATTTTTCTGAGATTTTTTTAAGCATTCAAAGAGGTTGTCCCTTCTGTACTTATTTTCATTCTGGAATCTTAAATGGTAATCCAGGAAGTCAAATGTCCTGCCTGGAAACGTTAAAATTAAATATGATAATAAAACGGAACATTCACAAGGAAACAATATTAAAAACTGCTTTCAACTCATTTCAAAATTCTGATACGTCGTTAACATACACGTAACTTTTTGTATGTCAACGTACAATATTTCTTAAGCCTGACATCAATGATTCATGTATCGTAATAGCCATTTGGCTTTTTCCAAAAACAAGTTACGTAGCGCCAGAAATCCTAGTTTCAAGGAAGCCATCTCAGTAATGAGGTATCTAATTAAGATAGGCGCGTGCTATTTATACTTATCGCGGTCTATTAGTCACTCTGCAAGAGTCGAGAGGCTGAATGTGCCTAGCTCTATATACGTAACATTATTCAATAGTTTAGCAGTAATAATTTATAGCCGGTAACCTAAGTAGTCAACTCTTCTTTGTTTACGCGCAGGCTCAATCACTCATTCTTCACTAGTCAAGTAGATTTAATAATTGCGTTATTTAAATTGAAATAGTAAATTATTATGTAGCCTTCTTCAAAGACAGGTAACTTGGATAAGTGCGTTATTTTAATTGAAATAGTAAATTATTATGTAGCCTTCTTCAAAGACAGGTAACTGTTATCCACGGATTTCAATCCGGAATATTTAAGTCTTGGCTTACATAGTCAAAGTTACATTGCTACCTTCGGAGATTAAGTTGCAACGCCTCTCTACATAAGTTATTACATCCTTAGAAACAGTACACAATAGCAACTATTCATACATTTGCCTTCCTATTTACCTAAACAGACCGCAAATAAAATATATTCAATGTTCAAAGCCTCAATGTGAGATATTGCTTTCTACAGTACCTAGAACCAAAATATCTGTGAATAAATAAATGTTACCTTTTGTTTTTTTGTTCCTGACGGGGAAACCTTCAAAGCGTACCCGGTGCTGTGGGAGCGACACAGGGTTATGTGGGACTATTACCGCACTAAAACCCCCCGGAGGCCGTCCTAGGCGCTGCGTAGAGGACTCCTGGGCCTCCAACAGAACGCAACCGGAGTCCTCTTGTCCCGACGGGCTCCGCCCAGGTGAGTTTGATGCTCACCACACCGTCTGGTGCGCACGACGGTATGCGACCACACATACCGCCGTCCATCCCGGGGTTGCTGGCCGGGCGGTTCGAGCTCCCACTCTTGCCGTCCGCAACCCCGGAAGCCCCCTTTAAGTCGCCTCTTCCGACAGGCAAGGGTAGCCGTAGGCCTATTCTGGTCCCGGAACTACAGGGACAAATAAATGTTTCCTGTAATAGTAATAACTCACTAATATAATATAACATGCAAAATTGTATTGTATATGATAATCACTGCGGTATCTTATGTCGGTGTCTTAAATAAATAAATATAGGAAATGTGTCAATTAAATCTGTTAAGACGACTTTACTTACTAGTGTTGCTTAAAGCAAAAGGAGTGTTATGTGTAGTGTCTTGATGTAAGATATGTTATGCAATGAGAGTCATATAAGCCACTATTATGGGTACAAGCTATAATCGCTGGGCTAGATATGAGATATTTGTTAAGCACTAACGTGTCGAGAACTCTAGTTATAGCAGAATTGTGTAACATCGTCTACAGACTCACGCGGAGAAACCCCGAGAACACTCGAAAGCGTGAATGATAACTTTCTTCTTCTCATTCTCGCGCTCGCGTGTTCTCCGATCAGTGTCGGTGAAAAAAGAGAACGGCGTCACATTCATCTTCAGTATCAGTGCGACCACGACATTGTATGTTATTGTGTAGAGTCACAGCACTGTCGTCTATTCTGGATAACGGTCGAGAATGCGAATGATAAGATCGCGTGAGTGTAGATGCCTTCTTGATTCTCGCGCAATTTCTCGGCGAGAGTTCTCGCGTGAGTGTGTAGCTGGCTTTATATATATGACATTACGTTAGACATTTGTTCGTGATGTTATAGTTTATTTCTATTTTATGTTCTGTAATGTATCACATAATAGGTACATATAAACGCACTTAAACCACTTTGCTTACTAATATAGGAAATGTATGTTTTTTTATAATATAGAAGTAGCAGACGAGCATGCAGTCCACCTGATGGTAAGTAGCTACTGCCGCCCATGGAAATCTGTAATCAAACCCAGATAGGTTTAGATATTCCTACCTGAGGTCGGAAACAGATGCGCCGCTACCCCTGAGGACTAAGCTGGGACGTCTCCGAAGAGTATGTCTCCCTTACCACACCCTTCAAACCGGAACACAGCTGTGCCCAACACTGCTGTTATGTGGCAGAAATAGTTGTGGCCGTGGTGCTGCCGGAGCCGAACCACAAAGGGTTCTACCACCTTCATATATGTTTGACATAGATCAACAAATGAGACTATTTTTATAAGAAGAGCAGACGACATGTGGCGACTGCCGCCCATGGATATCTATAATCCTAGATAAGATAAGATTCCTATATGAGTTCGCCCTCAAATACGCAGTAACCCCTGAGGACTAAGCTGGAATTCCTCTGATATGTAAGTATGTCTTCCTTACCACACCCTTCAAAGTTACCACACCCTTCAAAGCAGCTTTAACACTACTGTTAGTAGGCCGAAATAGGTGGGCAGTGGTGCCGCCGGAGTGAAACTACGGAGTTCTACTACCTTCAATCATCCATGCATTCATACATACATATGTTCAAAAACATTACTGTTTGCAGTCGGATTGACTAGCTTAACCATTCGTGATATACTAGTGAATTCTAATGAATACTATCATTTACATTCGATCTCAATAAAGTACAATAACCTTTAGGTTGAATTAAGTTTACCTAAAAAGTTCATTAAACCCACAACAAAACAATAGGCCATCATTATCTATAGGCGCGAGTAGCTTTATGTAATGTTACTAGAAAAATAAATCTTTATATGTATAAGTTCATTAACTTTTTTACGTATTGAACACATTAGTTTAGTGATGTGCCCATAATAACACATAATTATCGAATCGATCATCAATACAATTGTAGGTAGAACCCTCTAGGAGAGCGCCATCGCGCTCGGAGGTCTCCGGTTGTGTTCCATCGAGGATCCCGGAGTTCTCCACCAAGCGCCGAGGACGGCCACCGGGGGGGTTTTAGTGCGGGAAAAATCCCACACAACCCGGCGTCGCTCCCACGTCGTCGGGTACCTTTTGAAGGTTTCCCCCTCGTAAACAAAAAAAAAGGTAGAACCCTCTGTAGTTTCAGTTCGGTAGCACTAGGTACTAGTAGTAGCCACTAGTATCTGTGGAAAATGTCTATGAGCAACAGCATGGCAACTAACCATCAAAAAAATATAGATTTGAGCCAGGGTGCCTCATTGGCATTCGTTTTTTAACCGACTTCCAAAAAGGAGGAGGTTACTCAATTCGACCGTATATATTTTTTTTTTTTATGTTTGTTCGGCGATTTTTTCACGATGCCGCGACCGATCGACATGATTCATACACCATTGTATGCGGCTAGTTTCACAGGGGGTCCCATTTCGAGGAAATTTGAAAATTTTCGCCAGTTTTCCCGGGAAATTGGAAAAACCCGATTTCTTTCTTTTCTTTCCCGATATAAACTTCAATAACTCGAGTATTTCTTAACCAATTTCAATTTTCTTTTTTTCACATGAAAGGGTGTTTTGTTGCGGTACTTTCCTACTATAACATAAGTATGCTCTGATGACTAGAATTTAAGTAATGGGGTGGAACTCATCATCACTACCCCTGCTTTTTACATATTTTATGACAACTTTCCTTCTGCCCACTCAATTCTCATGAAACTTTAAATGAACATTGAGTATCTAGATTAACATGATATGATGGAAAATTCGACCTTCAACTCTTCAACCCTGGTAATGCAGAAGTGCCTCCTGCCTCAACCATACAAGTAAGGCATTTGGAACTTATGGATATTTAACAAGGTTGATAGGTAGAGATATATGATGGAAAATTTGGCCTTCAACTCTTCAACTCTGATAATGCAGAGGTGCCTCCTGCCTAAACCATACAAGTTAAGCATTTGGAGCTTACGAATATATGATAAGGTCTTTGAGTAGAGACATATGATGGAAGAATTGAACTTCAATTCTTCAATCCTTATGATGCAGAGGTGCCTCCAATGTAAAGTATATAGATTAGACATTTGTTGTAATGAAGTTGGTAGACAGAGATATATGATGAAAATTTTGACCTTCAACTCCTTAGATCTGATGATGCAGAGGTACCTCCAGCCTAAACCACATGAATAAGCCATTTAGTGCTTTCACACATATTTTACAGGTCCTAAGCAGGTACATGTAATGAAAAACATGACCTTCAACTCTTTCACTCTGATAATGCTGGTGTGCTTCCAAGTTAAACCACAGGAGTTAGCCATTTTGTGCTTTCCTATATGTATTAACGTCACTAAGCAGACACATATGATGAAAATTCAAGGTCTTAACCCTGATAACTTTGACCGTAAAGTCTTCAATCCTAGTGATGCAGGGACACTGCTGGCCTAAACAACAGTAACTTGACAATCACTTCTTACAAATATAAAATATGATTAATGAATACGCTGTAGTTTTCCTTAACTATTGAATTAAGGTAAATTGGACCGACTCACTCGCAGAGTTTTACCACCTAGTTTGATTTATTTACTTTTCTGTTCCAACCTAACCTAGCAAACAATATAGAATTGCATGTAGCCTCGCCTATAGTGTTTCGTATTGAATTGGTTAGGTTAGGTTGAAACATATAAGGCAATATAAAACAAAGCGAGCAGAGCGCGGAAGCGCCCTTAGAGCGGGTGGGTCCAATTCGTATGAATTCAGACCTAACCTTTAGTCATGATCACCTTTATACAATTTTACATAATATTAATAAAAACATTAACATATCATCACTAAAAAGGGTGAAAAAAAAAATTTTAACAAAAAAATAAAACCGACTTCTATGTCACTACAAAGTAAAAAATAATTGAAATAAGTTTTGGTTTAATACATATTTCTGAAGTCGGCGCTCATATTAGACACGCTGTTTACGCCATTATCAAACGAAATATATTGAGCGCCAACTTCAGAAATATGTATTAAACCAAAACTTATTTCAATTATTTTTTACTTTGTAGTGACATAGAAGTCGGTTTTATTTTTTTGTTAAATTTTTTTTTTTAATATAGCAACTTATTAAAATATTAAAGCTGCTGCCGCAGTACTTTACGCTCTCTGTGAAAATTCCATTATTTAGGCCATACTATAACGATCATCACTATTTTTCTGTCAATTTATTATGTTGCTAGAGGAAAGTAAACATTAAACATTTTAACTAACATTAAAGTATTGTAGATATACTATGTTTAAAGGAATCTGAGAACCTCACTATTTCTGGTTTATATTACTATAATGTATCAAATTGTTTTATGTATAACTTATTATCAAGAAATAATGTGTTTAATACGCATATTCATATTTGATAATAGACATAGTAACAACATTAGATAGTAAACAAACCAAAATAACAAATAAATATGTGTCCTCATTCTTAATAATAACAAAGTAGCTGTTATCACGTATAACATATATTAAGACTATCGCAACGCATAAACAGAAAAACGCAATATTAAAGTAATGGTATCGATTATTTGGAACTATGTCTTTTTTAATTACCTGTTATGACGAAATATTGTACTATTAATCATAAACTATTTATACATTTAAACAAGAACCATGATTTGTTGTACATTTTACATTTTCCTATTACTATATATCGTCCACATGTTACATTCTCTCGTGATGTACTATAATTATGTATAACGATGAACACTTTAAAATTGATTTAGATTAAGAACGTTACTATAAATTAATATATAAAGTTTTCAACCTATTACGGATGGTAATGTCACAATGGAAATACGGTACATATTTGTACTGTGATAATGTTTTTAAGCGTATGTAATGAATGTATTTCTCATTTTTGGCATACCCTACGTTCCAAACACTGACTTCTAACATATGCGGGGTCATTAGATTCGTTTGAATTGTGGGGGTGGAATAGGCTACATTTTTAGATAGTGAGATTTTCGTTTATAATAATTTGTATATGTTATTTTTTAACTCCAACATCTCACGAAACACGGAAATTAATATGCGGCAGAAACAAATATAACCTACTAGACATAATATAATTCACCAACCGTCCTTTGCTGTACGGCGGTGCCCTTGCGAAGGTTGCCCAACGATTTCCTAACTAACGTAGCTAACTGCCCATTACCACTCACTTTGGTAATGGGAAGTACTTGTACGAGATTATATGCTAATAAAATTGCATCATATGACTAACTTTACCACGCGGACCCTCTTGTTGGCAAATACGCAAGGGTTTAAATGAAGCCCTTAGTATGTTGGAGGTGCAATGTTATCCTATGTTAATCTGTATTAAGACCTATAAGGATATGTAAAATCCTGAAAAACTTATTTTCTGCTAGTGAAGATATTTCGTAAACATTAATAAATGTAAAGAATATTATCAAGAACAAACCAATTCACAGTAAGCTTAAAAATGTCATTTAGTGTTGCAAAAATATATAAGGCTTTCAAAATTGTATAGAAATTACACACATACACTTTATTTTATTTGTATGTATAGATTTAACAAGTAACTTTTATATAAGAAGAATTCCATTAAGGCTTAGACTAGTAAAATCCAAAGAGACTAATAAATTTAATAAAAGTAAAAGGAATTGTGTGGGCCGCATGGGCCTTTTTATTTAGAAAGTTCGATTAATGGCTACAAAATAAAGAAAACAAGCTACTAAGATACCGTATATATTGTAGAGAGAAGGCATTATATGTATAAAAAATAAAGTAAGCTTATATTACGAAGTTCGATTACAATATAATGAGCACAAAAATATATGACAGTAGCTTCATCGGATTATAATGCGGATCATATTGAAAGCGACCAAAAATCTGTTATTTTTAAATTAAATTAGAATCGTCGGAACGATCCGAATTTTCGTATATACAAAATACAATAGGTAAACAATGCATTCAATAAATAATAATAGGTAAAGTTAGCGTTGTAGATAAAGTCTTTCAGTACCCCTGGCAAGGTTTAAAGTTTAACACCCCACGATTTTATGATATTGAAGTACGAAACAAGCCTGCAGTCCTCCTGAAGTTAAGTGGCTACTGTCGCCTACAGACATCTATAATCAACCCAAGATAAGATAGGACTCCTTGCTGAGCGGAGCCGCACACGTTACTTTTACCCTTTTTACCCTTTGTTACCCTTGAGCTCTAAGTTTAAATGCCTCAGATTAGCATGTCTCCTATATCACACCCTTGAAGTCAAAACGCATCAGTTAACACTGCTGGTGGTTCGGACAGAGTTTAACCACAGAGGGTTCTAACTTCTAACACCTTCGAAGTAAGCATTACTTAAGACACGTGTACTTAACTAATACATACTTAGTATACAACTTAATTAAATATTATAATTAAATCAGATTACTTTCAATGTTATATGCTTGGATGTGACGAAAATAAGTTGTGTATTCGATTGAAAAGATTCGTTGACTGACCATGAATTAAAAGGCCATTTAAATTGAATTTTTACTTAAAATGTTTAATTGAATAATGTAAATAATTAACTTAAATCTGCGTATCTATGTTAGTAGTAGTATTTATCTTTGTATATGAGCCTATTTTATGGTACTTAAAACATTTGATACTTGATGTGGGGGTAGAAGTACAAAAATTATAATGAGTTTTTAGGTTTCATAAGAGAAAACATTGAAACAAAATTGTATGTAGGTACTAGTGTACATAAAATGTTAGTACACCCGTAAACTAATTTTAGGGTCAATGACCTTTGACATTCACCGTCACGACACCGACACGACACCGACACCGTCACGAATGTAAATACAAATTAATATTATAAAAGTGTTTGATTTTTTTCATTATTTTTATTTCTAAATTAAATTACAATTATGAGTGAGAGTGAATGAGTTACGATAATTGTACGGGACAGACAAGTGTGTGTGTGCCAAGATTGCAGCACCGTGCGCAATTGGGTGTAAGTATGTTCACAATACTAAACTATTGGAAACGTTAAAAATATATTCCTTACTTATTCCTTATTGTTTTAAGTATTACTAGAATTGTTCACTATTACAATTCTACAAGGAAGTTAAAGGAACTTTGTCCCTGACGGGCCCCCGACCGCACACGTAAGTATATATATTTTTTATTCGACTGCAGAGGGTAGGTATTGTTTGTCGAGGGTATGTGTTTGTATGTCTCATTATTTGGCACACCCTGCAGTCCATACCAGACCATTTAAACAGATTTTAACAAATTTAAGTGTCATTGTAATCATCTAAATAGTTGGAGCGACGGACTATTTTTAAGCAATCAAGCTTTTGTTTCTATAATACTCTAATTATATCCGTTTCCTACCTCTAAAAAAACGTGTTAATTGCAATAGTAGTACATTTACACGCACTTGTAATTCGAAGTAATCTGATTTGGTGAATGGTAGTGGCAAATACTTACGAAGGTCATAATGGTAAAATCGTTTTGCGATTGCGATATTTTGCTAAAAAACAAGCAACAAGATTATGATCTTTTTATTCTGATAGAGGCGATAAGTAACATGAACAATATTTAAAAAAATATTTCAAAATGATAAATTTTGGATACTTTTCCAATTAAGTTAACATTTACTTTGTTTGTTTGGTTAACTTAACAAACACCAAAATTTGCATGGTTTACCAATCTACCAAGTTGGCTGGTTGAGAACTTTGTGAAGAGTCTTAGGAATTAGGAAGGTTAAGCAGAAAACTTATTTATCAGTAATACACAGATAAGATAACTTAGATTTAAGGGGTATCAACTATTCCGATGGACTGCAAACTTGTTACTTCATAAGCATAATAAATATAATTTTCTACCCTATATCTTAGCTTTGCACTAGGATTACTATATAGTACATACTATATCGTAATCCTAGTGCAGATTGTGGGTACAATGAAGACACACAAAGACAAGTCCACAAATACCCAGAATGAAATTAAATTTACGACACTAAGATTTCTCCATCGTCTAGAATCGAACCAATGGCACCGACATGGATTGGTCGCAAATTTATTCACCCGTAGATCTCATACAAACCAGGTAAAAACCCAAAACTTAAGGCAGTTTCACAATGTTTTCCTAGTAAAACCTAACTAGTTTCCTAAGTGTAAACACACGGTATTACCAGGATTCGAACGGGTAGCCGTGTCGTAATATCCGTCGCGTGCGCAATGCTAATGACGCGGGTAACCATAGTGGTCACAGCTTTACTGTTGCATAGATTAATGGTTAACAACATGTAATATATACATAAATAGTTAATAAGCCGTAAATGTAACTAACTGCAGATCATATGTCACACATTATACAGTTACGTGCTATCAAAAATCTATCAGAACCAATTTCTGCGTATCAGAATTGTCAAATTTCAAATTTGAGTAAAAAATTATTAAAATTCATTATATGGTCGTAATTATTAAGGTACCTTATTTTTAATCCTCCAAACCTGATGACTGTAGATACTATCTATATATACTAGATAGCACTGTACAAAGAAAACAAATAACACTGAAACAGAAGAGAAATCAAAATTCATCATTTAGTTCCGGCCGGGATTGAACCCGAAGCCTTGTAGAGGAAAGCAATTTCATAACAACTATTCCACGTAGGTTCAGTCTTACTACTGGACATGAGTCTGTCCCTGCCATAGTGGTACGCATGAAGCATATTCCACTATACTTGATAAATGGGGATTCGTGTAATTGATTTTTCATACGAAATTCTCTGACGCTATCTGATAGAATAACCTTCTAAGTATTAAGGGCCAAAAGTCATGAACGGAATGTCTAAACACCGATTGAATTTAACGATGTACAATATAATGTCGTTGTCATTATCAGGATTCGAACAAGCGACTCTATCGCAACATCCCGCGTGGGGCTAACGATGTAACCATGACGATTACACGGTAATCTTACCTACTTAACGTATGTACTCGTTAGTGTATACTAACGAGTATAACGTAAATATGAAATAGAAGTCTCAAAGTCTAACATCGATATGAAACAGAAGTCTCAAAACTTAACTACTCTGCCACTAACTTAAACTTACCTACTCCGTTTTAACTAAGTAGGTATTTTTAATTGGTATTAATACCTCAGTATTTATAGGATAGTAGAGTCGCGTGAAAGTAGATACATTTAAAAAGAGAATTCTTAACTAATCATTAATAGGTTTTACCAAAGTTTCTAAGCTTAATGCATTATAGATAACAATATTTATTAACATGTTTTAAAACGGACTAGACAATAAATGAAAAAAATGTTATGATGCATCGATGCAAAATACTGAAAATAGTTTCAAATGAGTAGATAGTGAAGTAAATAAGATAAATATAAATAATTAATACATAGTTATATGCGGAGGTGTAGTTAATAAATTGTAAATAACTTGGCCGTGACGTTAGCGGAAATTGACAAAGATTTGTCGAATATTAACGACGTGTTTCGACAAACGGTCACATCCTATTTGTTCAGAAGGAACTTGCTTACATCCTGTCTCCTATTTGTTTTATTGATTTAAAGTATGTATTTGTATAGTACAATATTTTGTGAGTCAGTTTATAATTATGAAATTTTTAAACAAGGTGTGGAATATACCTAAGCCATATTTTCACGATATAAACTTATTACTAATAGTCATTTGAAAATTAGACAGATCGTATGTTTGTCTATACACACGTTAGTTTATAGTTAGGTTGAGCTGCAATTAAGTTATTCGTAATTTCTACAGAAAGCTCTTGAAGAATTTTGAAAGAAATAGAGCGTCTTGTGGCCGCGTTATTATTAAAGTTTAATAGCCAATTTCTTCATTTAAACAAACCTACCTACCTACCTTACGTTTACCTACTAATTTGGTAAAGGAAGATCTCCCGCCGGGCGAGGTGATCATCCAATATTCTCATTTCGGAGCTTCTATATGTACAAGATCTTTAGAAAATTTCGATAGCGTGATTCAGAAACGTTTAGCGCCATCTCTTGTCGAATAGCAGGAAGTCGCCACACCATGTACTAAAAACGTAGAATAGCTTCTGCCGGGTCATTTAGTATAAATAAACAACCATTATTATCTTGAGAAATAAAATTATTTGTTATTGACATATTTTAAGCAAACTTATTAAGTAATTACTTATATTTAACGCAATTTATTATCGCTAGCTGTCCTACTTTTGGACAAGGGTCCCATATAAATGCTACGGGTTAAACCATAATGATGATAGCATGTTTTTTACGCAATTACTATGAAGTAAATAGCATTAATTTTCTCTTAATTTCCATTCAACAAGCAGGGCCGGATTCAGAGGGGGGCAAACAGAAGGCAGGGGCCCCTACGACAGGGATAAAATGTCCAAAATTATATGGGTCAGCAATTATTACATTTATTTATCATCTGGTAAAGACTATTTAGTCTACCGTATTCTTAACAACAGCATTTTTTTTTATCTTTTTACCGATTATTATTGCACTTAACATATGCTTACTACTTAGATTCTTTGCTCAAATAAATTTATAAGTTAATTATGTTAGCAATATTTAAGAGTTGACGGATTTTTTGTTCCTTTTATTGGCAAAATAATTAGGGGCCTCCGCTCATTCCTTACCCAGGGCCTTCAGACCAACAAATCCGGCCCTGGCAGCAAGACCAATATTACAAAGGTCGTTAATGTTATCTAACATTGTAATTGGTGTGTTAGGTGCCTTTGATTCTGTCTCTATCTTTTGTATGAGCAAAGAGTAAGATGATTGATTTGCTTATGGTTTGTGGATAGGGCTGTCTTCAATTTTTTTAAGAAAAAATAAAATTTTAGCAAACACTATTTTTATTTTAGATTTCCAAAAAAATTACTTTTGTTCAATCTATAAAAAATACCCAAGTACATACGATATTTTTCAGACAATGTTTTTTTGCTAATTTTTGCTAGTACTAAGATTAGATGGCTGAAAATTTGTATTGGCTTAATTTATTACTTTCCCGAATTTATTCCGTAGCGTGTAAGCGACTCCATCCGATGGCGCTATAATACACTCCGTTTTTTATATATTTATTAATTCAAAAATTTTCCATTTTTTAATTGGCATTACCTGGATGGCCAAGTCCAAGTGTAACATGAAAAAATCACTTCGGTATAATTGACTAAAATATAGCACGGCAGTTTATATTATAGCATATGTGGCAACCCTATAGTGGGTTTGTGGCGCCCCCACCGTATTGCGTACGCACGCGATCGGTCGCCTACTGACACACTTCGGTTTCCGTCAACTCACTACTGACCGACTCGGCCCTTGTTATGTAAAGATAATGCTGCAATTCTATATGATTTCACGTCCAAATATTTTTACAACCTGTCATAAGGATGCAGATAAGGATGCTTTTGAAGGTGGTAGAACACATTGTAGTTCGATTCCGGCGGAACCACCCCTACACCTATTTCTGCCTCATAACAGCAGTGTTAAGCGCTGCTGTGTTCTTGTTTGAAGGGTCTGGTAAGGGAGACATACTTTTTCTGAGGCATTCCAGATTAATCCTCAGGGGAAGCGGCACTCCTGTGGCCGACCTAAGGTCGGCTATCTATATAGAATATGTTATCCTATCTGGGGTTGAATACAGATGTCCATGGGCGGCAGTAGCCACTTACCATCAGGTGGACTGCATACTCTTCTGCTACTCCTATATTATAAAAAATGCAGCATAATTTTGGTATATTAGGACACTATTCCTAAAAAAAAGGACACTATGTTGCAAGTCTCTTTTATCGCTTCCCTAAAAGCGTTTACTGCTTATATTTTTATATAAAACTGTGGACTGGAAACCCCTTTTAAATCCCACTGTTGGGCATTTAGTTCTCTCTGCAACTGAAGGATGTCTGGCAATTGTTACCTCGTTGTTCAAATGCGAATGTTGAAAGGCAGGGTTTTTTGCTAACAAACATCTTCAAACTACAATAAGAACCTTAACAAGATATAGTGGCAGCTACCCAATGATAAGACCTAGAATCTCAGAACCATCAAATCGCTCATGGTATCCACTAGCGGTCACATATTGCTTCTAGTTTAGGATCTATACTCTAAACAAACTACATAATTTTTACCTAACTGACCAATTAAATACATAATTTTACTCGCATATAAAATAAATCTTGAAGAGTATGTTAGGTATAGTATTAAGGCTTAATTACACGTTGTTAATTTCAACACGCAACATAAATTGAAAGTGCTTCAAAATAAGCAGTAAAAGCTTCAGTAATAGCTAAGCGTAGCGCAACAAAGGTTAACGGTCAACACGCCGGCCTCGGGGTTACATGTCTCATTATGTAACGTAAGATATACAACTATAAGCCATGTTTAAAAATTACGCTTACTATATACTTATAGCTCATCTAAGATTCCCTTGTCTAAATGCTACGGACAGTCACAAAACTATAAAAATAGGCACATGTAGAATTCGAACAGAAATCTAAATTTTATACTTAAAACTACGCCTGGCCAAGGACTGAACTTGAAACATTGCATTGCAGACAAGTGTGCCGGCAACTTAACTACTGTGGAAGTCTATACACTTTGGGAATTCAGTCTATATTATGTATTTAAATGGAAAATAATAGTGACAAAAGTGCTGCTACAGTATGAGCTACTTGAGTTCCATCTCCATAGGAAGCAATATTAAATTTTATTTATAAAAGAAAAGTAAAAAATGCCTTATTACCCGATTGCCAAGAAAGGGTTAAGTTTTTAGCGCGTATTTTCTATGTTTGTCTTTCTTTATATGAACTTCGACAGTTAAGGTGTCGTTATTGGTCTTAAATAGCCTTTTTTTTTAGGCCTTAGTCATAATTATTACAATTTACTTATAAGCTTATAGTACCAAATGTAATAATAATTTACATTACAGTCAAAACAAATGTACAAACCAAATAATACTACGAAGTGTGAAAATACGCAAAACGAGTTAAAAAGAAGTTAAAAAGACCGTCTAATCCAAATCGACTTAGCACAATTCACTGACATTCACTGGTCCATTTGACATAACCGCGTGCCGGCATCTGCATAACGTTATTAGGTAATAACAAATAGCTTATATTTACATACTAGCTCTGCTTGTGGGTCCATCTAATGTAATACTTGTACTAGTTTTATTTTATATTTAATATAAGAGTAGCAGACGAGCATGCAGTCCATCTGATGGTGTAGTCCGCGCCAAACTGCTAGTCCGCTCTGAAGTAGATGTAATGGTGGTGCCGGTGGAGTCGAACCACAAACGGTTCTATCATCTTTGATGTAACGCTTGTAGTAGTTTTATTTTTAAAATTGAAGTAGGAAACAAGCATACAATTTATTTGATGGTAAATAGTCACTGCTATCTTTTGACTGTTGATCTGTAATCGTCTATACATAATAGGATCAGTCTGGGTTCAGTGGAAATACCTTTTTGGCCAAAGATATTATTTTTTTAAATATAATATAGGAGTAGCAGACGAGCATGCAGTCCACCTGATGGTAAGTGGCTACTGCCGCCCATGGACATCTGTAAATAACCCAAGATGGGATTAGATATTTCTACTTGAGGTCGGCCACAGATGCGCCGCTACCCCTGAGGACTAAGCTGGAACTCCTCGGAAAAGTATGTCTCCCTTACCCGACCCTTCAAAGCAGATCACAGTAGCGCTGTTAGTAATACTGCTGTTATTAGGCAGAAATAGATGTAATGGTGGTTCCGCCAGAGTCAAACCACAAACGGTTCTACCATCTTTGATGTAATAATTGTACTACTTAGTTTTATTTTTAAAATTGAAGTAGGAAACAAGCATACAATTTATTTGATGGTAAATGGTCACTGCTATCTTTTGACTGTTTGACCTGTAATCGTAAATAAATAGTAGGATCAGTCTGAGTTCAATGGATATACGTTTTTCGTTCAAAGATTCGTCGCTAATGTTGCTTTTCCTAAGAACTAGTAGGAAAGTTTATTTTACCACAGTTTACACTAGAGTATAGGATATTTATTTATTGTTAATTAGAACGATACATGAATCACTTACACTAATTTACCACGTATGATAAACCTCTAATGACCTACGTAGTGTTACCCTTTGTAGACTTAAATTTGTATAAGTAACATATATACTAAACTGTGATAGGTATAATAAAAACGCAATTATATAAAAAATCTTAATCCTTACTAATATTATAAATCCGAAAGTAACTCTGTCTGTCTGTCTGGTTGTCTCTTCTTCACGCCCAAGCCACTGAACCGATTTTAATGAAATTTTGTACAAAGATAGTCTGAGACCCGAGAAAGGACATAGGATAGTTTTTATCCCGGAAATCCCACTCGAACTAGGGATGGCGATCTAAGATCGATTAATCGGAGAATCGATATTTTGGACCCAAAACATCGATTTTTTTAATCGATATTAGTAAGGATTGAATCGTAAACTATGCATTTGATCAAGTGATGATCTTTAGCAAAGTTGAAGGTACACATTTTCAGTTTTATGTATGTTAGTATGTTATATTATTTTCTTTTAAACGCGGGCGAAGCAGCGGGAAAAAACTAGTAACTAATAAATCAAATACTCTATCTAATACGGCTATAAATTCTAATAAATCCTAATACGGTTCCCTAGCGCGGTAGCTCCAATTTTATTCCTCGTATTTACTTCCCCACTTATTCGCTTGTCTTCTTCATGTAATTCAAACAATTCCCTGACATTCACCATTCGCGAGAGCCGAATATGAATCAACATTATCCAATTACGTAATGAAAGTGAGTGCTGTGGCTTTTTGCCTTTTGTTTACACATTTTCATTATTTACGTGAACAATATTCTATTTTAAGTATGAATTGTTATTCATACTGTACGGAAAGTACTTGGATTGTTATTTTATAGTGCAGCTGAAATGTAAATTTTATGTAATGTATTTTTAATTATCTAGCATTTGAACTACATTCATATGTATTTTGCATGCTTCATCATCATCATCATCATCATCATCATCATCATCATCAACCCTTTACTGTTCCACTGCTGGGCACGGGTAGTTAACGGGGTAACAGGTGCATGCTTAATTAATTAATAATATATCAATAATATTTTGTAACTCGTTGGTGCTTATAATAGGACTTCTAATATTAATGAGACTCTTTAAAAACCAATCCAATATAATAGTGAAAAGGTGGTACAATCTTAGTTATAAAATTATGTTCACTTATAAAAGATGTTAACATTTGAAATATAGCTTCATTTTAATAAATAAATTTATGTAAGCACCTGTAAGTACTATTAGACGTGAAGACTTCAAATATTTCTATATATACTGGGTTGACTGGTAGAAAATGCCATCAGGCATTATGTTTGCCCTTTTGTACATTTCTTTTTAGAGGTGATGCAATAAAATTTTTAAATAAATAAATACTAAATTGCTAAAAGCAAATAAAACGAAATGACCATAAATGAGCACAAAAAGTGTTCTAAAAAGTTAAGTAGAATTCATATAATTTCATCAAAAAGTAAAAGATACTTCAATTACACGCACTTAGCATGTTAGCAAGATAATTTAGTGTCGTGTAATGAGGAAGTGGGTATTAAGCATAGGATTACGACATCTCAACGATGATATGATATGAAACTAGCTAGAAAGCATAAAATAATGAACGGAGTTTAAATATAATTCAATTTCATCGTAATGACATGCATTATTAAGCAAAATATAACGTTAGTGTCGACATAAAGTTAAAATCAAAATGTATACTGTAAACTAAAATGTATACAACTTGATTCGGCTATGTTTTAATAAATTGAACAGTGAAAATAGCCGTTATCTTTAAATATTTCAAATACTGCTTAATATTATAAAGTCAAATAACTAATAAGATATATAATAACAACAATCAACATCGGTTTGTATTTTGATAATTCCTTTAGTATCAGTAATAAGTCCTTTTGTATTAGTTAAGACTTCTGAGAAGACTAAAGACAGAGCCAAGATAATGTTAATTTTATTGATATTCTTTTTTATTTTATTGTCGGGAGAATTAGACATTCGTTATGACGGATTATCACTGCTACACAATTCATTAATTAACATATTTTTTGTATTGATTCCCAGTTCTATTCTATTAAAGTATATGTAAGGTAATGTTGAGCAGTGAAAACCTAGTGGTTAAGAAACTCGGCCTCTCGATCGTGGGGTCCGAAGTTCAAATCCCAGGCACGCACCTCTGAATTTTGAAAGTTATGTGCGTATTAGAAATTAATTATCACTTCCTAAACGGCGAAGGAAAACATCGTGAGGAAACCTGCATACCTGAGAGATTTATAAAAAAAAATCTTTAAGGTATGATGTGAAGTCTACCAACGCACTTGGCCAGCGCGGTGGACTATGGCCTAATCCTTCTCATTATGAGAGGAGACCCGTGCCCAGCAGTGGAAAAGTAATGAGTTGTTGATGATGAAGGTAATGTTACGTTACGAAAGTTATTCGCGCATAATCGTGTTCGATGTAAAGGATAAGAATCTAGATTATTCAACATGATATCGATAGCACTGTTAGACGCCGGACACATTCAACATCACCTCGATAAAGGGAGGAAGTGAAAGTGCTAATCTAGTGTACATGTTAGTGAAAATAAGCGTTGATCTTTTTATACAATGGCTGTAGTAAAGAGTAACTCGATCTGTGAATCTACACTAATGTTATAAAGAGGAAAACTTTATTTGTTTGTTTGGTTGTAATGAATAGGCCCAAAATCTACTGGACCGATTTTAAAAATTCTTTCACCAATCGAAAGTTAAATTATCCACGAGTAACATAGGCTATATTTTATATGAAATATATTTGATAAATAGATTTTGAGGCGGTACAAAGTTTGCCGGGTCAGCTAGTAATTATTTTTACGACTATTATGATACTGACTGATACGGGCTGATACTGACTTATGATGTTCCCATGTTTACTATTTTTGTTTGTGTCGCAAACGTAAATCCAGTCCATCTGATTGTAAGTGGCTATTTCCGCCTGTGGACATCTATAATCAACCACCATATACCTAGATTCCTACCTGAGAACGGTCGAATGACGCCCTGAGGATTAAGTTATTACGTCTTAAGACAAGTTACTATGACACGTTTTTGCGTCTGCCTTGTCACACTTTATTGTGAAACTTGAGAAAATATTTTGACACTCACAACTCGCATTTTGAACTCAACGCCAAACGAAGCAAGTCACTTTATTTGGTGTTAATTTAAAAGTGTTAGTTCACCCGAAGCGACGGTAGCGACACGCCTAAGAATTTCTGTATCATATCGACAATGTTAGACTCTTCTGTTATTGTGTTTAAAGGGAGTGGTGTAGTACTCTTTTGTCTATACTTAAACACATGTTCACAATATCTCGTTACAAGTTACAAGTTATACGCATCTGTGAAGATTAAGCCGTTTTGGCTACGGGGCGCGCCAAAGAATGAGAAATACATACATAAGCTCGAAAAACATTACCACAGTTGGATAAAAGTTGTGAACATTTTTAATTTGTCCTTAAAGCGACTGTAGGTACCTCTTTCTTTCATAGTATAATTATACATAGTTTAAAAACTAAAAACCACGCTAAAATCGCACAAGGAAAATCGTTAATCCTGATTCCTGACGATTCTGATGAGGAGAATGGGATCAAATTATTAAAATTGTGTATTGTCATCGGTTCTTGATAATTGTTCAAAATTTTAAGCTAATCGGACCGCTCAAAGTGGGTAAAAATCGAATTCAAAGATTCCGTTACATACATACATACAATTACATATATACATACAATCCAAGTTAATAAAAGCGTGGTAATAGATGATATGCCACATACAAAGTCTAAAAGCAAAACCCCTTCAAAGCACGAAATAAGATTCGCTTTCTTACAAAACTTGTTCGGTCCAAAATGTAGGAAGTTTTAATAGTTAAGGTATAATGCGTGCTTTACAAGTCTACAATTACATCCAATGACTAATTGGCTGGAGTACTAGGAAGTCAGGAACTTGTGGAAAGCTGCTTTTATTCCAAATTCTCATTATCGTTACGAAATGAGTTGCCTATACTGTAGCGGAAATAACTGGTTGTTATGAATTTATTACTCCAATAACAGATTATATTTTTGGCGGATTTGTAGTAGTTCGTGATACCCTAGTATAAATGGTTTACATACAAGTTAATTGGGGTTTGCCTATATGTAAAACGTACATAAGAGGTAATTAAGGGCCCATATATACAAGTTGCCCGTGCTGGGCATGATTTACAGTTCCTAAATATATATGTTATATGAATTAATTATTTTAGTAAATTAAGCTATGTCTAGACCATCACGAAAATCGAAGATACTGATATCGTCGTCAACCCATTTCTGTATATTACTAACCCACTTCGGGGCACGTGTCTTCTTTTAGAGTAAGGGATGTTTAGGTCATAGTCTACCGCGCTGGTCAAGTGCAGTTTGATAAACTTCACACACCCTTGAAATCACACAGGTATATACTGATAATTATATAGTGATAATATTAAATTTCCAAATGACTATGAATCATTTTTGGTCCAAAGCTACATATTTGGGCATACATAATAATTCCCAGGTAAAAAACAATAATTAGTATGAATAATAATAATTAAAGTGGATATTAATTACTAAACATAGACATATGAAATATTATTTCTATGCCTAACTAGTAATTATTTAAATATGCATTCAAAGTCATGTCTTACAACTTTATATACAACGTTAATGTCCATTACTTATGCAGTACCATCTGTTTTCCTAATAATTCCTTGAATGTTTAAAACGTGATTAAGTAACTGTGTCATATATGACTTTCCTTATTAAGTACCGGATGAGGACACACCAGATCGGTATTTAGAAGACCATGGCATGCGTGCTTAGGTAAACGAGGTTATGCACGAACAAACAACTGTAAGCCCTTTTTATAGATTGAGAATATAAACAAAAGGTAAATCCTATCGTATTTCGTTTAAAGTAATACTGCCGTTACATTGGCCTTATAGCGGCTGTGTTAAAAACTCGTAGGTCTGAAGAGTGTGGTAACAGAGAGGCATACAAGGCATTTCCACATAGTCCTTAGGAGTAGCTACGCATCTGTGGCTGACCTGAGTTTAGTAATCAGTCTTATTTCCGAATTTTGTGTTTGATTACTTATGTCTATGGACGGTAGTGACCACTTAAAATCAGGTGAACTGCATGCTTATTTGCTTTCAATTTCATAAAACAAATACATAACCAAACGCAGCCATCAATGAACCCAATAACGCATCATTAGGTACATATAAGGATAAATGAATGAATAAATTAATATATATATATATATTTTTTTTTTATAATATAGGAGTAGCAGACGAGCATGCAGTACACCTGAATGTAAGTGGCTCCTGCCGCCCATGGACATCTGTAATCAACCCCAGATAGGATTAGGATAGGATTTCTATAGATATTCCTACCTGAGGTCGGCTACAGATGCGCCGCTACCCCTGAGGACTAAGCTGGAACGCCTCGGAAAAGTCTGTCTCCCTTACCACACCCTTCAAAACGGAACACAGCAGCGCCTAACACTGCTGTTATTAGGTAGAAATAGGTGTGGCGGTGGTGCCGCCGGAGTCGAACCACAAAGGGTTCTACCACCTTCAAAATATAAAATAATATATAATATATTTGTAAAGGGATATTTTTATAAATTCGACATACTCGTATTAGTTTTATCGTACTCGTATCAACTAATATCGACGGATACTTTTATATCTGAGTTTCATCCTACCGATGTCATCATCAATAAAAAAGTGATCATCCTGATGATTGTGATGATCGTAGAACTGATGATAAACATCACAATTGTTTGTTATTTAACATGTTAGATGATAATGATGATGGATGATACGTGGTCGATTGATTGGCATTCGCGATCCATATCCGTCGATCAAAAGCTACACGTGGTCAATTTAATTTTATTAGCAGTCAAGTTGATATGTAAAGTGAGAAGGTTTTGCTCCTTGTTGTTTTAAAGATGATGTCAGTTACATAGTACTGCAGGTCAAGTTGAGGATAAGTAATCTCTTGAGATGTCCTTGTTACTATAGAGATAAGCGCTGTTGTATTCTAGCTCGAAGGGCAAAGTAAAACGTAGTTATAACTTAGTTCTAAAGGACAGTAACGTATCTATGGCCGACCTCAGGTGTCCTTTTTTATCAGAAATTGACAATTGCTAACAATTAGACCAAAATTAACAATTTGTCAATATTTTTTTTCTATATTTGTAGCAATAAATTGATATGATTGTTGAAGCTGATGAGTTGCAACCAATCATACTCTATTCGAGATTGAAAATTGTTATTTCTCATTGAAAACATTAAATAATTGTTATTTATTATGTAACAATTGACCGACCCACTTTGAATTGAACTCATAAAACACACTGAAAACACCCTGAAATGTGGTTGTTATCAATAAACAAAAGCCGCGCAATCTTTTGTTTACAAAAATCGCACTAAATGTTTCTTTGTTGCGCAACGGTGTACATTTCAGTGAGATTATGCTCCATTGTTACCTACATGCCCATGTGGATTGTAACAGTTACGTCACTGTGATTTGCCTGTGTTGTGACCATAATATTAGAAAGGATTATATCGTAATACTAGCTGACCCGACAAACGTCGTGTTGCCATATAAATAAAAAAATGTTAAGGGTGAACAACCCTTATCACTTAGGGGGATGAAAAATAGATGTTGGCCGATTCTCATAGATACCGGATAAGCACAAAAAATTTCATCAAAATCGGTCAAGCCGTTTCGGAGGAGTATGGCAACGAAAACTGTGACACGAGAATTTTATATATTAGAAGATTAACACAAAGTTACGCTTTTCTATTGGTCCATATTTATGTTATAGCAAAAAGGCAGACCCTTTTGTTTTACTCATATATGTACAAGTACCTGTTTAAATATAAAATATTATACAATAAAGAATATTTGCATGTTTGTTTGTTCATTTTAATTTAAAGAAATAGAAAACGAGCTTGCATTGTCGCCAACATACTATCAGTTGCGATCTATAAATACGCTAGCTTATAATAAGTAAGTAATACTACGTTTACAAAATAGAAACAAATCTAGCGGGATTGCTCTAGAGAGAGTTATTTTAACATCTTCCTTAAATTGATCACCTCTATTCGGGAATTCCTGAAATTCCCAGTTTCACAATTTCCCTGCGAAACGTACATACATTCAGATGAAGCTTATATAATGTGTGTAAAATATAAGAAGCTTCCCTTGTCCTGTAAAAACAAGATAAAATATGGTGGCTCTACGAATAACTGATTATTATTATAATAATGGTAACGATTAAAATAATAGTTACTATTTCTTCCGTCTATTGTTTGATCAGTAAAATGGTCCATTTATTGTTAAATCAGTGTTGACAAAATGAGTATTGTAGTAGATATCTACCTACCAGTGTGTTTGAACTTTGCTCTGTTTTAATCATTCAGATTTCATTAATTTATTCTATTCTATTCAGTACACCTGATGGTAAGTGGCTACTGCCGCCCATGGACATCTGTAATTAACCCCAGATAAGATTAGAAATCCCTATAATCCTACCTGAGGTAGGCCACAGATGCACCGCTACCCCTGAGGACTGAACTGGAACGCCTCGGAAAAGTATGTCTCCCTTACCACACCCTTCAAACCGGAACACAGTAGCGCCTAACACTGCTGTTATTAGGTAGAAATAGGTGTGGCGGTGGTGCCGCCGGAGTCGAACCGCAAAGGGTTCTACCACCTTCCCTATCATTATTATATTTCCATACGTATATAAATTTCGTGAGTTGATGTAGTAGGAACGATTTTTTTTAATAGGCCCTTGCGTGTAAACGATATTTTAAGTACTCTCTAGATATACTATGATTCAGTAGCTATTATTATATTTCAAAGTAGTAGGAAAGTAAATGTTTTCACCAATTTTTAGGATAAATAAAATTACCTAAGTAACAGTTAAGTTTTATAAATTTTTGGTAATTTTATAAATATGTAGAGTTCATTACGAGTTCAAGTTTCGCATAGCTAATTTCTAGATTTTATCATTTTGATTTGATAACTGTCAAAATTTATTCCAGATAAGTCATTTTTGTATTAACATTGTCTAATTTAACCAATAAGCTCTACTACTAAAATCAAGTTTACCAAGGATATTTGAACAAAAAATACTTAAAATACACATTGTACCATTCAATACTTAGTTTAAGTACTAACACTTAACTTCAATATGCAATCACTTCAGTTACATCGGTAGAGTTAACATATAATATGTACTGACTTTTATGTTTACGACATAGAGTTACTGCTATATAAAATGTTTACAAGTAGATTAAATTGAAATTTATTTCTGTTTCGAAATAAATAATATGTTAACAAATGCGGTTGCACGTTTTAGAATCATAAATAAACAATAATTGGTCAAGTGCAAGTCGAACCCGCACCCGGAGGGTTCCATACCACCAAAATGTTCTTTTTTTTATTAATAGTGTGTGTTTTTATAGCATAAGGCAGTGATAGCCTAGTAGTTAAGAAACTCGGCCTCTCGTTCGAGGACTCTGAGGTTCAAATACCAGGCACGCACCTCTGATTATTCAAAGTTATGTGCGTATTAGAAATTAATTATAACTTGCTAAACGGTGAAGGAAAACATCGTGAGAAAACCTGCATACCTGAGACCATCTATCTACCAATACGCACTTGGTCAGCGCGGTGGACTATGGCCTAATCCTTCTCACTCTGAGAGGAGACCCGTGCCCAGCAGTGGGACAGTAATGGGTTGATGATGATGTTATTATAGCAGGCACTGATGTACATAAATTGTGAAAATTTGAACTGTCTACCTGTAACGGTTCTACAGTTTGTTCGAAAAATACCAGTTTGTTGTATGGGGAGTATGGGAACCCCTTTTTATATTAAACTTTTTTATTGTTAGTATTTGTTGTTATAGCGGCTACCATTATTCATTATCTGTAACAAAATCAATTGTGTATCTATCATGGTTCTAGAGATGACAGACGGACAGACGGCTGAGTTTTAGTAATAGGGTTCCGTTTTCAACTTTTGGGTACGGAACCCTAAAAAGCTATCATGTCCTTTATATTTTGTTATGAACAGATTATGAATTTGGCAATAACATGGGGAATGCGTTGCATTCTCTGATCAGGATTGCTGAACTGCTTCTTCTGTGGGTAATTAATAGCAGGACAATGTATACCAAAGGCAAATAAACTTCTCCAGGCTGGTAGTATGATGCAATCTCTTGAATTAATTTAATCATAAGTATATTCCAAGTAACTTGAGAACTAAAAGAAAATTTTAATAGCGCGTACTTAGCTTAAAATATAGAAAATTTTAGTATTTGATATCGTGCAGATAAAGAAGCAGAACGCAGAAGCTAAAGCATTTAAATTTCATTTTATTTCCTTGTATAGAAAATATGCTGACGCTTCTAAGTTAAAATATCTAAACAAAGATTATTCTACTATTTGTTAACAAGATGAAGAAGTGCTTAACTTTGATTCTCACGTTGATTTAAAGTATGAACATAATATGAAAAGTACAGTTAACATTAACGTCGGTTGATGCAGCGTTTAGCGGTAAAGAAAGTATTACATAAGGCGCTGAGACGACGCAGAGTGGTCTTTGCGAAACGTACCGGCCGACATTACGTCACTGACACTTATGCACCGGTTAAGAAACATACGGAATGGTATTCGAGGATAAACGCGCGTTTTTGTCGAGCGTGCAAGACGCTGGTGCGGGGAAAAATTGAAGTAAGGGGACTCTGTAGTACGTATGTTTTTGGGAATCAGTTTAATCGCATCTTTAGCAGGAGGTAGGCAGAAAAACTATTTTTCAAATTTAAACCGTACCTAGTGAGATTAATTATAATTATAAATAAATTACCCAATGAGATCATATAATTTTAAGTGAAGTTAGATTTTTTTTTATAATTAGACTGTATTTTTACTCGACTACGATGAAGCTAAAGGCTTGCTATTTATTAGACTTATATGTTATGTTCGTCTATAAGTTCTAATTTTATAACTATATACTTTAAATTCGAGGGAATTTGATAAGATCTACGTTTAGGTATACTCACTTGTGGACTACATTAAATTAGACTAACCTAACTGAGTGTTAGGTATTCTTTGATATAACATTAGTATTATTATTATTTTTTAATTAGCTTAATACTAACAAGGAAATAGATAAAAGCGTGGAAGCGTCAGATATTTATTCGTATGTTCGCTAAAGTATGACGTTACTTTGCCCGCTTAACCCGTATTCCGCCTTCCTATTCTTGGAGGATAAAAACAAGATGAAACTCTTCATATTTCATTACTGGGTTAATGATTGGGAAATTAGCCTTTTGATAAGTCTTAGGTATCCCGTGTAATAAATAGTTATAATAAATTCCTTTTAAAATAGGGCTTATTTTTTGCGTCATAGCAGGATCGCTTGTAAGTTATCACAGTCATATAAATCAATCGTATCTATGTGCACCCATTTCCGCTTTATAACATAAGTATCAAGAACTGCTGTGTTCAACTTTGAAGGGTGTAGTAATGAAGATATATATATGCGAGACGTTCCAACTTAATCCTCGGAGTAGTGACGCAACTGTGACCCATCTTGGATAGCAGGAGCCACTAAACATCAGGTGGAGTGCTTACTTGTTTGTTACTCATATACTTATAATAAAAGAAATGTGTGCTATGTTTCTCATCGTGAGCGTGGGAGTTCTTAAAAACTCAAGGGTGTTAGAACTCTACCAATGACTACTTGGCCGGCAGTCGACTATGGCATAAATCATTCCCATTGGGGGTTTATACCTTATCCAGCGTTTCCCAGCCTTTTTCAGTCCACGGACCCTTCGGACATCAAGCACAGTTTTCACGGACCCCCTTACTAAAAAAACAGCAAAAAAAAAGGATTAGGTATTTATTTTAGTTATTACAGATAAATACAAAAGGTAAATAACTGTTTATTAAGAAAATATGAAAAAAAAAATATGAAGGTTGGTGTAGCTTTTTTGCAACTAAATCCGGGATATTCGGGTTGATGTTTCTACTAAGCTGTAATCTCAAATCAGATTCTACTTGTTATTTGTTTCTGTATTTGTTTTTTGTATAAACAAGAGTAGATAATGCATTTTCACATAGGTATGTGGTTGAAAACAGCAGTAAAGCGGCCCTTTTGCATTTAATGAGCGATTTATGTAGGGTCCAGAGATGACACCGCGGACCCCCATACATATACTCGCGTCCCCCCAGAGGTCCGCGGGCCACCGGTTGGGAAACGCGGCCTTAGTCAATTGTCATACTTGATCACCCCTATGCCCAGCAGTGGGACAGTAATGGGACGACATGCATTCTAATCAAATACTTATCCGATCATATTTTGACCTTTCAGTATTCATTCGTATTTATTTAATTGAAATGTACATAGTGTAGTGAGCTGTGGTACCGAATAAATCTCAAGTTAAACATCTTGTTGGTAGTCCTCACTGACTTGAATTTCATCTCCGCAAGGCCAGTACCCTTACCATGAGTTTTTACGTTTTGACAAATAGGACTGTTTTGGTATTTGTTTACGTATTGCCCCATACGATTTCCAAGTTCTGATATAATCCACTAGGGGTGCTGATTGGAAATTGTATGGGCGAATACGTAAATAAATAACAAAACAGTTATATTTGTCATAACGTAAAAACTCATGGTGAGGGTACTGAGGTGAACGATATGACAACTTGAATTATGTAAAACGTGCTTTTCATATGTTTATTTTATATTTCGTTTATAAATTAATGTTTTGAGTTATACATTACGTGAAGTACTCGTGATTTGTGTTATGTATAAGTCTATAAATAATGTAAATGTTATTCGCTAAGACCGTCCGAGGACTGTGGAAGGACGTGATAGTGGGTTTTTGATAAATAAGTAATATATAGGTACTATTTTCTTGCAGATATTGGGGAAAAATTGGAGAATTATGATACTACCTATATATTAAGATACTATATATTATGTAAGGGAGGCATTCCTATGCACCTTTGAATACTTTAGTGTTTTTAAATTAATATACGAGTTTTTGCAAGAATTTTGCAGAATTTCTCATTATAATAATGATGACTCGATGTGTCTCTAAAAAGTAAGAAATCTGCTGGTTATTGTCTCTCTTAAGAAATATTTAGGTATAACATATACGATCGTATTCGCGGCTTTTAATTAAGTAAACATTTTTTAAAGAATATAGTAAACTTTTATTCTGTAGCCAATACAATGTAGCGCCACCTAGTATCGTTTGTATAAATTACTACTCGATGACTTCGTACCCGTGCGTAATAGTTAGCGCTTGTGCCGCAAGGTGTCGCTGATACATATAGTTTGGAGAAGTTGTTACAGATGGCGCTGTTATTATAAAGTTTCATTAAACTATAGTGAAATTAAAACTATTCACGTTTCTATGAAAAAAAGAAAATTAAAATATTTCTAGTTTTTCTTTTTAATAATTTTAAACCTGAAAGTAATAATTTATGCAGAGGTTATTAACTTTATTTTGATTTATGCATAGAGTATGAAGTAACTTTAAAGTCAGTCGTGTCTTCTACTGTGGTCTTTATATATAAGTTATTACTTTATATGAGTCTATTTTCTAGTATTAGGTACTTAAAGTGATTTTACAAAAGTACTACTTATAATTTTGAAATTATTTATTTAGATATAAGCTCTACAAAACACTATAATAGAGAACTTAGGAACTTATTTTATATCTCGCTATAGTTTCATAAATGTGATTTGATTATATCATTAAGCAACAGTTTGTAAGAACAATAACAACATCTAAGAATACTGTTGAATATAGGACCCCATTAGTAAAGAAAGACTTGTCATAGTCACTGCAGATAACGTCATCATCAACCCATTACTGTCCCACTGCTGGGCACGGGTCTCCTGTAATAATGAGAAGGATTAGGCCATAGTCCACCGCACTGGCCAAGTGCGTATTGGTAGACTTCACATACCTTTGAGAATTTTTTTATAAAACTCTCAGGTATGCAGGTTGCCTCACGATGTTTTCCTTCACCGTTTAGCAAGTGATAATTCATTTCTAATACGCACATGACTTTGAAAAATCAGAGGTGGGATGGATGGGTGAGCCTGGGATTTGAACCTCGGACCCCTCGGTCGAGAGGCCGAGTTTCTTAACCACTAGGCTATCAATGCCTTAGATAACGTGTAGGTCGTATATTATGACCGTAGCTGTCATGACAATAGTAGTAAAATTTTTAATGAAATAATATCTTACAAATTGTCTCTGCCATTCGAAAGTGAAATTAACGAAAGGTAATTTATATAAGTACATAAACTATTTCACATAATTTCGTCATAAGTCACTGCTTTTACATGTAAACACATATTTCGGAGTATCTTCCTAATCTTGTAAGTAATTAGGTAGTCTTATTAACTATTAGAGTTATGCAAATGGAGTGATAGTTAGATCCTGACAAAAACTTGTTATTAACTTGTTTTTTTGTGAAAATACCCGCAGTCAATATAATAGAAAGATTGAAGATTATAAACGTTCAAGAATTTTCTATACGTACCTTTTAAATGTTATAAAAAACTAAGACATAGATGGGTCTCTACAGAAAAGGAAAAAAATAATATTGGCAATGAACTAACGGAATGAATGAATTTCTTTTCGACGTTGTAAATTTCATTTTTTTTTATAATATAAGAGTAGCAGACGAGCATGCAGTTCACCTGATGGTAAGTGGCTACTGCCGCCCATCGACATCTGTAATCAACCCCAGATAGGATTAGATATTCCTACCTGAGGTCGGCCACAGATGCGCCGCTACCCCTCAGGACTAAGCTGGAACGCCTCCCTGTCTGTCTCCCTTACCACACCCTTCAAAACGGAATACAACAGCGCCTAACACTGCTGTTATGCTGAAATAGGTGTGGCGGTGGTGCCGCCGGAGTCGAACCACAAAGGGTCTACCTTCAAAATCACACTAAATTTAGTTTAAACGTAAATACAAACGTAAATAAACAACAGTCATAAATTAGAATATATTCTTGTAACGTTGCATTTATTCGAGCGATAACAAAGCCTTCAACAAGTTCGGCTGTGGTTCGATAGACGTAGCAACGTAAAAACCACCCCCACCCCGTAGGGCACGCACTGGTATGAGGCCTATTGCGTCCTACATCAAAGTCATGCGTTCGTTGCCCGCGGCTAGAGGTCGCCACCGATGTACTGCGATTACCTCTGTAGGTGCTAAACCCAATCTCAATCATTTTGAGCTATAAATCCGCAGATTAACATTTGATCGTTGCAAATTTTAGGTGTTTTCACGTTAACGTGCTTATAATTTTTTGTTAAACTGGGATTGTGAGGTGGAGTGAGTATTTTTTGTGTAAAAATCAAGTATATTTTATGTCTATTTAATTTTTATTTCGTAGTATTTGAAACATCACAAAATTAACGGATATAATTCTTGATGTGTATGTAATTAAATATTTTATTGTTTAAAAAATATCGTTTCATCTTAAGTCTATGTTTCATGGTAAGTTTCAGTATTTAGTCATATTATGACTAAAGATTGAAACTAAGAGAAAAGCACCATTATATTGTTTTGGAACTATTGTGTTTATCGAGATCTATATATGAGTAAAAATCAGTTATTAAGTTACTATATAAAAGTCTGCTGATTGGAGGAGACATGTGTCGAGCAGTGGATTATAAAGGATAGTTTATTCGAAGATCTAAAATTAAAAGTCATTTGTAATCTGTCTTTATTCAAGGATTTTCGGCGACGACATTTTCTGACACTTGTTCCAGTGTAGTTTGTTTGCTCTCGAGGTCAGAATCCCGCGGGATCATTGTGATTTTCAGGGAAATTTCTATTTCATTTAGAAGCAAAATATTTGTCTGATAGTCAAAATGTTGTAACACACACTTTCGCTGTCTAGATCACACATTTCTTGATTCATTATAGTCAGATAAAGTAGGTACCTTCAATTTATTATATAACTTTTAATTTTTTGTTTAATTTCATTATTAATTTATAAAAAATGTGAGCCGTCACGGGACGCCTGGCAGATGTGAAACATCGACATTATTTTGTAAAAGTAATATACAGAAAAGAACATATTGTGATAGGAACTAAATATGTCATAATGATAAAATAAAATATTACGAGCCGCATGGCGACGCGTCGCCACATCGTACACACTACTGCATATAAACTGTATATATATATACCATCGTATAGCGTGGCGACGCATGCATGTCGCCACGGCATGCGTCGCCACGCCAGAAATCGGTTTTACGTGCGGCTAAACGGCTGCACATCAATTACATTTTTAATATCAATTGCGTTTTTATTATGTTGGTCTGAGAGCAGTGCAGTAGAAAAGTTAGCCGACTTTCAGGTAAAGTAAACTTCATTTGCCTGAATGCTCAATAATTTTAATAAGCAGCGTTCTGATGCCTTCAATCTCTCTCTCAGACGACTATAAAAAACCTTTAACAAAATGGTTGTAAACATAAATTCTATATAAACGCGTAGGTACTGTAGTAAATAAATAAACTTGACTGACACGTTACCGCGTATCTGGATTCCCTATGTTTTTTTTTTTTTATAATATTGAAGTAGAAAACGAGAATACAGCCCACGTAGTGGCAAGTGAATACTGCCGCCCATGGACATCTGTTATTAATCCCAGATAAGATAAGAGCCTGAGTTGTTGCTATCCTAGAGGACTAAGTTGGAACGCCTCGGATGTCTCTCTTACCAAATCCTTCAAACTGGAACACAGGAGCGCTGAACACAGCTATTATTGAGCAGAAAAATGTGCGTCACTTTTGCCTTCTGGGTCGAACCAAATAGGGTACTCCAGAAACATTTTAAAAAGGTTTATAGAAATAGATTCAATTATATTTGTTCCAAAATCATTTCATCATAAGTTATCGTCGAAAAGGAAATTAGATAGGTACATAATATCCAACATTACCTAGTAGTAGGCAGCAATATTGGCTCAGACGTCTCTATCGGTTCTATCTAAGTATAATTTAGCACTATTGACGTAAACAAACATGATGGCGGGTGTGCAAACCGTTCAACAATCATTAGAGACGCATTGTCCTAAGATTGAAATTTGAATATCGACCTCGGCGGCTCAGAGCCTCCCTTCACCCCTCGCACCTCCGTAATTCAGTAAGTTTCAGGCTTCAGACGACCCTTCCCAAGGTCGCAGACAACACACACATGCGTATTACGCACAGGCGCGTGTACGCGTGTGTGCGTTGTGTGGTTGCACTTGGTGAGCGCCGGCCAATAAACTTTACGTTTTAGATACATTAATATATGTACTATTTGTGTATTAGATGATAACTTTTTGTTCAGAACGCGGTGTATGGATGTTTTATTTATTTATTAAGGTCTCTAATATAAAAGTAAACAAGTCTTTTAATAATAGAAGCTTTAATGCGCTACTTGATAATCAGTTATTTATGATTTCAATTTTTTTACACAAGTTTCGAAGGGGTTAAATGTCAGTATATGGATTTTTTTATTTATTAAGGTATCTAATATGAAAGTAAACAAGTCTTTTAATAATAGAAACTTTAATACACTACTTGACACTACTAGACTTTCGGTTATTATTTATAATTCGATTAGATTTTTTTACACGAGTTTCGAAAGGGTTAAATGTCAGCATAGTAAACACCCAACTATTATTATTTCATAGTAGGTCCGACAAAGGTTTTTGTGTGGCAGGAGCCCTCCTGCCACACAAAAACCTTAATGTTTAGTGGCCACCGTAATGTTGTTAGTAATAAAAAACTACCTAAGAAGTGGAAAATCTTAACGAAGATATTTTTCGGTATTTAATATCTATCTCTAATAATAACTTAAAAAAATGTTGGCAAATTACATACGATCCAGTATTTAAGTTAGTATTTATTTTATCGTGAAAATTAACAACATTTTACCATGGGAAATTGTAAAATCGCTCACGAAGGTAACAAAATTAGATTTTAAAATAAGTATTATAGATTAATGGTAACACTGAAAAAATATTTAAGTTTAATTGTAATTTGTAAAAAAAAATATTAATAAGTTTTTATTGAAAAAAGGATATTGATTAGAAGTAAGTAAATTAGACAAATAAATTGTATGGAACTTCTAATACTGATGGAAAATTAATAAGTAAAATTAAACTAAAAAAAAAACAAGAGCAACCAGCGGGCTATACCCCTGGTGGGACTCGAACCCACAGTCCCCGGCTTAGGAGGCCGATGCCTTATCCATTAGGCCACAGGGGCGGATACTCGTAGTTTGAAAATACAGTATATACTATACATGATATGAAAAATTAAGAAACATTTATAATCGCGATAATAATAGTTAAAATCATAATAAATTACTTGCTTTGGATTATTATATATATATTAATATTATAAAGAGGAAAGATTTGAATGCTTGTTTGTTTTTTTTTATTTGTTTGCATTTAAAGGATCCGAAACAACTGGTTCGTTTTGATTAAATCATTTTTAATATATTGGGTAACTTATCCTGGAGTAACATAGGCTATAAATTATTTAAATAAGCTTTTTTTAAACGAATGAATTAAGCCACCAATATAACTCCCAAATTGACCTCTCTAAACCAGCGAGTCTCATACATAAAGAAGGTCTGTTAAAGTGGATCTTAGACCTAGTATTACATTAAGACATTATTTAGCAGTAAACAATCTTTAAATGTATATAATTAACTACAAAATTAAATGTTAATAAATAAATTAATTACAATTAAACTTCAAGGAGTTTCAACTGTCAAATAGTATTTAATTAACCAAATTAATTCTAATAATAGTGTATGACTGTATATTTTTTTTGAGCTGTATACAAATAGTATTTAATAATCCAAATTATTTCTAAACATATTGTATGACTGTATATTTTTGAACTGTATTCAAATAGTATTTAATTAATCACATTAATTCTAAAAATATTGTATGACTGTATATTTTTGAACCGTATTCAAATAGTATTTAATTAATCAAATTAATTCTAAAAATATTGTAAAACATTACTGTATAGTTTTGAACTGTATTATAATATAAGATATTTTTAATCCCCTTGATGGGAAGTATTTTTCGAGTATTATGTGGTCATTCTCTTTCTTAAGAGTATTCTTTCTCGTCAACCAAGTACTGTCCCACTGTGGGGTACGGGTTTTTTTTATAATAATATAAGAATAGCAGACGAGCATGCATTCCACCTGATGATAAGTGGCTACTGCCGCCCATGGACATCTGTAAACCCCAGATAGGATTAGATATTGCTACCAGAGATCGGCCACAGGTGCGCCGCTACTCCTGAGGATTAAGCTGGAACGCCTCGGAAAAGTATATCTCCCTTACCACACCCTAGGTGGTCTTCTTACTAGGTGCTAGAACTAGGGAAAGAACTAATTAAGGAAGATGTCTAGCTTACTCCACTTTGTTTTCAGACATATTGGTAAAGAGAGCAAAGGGGGCACCCGTTAATTACGTGAGACGATTTTAGCGACTTTTCTTGTGTAAATAAAAATAAAATAAATAAATATCTGAGATTGATTACAAATGCCCATGCAACATGCGGTGCGACAGTGCCGACCTACCATCAGGTGGACTGCACGCTCGTGAGCTACTTCTATATAATAAAAAACGTATTATGAGGATCTTAAAAGATTACTACTCTGTCTTAATTGTAAACAATTTTGATACATAAAATTTTTGGTAACAATACAAAATTGTTCGTCAAACTCTACCATACCAATTTATAAATATAAATTGGTATGGTAGAGTTTGGTATGGTAGGGATGAATATCACTTAAATAAGTGATATTCATCCTGAGTGTTCTCATAGCAACAATTTAATGTTATAAGTAGTAGAGTTGCTGTTTTTGTTTCATAAATCTAGGCAGAGTAAGGTAGATTTATAATATAGACCCGAGTAGAGTTTGGTATTTGCTACATGAAAAGTACATGGGTTTCTATGGCCACCTAATCTACGATGGACTACATAACCGGCAACAAAAATGTTTTCATGAGCATTCCAATCGTAGTTACAAGAGCCTTTTATTTATAGAAAATTTATCGCTTATAAAATCTCTATTATAAAAAGTGACGCCACAACCCTAAGTACACATCAAATACTGGTAACGTGAAATGAAAAAGGTCAGAAAGCAGTGATAGCCTAGTGGTTAAACTCGGTCTCCCAATCGACATATCTGAGGGTCAAATCTCAGGCCTGCACCTCTAATTATTCGCTTATTAGAAATTAGTTATCCCTTGCTATGAAGGTGACGAAAAACATCGTGAGGAAACCTGAAAAATCTTAAAAAACAAAAATGTCCTCCAAGGTATGCGAAGTCTGTCAATATGCGCTTGGAGAGTGGGAGACTAAGGCTTTACCCCTTTTCCAGTGCCCAGGAGTGGGACAGTAATGGGTTGACGACGGCATACTCGAATTACATTAAGAATTGGTGCAGTATTTATAAACGGTTCACGTCACGTGGCTGCAGCGCATCCGCGCCACACACCAGCCTCGACGTGCACAGCAAAACACGGTGTCACACAGTGTGAAAGAATACATGGTAATATAGCACCGAGATTGCGAGCTTAATACGCAGCTGGAAAACGATTATAATCCCCGATGTCGCTTGCCATTGGGGATTTGCCACGCAGTTTGCATTGGAAATCAACGAATTGTTATTCCGTTTGAACGTGCATGCGGAATATTGCCGATTGAATCCGTCTAAATTGTCTTAAAGGTGAATCATATATTCTAAAACTGATATAAAAATGAACGGTGGAGCCAGCACGGTGCGAGTGGGAGGTAACAGCGCCATACGTATTTCTAGCGTGATGCTGCCTTTAGGTAGAAGAGTGTGGATGCTGGCTGACTTAAATACTTGTCTATCTATCTATCTTCAGCCCACGTTAGTCCACTGCTGGACATAGGCCTCTCCCAAGGCATCGACTGAGCCCGATCGTCGGCTCTCCTCATTCAGCTAGTTCCCGCCGCCCGGCGCAGATCGTCGCGCCACACACTTCGTTTGCCTAGACGCGGTCTCCACTTTGGAGCGTATAACACTCGTATGAGGTGGCTATCATAGTCCTCAGAAGTGGCCACGTGTCTGTAGGCTATCGACATCAGGTAGCACCTGCTCTATATTGAGTTAGATACGGATGTCTAAAGGCAGCAATGATCACTTAATATCAGGATGACTGCAAGGACGTTTGCTAGATAATTGTCGTTAAAAATAACAATAATTGCCTTCTACTTATTCCACCATCTCCGGAAATTAAAATCCTCGGTACGATGAAAGATAGACACGCAATAACACCATATTTTCTCAGTATCTCATCATAATTATATTCCTTTTCAAATCATTTAAGTAAGTAACCTATGCAACTTTGTTGTATATCGATTGTAATCTATTAAGCTTTAAGCTTTAAAGCCGCCCTTATTATATAGTTAACTGAATTTGTAATATCAAGTATTCTCACGCATATAGGTTTTACCATGACGTTTCCTTCATCGTTAAAACAAGTATTATTTATAAGATTGAAGTGACATAGGAGCATGCAGTCCACATCTAGTGGCGAGTGGTCACTTGCATCCGTATCCAATTCCACCTAGAACATAAATCGATTTGAAGGCAATCGATGAGTTGCGATTTCTGAGGACTAAAACGATTGCTTCTCACAACTCGGCCATCTTTCACACTCTTTCACTGAACAGCAAGAATTGCTTTACGCTAGGAATAGGTGCAACGGTGGCACCTTTTCATTTGAACCATATTAATTCTATCACCTTCAATAAGAACGAAAGTTAAAGTATCCGTCATAGATTAGTAAAGATTACTCACTCCTAACAAGAAAATGTACCCAGTTTTGAGAATTGAAATAGTTGCGTAAAAAAGTTTTGCCACGTCTCCGTGCTAAAATGTCCCTAAAATATTTAAAATAATTATTTATTTATTATGTAAATTACGCAGTATTAGTTATTTATTTGTAAATTTTCTCTAAAAATGTTTTTATTTGTCAAGAATTAAAAAAAAGAACTTACTAATAAGCCATTTGTGGCTTCATTCAATTTCAAGGCGGCGAAGTATCTTTACTAATCTATGGTATCCGTATAGAAAATATACGCACACTACATAACACCGTTCAAAATTCGCCGCATGAAATTGAGGTCTTGAGCCAAAAGCGACGCTTTTAAGGCACTTCTGACACAACTCTTGAGGAACGGATTTCAAAGCGGTTTTCATTTTTTGCTAACTTTGTTTTTTGGGCTGTCAAAGGCAGTAGAAGTCGGCGGATATAATGGATTTGAAATACTCTATCACCCATTACTTTGATACAATTTATAGAAGGTTGGAATGAAATAAATTTTAGTAATAGCCGTTGTAACCTATTACATGTAAGTTAAGGTATTTTAGTGTAAAAATAACACTATGATGAATTCTTGTAAGAACGGCGTGTCGATTGTTATCACTACTGCTCTACCCAATTCTGCTTTATAATAGCAGTTTAAGACCCAAATTTTATGGTTTGAAGAAGAAGGCAGTTCTAACTTTAACCTCAGAAGTAGAAACGCAATTGTGGTTGACATTAGGTAGGACTCCAATCTTGTTTCATTTATGACAGATGTCCTGTATATCATTTATAATAGATACATATACCGACCACGGGCACTAAGAATCAGATGCTGCTTGTTTCCTATTTAGATTTAATATAAATAGAGCGTCATAATCAATAGCTAATCTTTTTTACTTCCTTTCATACTATCGTCCTGTTACAATAAACTATTTCCTTGTTTCAAATACTACTAACTGCAATTTTGTTCTACACAAACAAAAAATAAGCTATCCAGAAATAGCGAGTTGGTCTAGTGACTAGTGCAACGCTGCAATTAGCAAATCATTGCAATTGCCCGTTACAAGCGGGCGGTGGGGTCATGCGATAATGCGACGACAAATTCAATGAACGGCATTATGTAATATGTGAACAGTACATTAATAGTTTAGTAGATAGTTGAGCTTGGGTAAGTACCTACAAACAGACAAAAACTTGTAAATAAACTAGTGACTGAAAACAAGCAGAGTATGACTATGAGTATTCCTAAAAAATATTCGAGGACTTCATTGTACAAAAAAATCTTTCCAATTTTTTGAAATGTTTTCTTTGTGTGTGAATTAAATATGTGTCAGGTGAAAATAAACTTGTACGTTCAAAATTGTAAACACAAAATGGATATGGATACGGTCGGACGTTTTTGATTTGCTTTTTCATTTTTTGTACGAGCGTATACTTGTATTCGGAATGGTTCAAACGATTTTGATTTTTACTAGGAATGACATATCTAAATTTTGCTCGAAAAATGTTTCGCGTAGCCGCATACAAATATATCTGAACACGATATGTGTATTTGTTGATTTTCATGGATGTGGATATATTTCTCTGAAGTGTTTTAATTTAGTCCTAAGGGGTAGTAACGCGTCAGTTCGCAACCTCAGATAACGAACCATGAGGTGGAAGGCATGCTCGGTAACTACTTTTTCTTTATAAAAAGGCAAAAATGGATATTCGGTAAGTCTCAAGCATCCTTTTTCTACCTTTTGTTAAAATATTTTTTTTATTCTTACTTAGCTAAATATTCTGTACTATCTCAAAAGGGGTTTCGCTTCAAAAACCGTGCGTGCGAAGTCGCCAGGTGAAGCCGTAATCTTTGCAATGAAAGACATTATTAACGACTTAGATTTAATATGAAAGTACTAATTTGTTTTGCAGATAATACCATACTCAGTGTCATGAGCGTTGGTATTAACACATTAAATTGCTTTCACGCCATTACACCTCGTTTGTGTTAATGCGGCATTAAGGTAATAATGACTTTTATTGCCTGATTGAGGCATAAACCCGACGCTAGTGTCATGCGATAGCGCTCGATTCCAAACTCATAAATATCAATCAACGGTCATTAACTGCTACACACGATTCATACCCTTGCAAACAACCCAGACTATTCTTGTGAGACCTCTAGCGCACCTTGAAATTACCCACACACACTAATCTTCCCATACATTAAAGTAAAATGGAGAGATCTAGACACATTTGCTGCGGATGTTCACAAGGCTGTTTGTGTTCTCCCACCGTGTTTGTTAGCATAGCATATACATCCATCATTACAGTTCATGTCATTAAAACATTGTTTTTTGTTAGGACAAGTATTTAACGCCTCTTCGCGGGAAATGTGCCATTAAATCATTTTAATGGTCGTTTATGCCGTACGCTGAATGTGTTGAAACTCCGAATGTTACTGACATATCTATAAGTACGGAATAGAGCGCGAAAATGTTAAGTGATTATTTTTGGAATCTATCTTCGAAACGAATATTTTATACATTCACAGAGTGAAAAGACAATGAGCAACTTGTAAGAAGAATCTTACATCGATGTAACTTATGAGTTCCTAGCTAGATTTGTGTGAGTTTCTCGCGTGTAGAAAATTTACAATCGTGGTAATATCAAATAAATCAACAATAATTGAATATATTACAGCGATCGTACATTATTTACAATACAATGCATCTTTACATATTTATCGCTTGTCGTACAACAATGTTCATTAAATTTTAATGCAATTTATGAAGTAAAAGTATCCTGTAAAGTCTTAATTTACAAGCATTTTTTTGCCCCAAAAAGCCAATATAATGCTGATTGCAGGAAAAAGTTAGATACCTATATTCTTCACTTGTCAGCCTGTTTCTCAGATCACCATATCAGCAATCGAGTTCCATTAGTCGTAACATATCGTGGCGTACTGTCGCAAAAAGGCGAAAACAAAGCTAAAATATTACGGTTCAGAATCCGCCAACTGACCGCTGCCGAACAAATTGTTCTCGCCGGTCCGTCTACATGTGTAAATAACTTTAAACTTTTCGTATTTAGATTTGCATCTACACATATAAATAAAATTCAAGTATCGGTCCGTACCAAAAAAAAAAAAATATGGCTGCTTTGGCGCAAGTAGATACCGATTTTGTACAACTTTGATACCCGGTAGCTGACAGAGCAATGATGATCCAAACTCCATTGTGGTAGAAACTATTGTTAGGCACAGTGTAGAGAGACTTTCAGCTTTCGTACAATGAAGTAGGTCTGGCGTTCATAGGTTCTTCAACTTCACTAAAACCACAAAAATAATCATCATCATCGTAGCAAGCATAATTCTGATACTAGCTGATAATAAATTTAATGTATGGTTTTAAACCGAATCCATCAGAGTAGGACGATATTTATCACAATGACTCAACTATTTCTAGACAGATCAGACTTTACGCAACTTCATCAAAGTCACTAATTTATTTAAAGTCTTGACTGATGGCACGCCTTTTACGGAGAAAATAAAAAATGGAGTTTCAACCTCGCCGGGTGATAAATAAGTCCTACTAATCTTCGAGCTGGGCTTTATATTTATATTAATTAATCACGACACGCTAATGTCTTCGGAATGTTCTTGTTCTGGTGGCGATGGGTGCTGATTGAGGACCCAGGTTGGGTACCCAGAACCCTTGTCAAATTGATGAATACGTTATGGTAAATACACGCTGGCATTATGTCCGATACTTGGATTATCTTGTTAGGTCTCGTGCGTTGGAAATTCCTTTGTTGGTATTTTATAGCTGGGTACGTATTGACATTTGAGATTGGGGATTATTTATGAAAAACGATTCGTGTTGGATGTCATCTGAAGGACTTTTATATCCAGAGAAAAAGTTAACGTGAATATGGTTTATTTGTTTTACAATTTTTTATTAGCAAACGACCATGCCGTTTACCTGATGGTAATTCACTGCTGTCCATGGACATGGAAATGCCAACTCTATAGAAAACTAGGGTTCCACCTGGAGCCGATCAGATATGTTTTGCTACTCTTGAGGACTAAGATCGTCATCATTTTATGTATTATGTTATCCACACCTTCCTAGCAGAACGCAAAACTGCTTCATTTAAATATGAGCAGCAGTGATATCTACTCTATAGAATCGTGTTGTTACTATCACTTTTCAAATGTTCCGTATAGGAATGAATTTTCATATTTTTTATACAAAAATAATATTTTTATATAGTCAGTAGTATTAACAACATGAAGCTAGCTTACCATTTCGAAAATCAAAGACGCGGATGACACTTTTATCACGTTCCCGCGGTATTTCTCACGAAATGTGATAAGTGTAATGCGAAAACGTGCTCCCAAACAAAGGTTTTGCAGATATTCCTGTAGTTGTGAGCCGTGAGCCCGGACCGCCTGGGAGGTCTGAGGGATGGGGTGAGTTGGGGGTGAAAGGAGAAGGGTAGTGCAACATCTCAAGGTCGGGTCGGAGTGTCGAGGACGCTGCCTTATAACCTACCAGAATGCGTCTACTGCGCACAAAGAATTTATTAGGACCTGCGTCTGTCTGCGAAAATTTTGCTTTTGTACTGGAGTAGTCTTCAAGTTTCCAAGTAGATATTTAATATACTAAATGATTAATGTGCAGTACTTTGAAGCCATTAATAAAATAAAAAAACATTGTACAATGTTTTTGAAGTTACTTTAATAATAAACAGTTATAACAATTACATCTTAAGAGATGTATGTAAGTTTTTTCAATTCATATGCAAAGTCTTTTGCAAAAAATACTTTTTTGCCAGGAGCAACTTAAAAGACAAAGACAGTACCAAAAAAAAATCGATTATTTTATGTTATGTTTTGGTGTCTTTCAAATAATTTGGAAAATTGTAGGTAGCTATTTTAGATCTAGACACCCTTAAGTATATATACTACCCTACTAGTATATATACTACAATTATAGCTGGGCACTTTGATGAAAAAGAATTATATTTTGCGACGAATATAAAATTGTAATCTTTAATATTACAGCAATTAGTAAATAACTTTATCGGTTTGCAAGCAGGTATTTAGTGATAAGGGCAAAAACTAAATAAGCAAACTAAAACAGGAATAAAAACTAAATAACATTTCTGAGTCCGTTCGCATTGCTGACCGGCCATATGCAGCTAATTAAATATCTTTCGCTAATTAGTGGATATACTCTCTTAGCTCTATTTCGAAACGCCGACGGTTTAATTGAGCGACCTATAAGAGTCTAGAATTTTGCGAAATATTTAAGATATATTTTATAAAGCGACATTTATATAAAAATTGCTTTGAAGATTTCAAGAAGGTTCTTTTAAAATAATATAGTAGTAGCAGAGTAGCAGACGAGTATGCAGTCCACCTGATGGTAAGTGGCTATTGCCGCCCATGGACATCTGTATTCAACCCCAGATAGGATTAGATATTCCTACCGGAGGTCGGCCACAGGTGCGCCGCTACCCCTGAGGACTAAGCTTTAACGCCTCGGAAAAGTATGTCTCCCTTACCACACCCTTCAAAACGGAACACAGCAGCGCCTAACACTGCTGTTATTACGCAGAAATAGGTGTGACGGTGGTGCTGCCGGAGTCGAACTACAAAGGGTTCTACCACAAGGTGGATGCTACGTTGCTACGTAGAGTTATATGGGATATGTTTTATTACTTATGTCCTACTGGTAAGTATGATATTAGTTTCACTACTTTAATGTAATATGATGTTTTTTTATATTTAAATATTATTTCTTCAACATATAAATTATGAATTATTTTTCCAATGATTTGTGGAAAAATTTACACGTTAGAATCTACTGTATTGTGAGGGGTACGCTCAAAGACAACGACAAAAATATCCAAATATCCAGACCCTAATCCAGACTAGAAACCTAAATCCAACATTTAGTTATTTACTTGGCCGGGGATCGAACCTTTAATCCTGTATCAGACCGGTATTACATCACCACGCGATATTTGCAAACAATTCGGAAATTCTTGCCATAAACTAATGTATACAACATCATAATTCTAGTCACGTTTCGCGAGAGATTAGTTAGTTGCTACCTCGGTTGGTACCTCGGGTATGAATATTCAAATTGCAAGTCGTTGACTTCCTACGATAGTACGATCCGAGCATAAGCCCTTTGACGACATTGTTTACGTGAGAACAGTAACAATTTTGCGCTTTATTTAAATTTATTACTAAGTTATACGAGCGACAGGCCGGCGACTATTGCCGACTGTTGGCGATAGTAGATTTTTTTATAATGTAGGAGTAGAAGACAAGCATGCAGCCCACCTGATGGTAAGTGGTTAATGTCGCCTATGGACATCTGTAATAAACCCAGATAGGGTTAGATATTCCTACCTGAGGTCGGCCACAGATGCGCCGCTACTCCTGAGGACTAACCTGGAATGACTTGGAAAAGTATGTCTCCGTTACCACACCCTTCAAGACGGAACACAGCAGCGCCTAACACTGCTGTTATTACGCAGAAATAGGTGTGACGGTGGTGCCGCCGGAGTCGAACTACAAAGGGTTCTACCACAAGGTGGATGCTACGTTGCTACGTAGAGTTATATTGGATATGTTTTGTTACTTATGTCCTACTGGTAAGTATGATAATAGTTTCACTACTTTAGTATAATATGATTTTTTTAGTATTTAAATGTTATTTCTTCAACATATAAATTATGAATTATTTTGCCCATGATTTGTTGAAAAAATTTTGGTTTACACGCTATTTTTTATTTACACGCCAGGATGTACTGTATCCTGAGGGATATGCTCAAAGACAACGACAAAAATATCCAAATATCCAGACCCTAATCCAGACTAGAAACCTAAATCCAACATTTAGTTATTTACTTGGCCGGGGATCGAACCCTTAGTCCTGTATCAGACCGGTATTACATCACCACGCGATATTTGCAAACAATTCGGAAATTCTTACCATAAACTAATGTATACAACATCATGATTCTAGTCACGTTTCGCGAGAGATTAGTTAGTTGCTACCTCGGTTGGTACCTCGGGTATGAATATTCAAATTGCAAGACGTTGACTTCCTACGATAGTACGATCCGAGCATAAGCCCTTTGACGACATTGTTTACGTGAGAACAGTAACAATTTTGCGCTTTATTTAAATTTATTACTAAGTTATACGAGCGATAGCCCGGCGACTATTGCCGACTGTTGGTGATAGTAGATTTTTTTATAATGTAGGAGTAGAAGACAACCATGCAGCCCACCTGATGGTAAGTGGTTAATGACGCCTATGGACATCTGTAATAAACCCAGATAGGGTTAGATATTCCTACCTGAGGTCGGCCACAGATGCGCCGCTACTCCTGAGGACTAACCTGGAATGACTTGGAAAAGTATGTCTCCGTTACCACACCCTTCAAACCGGAACACAGCAGCGCCTAACACTGCTGTTATTACGTAGAAATAGATGTGGCAGTGGTGCCGCCGGAGTCGAACCTCAAAGGGTTCTACCACCTTCAAGTGGTGACAGTCGAAGTAGTTGCTGACGGTCGTCGACTGTTGTCTGCGACCGCTTGTACATGGACGCCAGCGGCGGTGGCAACAACGGACGACTGTTGCCGAAAGTCGCAGATTGTCGAGAGCTATCACCAGCGACTGTTGGCAGTCGGCAGCGACTGCCGGGGTCTGTGCGGTTGCCTGCGTGAGCTGTCGCTCGTGTTTTAGTTTATTGTCGTTCACTTACTTCCTTAAGGGATTAAAATATTATATGATGAAGAAGGATAAAGAATTTTTATTGTTTCTTACAAAATAAACGAAGAAAATTGTTCTTCTACTTAGCCTTATTATCTTTTCTGGAACCATCTGTAGGGTTCGAATACGAACATATTATATGAATTTTATATAAAGAAACGTTACTACCACCCCTCGCCCTTGGCCATCCATCGATGTCTTTATCTCGTTGATGTGAAGTGGAAAGTAATTTCTCGTTTCATCTCCAATCTGACAGTCAGCTGGATCGAGATTTTTACGACCCACTGCTTTTCTACTTTCGTCGCTACGAAATAACTTTTATATATCTAAGATATACCATTTATTATTTTTATTGAAGCTGCCATAAATTGGTTTAATTAATTATGTCTTGATTTAATGAAGTAAAACTTCCTAAAAATCGGTAAAGTTCGGTAAAAACTGCTCTGAATAGCACGTGAAGTCTACCAATACGCAAATGGCGAGTATGGTGAAAATATTTCTGAAAATGTAAAGTAAAAAAATATTTTATATTTTTTGCGAAAAAATATTTTATATTTTTTTAATTTAAATAAAGTAAAGAGTAAATATTTTACTTCATGAAAAAATATAAATATTTTTTTTTATATTTTTTTATAAATTAAAATATTTACTATAAAATATTTTATATTTTTTTGCTTTTCAGGATTGGAGGAACGCCTACGCCGTCGAGTCAACCTGAGTATGAAAGTAATGTATTCAACGTCGCATCTAGAAGCTGACCTGTACCCTTACCAGGAGTTTTGCCCACACAAATTCTAATCAGCGCCCCTATAGGATTGTGTCAGAAATAGGAAATCGTATGGGCCAATACGTAAACAAATACCAAAACAGTCATATTTGTCGAAACGTAAAAACTCCTGGTAAGGGTACTGACTGGCGGCTGTCAGGGGCACGAGCGTCAGGGGGCGCATTGCCGACCCACACAAGAAAAAAAGGATGCAGGTATGTATACATCTTTAAATAGAAGGTTGATATTATTTAAAAACTTGATTGATTAAGAGTTAGGGCCATTATTTTACAATGAAAAGTCTAGCGGGGCGCAAAATTTTAAATCTTGTCAAGTGGGAAAAATTTAATGTTGCCAGGGGCATAATACTCGTATTTACGACGCTGGATGTATCTGAACGGAATAGTAAATTGTATACATGGATTATACTGACCACTTCATATTAAATGGTACGTGAATATAAATAAGAGGATTCAAAAACTTATAACTTCTATAATATTAAATACCAATACCCTCGACCTCGTTCCGCCACGCTAAAGTTTTCAAGAGCGCAGTTTCAGAATATGTACGATCATATCTATTTAAGTACGTAATACTTACTAACGTTGGCAGTTTGGAAATTCTATATCTCTTTAATGTCTCCATCTCTGCTGTTTGCTTTAAAATGGGTCACAGAAATAACCACCTCGAATGTTATGTAAAAACTAAATATTTATTCAAAACATTCGTGGCCTAAAAATATTTCTTACAAATAATTTTATACATATACGAGTACTTCTGTGATTCCTCTCATTGCTGTTCAAATAGATTTAAGCGTTCTGTAATCAATACACAAATGACACGGCTTATTTAAATTTTAGCTAATAAAATAAATTGATAGAACAATGTTAATATGCACAGTTCGTGACATGCTTAGCGCACCCTTTCTCTTACATTAGCGTGTTTGGTCGCGGTATTATCTAATATCCGATAATGGGGGTTCAAGGTTGGTCGCTGAAAGCGCTGTAATGCAACTCCCATCCCAGGCCGTCGCGCCCTTTGCGCTTTTATCAATACGCCGACCAACAGCGCCGCCTGTCGGCCGCCGCCAGTATCGCCACGGAGACGAGTGCGCACGCTCCATACTCCCCGACGTTGCCGCATTTATTGTCTACATTTCCTTCACCCTCAAATCAATCCCATCAAAATAACCCCAGTTCCCTTTTCTTTTCGTGATCCGTGACGTCCTCAGTGCAATGACGTAAGTGCAGTTTCATCCTCGTCGCGCGAAACCCTGAAAAACTTAACCTAGCATCCGACCGATTACGTCAATAAACGATTACTCGCGGGTTCGTTTCTCCAAGCTGTTTGTTTTTGTATCTCCGATTCCTTTGCCGAAAGTGCGATTACACCGGAGCTTTTAGAATGGTAAGTGATCGAATCGTTAAGCTATTGTTTAGTGTTGTGTGGTGCGTCCGGGCTTGTTTATGTGCGAGCGGATATCTGCATAGTGTTGTGTGTTGCAGATGTGGGCGCGTGTAGTGACTTTCGCTGGGTAGCACGCTTAGGAATGAGGTTACTATCTAAAATAAACCGCGATTTTTACCGCGCCGTTTTAGCAACGCGATACGAGATACCCGGCGAGAGGCACTGCGCATGCCGCTACTGAATATTTAATCAAATGCATCCACTGCAAGTATGCTGCGCCGATTTGACCTGCATTTATTTCGACGTTAGCGATAATTTATATTTAGATAATACCAAAACCAGTTTTGCGGTGTCATTTACCTCTACTGTTTACACAACAAGCTACATAATTATGGGTTCGTTGGATTTACTCTCAACAAAAAGTTTAGTATAAAATGAAGCTTGAATAAATTGTGAATTTCTAAAATATTAAGATTAATTTTAAGCTGTTAAAAAACTTTCGGTATTAAATTAATATTATAACTTCACAAATGTAGTGTAGGTACATGAATACCGCGTTCAAAGACGGTTCATCTTACGCGCTCTTTAAGGGTTATCAGAGGGCGTGTTTGCTTTCATTATTTACGATTTTTTGCACCCTAAAAATGTCGTTTGCGTTTGCATAACCCTTTGTCCCGTGCGGCATTCATGCCGTGAGAAAATGGGCCAAGTTCAGGGTCACCGGTGCAACGATTGTTCCATGAGCTCACGTCTTTCCAATGCATGGTTGATGGTTTGACGTGGCAAATGTAAACTGATTTGAAATAGTATGAAGCCAATATTTTGGTAACATTACTTACAACAAACAAAAGAATATACGCCTGAGTAGTGTCCGGACGCGCCGATGATGGGAACTAATTGTATTTTGACTGTTATCTAGAAAGTGTCCTAGTGTTTGTACCTGAGAAATGTTAAATGGGTCTTGGGAAGAAGTTATTCGTCTCTTATTTATTACGTGTTCATAGTATTTGCAACTCAAAGAAAAATCATATTCTATGTCTATATATCTATTTTAAAGAAGGTGCGTAGATACGATTTTAATAATATTATATGCAGGTTACTTACGTACTTACTTTCCCGAAGTTCCATTAGCTTTGATTTGGTGTGAAGGTACGAAATAATTTTGTATTTAAGAATTGCCTCACCTTGTATTTCATTTACCCGTCATTGCGGTTTTGCAAAGTTTTGTTCTCTGAAACCAGAGTATACTCTACTTAGGTAAGTAGAGATTAGATACAATAACTTCCACAAACCGTATTCCTATTCGCGTATTCACATTTTACAATTCTACAATAGCCCATTTAAAAAAAATCTTAAATTCATTTTACATTGACCTCCTCCTTATACGCCGGAGCGTAATACAATGAGGTCAAGCTGGATTTCCAGTTATACATTATCATTTTTTTTATAAAATATGACCTTAATGGTTCCTGTATAAATGGACTTCATAATTTTTATTTTTATATTCGACTATCACTTCGAAGGAGGCTTCGCAACAAAGAGAAAACTATTTTTCAGTTTAGATAACAAAGTAATTGAAAAATATACACGTTTTCATTTCTGAAACTCCAGAATATTTAGAATTACCTGTTACTTATTAAATGTCGATAATAAAAAATCTATAACGAAAGGAAATCGGTCCTATGGGATACGTTTTTAAGAGAATGCGCTTAAAGGGATATATAGGTACGTTTTGGAATTTATCAACAAGTATTTTATCATGTTATTAAGTGTACCAATATATTTAATGTGTTTTAAAATTGTAATCATACTTTTTCATCACATCTCAGTTCACATTACATCACCTATGAAGTGTAATTAATCATGTGTCGAGTTAATGCGATTATAATAACAAGTTGTTACACTATTGTCTACATACACAAAGGATATGTTAAAATATGTGTGTGCTATAAATACATATACGCGAAAACCACTAATATGATACAAGGAAAATTGGGGCATTTGATAAGAATTGGCAGACCACATTGTAGGGGCATAAATTAATTGATCGATCGAATATATGCATCCCAACTAAATAAAAAAGATCGCTGTTCTTAAATGAAAATCGTATAATAGTGTAGTACCCAGTAGTACTTAGTCGTTATGCTACTTCGAATACCATCTTTTTTAATATTGAAGTAGATAAGTGTCTACTGCCATCCTTGGACATCTGTAATCAACCCCAGATAAGATTCCTACATGAGGTTGGCCATAGACGGTTGGAACGCCTCAGATAAATAAGTATGTCTCCCTTACCTTTACAGTAGTGCAGTAGCGCTTAACCCTGTTGTTATAAGACAGCAATTAAATAGGTTTTTTTTTATAATTTAAGAGTAGCAGACGAGCATGCAGTCCACCTGATGGTAAGTGGCTACTGCGGCCCATGAACATCTGTAATCAACCCCAGATAGGATTAGATATTCCTATCTGAGGTCGACCTCAGATGCGCCGCTACCCCTGAGGACTAAGCTGGAACGCCTCGGAAAAGTTTGTCTCCCTTATCACACCCTTCAAACCGGAATACAGCAGCACCTAGCACTGCTGTTAATAGGTGTGGCGGTGATGCCACCGGAGTCGAACCACAAAGGGTTCTACCACCTTCAAGTGACAGAGGTGCCTCCGGGCTTGAACCGCAGGGGTTCTCTTACCTTGAAAATATATTTTAAACGACCATCATTCAAATGATGCTGGCTTTCGATTTTACAAACAAATAAATGAAAGATGTCAGAATATCAAGTCCAGAAAATGTGAGCTTTCCATAAAATGTACAAAAAGAGCGATACGTACTAAATGTAACGAATAGTGGTCTATCATTTTTTTATACTTCGCCCATAAAATATGAACAACGATGCACATTACTCAGAGCATAATTATTATACTCGCCACGAAGGTACAAAATTTTACGCTACCGTGATTCTCCCAAAAGCCATAAAAAAGGGTCTTCGTAAGGCAAAAAGATGCATAATGCGTTCTTGTAAAAATTAAATATCAATTAAGTATACGTTTAAAATATGCTTTTCAAAAATGATGGTGTAATCGTTTTCAACAACACTGTTATTGGTCAGATGTTCAAAAACTGCGTAACAGCAAAGATTATGAAAAGTTTCGCTCAAAATATTTTTATGTATGAAAGAGGATGCAGTTTTTCTTAAGTTCAATGACCAATAATAATTATGTATCTTCACAATCAACTACGATGGAGGAATATACATAAATATACTCTGATGATGCTGATACTCGGTGATGTTAGATAAGATCAAAATATTCAGAAAATAAAAATTGTAAAATTGGACGAAGCAAAAAATGCAGAATTTAAATTTGTAATATGCATTAAGTTATTTTATATAAGTAGGATTTGTAGTAAGGCTTTGCTGACATAGAAGATCTTATCTTTCAGACTAAACGTAAACGCAAGTGCTATTAATTTATGACAGAAAATACTCCAACTGAAACTAACGATATCCCAATTATAGTTTACTAATAATAATAATCGTACAGGCAGTGATAGCCTAGTGGTTAAGAAACTCGGCCTCTCGATCGAGGGGTCCTGGGTTCAAATCCCAGGCACCTCTGATTTTTCAAAGTTATGTGCGTATTAGAAATTAATTATCACTTGCTAAACAGTGAAGAAAAACATCGTGAGGAAACCTGCATATCTGTGAATTTAAAAAAAAAATCTCTAAGGTATGTGAAGTCTACCAATACGCACTTGGCCAGCGTGGTAGACTATGGCCTAATAATTCATTCTGAAAGGAGACCCGTGTCCAGCAGTGGGACATTAATGGGTTGATGATGATGATGATGATGAATACTCGTAGTATCTAACATTAAAACATTTGCACACTATTAGTCAAGTTTCTACTACAGCATAATTTAGTATTTATTGTGCTGATTTTGAGCGCACTCCTTTATTGAAGATTAAATCGATAATTATTTTAAATACTGAATTTAATCCTAGATACTCTTGATAGGTGTTACGTGTCTCTTTAACGACCAATTCTTTACTCATCTTACCCAAGTGGTGTTATTCAAGACCGAAATTACGCAGCACAAAATGTATTAAGAGAAGACATGGCGCTTATTTTGCATTTTGTCTTAATTATAAGTTACTTTGTTGCAAGATAAACGTTGCTTAGGAATTGGCTCAGAATTGTCTTATAATATACCATAGCTATACTGTTTCTAAGGTCTTAAATATCTAGTAACAATGTCGCCAGCCGACAACAATGCTGACCAAAACGACCAAACACATGTGACATAAATTCGTCAATACGTCAAAACATGTACTGTTTACAATGTTCCAAAAGTCGTGTTGTGTGTTCAGTGTTATGTACATTAGGACAATAATGTATCCGATTAGGAACGGTACTTATAAGATGTGAGTGAGCGATGAACGATATTTTCAAAATTAAATTAATGCATCATATCCCATAATTCCTGTATTTCGAATTCCAGTTTAGTGAAGCTAGAAAATATTAGTGTGACGGAATAGTTCATTTTTACCACGAACGAGCAAGATATGGCATAAACTTCCTTAATATATTTCCGGCGCTCTATGACATCGTGCTACTCAAAACGCAAAAAGAGCTCTTCTTTAAAGCCGGTAATGTATTGGCGACTCCTCTAGTGTTCCCATTGTTCAAATGTCCAAACGACGGTGATCACTTTCCATTAGGTAGCCCGTCTGCCTTATCTTAGATTTAAATCCAAAAATAACAAATATTGTGTGATTTTCGTGTTCGTTTCAGCAATGCTTATAATTGCTTTAGAATCCTAATATACTAATAGAGTATACTGGTATTCCGGATTTTATGGTGCTTAGTCACGCCTAAGGTTTACGTCACATTAAACGTATAATTTATGTAAAATTAACAGTTTGCGGCTCATAAATATTTGCGATTGACACCAAATATGTAGGAGTCGTAACTAAATTTCAGCATAAAAGCAATCTGGCCTGATGGGATAAAATCTTGTGAGGACATTCCACGATTAGAAATAAAGGTACCACGGGTATTATGATTTCATAGTGTCCTCAACATTTTACATATTTATGTCTGAACTGAGTCTAAAAACGCACGGTCGCTTACCAAGTCTGGTAGGAGATCTCTCTTTACCACCTTAGTCAAACCACCAGAGATCGTCTACCTTCAAAAAGAACCTTTCAAATTGTTGCTATCCACCCTGATATCCAACGCACTAGTTCATCAAAGGTAATAGAGTTACACAAATGTACAAAGCCTACTGACTTTGGTTTACAGATTCGATACAAAGGCGATTCGGATAAATAAAAGCTGAATTCGCCGTTTATAATTGTTCTCAAATGGAAGCCTTATTCAGTATTTGCTGAATCGCGGATAACGGATAAGTTCGATTGAATTTCCTTTTGTATAAAACGCGCAATTGATTCGTTTAAGATTTATTGTTTTGTTCTGTCCTGTTCATTGTTTTACCAAACAATTGTTTGAAGTAAGTACCTGTCGAATAATTTCTAACGGAATTCCAAATTAATTTGTTTTGCAAAGTCAAAGCGAAAATTCCAAACGCGATTGCGTAGGTAGGCAAAATTTTTCATAAATCTTGATCTGAAATTGTTATTTTGTTGAAAAATACGATGCTTCCTTCTTATCTAAACTCCTGGGGGACATCGTGTATTATCTTTTGTATTGAGCCGCTGGAAGGCTGACAAATTATGGGCAACCCTCGATTAATTCCGGTGACAAATGTCTTCCAATAAGGCTAGCCCTATCAATCTCCAGAGAATAACTTAATTGGATATGTGGCCGGGTTGTTGTTCGATCAAGGTCGACTTCTGGAGACAACAGTTACAATACTGAAGCAATTTCAGGAATCTGAGATGGGATAATTAAAGCTTTGATTGAATTTTGAGATGTATTCGTTTATCATTTGATATTAATGGTTACTAACATTATGTATCTTAATAGTGGAGTTAAGAATCGAAATCATACAATATATCTATCTTTGCCGCTCTCGCTAAGTTTTCGCTTAGAAAGGTTCGGTATGACACTAGCAAGGTGGACGTACAAGCATCGTGTCTTTTATTTAACTTAGACGTCAAGCGTAGCAACCGATGAGCAATGAATATAGACATGTTAGGTCTTATTTTCTTTTGATTCAGATTCCATAGACGAATGTTATGCAGAGTAACGAGCGCTTTTATGTGCCTATTTTCCGATAAGACCACATGAGGTGTCGTTGGATTCTTTTAAGTTATGGTAGCAACATAGGTTACATTACTTGCTTGTTCAGTTAATTAATTTTAAGCGGTCGGAATTTTTGTTTTCATATTTATCACTAGTTACGGAATTTATTTCCAATGTACTTTTCAGGTCATTGACTTTTACTTCATAGCCAGTTTTTTCCGTAACAAGAAAAACAACATTTAAAGGCACGAAGGCTTCTTCAACAAAGTTGCGTAAGATCGAGTTACCCTCCAAAGGTTACCTAGTAAAAGGGCTTCATAAACTTGTTGAGTTTTCTAACGGCAATGTTAGGTACTCTTTGTTTTTAATTATTTGTTTCATAATGTTCCAATATTGTGTTGACTTTAGAGCCTTGACGGCATTAAGGTTTTTATAAAACGATTCAGAGAATTCCATCTATAGTTTTAACATCAACCTTGTTTCCATAACAACCTTCAATTGCTTTCTGTTTACTTTTTATTGGAATCATAGATAAGTATAGATATCTCACCGCCTTGTCATTGAAGGAAGCCATTAAATGGATTAAACAGCTGACAATTCTCTCAGCCATTTAATGCCGACGTGCGCAGTTAAGTAGTGCCAAAACACGAAATCCAAGAATACGTGCGGGGAAATATCGTTTCATTCGTAAATAATCTAAAAACTACATTTATTTAATATTTCTCAAACACGAAAATAGATGACAATGCCAATTTCAATTGTCACTACTGGTTACATTTTCTTGTTAGGAGTGAGTAATATCTACTAATCTATGATTGGATTTTTTTTTGTAATAGACGAGCATCCAGTCCACCTAAAGGTAAGCGGTCACCGCTGCCCACGGCCATTTATACCAATTTATACCTACGTAACTCACCTTAAATGTAAGTCAATCGGCGTTCACACCTTACCAATGAAACGTAAAAAGTGCTTAAGGCTAGAAATATGACTTTTCCTTCCCCGTCAAACCATGCTCGTTATGTTTCAAAAACCTAAGTTTTTTTTTTTTTATAATATAAGAGTAGCAGACGAGCATGCAGTCCACCTGATGGTAAGTGGCTACTGCCGCCCATGGACATCTGTAATCAACCCCAGATAGGATTAGATATTCCTACCTGAGGTCGGCCACAGATGCGCCGCTACCCCTGAGGACTAAGCTGGAACGCCTCGGAAAAGTCTGTCTCCCTTACCACACCCTTCAAACCGGAACACAGCAGCGCTTAACACTGCTGTTATTAGGTAGAAATAGGTGTGGCGGTGGTGCCGCCGGAGTCGAACCACAAAGGGTTCTACCACCTTTAAACCACACCTTGAAAGTATGACCCATCAAAGCACAATTAAACGCCTGGATACATTAATAGATACATATATGTCTAATATTACCAAATGTATTTAATATGGTCACATGAATGACAAGCTAATGTTAGTTGACGATCAGTGTGGTGGACCAGTCACCATATGGTCTGACACGCAGAGGGTTCTGGGTTCGATCCCCTTCCAAATAGACCTTAATGATGGATTAAGATTTCTGTTCTGTGTCTGAGTGTTTGTGTGTCTGTTTTTGATTGTGTCATGCCACCTACGACTAGTAAAATCCTGGAGTGGGGCTATAGGTCTGAGTGTAGAAAGTTTTGTATTAAATGTTGTTGTTGTAAGATCGCACAAAGACGTACAGATTGTAATTTTCTGATTAGGTGTCTTGTTCGACCCGACTTTGTGAGTCCGGGCCGTGAATGCACTAATGTATTCCTTTCAAACCCCAACATTGTGCGGCATTATGTATTGACACAAAAAGTTACATGCAAAAACGAAACGTTTAGCTGTCCTCTAACTGCGTCCAAGGTTGAATTTTATGTTATTGGTACATATAGGGTTGCCACATACGCAAATTAAAATTTGAAATTTGATTTGTTTTTTTATAAAACTCAAGTAGAAAGCAAGCACGCAGTCCACATGATAGTAAGTGGCTTCTGCCACGCATGGATATTTTTATTCAAACTCTGATTAGATTAGGTTCCTATCTGAGGTTGAATATGATAAATATTACATCATTATAAAGAATCAACTTACTTGATCTAAAGAAAATACTAATAGTAACACACTTTCAAATTTTATTATGACAAATCAGTAAAGACTACTGAACAATTACCTAAGTATAATTATAGAGCTGGCAATGAGATCTTTTGAAAATTAAGATCATTGTTCAGGTACTGACTCTTGAAATTCTAGATTTGATCATTGTACGTTTAATTTTCAACATGATATTATTCTGTTCTAACAGCAGAGTTTGCACTGCTGTGCTGACTGTGCATTGTGCATTGTACCTTATTGATGATGGTGGCGAAACGGTGTTAAGTTTGGTGTCTGGTCAATCAAAAGGTTTCTGGTTCGATCTTCTACCACAAAGAAAGCTAGTTAATAAACATAGATTTCCTATTTCGATCCGAGCTCTGAAGTTCTTGCATTTGCCTTTGTTGTATATTCCTATTGATGTTACCAGGAATGTACAATGTGTTATCGTTTGTCTGTGGTATGTTTATGTGATCGACTTCAAATATGTTTTCTGGTTAAAATTTTAGGAGTAGAAGATATTTGCGGATAGACTTAAGTGGCATAGTCAGTGTCAGTGTCAGTGCATCTGTGTGTCAGTCAGTCACACACCTTATAACAACAAGTATGGGATAATAACAAATATCAAAGGAGAACTTTCCATATAGTCCTTAGAGGTAGATCCTTTTGAAGATGGTAGGACCCTTTGTGGTTCGACTCCGGCGGCACCACCGCCTCACCTATTTCTATCCAATAACGGCAGTGTTAGGCGCTGCTGTGTTCCGGTTTGAAGGGTGTGGTAAGGGAGACAGAGGCGTTCTAGCTTAGTCTTCAGGGGTAGCAGCACATCTGTGGCCAATCTCAGGTAGGAATATCTAATCCTATCTGGGGTTGATAACAGATGTCCATGGGCGGCAGTAGCCACTTACCATCAGGTGGACTGCATGCTCGTCTACAACTCCTATATTATAAAAAGAAAGTGTAGCAATTCATCTTTGCCAGATATCAAAATACGACTTCAATCCTAGTTTTGTATATGTATACTGTGACTATCACGCGATAAATGCATGGCCGTTGGTAACCAAAATTTCAGTCCACTGACAACCTTAGTGTCACTACCCAAAACAATATGAGTTTGCGTCAGCCGAGGCTCCGGAACGACTGCCGAGATATGAAATTCGCTTTGTAATTGTACGTTTGACTTATATTTGCCCTGTTCGAAAAAATAATAATTAACAACCAAACTCGTGCTGCGCCGGTGAACAGCCAAATACATTAGACATGTTCTTGCTAAAACAATAAATGTAATAAATAACCTTTATTATTTGACTGGTGGAAAATTTTTAGTTTTAGGTGGCTTGGTAGAACCACCGCTAATATTTTCTGTTTTATATTAGCACTGCAGTGTAAAGACGCTGTTCTAATTTGGCAGTAAAAATAAACAGTGGTTAGACACTTGGTACCTCAATCGGGGGTCCGGGATTTGAACCGGCGATGGGCGATTTGCGAGGCGAGCTCTAATTATCAAGTTATGTGTATCAGAAATTAATTATTACTTGCTTAAACGGTGAAGGCGACGAACTTTTTGAGAACTATCTCAGAATCCTAGCGGACCTTAAACGGCTGATGGCTGGATGGATGGATAAGAGATTTTGTAGGCCTTCCTTAATTTACATGATATACATTAATTATATTTACTCCCCTTATGGCACTTAAATTTGTTCAAATAATCTTGAGTAACAATAAAACGAAGCATCCGAACGCTCGTATGCGTAACTACGAAAATCAGCAAAATTTGATATGTTTCAATATTTCTGTACGAGACTTAAGTTTATATTTTCGTCTCAGATACCAAGTACCATTTTCAGTGAATTGTGCGCTTTACACGCCTTTGCATTTAGATTCCTTGCCGGTCCGATTTAAATTCCTCTCGACGGCAACGGGAAAATGGTAGCCTTGACGCTTTTTAAAAGATTTCTGTCCCGTAATTTAAAATTATTTAAAGCCGAGTGAATCCCTTGGTAAAATTGAGCTGCAGATGACAACGGAGCTCAGAGTTAAAAAGAAACTGCTTCTTAATTTCGCTGCTCCAAGTATGAAGTTTCTTTTTTCTTATAGCTTTCGACCTAAACTTTAGGATTCTATAAATTACCTGTTTGGTTTTAATTTGAATTTATAATTTTCTTAATGTACGAATCAGTGTGAATCAGGGAAATTATAGGATGACTAGTTTTTGCCCGCGGCTTCGTCCGCGTTAAAAGAAAATAATATAACATACTAACATACATAAAACTGTAAATTCGTACCTTCAACTTTGCTAAAGATCATCATTTGATAAATGCGTAGTTTACGATTCAATCCTTACCAATATCGATTAAAATAATCGATGTGTTGGGTCCAATTGATCGATTCTCCGATTAATCGATCTTAGATCGCCATCCCTAGTTCCCGTGGGATTTCCGGGATAAAACTATCCTATGTCGGATCTTTCTCGGGTCTCAGACTATCTTTGTACAAAATTTCATTAAAATCGGTTCAGTGGTTTAGGCGTGAAGAAGAGACAACCAGACAGACAGAGTTACTTTCGGATTTATAATATTAGCAGTGGTTTAGGCGTGAAGAAGAGACAACCAGACAAACAGGCAGAGTTACTTTATAATATTAGTAAGGATTAGGGTTTATTCATTTTTTTTGCAGTTTCACAAATATCTGTATTTGTGTTCAAAATAGCATAGCAGTCCTTATGTTCATGTCCATATAAGTACATTTTTCTAGACACGCCGTCGCCCAATGCAATATAAGGCAAAATTAACGGAATTAAAAAAGAAATAGTGTGTAGTCATAGATTAGTAAAGATTACTCACTCCTAACAAGAAAATGTAGCCAGTTTTGAGAATTAAAATAGTTGCGTAAAAAAGTTTTGCTACGTCTCCGGGCTAAAATGTCCCTAAAATATTTGAAATAATTATTTATTTATTATGTAAATTACGCAGTATTAGTTATTTATTCGTATTTTTTCTCTAAAAATGTTTTTATTTGTAAAGAATTAAAAAAAGAACTTACTAAAATAAGCCGTTTGTGGCTTCATTCAATTTCAAGGCGGCGAAGTATCTTTACTAATCTATGTGTGTAGTATTCAAAATTGTAAATAAATATTGTAATACACTAAAAAAAATCCAATAAATTTCAATATATACAAATATAGTTTAAATTATATGTTACTCAATATTATAAATTTGTCTAAATTTGAACTTTTATATGAAAAACAATCATTATTATAATGAGCAAAGGCGTAGGGCTATTAAAAGGGCTATAAAACTTGTACTCAACAAAGATGAAAATAAAATTTAAGCAGTAAACAACATTCTTAAATTAGTCCTATTTTTATCCTTCCTGCAATAAATACTTGCTACACGAGATTGCAAAAGAGGTGACCCATATACTCAATGGATTTATCGACTGTATAAAACTTGTGAATTATTTATAGACATATAGACACGTCTTAATGTGTTTATTACATGCAGGTATAATTACTTTATTACCTATTTATTATGACAGAACATTTTGTCCAAAGCCGTAAAATGTGAAATAATACTGAGAATTTCAAATTTTAAATATTTGAATGACAGGAATCACTTAATTTAGAATTACTCATTTCTATACTTCTTAAGAACCACAGATGCGTTGCTCTCTGAGGACCGGGAGCATGTGTTCCTTACCACACCCTTCAAATTATTAGGCAGAAATAGAAGTGGCGCTGGTGCGTCCGGAATCCGGATTCAAACCATAAAGGTTTCTACCACCTTCAAAAACACCGAAAAGTCAACAGTGCACTTACCAATTTTTTAAGCTACAATATTTTAAAACTTTTACACACACAACAACAAAGTTTACACAGCTTTCACTGAAATCAGTTGAGCAGTTTCGAAGATTCCCATATTCGAACACGCTACATAAATTTTATTATGAACACTCATAATGGAATCCTTTATTTATTGTTTATCTGACGTAACTTGAGTCAGTGCGGTGACATGGTCCACTTGTGGCGAGGTTTCAGAACCCAAATACGCATGATTGTGATTCAACCTTCGCATTCTTGACGTGTAATAATGTAAAATAATCGCGTGCCAAAAATAACAAAAATTAGTAAGTGCTACAGTAGGTCGAACAGGGCAGAAGTATTGGGTCACTTTTTGGTATATGTTTGACTGTAGATAATGTGAAATTCTGTCACTTTTTATGCACTAAACAACAATTCAGCCCACTCCATGCTGGAACCAAATGCTATGAGGTAGATGCCACTGCATTCGAATCTTGAAGAGTTCTACCCTGGAATCGTTGATATTTAAATATTATACTACATTATCTACTAGGTAAACGACGCTGGTATATTTTGGTGGAGTACGCTCTATACATCATTAGTTTTTAGGCAAGATAGTTTCTACATTACATAGAACGCGTAGGTAAACAAAACTTCGCCAGTTTTAAATAAACAATAATTTATATGGATTATTTTGGCAGAGATGTTTACGATTAAGTATACAGGTACGACGAATTAGAACTTCTTAAATCAATTAAATTTTAAATGTTTTATACAATATAATAGCAGTGAAACTTATATAGCATAAACATGTACGAAATAAAACTGTTTTTTATTCCTCAGTACTATTACTTAAACGGATTTCGTTTTAAAAGCATAGACTAGTAATCGTACCTACAAGCATAACCTACTTTACCGAAAGCGGACTAAACAAATGTATGTGAGACCAAATACCTATATTTGCTCATTAAAAATCCAGGACGATTAGTAAGTTATTCGGAAAACTTCAGTAAAAGGAACTTAGATGAGTAAAATACATTGATTGATCACCCCTAACAAGAAAATGTAAACAGTTTTGAGAATTGAATTTGTTTCTTACATAAAGTTTTGTTACATCTCCGTTCTAAAATGTCCGTAATGATAATAAATGCTTATTTATTTATTTATTACGTAAATTATGTAATTATGGTATTTATACGTAAATTTTCTCTAAAAAATGCTTTTTATTTGTCAAGAATTAAAAAAGTAAATGATAAAATCATCTTTTTGTGGCTTCATTCAATTTCAAGGTGGTGAAGTATCTTTTTATTTTTCTTATCAAAGAAATGGAATGACAAAATTAGCGCGGAATGCGAAGTAGTCGGGACGGTGACAAAACGAAACGCGTAGCATGTTTGCTTTAATATTTTACGATCATGCCAGGGTTGACACTATGACAACTTTTAAAAATTCTAATCTGTAATCTTTATGAGCGTTGACTGGTAAAGATTGCTTTCTAGCGATAAGCCTGTCGTGTGGAAGATATGTACCTATTCTAACTAATATTATGTGAAAGTGAGATTTTTTATTTTTTACGCTTTCACGTCTCAATTATCAAAGCGATTGTCATGAAATTTTGTACACACGTTGTCAGGGATTTTGAAAAGAATATAGAGTAACTTTTATCGAAAAAGTACTGTTCTCAAGGGATAGATAAAACAATTGTCATCTACTTCTGACCACGAGCGAAGCCGCGGGTATAAGCTAGTATCTTATATTACCATAAAAATATATGTTATGTCCACAATTGATATATTAAGAATTGTACCATCGATTGGCTAGATGTTTTATTTATGGAGAAGAAGCGACAAACGATAGTCAATACCACATCTTTTTCATCTTAATCAGAATTTTATACTAGACCAATATCGATAATTGTGATTGCTTTATCAAGATAAATAGGAACGAAGCAGGCAATTAAACCTTATATTAGGCTGTTTATTATTTACATTATATAATCATGTACGTAAATTCGGTTACGAGACAGTCTTATATGGTTTTCACAGGGTTGGCACTTGCAAGCTTAAATAACACCTAAATGATGTTACCATGTTATAATGTTACCATTCATAAATCAGATTAAGATTTAAGTAGTTAGCATGTTAACTTACTCTCAATGTGGACTTCATTTTTTATTTATCTTAATTTCATTACGCTAATATTTTTTCCACAAAGACATAAAATCACTCGTCACCAGACGCGTTATTTTTCTTGCTTTGTTTATTTTAACCATCATGAAGTCCATTAAAAATTCTTAGCTCGACGAATTCGTTGTGTAATATACTTTTAGTTGTCGCATCTAAAATAACAGATATGCTTGTATTACCTCTCTCATACCAAGGTTTAAACTTTACCAACACGTACGACTAATCCGACACGACATTTTAGTCGTGGACACTAAAAGCCACCGTTTGGCAGCCCTAGTAGCGTTCATCAGTCATCGGCCTCGCTTCCGGCTGCGTTTCATAGTTCAATGCCTCGTCAAATCTGCGTCTCGGTGGCGACCTTCACAACATTCGGCGCGAGACACGCCACTACGCTAATCAGTTTGTTTTGTGAATAGGATTATGATACGGACAGTGTGTAATATATTCGTTCATTCTAAAACGGTGCCCTATTGATAAGACGTTCCTCTAGAGACTGATTAAAATTTTTTGCTTGCATTTCTGACTTTTTAGGTCATATTCGTTGATTTTAGAAAATTATTCACTCGCCTTAACGATGAAGATTAAAACATCTCAGTATTAAACCTTTGTATAGCAGGCTTAAGATTTTGTTTTAATCTTTTAGAAAAATATGGTTCGACCGGGAGGTTCCTCCGCCACACCTAGCGTGAAGCAGTTCTTGATTTTCGGTAACACACCGGTGACCGTCTTCACGTAGAGCCCCTGATTTATGTGGAATTGGTCAGAGATTTGCTCGGGTGGCAGTAACCACTTGATATTAGTTGAACAACATTCTCATTTGCTACTTCAATCTTATAAAAATATATATTATTTGGAAAAGCCAACTCTACAAAAATTTGGCGATGATAATAAATTAAATTTAACACAAATATTAAAAACAAATTTAAAATTTGTAAAGTAAGACAATTTAACACGAATTCTAGAGGAAGCTTAATCTAATTCTCTTAAGCTGGCTAATCTCAATTTTCTAAGCGCGAACGTAGATCTAGGTTAGTTGTCTAAAATGAAATGGAAATACGGCATATTCGAGAACGTCATTAAATCTGGATCTTTTGGATGATTGACGATGCCATTCGTGTTTTGGTCGAGATATTAAACGTATTACGCTTAAATCTTAATGTGGGTTGGAAATTGGTTTGTGTCTGTGATAAATTAATACTTTGACAGTTTCTACACTCATTTTAGTATTCCTATGTACACAAACATACGCAAACAGTGTCACATCATCATCATCATTAACCCATTACTGTCCACCGCTGGGCACGGGTCTCCTCTCACAGGTTTGAGCCTGGGATTTGGATTTCTTAACTACTAGGCTATGACTGCTTTTGATACAGATGATATACAAGACAGAAATGTAAATTAATTATTAAAACATTTGTCAGGTCGGGGATCAAACCTGGATCCCTACGTGTGACAAATCAATGTAGAGACCCATTTACCATGCAATTTAAAACAACTTTGGAAATAGAAAAATTGGCCTTTTCTTGATTTTAAAATTATTTATTCTTGTTTTATTTGAGTAAAATTATTTGCGTTTTATTTTTCGGAAATATAGATATATCGCACTTATATTTAAATCTGTTCATTATTATTTACACGGTCCCCCTTATCTCATACATACAAAGCATGCAACGAATTTCCTTTGATGACGCACTATGACATGAGCCTCTTCGAAAAGATACGTAACGTTCTCCTTTAAATCTTACGATTTGTCGTGTGATAATATATCTCTGATAGATAAAGTCTACAAAAAAAATTGGCCAAATTATATCGAACTCGCACACCGGTTCCTTACGACCAAAATTTTCATATTTTTTATTTTTAGTGTTATTATTATAGCAACTATTGATTTAAATGGATTGTAAAACTTTGAACTGTCTGTGTTTAGTGTGTTTAGTATTTGTTGTTGTAGCGACGACTCTTATACACTGTAAAAAATTCAAGTGTCTATCTATTACGGTTCAGTCCTGTGACAGATAAAAAAATAGCGCAATCTTAGTAATAAGGTTGCATTTTACCCTTTGGGTACGGAACCCTAATTAATAATTAAAAGACAAACTAATTTGCGGGTGGTAGTTTGTCATTCAGCCTAAGAACAGAGTGCTTCATATTTCATCGTAATTGAGATTCCGTTTCCATTTTGTCATTGCGTTTCCTGCCTTCTTTGTTTTTCGAAAACATTATTAATTACAAAAGGAAATTTAATCTACCAATTCAGTACGAAATGCCGTCAATTGAGTACTTGGCGCAAATTCAATCTCATTCAGGCCAAGATTTTGAGATATCGCCAGTTGTTTTAAAAACTCATGTCATGGTACTAATTAGAAGTATAGTGTTCTGATACTGGTATTATGTTTGGTGTCATTAACCCACTTCTTAAGAAAATAGACGTGTTGGCTATAATGGAAGATTAAGACGGAGATTTTATATTTGACGTTTATCTCTAAAAAACATTGGTTTTGTAAAGATAGAGACTAAGTTTTGAATGTGCTATTTGATGCTGTTACTGCCACCCATAGATATGTGGGACAATGTGGGTGTCCAGAAGCAGTAGATCTCTTGCCTTTAGGTGTGACTGTGATAGTTTGATGATTTCATAAAAGAATAATAATTATTATTATTTTGCCGCTTCATGTCAGAACAGTATTAGTATATTTGAAATAAAAGTTATATTTTTTGGAACTGCATTACGACCGTCATTCATAATATTATGTACGTTTTACAACATCATAATAATAACCGCTTATTTATTACAGAACTTTAAAGTTATTAAACCAAAATATATACACCGAATGGTATTTCTGGCCAATTCCCAAACAATTGGCCACAGACTAACGTCTCTCCCCAGCGATAAAGCTTCCGCCACTAAACGTCCAAATTTCCAATTTGCGCGGCCATCATCTTATTTACTCAGACGTGAATAAATTATTGTTTTATTGCACTGCTGCAGCAGTCGCTGTCGATCATTGGTTTGACATTCAAACAGTCTAGCGTAGGGGTCGGCAACCTGCGGCTCTTTAGTTCCATACACAAATATGATTTAATAAAAAAAAAAATCAAAGGATTGCACTTCGGTGGTGTCGGTAGAAGTGAAAACTTTATCGTTACCTGAATAATAAAGTAATATAAATAAAAAATGAAACTGGCACCCATTCACATATTTTTTCTATTCTGGCACCGGATGCCTTTTTGACTTTTGCAGTTTGCTTTTCCATCTTACGAATTTTCGATCAGGACACGTGATCCTGACGCGAGCTTAACATTTAATGGCTTTGTTGATCATTGAATTTGTTTGCTCAATTATTGAAGTACGAGTTAGTGTTGTAAGTAAATGCTAAATTGTTTTAATTTTTTAATTAAATAAAAACTGATTATTTAATAATACCATACACATCATATCTAATTTGTTTTAAATAAACACTACTTATGTATGAATAACTAGATATATTTTTTAGCAATACATTTTTTTGTCAAAATTCCTATGCAAGTATTACTGTTGGGGAGAAATCATTTTGTGGCTCTTTAAATACTTTGAAATTTTGTAAATTGTAAATTTGACTCAGACTCAAAAGGTTGCCGACGCCTGGTCTAGCGACTTATTGCAACGGTTGTAAAGCCCGAGAACTGAAAATAAACTCTAAAAGTACCCGCAAAGATCATACTACCGCTCAGTGAAGCACGCCGCATTTAGTAACAACACTTTCGGTTTATTATGCTGTATTTTTCGAATTCAAGGGCAAGGGTACGAACGGTTCATTTTTATTTATTGGGCAATTTTGCGAATAACGATGCAACGTATGGATTCGCGGTCGAATCTATTTTTCGACCATCACTTTCAATGGAATCGTGATGGAAGCGTTTTAACTAATGGATGTTATGCAGCGACACTTAAATAGAGTACATTCTACGCTGGTGGTCGTCTAGGAATTAAATTTCTAACAATTTTGTTCGATTTTTAATACCTATTGCAGCAAACGATTAGCATAATGTTATCCTAATCATAAGAGCACTGAAATTTTCAATCAACTCCAAATATTTTTTTCCTACTTAAAGTCGGTCCCTTTCTTTGAAGGAGAAAACAGTTTTTTCTTACCAAAATTGTCAAACCAAAGTCACTAGCACTTAACATTGCTATCAGAAGGCAGAAGTAGGATAACTGTGATAAAATTAATACTAAGTCGCACAAAAGCGGAAGTCCATAACCTTGCTTATAGAAGAAAATATTACTTTTTATATTGGAGTAGCAGACGAGCATGCAGTCCACCTGATGGTAAGTGGCTACTACCGCCCATGGATATCTGCAATCAATATGCCCTGCCAGATACAATCTATCTATCAATATCTGCCCAGATACAATTAGATATACCTACATGAGGTCGACCACAGGTGCGCCGCTACTCCTGAGGACTAAACTGGAACGCCTTCGAAAATTATGTCTCCCTTACCCTTCAAACCAGAACACAGCAGCGCTTAATACTGCTGTTATTAGACCGAAATAGGTTGGTGGTGGTGCCGCCGGAGTCGAACCACAAAGGATTCTACCACCTTCATAACTATGGTCGAACTATACATAACTCATAACCTGGAACCATGTCCAGTGTGAAACAGTTATTGGTCAATGAAAAGCATTTTGATTAGGCCTTTACAAGAGCAAACAGTGTTTAACCCGTAATGATAGGGGTTGAGTGATATTTATTCTTACTCCGATTTGTTCGTGAGCGAGCATGAATACTACGTATTAAGGTACTTTGGGTACTTAACGATGATCTTAATATTATCGTTTATATTAATAATATTGTTAAGACAGAAACTTTGTATATATCGGTGTTATGATCTTAAATATTAATCAGTAGGTACCTACCAACATATGTAGGTTATTATTGTAAACACAATAAACCTTTTTAAAAAAATACTCTATTTCTCCGCATTTTAAACGAATTCAACGGCACCTAAAATTATGTCTAAGGTTACGATTCTCTGAGGGACACACTAGAAAATGATAATATATAGATATCGTCATTGTATTTTTTATGTCATTAGATAATAGTTTAGACACAAAAATCAATTGCATTTTCTTTGTTTCAGATTTAATTCTTCAACGTCGGTTTAACGAGTGAGCAATCGACACCAAAACGAAATTTTACAATAGTTAATGATGACGTCATTGTTGTAGTATACTATAGTTTAGCAGTAGAGTTAGGGCTGGATTTCTTGTCTGTGGTTCAGTGCGGTGACAAAGTGGAGAACCTAACGGAAGCCAGGCGTAACGCCGGGATCACCCCGGTCACGGACAGGTATGTACATAATTACCTAATTCTATAAATGTGAGGTTATTTGTTACACTTTCACGCCTTAACTACATAAGCGATTATGGTGAAATTTTATACACACGTTGTCAGGGGTCCAAAAAGGACATAGAATAGATTTTATGCTAGATAGGATAGGGTAAGAATAGCTAAAAATAACTTTTGAGGTGCCACTACCAATCGATGCCATGGTCAATCGGTGATTAAAAACTAGTATATCATATACTCTAGAGTCTAGGGGGTAGTAAGGGATACATAATTATCCAAAGCGTTCCAACTTCGTTTTCAGCTGTTCAACCTCATCTAGAATTTTAATCTTATCCTAAATCTTCACGGACGACATGTTTCAAAAAAGTTTGACACGTACTAACATAACATGTTCATAAAAAGTTTATAAAGGCGACCTACAAGAATAAAGATGATATTTATAAAGAGCCATATTTAGTTCGCTCGTAGGTATAACGTTATCCCCTTCCTATGGATGTCATGGTAACGCCCTGCAAAGTTATGTATCTACTCCGGTCACGGAGTCAAGCATAGTGACTATAGCAACGCCTCTTCTTGACGATTATTTATTTCCAGAAGTAGGCAACTAATTATTGATAGATAGGTTAGACTTCAGTGATTCCAATTGGTTTGGATAGAAGTGTTTGATTACACCACAAGTGTTGAGGGATGATCCTTAAATACAAGCAATTTCTATCTTATGGGGAGATAAACACTAAAGCAACAAAGACTGTAAATATTAATGATCTAGCAACGCATTTGTGGCGGAACTACGGTAGGCCTCTGACCCTATTTCGGTATGAAAGAATTGCTTGGGCGGCAGTTGTCACTTACTATCAGATAAAATTCATGTTTATTTTCTATTTCTGTAATAAGAAAATGGTTAACCGATAATGGATACACTACATAGAAAAGCTTTCTGGCTTCAAAATTATGACCTGAAAACTTTCGATTCATCAAAGTCTTCTGTTAGACATAAAGCGCTTCTTGTTACTCGATATATGCCTACCATTTTGATATAAGCCCAAAAGTAACGGCTCTATACAAAATCTAAAAGCACTTTATGCCCCCAAATTACTTGTACCTTGTATAGAATAATACCGAATTCCTTATATAGAGAAAAACTTCTCGTAAATAATCTTGGAAGATTTTTAGCAACGCCCACTCATACGAAGATTTATTTCAAAGCGGTTCGGGCACACACAATGTATCATTTTTATCTGACGTTCCTTTATATCACCTTATGGCTACTTTGCTAAAATTGTGCCTCTTTTATGCCTTTTGAATGTGCTTTTTCAGAGCCAGCATATTGAAGTGAAGTTTAACGTACCCATTGACACGAAAGAATACTTTCTCAAATAATACAAAGTGCTTAGAAAATAAACATGACTGACTTTTTGCAATCCTGTTATGTTAAAAAATAGAGTTTGGTTATTTATTTTTCATTTTTAAACACCATATATAATCCGACTGTTAAAATCATGTTTAATTATACACTGTTATTATATAACTCTTCTATATTTTTCCCACTTAAGATACAAATTTGTCAATTATAGAAGACAGAAAATTATATTACGATATTCAAATTTGGTTCATAATTGGAGAGATTGATTATTAACAATGGTCGTAGATAGAGCACATTGATAATTTAGTTACAATCGATAGGATTTCCGTAAAATTCTAAAATCTAACAGTCGCGATCTTAAAGTCCCATACGATTAGGAAGAGACCGGTTTTACGAATATTTATAGAAAATAATAAATTTAACAAGTAAACGGTTGCCTGGAAGAGATCGCTGTTTTTGTTATAAGGCCGCCAATTGTACATTAGTTTACTTTTAAAACTTTGTATTTACTTTTAATTTGGTGTACAATAAAGTGTTTTGTATTGTATTGTATTGTATAATCTTCCCTATACCGAACAAATATTTTCGGTACAAAACACGACAGTGAAACAAAGTAAAACCTAATTAAATAGGGCGATGCCTCCCCGATGCACGTAAAACGAACGACTGGGGTCGTGTTGTAAACATTTACAGGGACTATTTTAATTAAAGGAAATCCTGCGCAGTCAGGTGTGATTAATTAGCCGTTGGCTCACGTAGCGCCTATCTCTTTTCATTATCTAGTCGGAACAGGCACGATTTTGTAGATTTAGTGGACGGAAAAAAGGTATTTGCATAGGTATTGCGGTGAACGAAATTTGTGGAGTTATTCTAAGCTTTTAGCTGGTGATGTATCATTTGTTTATGTTTTTTATTTAACTTTATTTTGTAATAAATGAAGTAGGTGTGGCAGGTGTGCTTCTATTATTGCCAAATTTTATTTTGGTGCTAACTTCATTTTCCATCAGGTGGCCTACGCACTTGTTTGCTAGTTAATAACATCAAGTAATTAATTTGATTTAAAAAGTTAACTGGAAAAAACTCTCGGAACGTAGGGTGCACATTTTGTGCAATTTTACAAAAATGGAAATAACTAGAAAACCACGAGAGTTTGGACTAACACAAAAGATGCTATTATCATGATATGTATTCTGATATTACATGACATACACGAGGTCTTATTTATTATATACGATTGACGAGACACCCTGAGTATTTTGTATCTAAGTACACTTGAAAAGTAAAAAACAAAAATACAATCAGTAAAAGTAAAACGTTTTGTAATATGACTTTCAAACGTCTACATGAGTCACGTTTATCAAAAAACATCTACTGACAAGCCCAAAAAAGTGCAACACACTCATATGAAGTTCATAATGAACTCATTCCTCTTTTTATCTTCTTTGCAATGTCATCCCGAACGAACATTCGATAACAAAAAATCCAAGTACATTGTATAAAACCTTTAACATAATTAAGAATGAAGATTTAACATAATTATCTTTAAAGTGTCTAATGACCGCATGTCAATGAATATTCATCGGTTGTCATTTTGATTCCATTCAGCTTGTCAAAAACAAAATATACAATACAATAAAATGTGCATACTAATGAACACTATCGGTCTTATTCATAAAAAATGCTTATAGAAGGTTTTAAGCACTCATTAGTTAAAGTGTTCAATAAGCTTATAAAACGTTCTATAAAATTGCTTATTCATAAACGTCCCATAAACCCTCTATAACTAATGTGTCGCTTAAGTCAACTATAAATGAAAATGTTGCCATTATAGTGAAGTTCGGCGAACAAATTGACGAATATCCATAGATAAACATCATTAAATGACATTATTTCGTACTAAAAAATATTCTGTCTTGACATTCTTGTCAATGGGTTGTTGATAAAACCAAATCACATGTCAGTGTCATTTTATTTGTAAATACCACGAATTTAAAAATATTTTATTTGTTAAAATGGGATGTGAAGCAAAAGTTGTTAAAAGATAAAGGAGTGAAAATTGGTTGGATATTAATGTTTTATGTAATATTGATATAATTATATAAAGTTAAATTCAATTAAGTTTCGTTTTGTAAACATTCGCAATATCTTATGGCCTATGCTTATGGCAGTAAACCCTGTATTTCAGAAGGTGTACCAGGACCTCTGCGATCTAATTTACGATCATTACGTACGAGATCAATTATAAAATTTACTGTCGATTTATTAAAGCGATAACGCTTCCTATAGTCTAATGAAAAATCACTCTTTGGTGCAATGTTCTTCGAAGTGGACAGTTTTCTAGATTTTTAATAATCTAAGCTTTGTAAAATTTGCATTGTAATTTAAAATAGTGACATAATAATGTTATTTATCGGATATTAAAATAAATTATTACAAGTTTGTATACAAAATGGACATTGACATAATTTATTAAAAACGTATTGTCAAATTATATAGGTTAGTAATCACGAATCAGCTGTTGAGAGTCGGCCATCTTTGCCTTATAGCACTGTTATAGTAGGGTTCTGGGCTCTATAAGTTATAGAAGGCTTATAGAACGGTTTAGTGCCTAAAATGCGTTTATGAATAACACTTTTTGACAATCGTACTATAGCAACGTTATAAGTGTGCTATAACTTTTTATGAATAAGACCGTATATAAATACATGTTAAGCGGCGTTCACACGGCATGAGGGCGCTTTTCCTGTCGCGCGAGTCGGCTTATATGGCATTAGACTGCTATTCCTGTCGCGCGTGTTTATGTCCGCAAGCGCGTCCCACCCACACACTTACATTCTACCGTTCCATAAGCCCACACAAACAGTACCAACACTTACCATGAGTTTTCAAAACATCCCACAATTTAACGTTACGTTTATTCAATCCATTATTCTGTTCGATGTGCTTCAGTAGACTGAGTAAAGGTAACAATTAGTATGTGCTCAAGTCTTTTTGTCTGCCTCACATGTTCGCAAAACAGAGAGAAAAAACATAAAGCGCCATTTTGTCAATTTAGACATTTATTGTTACTGACACTATAGTTCTGATACAATAAGCTAGGGGCGCTGATTGGAATTTGTATGGGCAAATACGTAAACAAATACCAAAACAGTCATATTTGTCAAAACATAAAAATTCATGGCAAGGTACAGATCACAAAGAGACTGTGGTGAGATATTTTTATGTACAAGTGAAACGTTTATAAAGGAGTAAACATGTGCGACAGGAAAAGCATCCTTAGATCGTACGTTTTTGTGCAAAATAAATGTTTTCCAATAAACCATGGCACATAGTAATGCTCACCCAACGTTTATGCAGCAATCGTGCAAAACACTTTGATCGAATACTCAACGGACTTTTTAAGCAAATCGCAAAAACTGTTACGTATGCGGTTTGTTTATTTTTCAATGTCGTATCGGATACTAATTATATTTTAACGAATAAACCTTTGCCATGTGCACCCAGCCTTACGGTTAAGATGACTGTGATATTCCATGTTTGTAAATACGTTAAGTAAATACATAATGTTTTTAATATTCAGATTTTGAATTCTAATAAATCACGTAATAACTAAATTAGTTTTATTCAAAGGTATATTATATTGTTGTATTATTAAGGTTTAGTTGTATTATTTGTAATACATCTTGTTTAAATTAATGACTATTTTAACTATCTTCGGCCAAACTTCTGGAAATTCCCTATTTCTGTTTTCTTACCGATGTCCGTAAACCCTATGGTGCGATTCATAATTAGGTGTCCAAAATATAAACAAAGGTGTTGACCTATCAAGAAAATACGTTTCACATGGTAGTTTCTGATTTTTGACGATATTAAAGTAATGATAATAAAATATAAATCTAAATAAATTAAGATCAATTCACATTTTCAAATATTTAACTCAATTTCATTCCATACAGTAATAATAAAAAATCAAGTTTTATGGTAGAAAATTAAAATATGAAAATGGTAACACAATCGGGATCCAAAACATTTTTTGTGCTCCATTTTTAAGTTTCCTACACTTTAAGATTGTAACACAAAATAAAATGATTATGATTATGATGATAAATGTCGAAAACTTGAGGGATTTAAACATACTTGCTAGTAATTAAATCACAAAATTTGGTTTCAATATGCAGATGAATTAAATAACTATTCCTTTACGCCTTAGCACTTATGATACCTTTTTTTTTGTTTACGAGGGGGAAACCTTCAAAAGATGCCCGATGACGCTGGAGCGACGCCGGGTAATGTGAGATTTCTACCGTACTACAACCCCCCCGGTGTCCGTCCTCAACGCTTGGTGGAGAAATCCGGGATCTCCGACGGAACACAACCGGAGTCCTCCAAGTGCGATACCCCGATCGGGCTCTGCCCTGGGGGAGCAGTTTTTCCTCCTCCCACACCATGTAGTGTTAACGACCGTATGCGACCACATATACTGCCGTCCTTCCCGGGGTCGCTTGCTGGACGGTTCCAGCCCCCACTCTTCACTCCGGGAACCCCCTTTTAATCGCCTCTTAAGACAGGCAGGGGATACCGTAGCCCTATTTTAGTCCCGGGACTACAGGAACAAGCACTTATGATACATACAACATTAAATAAAGGTAAACAGACTTAAACATTATTGCCACTTAATGCAGCAAACAATATGTTAAATTATGAAGGTGATAGGCTGGCTTAGTTTCACAGCTCGACTCACGTATCTGTGTGTAGCTCTTAAAATAACTCATTGCTATTGTTGTAGGTCAAATCGAAGTATTTGCTATCAATCAATCTATTGTTCTATTATTTGCGTAAGGTCTGATTGCAATAGTATAATTATTGGTGCGTAATTTTTATCAATTTATAAGAGATTAATAGTTTAAAGCGTGTTTAAAAGCGTCAATAAAAGTAGAAGTAAGATATTAATATTTAACTTATCATTCACTTATTATGGAGTATAAGTAGTTAAAATGATCGAAATTTACTCATCACACTGACCAATGTCGAAGAAAGAGATTTATTGGCGTTTTTTAAATATATTTTTTTCTGCATAGGCTTGCCCGCGATAGCGTTTTCATTTTCTTTACTTTTAAGGCAAATAACAAAATTTTTTTAATAACTTTTGACAACAAAAAATCAGCATATAAGTCTAGTATATGAATTATTAATTAAATTATCTGGTTCAAAAACAATATGTTTCTATGCATACCAAAGTGTTTTGCAACTCTATAAGTGTCAAAAATATTTTATACAAATAAAGGATGATGTCTACACTTACTATAAAATTACAAATTTCAATACTTAATATTAGTTATTAAATACCACCATGAACTATGGGGCGTCATTAAATTCCCTTTACTTTGTCGTGGCTCGTGCGATGTTTTCGAATAGCAAATTCTTCCTTTGGAACCCCTGTGGTTCCCGACTAATTTATATTCGTTCCAGGCTTTCAATAAAACTACTCGCAATATTATCGGGAATTTATCAGGACTATCCTGGCATTACACGGGATTGAGATAAGTTATCCTGCTTACATTACAGGAGGTACGAGCTTCCGTGCCTACATTAGCATTGATTTACGCTTGTAGACTTGCAATTCTGATTTTGATAGTAAATTACTAGGAAAAGAAAAGGAAATGAAGTAAACTTGTATCAATAAAAAGATAAGCATCTTTTTCTGTTTTTAAGTTGTACTTCTTTCAACATGTAAAGGAAATGTTGCGTGGAGTTCCTGGAAGTTGTATAAGCTTTTAAGGAGGAGCGTTTAAAAAGAAATGATACACATTATTGTATAAGTGTTTTTGTTTCAATGCCTTTTTCTACAACATATTTTAAGGTAAATAATTCTTACCACCGTATCAATACACAAGATAAAAATCACAATGACTTTATCTATCTTTAAATTTTCAGATAAAGGGAATTAGAGGTGCCGCAAACAGTGTTTATTGCTTAAACTTTTACTCTATATAGGTAAGGAATTTTCAAAAAGTCATGTCTTAATTCGTCTACAAAACTTATTGCTTGTAAACCCACCCATTTTAGTTATTCAATGTCTACTAATACCTATTGGAATACTATTAGGTAACTATGACTAATAAAACAACAGAGCAACAACAATAATAAATAATAATTGATTGGAATGTGCCACTTATTAGGTTTGGCCAGTCCAAGATTCCACGTCCCCGGGCTGACCTACTGAGGAACTGATATGTCAACTGCATATCGGATCGGTGCATCCAAAATAGCGTTCGGGCGTCTCCGGCAGCGTTCGGGCTAGATCGGGCGTCTTTTTCAATACAAACAAAAAGGTCAGAAGCCGACGACCTAGTTTCCGAGCGAATCCAAAGGTCACACAGACATCGGCCCGGGAAGCGCACGGCTGACAAGGCTGACGCGTTGTTACGCAACTGATATGTATTGATGTAGATGTTATTGATATTATAACAGTTTTGTTATTGTTATTTATAGTATCTTTGTTTGTGAGTAGGTAGGTGTGAGGGTCAAATCTTGCTACTGAATTTTAAGCCGTTAAATTGAACTGTAATTTTGCATACATGATTGGTTTAGATTACAATGTATGATTAGATTAGTGACGTCATTCTAAATCCGATATGGCTGATGTTCCTATGTGACGGATGAACTTTTTTATATGTCCCGTGATACTAGCAAATAAAAGGTTTTTCCGCGAATAACATGAATAGCCAAATGATGTTACTAGAAAGCTTGCATTTAAAAAACTTTTTTAATATTTCGTTACAATGTTTTCGCGTTTACATTTTTAGTATAGATATTGTGTAGACTCGTACAGTTGAAGTAGCTCTTCAGTTTCCCTATTTAACCTCAGATTATCCATTAATACGGCGTCGTTAACCCATTATTTTCCCATAGCGGATCTTCTTTCTTCTTCTCTCAGAGTGAGGTGTTTGGGTTTTATTCCTCCGCTTGCCAAGTGCGAATTGATATACTTCACAGACTTTTGTTAGAATTGCGTTTATTGATTCTTATATAACCCTTACCACATAAATTAGCAATAAAGCGTAAAGTATACTGATCGTGCGCACAAGACATTTCTCCTTTGGAATCACAATCCAGGGCGACAGGGCCAGGGCGACGAGGATCCACGACCCAATTCCCTATATAATTCAAAGAATACATTCTACACAAAAAAGCAACAACATTTTGTAATGATCGGATGGACGAGAAATTTCTGCTTACGAGTCAGGGCGACAGAATAGTCGGGGGTTCGTGACCCAATAATACCATTATACTCACAAATTTATTATAAGATATCAAATTAAATAAGTAACCCATTTTATAAATAAATTATGTGTCATAATGTAATGCTCTGTGCGCACCAGATATTAACTTTTTAAATGGGATGGCAAGATCTATGGGGATCCACGACCCAATTTGATAAAAAGTACTTTAGGTGCGGTCTTTATTATATTTATAAAATTAATACTGGTGAATTACATAGTTGCGTACTAGACACCTAGATCTAAGTGAGGGCGCAGAGAGCGGGGGATCACGACCCAGTTACCCTGACCCATTGACCCAGAGTGGGTGCCACTAAAAGTTGCTTCAATTGACATTAATATAGGTTTTTGAATTTTAAAAGCAAATAATTAACACTGTATATGAACTCTAACTAAAAGGAGTTATTAGTGATAGTTGTTTTCTAGGTAATAAATTAATAATTACTATTGAGCCTCTGTGGTTCTTAGGTTGTAGTCACCATGGAATTTTACGTAATACATTGCATTTTTGTTTGTATTGTATTGTATAAGTAAACACAAAATTAGCCAAATTGTATGATCTCAATTAAGAAAGAAACTTAAATGCTACTTATATAGCTATAACCCTTCCTTGGCAGTCGGGTAAAAATAATTAGTAATTTTTAAAAAACAAATATTCCACTGCTTAAAAATATAGCTGCAATTTAGATTAATCCAACACCTCATAATTATGTTAAAATCCCTTAAGCCGTTTGGGCTGTAGGACATGCCAAAGAACTAGATATACCATAAATATATACATTCCCTGGAAAGGAGTTGCCACACATTACCCTCCGCAATCGGCTAAAAAGATAAAAGATGCTACGTCATCTATCCTCATAAAAGTTCTGTGAAATTTCGCGACTTTTGTCAAACAAAGCCCTTTGTCCAGGGTTTTGTCGCCTTATCCCTAATCCAATCAAGTGGATAGGTAATGGATCACCCATTTCCAGCTAAGCATCGATTCTCCGAGAATTTTTCTGATTCTTGTTCAATAAAATATTACTTGGTTACGTAAAATATGTGTAAATAGATACTACTGTAAGGTTTAATTTTGTTATTAGATAAATAATTAAATGTGGTAATATTAAATTACATTACAATTACAAAATGTATTATTTTTTAAATACTAGGTTCACTTGATATAGGTATGAGTACCTAAGTAACAATCTCTGCACACTAGAATTGTCAAATTTCGACCTATTTATAAACATTACTCTTTAAATTAAGTGAAATATGTGCTACTGTTACGAATCCTACGATAGTTTAAAAATAATCTTTATATTATGACATATAATATCTCATGTTAAAATTTACTACGTAATAATAAACTTACTTGTCTGCTAGCGATCGAATGCATAAAAGATATCATAGAAGATATTAAGCTTTAGTAGTTCCCAAGTTAGAAAAAATCCTCCCTTAGAAAGAGATCTTTTGTCATGGACAACTGCAACTGTGTGTGTGTTGAAGAATGTAGGAGACGACCGCATCCCATGAAATAGAGTTAATGACTACGACTGATACGTGGGACGTACCCACGGAGATACTTCATTTCTCTTACAAAATTTACCTGTATTTGGTGTCATTTGAGGGCGTAATAATGTCAGACCCGCCTTGACCCACATACTCGATGCGCCTCAGTGTGTGCAGGTCAGTACAGTAACAAACGATATGATAGTGTATTGATTTTATGATTGATGTGGTCTGTGATTCGACTTCGGTGGCACCTCCGCTACTTTAAGCTGCCACTCACCAATATTTTGAAGGTGGTAGAACCCTTTGTGGTTCGACTGCCGGCGGCACCACCGCCACACCTATTTCTACCTAATGACAACAGTGTTAAGCGCTGCTGTGTTCTGGTTTGAAGGGTGTGGTAAGGGAGACATACTTTTCCGAGGCGTTCCAGCTTAGTCCTCAAGAGTAGCGGCGCATCTGTGGCCGACCTCAGGTGGGAATATCTAATCCTATCTTGGGTTGATTACAGATGTCAATGGGCGGCAGTAGCCACTTACCATCAGGTGGACTGTATGCTCGTCTGCTACTCCTATATTATAAAAACAAAAAAATCGACGTCATCTAAATCTAAGTAAAAGCTACTATATCCAAAATTAATATACTGTTTATTTTGGGTCTACCAACAGACAGGTGATAGCAATCTTTTGATTCGACTCCGGAGGCCCCCACAGAACACCTATTCTGCCTGATAAAAGCAGTGTTAAGCGCTGCTGTGTTCTGGTTTTAGCGGGTGTGGTAAGAGAGACATACTTTAACGAGGCATTACAGCTTAGTCCGAAAGGGTAGCGCATCTGTGCCTACCTTAGGAAGGAATCTAATCTTATCTGGGGTTGATCACAGATGACCATGGACGGCAGTAGCCACTTAACATCAGGTGGAGTGCATGATCATCTGCTACTCTTATATTATATAAAAAGGATATTATAGACCAAGATAGCGTAGTTGTTGAAACTCGGTCTCTCAGGGTCTGAGGCTTAAATCCCAGGCTGACCTGATAATCATTTTGAGAGGAGATTCATGCCATCAGTGCAACAGTAACAGGTTACTGTTGGATAAAGATTATTACGCGCCTCATAACATGGAGCATTTGGGGACTACCCCAGTGCTCCGTGTTATGCGGCGCGAGAGTAGACTACAACTCTCAACGAATTTAACCACTATACTCATACTAATTTTACAATAATCTAAATATATATAACTCAAAGGTGACTGAGTGATGTAGTGATCTATCAACGCACAGCCCAAACCACTGGATGGATCGGGCTGAAATTTGGCATGCAGGTAGATGTTATGACGTAGGCATCCGCTAAGAAAGGATTTTGATCAATTTTACCCCCAAGGGGATAAAATAGGGGATGAAAATATTACTTCGTAAAGCGAGCAAAGCCGCGAACAAAAGCTCGTATAAATATAAGGATAAAATTAAGGATGTTTACAAATTTGTTTTAAGCTCTTGAACTACTTTGCCACGTGTCTCTCTAATTACTCAGTAACAAAATATTGTAAATACCTACCCGTAATCTTCAAAGTGATCAGTGAATAGTAAAATCGCGTAATGTCTGCGAAATTACAACGTTAAAGAGTGGATATTTCAATGTGGGACTCACCCTATCTAATATCAAATCGGATTGATTCAATTACTAGAACATTAACTAGAAGTATACATGAGTACACAGGAAAAGTGAATAAAGAAGAAAAATAATAACACAAGAAGGAAAGGAACAAAAATTATGACTGTCCTATATTTTTGTGATAGACATAGGAATAATATTAATATGTCACTGAATTTAAGCTTTTCCAGAAAGTTAGGGAGAATTAGATTTGTCAAGTTGAACAAATGACCTAATTTCACAGCCTTATTGCGTTTTTTAGCGTGAAGTAACGTTCTGGGATAAGTAAGTTTTCCAAAAATACATTGATAAGTACTGATTGGCCAAACTGAAATCTGCTAGCAGACTAGGTTGATATGATGGTTTGCTTAAGGAGTGGCCGATATATGGGTAAAATACATAAAACTAATGAAATTATTTGTAAATCAGAAAACATAATGGAACGCTATCACTTATAACATACAACGATGCAATAAGATACAAAAGCATAATCAGTGCAGTTATAAAATGTTCTATGTATATAATCGTAGTGTAATTGAGAACCACACTAAGTTCCAACCTTAAACATTTTATAAATGTACGAGCTGCCCCGGCAAACCTGTTGCCATATAAATAAAAAAACGTTAAGGGTGAACAACCCTTATCACTTAGGGGTATGAAAAATAGATAGGAGCCGATTCTCAGACCTACTGAATATGCATATAAAATTTGGTGAAAATCGGTAAAGCCGTTTCGGAGGAGTACGGTAACTAACATTGGGACACGAGAATTTTATATATAAGATTAATTCGTACCAACCGATTCCATATCGATAAATGAGGGTAACCCCTCAACCTACCATCATCAGAAAGTGGCAGTGACAGCGACAAGCTTACGTTCACGCATGTCTAGATTGGTCGAAGTTTCCCGAAGGATCATTCGAACAGTAATTTTCCGGATTATGAACAAGGATTTGTGTGATTCGTGTGAAAGCAGTTTCGGGTGTAATTACATACATCACTTGTGTATCGGAAAGTAATTACCGATGTTTATTTGCGTTTATCTCTTAACCTCGTTAGTCGTCTCAGGTAATTATAATTTTGATGAATAAGATTAAAGGTTCGACTCCGGCGGCACCACCGCCACACCTATTTCTGCCTAATAACAACAGTGTTAAGCGCTGCTGTGTTCCGTTTTGAAGGGAGTGGTAAGGGAGACATACTTTTCCGAGGCGTTCCAGCTTAGTCCTCAGGGGTAGCGGCGCATCTGTGACCGACCTCAGGTAGGAATATCTAATCCTATCTGGGGTTGATTGCAGATGTCCATGGGCGGCAGTAGCCACTTACCATCAGGTGGACTGCATGCTCGTCTGCTACTCCTATATTATAAAAAAAAAACAAAAAAAAAGAATATATTTAATATATTCTCAAAGTTATAAAGGGTTGTACCACCTTCTCACATGTGGTAGGTAAATTTTATACTTTTGTAGGGCGGGTAGTAATCACCGAAAAGTCCAATATAATACACAGTGGACGTCCTGTAACATACTGGTATTTTTCCGGGTTTGAAATACCAACGCTATACACTAATTATTTTTTATTCATGTAATTAATTAATTATTGCTATACAGTAATAACACTTAGGTGCTTTTTATATCGATATACTTTATTAAAATGCATATAATAACTTCTAATGTAAATTTTGTGAAATATTATTTTATATAATCTGAATACATACTTAAATGAATACATTTTTAGAAATCATATTTCTAAGGTTGTAAAATAGAGCATGTAAGTTCGTATGCAATATCAGACTTTTTTGATCATATTTCATTCGTATTCCTGTACTAAAGCTATTTTTTTAATCTTGATATAGAACAAAAATATAATTTTTAACATTTATTCCAAAATTTAAAAAAAAAAAAAAACAGATTATGCGTTACTTATTCTTAAACTACAACAGCTTTCCGCCATTTTGTAGTTACTTGTAACGCGACAATGGCGAATTAAAAAACGAACACACAAAACTTTCGATGCTTTGTTATGAATATGACGCAAACAAAGAAACAAACCGGGAAACTTCTAGCGTCATACTGGCAATATTACAAAAAAGGGTAAAATATTCCTTTGTCCACGTTTCAAATAACTGGTCATATTTTTTATAGCTGAGAAAAAGCTTCTTGAAAAAAAAAAGATACTCAGTACTTCAACAATTGATATCCTTGTTTAAATATATTAATTATATTATAAAAAAATCTCATTTGTATAAGTTATTAATTACAATATCCAGAAATCGAACAATTTTGATATCGAGTTAATATTTTGTTCACTCATACAATTACATAAAACAGTATTAAATGGTCTATCTTTGTTTTTAAAAATAATTAACACTTTTGAGCCAAATAGTAGATAGTATAACAAAATATCACAAAATAATTAAACATCACTTTTTGTTAGAACGTAGTCTATGAGCGTGCACTTATTTTTGAAAACGGATGAACAAAATATTATGACATGACGCTTACGTAGAGTTATGGAAAAACGCAAGTCACTCTCCATCGAAAAAATCTAGAGACTCTGTAAAACACATAAATATATTGTGACCCATGTATAAGGCCTTGTTTCATGTAATGCAATTTATCCCACCGGATGCCTGAGAACGCTGCATCACTTTGAAACTCTTAATTAACTGAACATCCGCTCTTTTCCGACCCGAGTCAAAGGGCTGGGCATCAAGGCCATTGGTTAAACAGTAATTAATCAGATTTCAGTGCCTGCGTCAATGTGGCGGATGTCGAATCAATTTTGTGACATTCACGGTTCACTGGCATATTGCCTTCGGGTGCGGATGTGTAGCTTACCGCTCTCGTGCCGCAGTGGTGCCGCATTGTCATCGTAAAGCATAAATCTATTTGTGCCTTAACGAGTGTAGAGTGCTGATGTGATCTGGTTTGTCGGCACCAGACCTTTAGAGGAGACATGCTTATCCGAGGCGTTCTAACAGTCTTTACAACGCAACACATCTTTCACCGAACTTAAAAAAAATACTATTTTAACTACTAATTTACTACTTTTAAATACCTATTAATAACTATTCTTATCTAGGGTTGATTACATACGTCAATGGGTGGCAGACATCAGGGAGACTGTAGCTAGTTTGCTAATTTTACTATATAACGATATAGTTGCTATAATAAGTTGATTGCTTGAAACCTAGGCTACAATAAAATAATATTAACACGGAATTGAATAACAAAAATCAATTAATTCGCACGTTTTTTAAATTTTCGTAAGTAGACTACGTGAAACTTAAGTAATAAATTCTAGTATCTGCGAATACATTATACTTTCTATAATAATTGATTATCAAAAATAATAATTGAGTTTAGTTTACATAAATTATCATGTACCTACCGGTAATACATTAAAATTTAGTAGTCGGCACAGAGTCGGTATAAAGTTACAATCTCATTCAAAGGCAATACAATAAAAGTGCTATATCGCACCCTGCGCCCGTCAATTTCGGATGTTCGCTATAACTCGATATCAACGCCGAATTGGATTGAACCCGTTGAAAAATACAAGTCTTTTGTCAATTTGACGCGATCGAATTAAATCCTCTACAATGTTTGCTTTCATTTGTCGTATGTCAAGATAATTGGCAAAGGTAGGTATTTAATCTAATAAAGCTACAAATGTAATAGTTATTTCTAGCAGCTATAAAAGTATACATTACATACATACATAGCAGGTGATTTTATTAATAATTTTGACTGAGTTTTGTAGTGATTTCTATTAATATCAGGTATATAGTCTATGCGCCGGAACTTGTCCTTTCAATCAGAGGGTCTGAGTTTGGGACACACGATTTTTCAAAATAGTGTACGTATTGGAAATTATGGTGTGAATGTACTCACACTCCTCCACCCTCTCACTATGAATGGGTTGATGACGGCTACAAGGTTTTAAAGCGTGATCCAACACAGATAGTAAGAGTGCTTACACACATATTATAGTAAAAGAGAAAAATACTTTTTAACTTTTAATTCCCATTATTTATTATTTAATGGCATGAGAATAATTCAACCCAGCATCTTACGCATTTAAAATAAACGCACAACTTTACAATATACAACCCAACAAAAATACTATTAAGCGCACGTTTTCTTCAAGCCTAATAAATTTAACTGATGCCGAGTTGTATTTAAAACATCAGTTAACATCTATTACGAAACGCGCGCATTAATCATAAAGAATAATATTTCTTAATACATTATGTGTCAAAAATAACACATCACGAACGTTACGTGAGGTTACGTGCGGTACTTTGCACACACGCAGATATTTTACTCACACATTCTTATATGTGTGCCTGTGTGTTCACAAACGGACTTCCATTTCTCAGGGAAAAAGTAAGATAAATAGATACTAATATATTGTTTATTGATAACTGTAAAACGTAGACAAAATTTAGTACTTTACAAATAAAAGCTCAGTCATCAGAAAGGCTTCCATGGAATATTTTTTTTGTACAATAGGCTTACAGTCCATCCGATATAAAAAGATATAGACAGTACGTGGATATGAAAATCAATCTACATATTTTCTTACCTTAAGTTTGTCATTATAGGTATTACATGAAATTAAGAAAATGAGTTTCTTTCACCGCTTCTTCTCTAACCTTGCAAAGCGACGGTAGATTATTGACATTCAAAAAGATTTTTCAAATCATCTTCTTAAAATAAAAAAAAAAATCGGTTGTCTGTAAAGTCGGTTTACTAACGATAGTTGAACGTGACAACGTCATAAGAAAATACTGATGACACGGTTGCATTTTTCAAAAGAAAATAATTAATTAATTAATTAATTTTAAACTAATAATTTACTTAACACTATCAACATTTATCAATAGTATGACATAACCTATAAACTCAGTTTCTCAACTTTTGTGTCAATCTAACAATTAATCAATCAATCATAGTTTACGATAATGAAATATCAGTGTACAATTATTTACCTTTATTGTTGTAGTTGTTGTAAATGATAAATGACGAATCTAAGCACTCCATATTTTCACTACAGGCACAGCTGACGATACTTTAACCACACGTGTAAACTTGTATTGTGACGCTTTCTTGTTTTTCCAACGCCAAGAACGTTCGAGAAAGACAAAGACAGAGACACAAGCATGCGCCGATTCAATGCGCCTAATTCTCTAGTGCTGCGCGCGCGGCAGACCGATCATAGTTGAGTGGGAGAGAGACGCAAGGCATTCGGCGGGCCTCTCTCTCGTTCGGTGACTCATCGTAACGTTACCGGGCGTTACACTTTTTCATAAGTGACTCCCAGCCGCAACCTAATTTAAGACGTTGTCACGTCAAAAAAAAACTGATCTTAGTTTACATATTCAATCAATTTTATAGTTAAAAGTTGATTCATTACACATTTTTTGTCTCAATTAAATGACGTAACATTTTTGTAACGCCCCGATAATTTAACTATTACCAACAACTACCAAAAAACGAAATAAATAAGTTCACGTGATGAGTACTATTTGGTTTACACCCACGGCAGTAGACAAGTCCTTGAGTAAGCCACTGACTCACAGTTCTATTTCTTATTTTCTAAGAATAAATCGAAAACTGCATTTGAATGACGCACTGTAACATTAGCGATGCTAGGACAATGACCTGTTGATCTTGTATAAATAGTGCGAAATGCGAATTAGGCATTTTGATTTTTAGATGCTGTATGATACACGGTATATTTTTAATGAAGCATACAATCCATATAATAGTAAATAGCTACACTACTCGTAGACATCTACAATCTGCATTAAATAGGAGTGAAGATTTTTGTGAGATCGGCCAAGCGTTACTTTCTTTCCAAAATTGACCTTACAGTCCGGCTGCTGGTAAGTGTTTCCTGTCGCCCATGGGCATCTGTGACTAACTCCGTATAGGGTTCTCATGTAGCCGATCATATATGCGTTGCAACTTGCTGTCTCATAGATAATCAACGGTTGCTACTCACGAGGAATAAATTGGAACAAATCGTTTAAGTGTCTTTAATTTCACACCCTTACAGGCAGAGTAGAGAAATCTTAACACTGCTATTATGAGGCAGAAAAAAAACTTTAAACCACGAAGAATCCTGCCATAATTACTTTACCTTATTTTGATATGAAAATTGGATGAAATATTTAATTTCTATATAGTACGTACTACGTTGTGTTCACTATAATTCTCTTATATAATTTCACTTAATATCACTTATTATCGATATTAAACAGTTATTTTCTGTGCAATTTTCTCAAGCAACTTCACAGTGCTAAACTAATAGTAATTTTCTACATAATTACCTTAATTCTGCTAAATTAGGAGCTTTACAAGCCACAGTCTTGGCGGTGTAGCGGTTGTAAGCATTTGCATTTGGTCCCCACACTTTCCTAATTACAAACTAACGTAGAACTCCCTAGACCACTTTGAATTAAACCAAGAAAGTATTTAGTTATGTTTTTGCGTTTATTTACATTAACGCTTCCTTGGTCGATCCTATTTCTTGAATTTAAGTGGCTTTTCGTAATAAGTCGAAGGAGCAAACGAGAGGTTACGTGGTCACAATTAGCCATAGACATCTGGATGATCGTCTTAATCATATATTTAAGTGGCAAAAGGGCATGTAGTCTATTAAACGAAAGTGTCCCAGGAACATCTGTAACCAGTGTTATTAGATAGATGTAACTGCCGTATCCAACAACACTTCATAATAATATGTTAAAATCGTCAAGTCATTAGGGCCAAATACAGACACACAATCATATTTGCCCAATAAAAAAAAAATTAAAATTTAATTATATTATTAATAATGTAATTATAAGATTTAATTCAATACTAATTATAAAAGATCTACTTCAGATCTTGTGTTGCTACATTGAAGTATACCACAAAACGCTTTCATACATTTTGCGGTCCCGCCGTGAAATTTGTACCCACGTCGAGACCTATTACGGCCAAGGTATTATGTGTATCTGAAACAATAGAATGTTTGTTATTATTGCTGTAAAATGTTATTGCTTAGTTCTCAACGCTTTGTTTCATCTTTTGATGGTATTTATAAGATGGAAACGAGCTTATCACGGCAACAGAAGTTTTAATTGGCGTAATTAGAAAGATAACAATGCTGTGGTTATTTATATTATAAGATTTTTTTTTGGACTATTCTTAACAGGAGTTCAGTCTGTTTGACGGTGTAAATATACAGGTAACGAATATAAAGTAGTGTAATACTGGTTGGTCACATGAGCTTTCCCCGAGGTCAAATTTTATTTTTTAATGTAAATTTCAGTAGCGAATGTTACTAGCGTAAATGGATAAAGTCTCTGGCCACTGCTTCCAATAGACATACACTATAATTTAAAAGTTTCGAATCGTAATATTTATCTCATCGATGCCTTGAAAAATATCGGATCGATATCGGTCCGAAATTTTTCAAGGTATCGGTTCGATATCGGAAGATGTACGTTACGGTACAATTTTTTTCCTCAACCACAAAGTATAAACGCTTTGTATACTTTCTACACTCACAGCCCCACACTAGGATTCCCTGTGTCGTGGGTGCCATGTAAGCAGACATAGACGAATACACACCCAGACCCAGAAAAAAAAATCTAAATTCATCATTTAGATATCTGTCTGGCCGGGGATCGAACCCGGAACCTTTTGCGCGTCAGACCGGTATGATGACCGCTCAACGTCGACGACAAGGTCCTCAACAACAAAGTATACATACTACATAATAAGTCTATTAGTTACTTAGTCTGTGTAGGTATTTATGGTCTTCACATCAGTTAGACTGCGTGCCAAATACGTCTAATTATATTTGAACGTGTAATAAAATTAAATATATGATAAACATAATTAATAGCAATGCTGAGGAGTCATTTCATCATCATAAACCCACTCATGTCAAGTACGGTATAGATCTTAGAATAAGAAGGGTTTAGACAGTAATGAATGTACAATATTATGAACAATTTAGGTATGTATTCAGGAAACGATGATTTCCTTTGACAATAACTAATAATTCATATCTTCTAGTTAACAGTGTATCTTATACATAAAATTCTCGTGTCACAGTGTTAGTTACCGTACTCCTCCGAAACGGCTTTACCGATTTTCACCAAATTTTATATGCATATTCAGTAGGTCTGAGAATCGGCTACTATTTATTTTTCGTACCCCTAAGTGATAAGGGTTGTTCACCTTTAACATCGTTTCGGGTCAGCTAGTATTATAGAGAAAAGATAGAGTTTTGAACCATCAGAAATAGATGAGATTCATCTCGAACCTTGAGTCTGTGAAGCTAAAATTCATACTACTAAGCTATTTACCTACAAAAATAGTTCCACGATAAAAAAAGTTTAGTTTTAACTACATTTCTCGCGGTTAACTTCAAAGTTAGTAGTTTTCTCGTTTCAACTCTCAAGGTAAATACGTACACCATTTTAACTGTGATTTGAGCGAGCAGATCTGAGTTAAATTAACTTTGTTACCTTGTACTCCATGCAACCACTTGGGGTTAAATAAGAGGCACTCGTAAGGTTAAGCTGGACAGGTTGCAGTGTAGAGATAAGAGGGAAATTGGATCGTTTCCAATCTTACAATGACGTTTACAGAAACAAGTATGTTATTTCTGCATTGAGCATTACATGTATGTTATTTATATAAGTTAATTGTTAGAATTATGAAATAAGTAAGAGTGATAGTTGGGGGGAAAATGTACTGAGATGTTCATTGATTTTTAATTTTTTAGGGATCCGTACCCAAAGGGTAAAAACGGAACCCTATTACTAAGACTTCGCTGTCTGTCCGTCTGTCCGTCTGTCACAGGGCTATATCTCCGGAACCGTTATAGATAGACACATGAAATTTTTACAGAGGATGCATAACGGTAAGTTGCATAATAAAGAGAGACCCCATACAAAAATCCGTATGTTTTCGGCATTGTTCGATCTCACTGTTAAACCGTACTAGGAAGATGGTTGACATTTTTACAATATGTTTACTACTATAACTGGTACTATAATAAAGAAAAATAAGAACCATAAAAATATTTTAATATACTGATTTTAATTTTATTATTCAATGTTACTACATATCGTCATATAACTACGTATTGTTGAAAATAATAAAATGAACAAAAATAAGTAAAAAATAATTAACATTTGGTGGTACGGAAGCCTCCATGTGCGAGATCGACTCGTACTTGGCAATTTTTTCTTTACATAAAGAGCATTTAGTAAGTAAGTATGTACCTGAATTCCCTAATCGTAAAAATGAAAGTAGTAAGAGTGTACTATGAAAAGCGAAAAACGCAGTGTATATATAGCTCGGACAGATAAAAAATATGTTGATCTTACTGTTGACTTGCAGCTTTAATATTCTGCCTATGTTATATGTTCTCTGATTCTGCCTATGTTAGCACTATCACCTTACCTACATATTTTAACTATCGGATGATAACTGTTTGACGTCATGTTTCATAAATGACAAGAAAACATAATATATATTTTTATGTAGTAATAATATATTATATTACGTACGAAATAGATGATATTAACTTTCTAGGAATCTACAAACGTACGAAATTTATTGCTAGAAATTTCAAAGCTAATTTACCGTAAAAATGTACAAGTCATTTAACTCTTGATTTATCCCAACTTTATATATATTTATTCGTAACGTTCAATTTCGAAATGAGCCACTATTTACAGGATCATTTATTTAACATCAAAGGACGTGAAATAAGTGTAACAAAACAACATAATCAATTGATCGTATATTTATGAAAGTGCTCCAAATAGGTCCTGACTCACCTCTGGTTTGAAGATCTTAAGCCCGGCTTAGAATCTTGAACATTCTGTTACAGCTCTAGCAGATATGCTAATTTTATAATGCTACTTACATTAGGGTTTCTGTGTTCATCTATACTAATATTATAAAGAGGAAAACTTTGTTTGTTTGTTTGATTGTAATGAATAGGCCCAAAAACTACTGGATCGATTTTAAAAATTCTTTCACCATTCGAAAGCTACATTTTCCACGAGTAACATAGGCTAAATTTTATATGAAATATATTTGATAAATAGATTTTGAGGCGGTACAAAGTTTGCCGGGTCAGCTAGTTTTTTATAATATAGGAGAGACAAGCATGCAATCCACCTGATGGTAAGTTGCTACTGCCGTCCATGGACATCATTAATCAACTCCAGATAGGATTGGATATTCCTACCTGAAGTCCGTCACAGATGCGCCGTTACCCCTGAGAACTAAGCTGTAACGCCTCGGAGAAGTATGTCTCCCTTACCACATCAATTAAGAATTTTATATAAAAATCCCAAAGATGGATCATTGATTCACGCTGGCAAGTGTGGTGGACTAAGACCCAAATCCTTCTGCTTCTCACGGGAAATCCGTGGGACTACAATGGTTTGTTAATGATATGTACATAATTAGATGAAATTATCTATCAAGGAACTTCAGATAAACTCAAAGAGGGTTTCTCAAAAGATTTCTATAACTAGCCCACGTCATACTCTACTCCTAAATATACACTACATTCTTTTACAAAGACGAGACCTTGAAAATCAGGGCCACACACAAGTATCCCCGCGTGGGTTGTGTAGGATGTCCTTCACTAGAGCGTCATTCTAAGCAAAGATCTGTTCTGTATATTTGCCCTCAGGGGCGGTCGCAATCCTTTTGTTACTACCTTGTCACGTTTCTTCTTTTACTCGAATCCTTAAGTTTGTCATCTTGTCAAATAAAACTGTAGAGAATAATAACTTTTTATTTGAAATTGGAGGAGAAAATTAATGTCCAAATCACCCTATGGTATTGCCCAATGTCATCTTTAATCACCTCTAAATAAGATTCCTTTTTAAACGTTGATATTTCTCAGGACTAAGTTTTAATACTTCATACAAACGTCATACAAGCGTCTCGTTAACCAGAATCAGACCAGAAGGTAGCAGAGCCCTTTGTGGTTTGAGTTTAGCAGCACCACCGCTATAGCTATTTCTGTCTAATAACAGCAGTGTTAAGCGCTGTTGATTTTGGTTTGAAGGGATTGGTGGGGTAAGCATACATTTCGGAGCCATTCCAGCTTAGTCCTCAGGGGTAGCGGCGCAGCTGTGGACAACCTCAGGTAGGAATCTAAACTTATTCATCCATAGTCCGCGGGCGGACTACCGCCACTTGTCAGATGGACAACATGCTCGTCACCTATAATTTACAAAAAAGCAGCAGAAAATGGATTCATTGATACATATAAAAATAAATTCGTATTTACCAAAAGTTGTGACGTCACCCAACAATTTCAAATAGTCAGTTGTATAACTCACAATTAAATAAGTACAAATACGGCATTGGTTAGGATTAGCTGTCGAATACATTCAGGATCGTGCCGAGAGCCGACCGCAACTAATTTACTTTGTGTTTGTACTATGAAAATGATTTTTTGAATTATTACATACCATCGATTTAATTTATATTGCTTTGTGTATTCATTTGAGGTTTTGCATGTCCAATTCCAACGATTATGTGTTTCAAAATATTAGTATTAATACGACCTGTGGGTGTGACAGGAATGTGTTCTATATAGTATAATGTAAGACTATCGTGTTGGATACTTATTGCTGCACTTAAGGTCTATATTAGGAAATCATATATATCATTTAGATCACAAAGCATTACCAAGCATGGAAGGTACAAGGCTTCCTTCACCATTGATGAAACCTCCGCTTCTTTAAAAGTAAGTTCCCAAGAGTGGTAAAATTCTACTCATCCACACTTGGCTAATTGTGGTGGACTACAGTCTAAATTCTTCTTACTTTGAGAGTAGAGTCGTGCTAAGTAGTGGGACAGTAATGGGATGGCAACTATACCGAGAGTTCCGGGTACGGTCATTTTAAAAACTGTTAAGTAAAGCAGTTGTGAAGCAGTGATAGCCTAGTGGTTAAGAAATCGGCCTCTCGATCGAGGGGTCCAAGGTTGAAATCCCAGGCACTAACCTCTGATTATTTAAAGTTATGTGCATTTTAAAAAAATAATTATCAGTTGCTAAACGGCGAAGGAAAGAATCGTGAGGAAACCTGCATACCTGGGAGAATATATAAAAAAAAATCTCAAAGGTATGTGAAGTCTACCAATACGCACTTGGCCAGCGCGGTGGACTATGGCCTAATCCTTCTCATTATGAGAAGAGGCCCGTGCTAGCAGTGGGAGAGTAATGGATTGTTGATGAAGTAAAGATAGGGACGATATAATACCTAAGTAATATTTTATTTTATTATACACTTAAAAAGATCTACACTTTTACTATCAGCGAAGGAAAGGAAAACGAGAGTCTAGAAAGTATACCATCACTTTCTATTTCAGTGAAGTCGTTCCAGACTAAATCCTTGCGGGTCCGAGCTTATCTTGGTAATTTGCAGCGAGCGACCAATTTGTAGGTGAATGTAAGCTTATATAAACCTTATATATAAGTCGGTATTCAGGAAGATGATGTAACACCACCGGCAGTAAGCGATGTAACAAATGTTAGAATTTCGGTCAATAAAATTTAATTTGTTCAATCTTGCTCAATTTGAAGGTTGCAATGGTTAGAAGGATGTGATAAGACATGATTCTATGATTCAACTAGTACTTTCTTATTGTGTAATTTTTACTCTTAAGCAGCGCATTTGCAATCGGATCTATTATTTTTGGAATTTATATCTATTGTAGTGACGAACACTTGACTTAAGACCTTCGGTAAATTCCCCCTAAAGCAAATACTAACGAGGCTTTCCAACTTAATCTTCCGGTGTATCTCATATACAGTCAAAAAAGAGTTCACGATAAGAATAAGAATAAGAAGATCTGAGATATTAAAGGGCAAAAACAATTTCACATTAAATGGAATACAAGTTTGTTTCCGCTGTCACAAAAAAATATCGCTGTACGCGCATCGTCGGCGATGTGACCAGTACCCAAAACCCTCAGCTTCAGCGCAACTTGCACAGGATTATTTTAATGAATATCCTGTCTTTGTTCCTCGCTCCGAAGGGTTGTTTGAATAAGAAAGTAGAACTTTCCTTGCGCCATTGTTATTTTCCTACGTAATTGAATTGGATGAATGTGCTTACCAATCCCTTGATGTTGAATTCAATATTCCTAGTTTAATTCAGGTTGGATAAATAGACGATGTTAGTCCGACCTTCTTGCAAGGTTACTTTGTGTTATTGAAGCGTTATTCTGAGATACATTTTCATTCTTATTTACATTATTATGCTCAGTAGATATCTTCTCTTTGTTATTTGTTAATTATTTATTAAGAAGAATTTTATTATAGTAATGTACGAACGTTCTTTCGTGTTTTAACCAAGAATTGCTATTTTTTCTGTATAAATTAACGTGAAAACATCATAAAATTAACACAAATATTATTTCAGAATAAAAGTTCCTCGAAATTGTTTCCGCTCTTTAAAGCTTATTCCATGCAAATATATAAACAACAATGCAATGCTATGGATTAAATTAGTAGAATCCTCAATATAAACTCATTGATGGTCATGACTATTCAGAATAAGATGAAAGAAATTTGAGATCAATACGTATAGAGCACGCAAAGACATACAGAGTGTTTTTCTTCGTCAATTAAAGCTACTCATTGTCTACTTAGAATAAGCAAAAATAAACATGTTGAAAATTTTAAAATGTAGACCTTAGAGACTTTTTAGTTATTTATATTTACAAACATTGTTATCATTCAGGCAAAAAAAAAGTATTCGTTTAAATCAATTCACCGTGTAGGGTAGAGCCATCATTACGTAAAGCATTCTCGCTGACCACTGCCATTTAAGCCTTTGTCCTCGATTGCCGTTCGATAATCTCCCTGGAGGCTGGAGGCTTTGTCCTATCGCCGGAGAATGGTCTATGAGATGAGATAAGCGAATTCCGGATGATTTCCCTGGCGGGGACGCAGATCATTTAGGATGAAGGCTTCGTCAAGGGCGCTCGGGAAGATCATTGCGACTTCGAGATTTAAATGTGACGTCTGTATTTTTTTTTGTTTTGGATTTTTTTAGACTAAGATTGCCCTACTATATTCCGTCATCGTTAAAGCAAGTGATAATGATTTTCTATGTATGTCTTATTATTTGGCACGCAAACGACTAGACAGATTTTAAAATTTAGGGGTTTAATTAGACTACGGTAAATTGTGAGCCTGAGATTTTTAAGCAGTTGGGTTTTTTTTTATAATAGTTTTTGTCCTTAAATTGTACAAAAACTTCGATATTATAGATGGGCTTGGATTTGTTAATGCCTGAAATTTTAACCTAGATTACGTTTAGTAATCTAGGTTCTAAATTTGTACCTATTAGCTATGATCACCTAGGATTATATGTCTTTGATATTTTTTACTTGTAGAAAAATTCCAAATTCTTGAGAGAGCAATGCTGCAATATTTTCTGTTTAAACACGTTAAACATTTTGACCAAGCCAGCTTGTAAATTAGTTGGTATCGCTCGTTTTGACCTCGTTCTCTTTACGAATTTAAATTTTTAAAGTTGAATTACTGCGTTTTCGTGTTTGTATATGTATTTGCACTAAACACGAATTTCTGGTTGCAAAATAATTAAACGATATACTCGTAATTGTGTAAAAAATCATTTATTCCTTATTTAATAGTGTATTCGTTATTTTTTTTGAATTAATTATATTGACTACAAGTACAAAGTTTATAGTTGCTTTTCTTCAGAATATAATAAGTATATCTGTTTTTAATTTCATAAGAATTACATAATTTTGTTTATTATTCTTTGTTTTTTTATTTTGAAATAATAATAAATCATTCAACCATAAAATAGGTACAAAATCTTAAACTCTGTTCATATAGGACACCCATTTTGGAAAATCCTTCGACAGAGAGAATTTACCTGTAAACAGTTAAAGAATGCATATTATAAATATATAATACTTACGTGTTTTGTTCGTATGGAAGGTATGATTGATATCTTTAATATTGTGGTGCTGGGAAAATTGTGAAGCGTCAAAGTAATTTATTCACTTTTATAGTCAAATGCATGAACAATTTATCGTGAGGAATTTAATATTGCGTTTAACTTAAATTCCCTCAGCAAGCGGGCGTCAACGAAATCTGATATTTATAACTTTGATGAAAATACGGATGGAATTTGTAATAATGTTAATTTATCATTCCGACTACAAACATAGATTAGTAAAGATTACTCACTCCTAACAAGAAAAAGTAACCAGTTTTGACAATTGAAATAGTTGCGTAATTAAGTCTTGCCACGTCTCCGTGCTAATATGTCCCTAAAATATTTGAAATAATTATTTATTTATTATGTAAATTACGCAGTATTAGTTATTTATTCGTAAATTTTCTCTAAAAATGTTTTTATTTGTCAAGAATTCAAAACAAGAACTTACTAATAAGCCGTTTGTGGCTTCATTCAATTACAAGGCGGCGAAGTATCTTTACTAATCTATGACTACAAAGTGCAAAAATCTCCCTTTGACATAAGTGTGAAACAGCACTAATTTGATAATTACAAAACTATTCGCTAAATGAGTTTACTATGAAATATTAATGATTTAATTTGTTAGTATGTTTGCATGGGCTAATCTGGGATTTGGCTGAATTGGTTTTGACTAACCTTTTACGCGAATATTAATATTAGGTATTTTCATGTAACCTCGCGTACATTATTTAAAACTCTGTATTAAAAATACTGCCAATAAACATTACCCTTGTGTTATTCTCCTATTTCAATTCTTGTTAAAGTCTTAATTTAAAACTAGGAATATATAGATTATTTATTGTTATTATATAGAATATCTAGTATAGTAAATTCAATTTATGTACTTAGTTGGTAAGCCTAATTAAATAAATAACTCATTAAAAAAAAAAACAAGGGTAGATGCTAAAATATATACACCGTTAATGTACGAATGATGCAAAAAAAAAAAATAGACATAAAAATTATAAACTGCACGTTGAATCTGCATCGCATCTTGCTCATCTGTTTGGAGCCGCAAAATTACCGTCGAACAAAACGTTTATTTACGCAAGTCTTTGCCTTTCAGCGAATGTCAGACTGAAATCGAATAACATCAAAGAGACGTTTATGTATCGCGTTTCGAAATAAAACACGCGCCATCACCGACGCTGTAGATCACATCGCGCGTCCGGTACAGACGCCGGCATGACATCGTGAACTTGAGTACACTGTACACACGCCAATACTGCAACTTTGTGAACTAAATATTTAGGGTTAAGGTCTGTGTGCAGTAGCACTACCATGAGTTGGCATAGAAACGCCACTATAGAAATTGTAAATAGAAAACTATTGTCATTTTACTAGTGAATAACATAACAACTATCGTTACGGTATTTCTTGACAACGTCTGTCAAATTAATTACTCATGGGACCGAATTTGTATGGCAATAGATCATAATGACATTCGCTAGCGATTTGATTTCGATAGGTTTTTTACGTATCGAGTTACGTAGTGGCTCACACTACGGATTTTAGTTCTACGAGTAACCACCAGAGGCGCTGTACAATTTTTCATACATTTATTTTACGCAGTCGCTAGCGAGTAATACTTTTGTAAACTCATGGTAGTGCTACTGTAGCCCATGAGTTTACAAAAGTGCTACTGTAGCACTTAAACTTACTTAAAATGGAAATTAGGGGCAAATCCTTTGCATACCATCTACATATAGGATAGATGTGTCACAATGATGATAGTTAGTTATAAGTGTTATCATACTAATTGTAAAAATAATTTGGACTTTCCCTTGTTAAATCATACAATAACTTGGTATTTTTATATAAGATATGTATCTGAGGAAAGATTTTCGAAATTATACTTAACTATTGGATAAGTGTTATGAAATAATAACTCAAACTATTTTACGAGTTCAGTGTTATTGATTGTAAGAGCTCAATAACTTTGAGTTTAACTTATTTAAGCGCTAAAACTTGGACGTGATGTATCCAGTTCACCCACTACCCCAGAATCCTTTGGATTTTTGCCAACAGGCAATAAAGTAAGGTCGTGCAACGCGTCTGTATGTTGCCAGTCACTGCTGAGAACTTAAATTAATCTGTAGAACATACATTTAATACTTTTTTTATATAATATAGGAGTAGCAGACGAGCATGCAGTCCATAAGTCTGTAATCAACCCCAGATAGGGTTAGATATCCCTACCTGAGGTCGGCCACAATGCGCCGCTACCCCTGAGGACTAAGCTGGCATGCCTCGGAAAAGTATGTCTCCCTTACCACACCTTTCAAACCAGAACATAGCAGCGCTTAACACTTCTGTTATTAGGCAGATATAGGTGTGGCGGTGGTTCTACCACCTTCAAAGATTCAAGATATATATGACAAGCAGTGACTACTTACCATTAGATAGACCGCATACCTGGTTTCTTCGCTATGTATGCTCGAAGTTTGCTTCAACAATTTTCCACTTAACATAGGAATGTATAATAAATTGTGTATAGTTGTACATCTACCAAAACGACAAAGTATTGCAATGTGTGCATTCAATGTGATGTCTAGATGTACTAAATTTGTCAATGTTGCATGATAACATCTTTCTGGCTTTCAAAAGTACTTGTAAGGAATAAAAACGCGATATTATGTTTATATGCACGCACTAAACTAATATTTAAAACGCCTACGTTATGCGTTTTATATAATGGAAGGAAAGTAAAATTCAGTCTTTTTTACATATCGATATATATTTTTTATTATAATAGCAGCGATTGAAATAAAAGCATTGTGCAAATTCGACCTGTCTACCTATCACGATATATTTTATTATAAAGCGAAAAACGACGATAAATAGCGGTTTTCTGTATGGCGACCACCACTTATTTTCAACCCATTTCATTTTTATTATTTCTTGATATACCGGCCACTGTTCAATAATGTGCATACTCTGTAAAAAATTAAGTGTCTTTCTATTACGGTTCAGGAGATAGAGCTCCGTGACAGACGAACAGACAGGGGGCTTAGTAATAGGCTTCCGTTTTTACCCTTTGGGCACAGAACCCTAAAAATTACCATAAACATGTTGGTAGCAAACTGTTGTTAAGTTATTTTAACGTAACGTTTGATAAAGTTAACCATCTAAATTATCTATTAAACTTAAAAGCTCGCTGGCCATAAATACGAGTAACATGCAGTAAATACCAATTTAGACCGGATACGAGATAATAACCGGATATCCGCTTCGGGTGTAATTAGGGCGGCCTAGGTGACATTTACAGGGAAGATATATGTACCTACATCATATTTAGACTACTAAGTTTATGCCTAATAACTTTGATCCAAAACTTGAAATATAATAGTAATATTTTGACATGTAAGGACTGTTAAAAATGTGTGTTGTCAAAAAAAACATATTTTTCATATTTCACGTCCTTATTTTTTTTTATCTTCAGTTAATAATTATTTTTTGTCTTTAATTTTATAATGACAATAAAACCAAAGTAACAGTTTTTTTAAATTATTTAATTTTTCAAGTGACGATTTTAAGTAAAGCTCTCACCTAATCACATTTTTTCTATAGGACATATTTTGTATATACACAATACTTTATTACTTCTCTTCTTCGTCGTTCTCTTCATTTCTGAAGGTCGTGCTCGTTTTGGTAAGCCTCTGTGGATGATCTGACAAGCTGTTTCTATGGTACCTGGTCTTCAGCTTGTCTGAGAGCGGTTGTCACTGGAAGTCCCGTAATTTAATTTGTGGAGTCAGACCACCGGCTAGGTGATTACCCGCTTTTCCCGTATACTTTGCCCACCACAACCAGCTGGACACAAGGCCACAAGGTTGTCTGGATCCCTTCGTGCTATGTGGCCAACTTTATTATGATTAGTAATAAAGTCTTCGCATTGATCGACATTGATCCACACCGGTTCAACGTAATTAGTTCTCGGTTCGATCTCCGACCAGACAGATATCTAAATGTTAAATCTACATTTCAACTCTGTTTTTGTGTTAATATATGTACCTATTACACTAATTATATGAGAAATGATGTGGGGCTATGAGTATAGAAAGATATTTGTTTATTATATTGTAGCATAATTGTATTGTATGGTGGAGTACGGTCTTGGCCCCTATTGCGTGGTGATTTTCCATTCCCTGGCAACGCAAAAGGCAGCCAGCCAGATATAACGCAAATTAAAGTTATTTCGTTAAAACCACCGCTCCGAGTGGATTCCATCGTACCTACTCTTAACTCGTAGTAATTATCATTAGCGAAACCTGTTTACGACCCATTTTATTAAAAATAAAAACAAATAAACGAACCACATCTGATAAGAAAGCTGAATAGTGGAGGCGCAATGCCTGATATATGCAAGATAAAGGTTACACATATTATGGTCCCTCATCATATGAATTTTCAGCCTTATAGCCTTTGTAATAAAAGCTAAGGCACAGGTCTGGTTGAATAGGATACTGGAGCAAAAAATACTTTTTTAACTAGAATATGCACTTGGTAACCTAGCGACGATGCAATTTGTAAGGGTCAGTAGCTGGAAATTTATATATTGGTGGGAATCTGATGATAGGCAGGATACATTAATAAAAAACGTCCCTTTATACTTGTTCCGCCGACTTCGCAAAAAGGGGAGGTAATTTGGTCATTGTTCGGATGTATTTTTTCAATAGCAGATATGATGTATTAGTTTATAAAAATGACGATTACTATTCTTATAATTCCACTCTACGATTATTTGTAATGTTGCCCTGGGGCCTAGACTAAGGTCGTTTGTCCACAGCGTCGCCGGACCGATACCGAGAACGAGATTATTTTGATAATATGTCGTGACGGCGATATTTAGTCCATCGCGACTGATATCGGCGGTTTATTTTGTTCCTGCTGTCACGCGTGTGACGGCAATTTATGAACAAGTTCCAATGTGTTTTATATCGCCGGCACGGTCAAAATCTCGGTGCCGATCTAGCGGTCACGCTGATTTACTCGAAATATCGGCAGCGGGGATGACGGATGATCGGGTGACGGACGCGCGGTGGACAAACAGCGTAAGACGACTATTAAAACACCCAGACCTAGAGCAGACATCAAAATGTTCATACCCTACCCATTTTCATACCCCACCGTAACGCTGAACTACTTCACACTAGAAATAGGTGTGATAGAGGTACCGCCCACCTATCATATCTATGTCTCTATATCCAAAATGGATATGAGCAAAGTTAAGTTTAACTTTCACCCCTATACCGAAATGGATATAAATTGCAAAGTTTTTCAATCCACTAATGTTTGTACGGATCCAATTCCTGAACAAATTAGCCCCGAGTGCTTCACGTTGCAAATGTGAGAGCTTTTGTTCATAATTAGTTAGAGGTACTCAAATTAATAGAGTATATTATGATTTATTAAACTGGCTGATATATATGAGGCGGCCATATTAGTTCTTAAGAGTGGTACACACACACACATTTGTAATCGACATTAGGTAGAACCCATGTTCTATATATGGAGTTGATTATAGATGAGTGACGATGATGATAGATAGATAGTTAATTGTATCAGGCGTTACTTTACGGAAATTCATGCTATTAAGTTAGGATTAAAATAACTTCGCAACAATCCGCTACTAATATGTATGATGGTATATATTTTAAACCATAGTCAACTGACCCTGATGATGGTTCGTTTTGGAGCGAAACACGTGTTGGTGATGGTATGTATGGTGGTGAATGTTTTTTATTTTTTGTATCTGCACGCAACCTATGTGGGAGGGAGGGTGGTACCTACTGCATGGTTAAAAAAAAATAACAAAAAAATAAAACCGACTTCCACGTCAGTACAAAGTAGAAAATAATTCAAATATATGTTGGTTTAGTACATAGTCCTGAAATCGGAAATAAAAAAAATATACCTGTCGAATAGATAACCTCTCTTCCTTTGGGAAGTCGGTTAAAAATATATATTATCATACGTATCAGTAGCGGATTGTTGCGAAGTAGTTTTAATCCTAACTTGATTTTGAAGGTGGTAGAACCCTTTGTGGTTCGACTCTGGCGGCACCACCGCCACACCTATTTCTACCTAATAACAGCAGTGTTAGGCGCTGCTGTGTTCCGGTTTGAAGGGTGTGGTAAGGGAGACAGACTTTTGCGAGGCGTTCCAGCTTAGTCCTCAGTGGTAGCGGCGCATCTGTGGCCGACCTCAGGTAGGAATATCTAAATCCTATCTGCGGTTGATTACAGATGTCCATGGGCGGCAGTAGCCACTTACCATCAGGTGGACTGCATGCTCGTCTGCTACTCTTATATTATAAAAAAAAAAAAATGATGTCGATGGTTGACTATGGGTGACGATGACAACTTATTATCAGGTGATGCCTATTGCCGCCCATGGATATTTGTAATTAATCTCTAATTCTCTTGTAAGATCAGAGTCCTACCTGCTATCCAAAAGCACTAAGTTGGAACGCCTCGGAGCGGCATTAATAATATACACTCCTTAAAAAAATGAACTGTTTATATATTACGGTTCATTAGATAGAATCCTATGACAAACGGAGTGACAGCGAATACTTAGTAACAAGATCCCACGAACCCATTACGTACGGAACCCTACAAATCATGCTGTAATAAAAACACGTGTTAATCGCTATTTATAACTCCATCCTCCCTGTTCCCTTTCTTCCTGTATCGGGCCCGGTTCGGACTTGACCTTGATCCACATTTTACACGTGTACAAAATTTGGTGACTCGAGAACATTTTGTTGCTAATTTTAAAATAACAATTATGTTAAGTTAATTTAATCTTCCGCATTCTTTTCCTGTTTGGAAGTTTTTTATGTTTTGAAGATGATGTAATAAACAAGTAACTCTGGGATATTCGGAAGCTCCGGTTCTTAAAATAATTATTAAATAAGTATTAAGTAATTCGCTTTCTTTTAAGGAAATGAGGGTTATTTTCTTTTATTTTAATAGGCGTCCTACAGTGGTGGTGCCGATGTTTCTGTGGTGTGCCACAGAAACGTCGGCAGACAACCAGCCAGATGGACCGATGACATCATGCGAGTGGTGGGAAGAGGCTGGATGAGGACAGCGCGAGATGGGGACTTGTGGAAGTCAAGTGAGAAGACTTACATCCCGCAGTGGGTGACAAAGGGCTGAAGAAGAAGAAGAACTACAGTGGTGTCATAGACTTTGAAACTCAAAACTAGCTTATTATGGAGATTCAAAATGATATTCTATGTGCAATCTTGAATGTAACCGTGTAAATAATACGTTTGTAGTTCGACTCCCGCGGCACCGCTGCATCTATGTCTGCATAATGACAGCAGTGTTAAGCGCTCCTGTGTTCTGGTTTGAAGGGTGTGGTAAGGAAGACATACTTTAGTACATACATATACGAGTGCATAGTCCTCAGGAGTAAGCAGCTGTGGCAGACTTCAGGTAGGAATATCTAATTCTATCTGAGGTTGATTACAGATGTCCATGGGCGGCGGTAGCCACGAGTTACGAGTACCATTACTGGTTATTATGAAAAAAATATAAATTGCCACATTTGACAAATATGACACTATTTACTTAAAACTAATGAGTTTCGGAAAGTGTAAAGGGCTTGAAATGTTCAATTAATATTAAGGTTGTTTCTCATAAATTACAGTTTGGGACTGACTTAACTCACTAATACTTTATTGAGAGTCGGCGGCACGGAGACAATTTACATAATGAAGAGCTTTACTTCTCTCGGAGTATCAAAGTCTTACTGGTAGCCATAAGTAGTCAGTAGTAAGGGATAAACTATGGAGCTTTATGGTTTTAAGGTAGAGTCATTAGCTCTAGCGGACTGGGGGTCCGCCCCAGGCCCTCGATCCTGTACCCTTAGAACGAGTTTTCAAATCATCCCACAGTTGTACGTTACGTTTCCTCAATCCATTATTCTGTTCCGTTTGCTTTAGTAGAATGAGTTTTCGAAATACGACGATGAACCTTCTGTCTCCCTCACATGTTCGCAAGAAGAGAGATAAAATATAGAGCGCCATTTTGTCAATTTAGACATTTTATGTTACATTACTGACACTATAGTTCTGATACAATCCGCCTGGGTCGCTGATTGAACGCGAATTGTACGGGCAAATACGTAAACAAATACCAAAACAGTCATATTTGTCAAAACGTAAAAACTCATGGTAGGTACGGGTACTGGGGGCCCCCAGACACACTTGCTACCTACAAAAAAGGACACCGGACTCTTCGCCTTATTTGTCGGCGAAGTGTATGACTATGAGACATTTTTAATTTTGTAAAAACAAATCAACTTTTTAGACTGGGGGCCTCCATTCAATTTTCCGCTCCAGGCCGATGACCTTATTCCGCTACTGGTCATTCATAGTTTACGATTGTTATGAGTACATCTGATTCTGCCGAAAACCAACAAAGTCAAGCGTTGCTATGATCTTATTCGATGGTGTGAGTGTAACTTAAGTATCTTAAGACACGTTTCTTAGGTCACGGCAAGTCGTGTGTTAAAAGTAATAGAAACTTCCCGGGTCGACTCTGGTGGCACTACCGCCACATCCAATTATGCCTAATAACTGCAGAGTTCAGCTGTTCTGGTGTAAAGGGTGTGGTAAGGGAGACATACTTTTCCAATGCATTCCGGCTTAGTCCACAGATTAGCGGCGCATTTGTAACCGACCTCAAGTAGGAATGTAATTTTATCTGGGTTTCATTACAGATGTCCATGGACGGCCGTAGCTACTTACCATTAGGTGGACAGCTTATTCGTCTGCTACTCCTACATTATATAAAAACTGTAAACACGTAATTCATACGTAGCTATGGCGCCACAGGATCTGTACTTTTACGTAAGGCATTCCAATTTAGTCCTCAGGGGGTAACAATAGGTTCTATCCCTGTATTTGATATCGAGAAATCCAAAATCAATAATGCTCTTTGTGCGCGCTTTCGAATGTGAAGATGACTATTGTGTGTGCAGATTTTTCAGATTACATGTACGTAATTAACGTACCCGACATCGAGTTTCATTGTTTTCGAATACAGAATTAATTTGTCTTTATTTCATTTGTTTGATTATCGTGATATTGTAACGAAGTGGCATCAAGTTTTGAATTTTTATTTTATTTTAAAGAACCTACACCTACTCGTGTTACTACACGAGTAATTTAAGGATTCTTGTATTAAATTCACAGAACCCTATCTTTTTTTTCATAAAATCTTCCTTATTTTCTTCCTATTTAAGGTTGAATACCAACATCGAAATTTTAACGGTTTTATTGACTTAAGAAAATTCTTAAAACACAATTATTTACGTAGGTAACTTGACCAGATCTTAATTAGGGTTCCGTACCCAAAGGTTACAAACGGAACCCTATTACTAAGCGTCCACTGTCTGACCATCTTACACGGGACTCTATCTCCTGAACCGTAATAGATAGAAACTTGAAATTTTACTTGAAAAGCAGTGATAACCTAGTGGTTAAGAAACTTGGCCTCTCGATCGAGGGGTCCGAGGTTCAAATCCCAGGCATGCACCTCTGATTTTTCGAAATTATGTGCGTATTAGAAATTAATTATCAATTGTCAAAACGGTAAAAGAAAACATCGTGAGGAAACCTGCATACCTGAGAGATTTATAAAAAAAAATATCAAAACGTATGTGAAGTCTACCAATACGCACTTGGCCAGCGCGGTAGACTATGGCCTAGTCCTTCTCATTCTGATAGGAGACCTATGCCCAGCAATGGGACAATAATGGGTTGATGATGATGAAATTTTACACAGTATGTAGAACGGTGGTAACTATAACAAAACATCTAAATGTCGCCATACACGAAACTGCTATTTTTCGACGTTTTTCGCTATCTATTGAACTTTAATAGGTAGACAGTTCAAATTTTCACAATGTATTTACTTATATATCAATGGATGCTATGAAAACAAATGCTAAAATAAAAAAAAAATGGATTACCGAACACACAGTGAGCGAGTCGACTCGCTCTTGACCAATTATATTATGTACCTGACAACGTACCTTGCATGTACCATTAATAAACTTTGTTATTGATCTCCGTTTTTAATTTGATCTTTTTTGTTTTATTAAAGTTATCGGATCTGAACATACCTGATACGATAAAATAAGACGAAAATGATCCGTAATTTTGAGTTGTAGTTTATTCACCTTTACTGACTACCACCCATCGGCTTTTTTGGTAATCCGTATGTATGAACTCACGACCTTAAGATTTTTATAAATAATGATGTGCGCGACAATTTTCATGGCAAAGAATATTAACATAATATGATTTATATACACACATACTTATCTGCTACAGGACCATGCGAGCACACACAAAGACAAAATCCAAAAATACGAACAGACCCCAATGAATTATCTAAATTTATTATTTTGCCATTGTTGGAATTGAACCCGGGATCCTCTGTGAAGCAGACGGGTTGGTATATTTTATGTAGTATAAATAAGGTATAAAAAACTAAGACACATGTTATCCAGAGAAAATTCTATTACACACTTATTTAATACATAACACCGTAAATTATTAAAAAAAAAACTTAGGGAAAATCCAAAATCATCTGCATTATGTAAAAAATAATTTAACGAAAGTGTTTTCTTGTTTACAGATACAGTGTTATTCTGACGATCTCGACCAACGCTTCTGACGGGTTCACTTTGATAAACGGTAAGTAAATTATGCATTCACTTCACTTGCGAATGTACTGACAGCGCCAAGTGTTTGTCAAGCTCTGGTCAGAAACCAAATGTAAATTAAAACGTGGTTTTTGAGAAAACGTATCTCTTGCGTTGTACGAGTGTGTACTGATTTTTTTGTACTGAGAGAGCAAACATTAATGTTCTGACTCAGTACGTATAATAACAATGTTTACACTATTTAGCTTACGTTGACGAGTATAAGGTATTAGCGTTCAGCAGCCATTTTCCATGATTCGTGTCAAAGAAAACTGTAACAATTATATTGTCGTCGACCCATTACTATCCCAGCGCTGGGCAGGGATACATGGCTTTAGACATAGATAAAATTAACTATGAGATTTTTTTAAGCGTATAGGATTTTAATATCGTCGTACATTCGCTGTTTACAAATAATTCAAATCGTTTTTATATTATTTTCTGTTTATGTCTTCTGTAGTATTTTCATAATTACGATGTTTTACTGTACCAAACATTTAAAACCGTATACTACATTCAGTACTGTTACGAAAAATGACTAACATTGGCTCTCATTTAGCCAAATTAAACGACAAGCAATTACATTAGATTGTCTGAAATGACTTAAACGCACGCACAATACCGCTTACTTTCGGCGTAAGTCAATGACACGCCATTTGAGTGGACTTTAATGAAATAATGATTCAGACGCATTTGTCATTATCATTATAATGCGTTTACAGAAGCGCCCGGCTGTCTATTTGCTGATTTCTGTCTGACTTGTTTAAAGATATGGTTTAAGATGTTTTTAGAAGGTCGTAAAAATCTATTATATTCTACACATAGATAAGTAAAGATTCCTAACTCCTAACAATGTCCTCTCAACTCCTGAAAATGTAACCAGTTTTGACAATTGAAATTGTCACTGTCATCTATTTTCGTGTTTGAAAAATATTTAGAAAATGTAGTTTTTAGATCATTTACGAATGAAACGATATTTCTCCGCACTTTTTCTTCGATTTCCTGTTTTTGCACCACTTAGCTGAGCATGTCAGCGGTGGTCTGCGTAAATTACACCATGATGGCCATTAAATAGCTGACAGAAATGTCAGCTGATTAAGCCTTTAATGGCTTCCTTCAATTACATACAAGGCGGTGAGTTATTTACACTCATCTATGATTTTACATAAACTCTTAAATATCCCGTGAAAATCAGATTATCCGTTTCGAAGATTAACGCCCATAAATACGTAAAAAATCCTTTAACGGATTTTCGATTTTGGTGATGTGCAAATAGGGTTAGGTAGAAAAGGCAATAAAGGCTTTTAAATAAGGAATTGGGAGGTTTGGGGTCAAAAGAATAAGCGAAAAAAAAACCTGATATTTCGAGATCATAGATATACTAGCGGATATCACAATATCATTTATATCATCTTATTTTTCAGTTAGGGGGGAGTTCTAGTATTTACTTTAATATGTAATATGCATTTTTGGTTGAAATTAGAACGTTGCTTAGAAGAGTCCCGTGCCACCCAGTGGGACATAAAAACATGAAATCAGCATGTATTTCGTACGCCGTCAAGAATTAACCTCATGGATTACTACCGAGTACATTGCACGCTCATCTTTTCGATAAAAAACATAAAAGGTTCGCAAGACGGATGGAGTAGTCGCGTTACAAGGGCGGCGAATGTCAGCGGGGCGATCCACCCGCACCGCTGTGTGCACTGACGAAATGTGTTGACGAAATGACTGTTTCGTAACGTAACTGTTGCTCAGCCCGATGTGAGCTACGTTGGAGCTGTGAGCTACCAGGTTGATGAAGTCGTTCTTTTATGATAGGTATAGGAGTAGCAGACAAGCATGCAGTCCACCGGATGGTAAGTGACTACTGCCGCCAATGAACATCTGTAATCAATCCCATAGGATTAGATATTCCTGCTGTTGTTATGAGGTAGAAATAGATTTGGAGGTGATGGTGCCGGAGTCGAACCACAAAGGGACCACCTTCAAAATGTATTGACTTGAAATATGTTTGGAAGTAATTTTCCAAACTAAGAGATACATTAGAAAAACGAAATATCCGACTACTCTTAAACCTAGCCTATATCACTCCAACAATTTAGACGAGTTACGACTACAGCTCATGTTAAAATCCATCAAGCCGTTTGTGCTGCAGAGCGTGCCAAAGTACTCGTATGTGCCGTACATGCATTACGTTCTGGAAAAACATTACCTTCCATAGTCCGATAGGCAGCTGTCGAGTACCGCAGCGATAAGACAGCCCTTATGACGGTAGTACCTGCGTAATAAAATCAAGGCTCTACAAATGGTGCATATAGAAAACTTTCAATTGTATATATTTTTGAAAACCTTAAATATATTAAGCCAATATTTAAGTAAATAGGTTAAATTGAAATGGAAACATCTAGCGTAGGAGGCTGAAATAATACCATTACCTTTGTGTACACATACAAATGATTTTTTTGTAAGAAACATACTAAATCGCTACCAAAAATCTGCAAAGTTGCGCCCTTTTTTAATCGCAAAACTATTTATTTCGTGCAAACAAAGCAAAAGTATATTTGTTAACTATTTTCCGAATGGTCTCGCTATTGAAGGGTCTACAGAAATAACGTTACTGTAGGACGATGAATGTCAGCCGGTCGGCCACCCGAATTTTAATTGCTAACTAATCAAACTGTACATTACTGTATTTATGGGTGATTAATATTTACGTGATCTGTACCCTCACCATGAGTTTTCAAAAAATCCCACAATTTTACGTTACGTTCACTTAATCCATTATTCTGTTCCGTTTGCTTAGTAGACAGAGTAAACGTAACAATAACATAACAATAACTAACAATGACTTGAGCACTTAGCTCAAGTCTTTTTGTTTACGTCACATGTTCGCAAAAAAAGAGACAAAACATAAAGCGCCATTTTGTCAATTTAGACATTTAATGTTACGTCACTGTCACTATAGTTTTGATACGATCCGCTAGGGGCGCTGATTGGAAAGTGTATTGGCAGTTGGTTTAATTATCTAAGGGGCAAGTACGTAAACAAATACCAAAACAGTTATATTTGTCAAAACGTAAAAACTCATGGTAAGGGTACTGATGTTAGTACATAAAAGTTTGGTCTGAAAAAAAAGAACTGAGGATTCGTAAGTAGTTGGTCAAAGGATAGTTGCTAAATAGTCAGTATATTTCTTAGAACCTATTTTTTGCATGCTGGGTTTGATTCTCGGTTAGATATATATTTATATTTTTTATCAAAATATAAAGTCTGTTTGTGATAATCAGTTACTATCATTTCAATATGTCGTGGGTTTATCGACTTAAAACACAAAAACCTGTTCATATCATTTGCTTAATATATGAGTTTAAAGATCCCGTGATTTAAGGACAGAAATTGCGTCTAATCATTAAAATGTGTTCATTAAAAATTGGCGCGGCAAAACATTATTTATTTACAAAATAATTCCATAAAAATCGAGGCTGACAATCTACTCTCATTTACCTACATACTCGTAGATGCTACAAGCTACGTACGTATGCTACACACATACATTGCACGATGCTACAAGCTTTTACGTACCGATGCTACACACACTTACATTGCGTTTGACGGCGACATTTTTCACGCGTGCAGCGGAGGGGACCGCGTCAAGGTCATCGGTGACGTCACCCCGCGCGCACAATGACCTCCCGAAAACGAAGCGCCACAGAGTAAATGTTTACAGAGAGTTTTAAAGTTACTTGTTGGAAAATATTGTGTTGAATAAAAATTCGAACTAAATATTAATTTTGTTTGAGGTTATTGTTTAACACTAAATTATTGTAATCGGTTTCAGATATAATTAATTGAATTGTTTATAATTATATTTATTTAAAATAAACAGTAAGTTATTGCCCTATATGTCAATAAATAATGATTTAAAACACATCAGCAAACTCATTTTTCTCTTTTGAAATCGGTGTAAAAGTTGTGCATGATCAATAACATGAATCGGTGAATCAAAAAATTTACCTAATATATTTCTTATATCATTCTTTATAATATTCTTTGTATTAAGCTTACGACAAGACAGTAAAGCTCTGCGTAAAATCTTACTCTGTGCAAATATTTACTCAAGTGGCAGTAATAGCTGGAACAATTTTGTCGATCCTCAATGACACTTGTCGACATTTGTTGACACTTAATAACTTAAACCTTAGTGGGTTGTCATGTTACAATTGTATCGAGTGTAATATAAGTTATGTCAATAGAGGTTGTAGTGCAAAATGGAGGCTCTTTACAGCTTTGCCGACGTCATCTTTAAAATTTGGTTCCAAAATAGTTAGGGGATACAAAGATAGCGGATTTGGAATCGATTTTCACTCAGTTCTGATTAGAAAATTTAGATTAGATCTGCTATCTATGTACAATATCGTCTTTATTATCGTCGTCTATTGCTGTATTGAGAGCAGAGCTTCGAAGACAATTATGTCTAATCACATTTTTATTATTAAATACTAACGTGTTTTTCCGAGATCAATATAATTAATAGGTACATCATATTGAAAAAAATTCAAACCCATCTTGAAAAAACAATATTTAAAGTTGAACTGGATGACACATTTTGACACAAAGTCATATTTTCCTTTTATTAATTAAGGACTTACTTTCATAGGCAGAAATAGTCGATATTCCAGTATAGTCTATTCTGTATCCTATTTACCCGTAATATATAACTCTGTTATGTTTAACACTTGTCGAGTTTTGTTGACACACCCGAATGCCTGTCGCTTACAGTCGTCAAGTGCGAAACTGTTCAAATTCACTCTGCGTACATATTTCTTGAATACAGTAGGTACTAAAAAAATGTAAATATGAAAACGTGACTTTTACAACAGCGACATCTTTTATTTTCAAATACTATCTCTCTACTTATTTCTTGAAAACAGTTCTAAAAACTTTGTTAATATAGAAACGTGACTTTAAAAAGCGACATCTATGTATCGCTCCGAAAAAAGTATAAAAAATACTATTCGAACATTAGAAGTACATTAAGGGTTCATAGCGTAAGATTCGTAAATAAATTATACCAAATCTCATACCTTTAAGTGCAAAGATAACGGAGTTATGATAGGAAAAAATCTCGCCTCGAAAATCGTTAATCCTGAAGATGTTGATAACGACACTGGTACAAAATTATTAAAATCGTATACTGTCATCGGTTTTTGATAATTCTTCAAAATTTTGAATTAAACTGAACGTTCAAAGTGGATAGAAATCGGGTTTACAGATTCCGTTACGTAGTTACATACATACATACATGCATACATTCATTCATACATACATACATACAATCCAAGCTAATAAAAGCGTGTTAAAAACGTTGAAACGTTTCGTGTATAGTCTAATTCATAATTAGGTGTCCAAAATGTAAACAAAGGTGTTAACCTATCAAGAAAATACGTTTCAAATGGTACTTTTTTATATTTGACGATATTAAAGTAATACAACAAAAACAATGTGAGCCGTCACGGGACGCCTGGCAAATGTGAAACATCGACATTATTTTGTAAAAGTAATATGCAGAAAAGAACATATTGTGATAGGAACTAAATATGTCATAATGATAAAATAAAATATTACGATTTTTGCGCATGGCGACGCGTCGCCACACCGTACACACTACTGCATATAGACTGTATATATATACCATCGTATAGCGTGGCGCCACGGCATGCGTCGCCACGCCAGAAATCGGTTTTACGTGCGGCTATAGATGTTTCACATCAATAATAAAATAATAATCTAAATAAATTAAGATTAATTCACATTTTATAATATTTATATTACCTCAATTTCTTTTCATATTGTAATAATAATAAAAAACAAGGTTTATGGTAGAAAATTAAAATGTGATAATGGTAACACACTCTGAATCTGAAACATTTCTTGTGCCGTCATTTTTAAGTTTCGTAACTAATATTATTCATTTTCGTGATTGTGATCGAACTCTAATGTTTTGTCGTTTTCACAGCGCGTTTTTTAAATTGTGTATAGTTGTTAAAGTTTTAGTTTTTTGTTGAATTTGTTAGTTTTTATTTCTTGTTAATTTTGACAGTGTCATTTCTTTGTTAACATTTTGGACACCTAATTATGAATCAGACTACAGTATACAATACACGTATGCTAGATGCGTTCAGTTAGAACAGCTGAAATTTGTCCAAAGCACTGCCATGCGTTTAGATTAAGGCGTGAAAATGTACGATAACCGAAAATACATAACATTATGTTTTGAAAATTGTAATTATATTTTTTCAAAGTTAAATACAAAGTTATTTTAAAAGTCAGCAAGTAGGTATTGCTTATATATTCATTATGGTACGTAATCTTAAAAGGGTTGTAAGTTAAATTTAAATATAACAATTATTATAATTAATTTCACGGCTAATGGAGTTAAAATGTTAAACCCTTGCGTTTTCGCTATTTTTTACGTCTACTAATTCCTACATTTTAGTAAAAAGGTTTTTGAATTACAACACGCAATATGTCGTACGTACATATTAGGCGATTAATTAATTTAAGTTTATATTTTAAAACATTTTAAGACAAAAACAACTTACCTAATTTAGCTATAACGTTGATAAATTAATTTGTCGCCGAACTGTTTTATATTCAGCACGTCGGAGTAATTAATGTTGCCATTATTTTAATAAATTAAGGTAATGTCCAAAACGAATTGTCAAATCGATATATGCTACGAGTTTGATGATATAGTCCGCGCCAAACTGGTAGTCCACTCTGAATATAGAAACGAGTCTCGTCGAATAGCAAATTGTAGATATTAGCGGGACGGATACAGCGCGGGTTCCCTACCGGCACCCGTCCGCTGCCTGCTCTCGCCCACGGGTACATAGCTGCGTTAGTATGTCCTTTCGTTGCTACGGAATATATGCTTGTGTGTGCAACAATTTCATAGCGGACTAGCAGTTTTGCGCGGACTATACTAATCTAAGGATTTCATAATAACAAACGACTTTCGCATTATAAGGACTAGTTAAGTAAAGGTCGAAGTTTTGCCCGTAGTTCCGCCCACGTACATAGTTCACACAATTATATTCTACTTGTGTCTCGTAGTAATAGGCATAGAGCATGTCTATTTCCATGCCATAACCTTGGGGATGGATCATCGGCAGCTGCGATATAATGTTTAACACTCAGGTGTCAATTTAGTAGTACTTACATTGCATATATGCATATATCAGTATTGGGATATTTACTATATAAATGTCCACATTATTTAACTGACTTTACATGAACTTGATTATGACTATTCGCTCTAAACCGCGATTAGTGATGGACCATGGTGTTCTGCTTTATGTCCATTATTCACACCAACGTAAACTGGTTCTATACTCTATACTTTATACTTTGAGGTTTGAGTAAACTACATCAACCAGCCTATCATAAATTCTTGTCTGAGAGGATAGCTTTATTGTGACCGCGACTGTACGTGCTATACTGCAGTGGGAGAATAAGTTTGCAGGAATACAGTTATACACATCTCCTGGATTAACTTTAGTCGTCTCCCATGATCTATGACCTATGCGCGAGCTTAGTGCGATAAAATAAATTATAATCTACGTTCCTTCTAAATTATATTAAAATTGGATTGGTACTTCTATGCCAATATATCTTTTAAGGTGATAGAACCCTTAGTGGTTCGACTCCGGCGGTACCACCGCCACACCTATTTCTGCCTCAAAACAGCGGCGTTGGGCGCTGCTGTGTTCGACCTTAGGTAGGAATATCTATTCCTATCTGGGGTTGATTACAGCTGTCCATGGGCTGCAGTAGCCACTTACCATCAGGTGGACTGCATGCTCGTCTGCTACTCCCATATTATAAAAAAAATATTAATTTATTACTGATAAAGTAATTTATTAAAATATTAATCCGTACCTATCAATATATTATCAGACTTTTTGCAATGACAAACTGATTTTCTTTTGATCTTCACAACTTCCCGTGCCGATCTAACAGATATTAAATCCTGCTGGATGTGAAAATAAAATATGAAATCATCCAAACAATGCGTGTTGATTACAAAGGATGGTGTGAATCAAAGTGCGAAAGGAATCAGACGGCATTATGCAAAGCGCAAAGGAACCGCCTGTAAATTGCACTCTGAATACCAATGTGTGTATACGTGTCTAAGCACACGCACACATGTTACCAGAGGATACATGTTAGAAATGATGTTATTCTGACTGTTATCTTATTTGCGAAGTTAAATAAAATATAATGAATATTGGGGACTAATAAATTGTCATATTCAGAATTTGGTTTTCATAATTGTTTGTCCTAAAGCAATTTCTGCTCCTCCTCTACATTTCCTACAAAATTTCTACATTTCTGAAAAAAGTTCCCAGGATTTTATAAAAATAAGCATCATATTTTATTAATTTCATATCAGGATATAAACCTATCATTATTCTATCATCAATTTTTAACGGGTAGCTTGTAAGAATTGCCCGTTTAACTTATTGTATCGTCGAAATAACATCACAAAGCAGATTGCGCTTATTAAGTCCTCAGGAGACATAATAAATATGTGTTGCAAAGGCACATATGACATTAAACTTTGCACATATCACATCAGTAGACATCTCTACATTTACGATTGAAAAGAACCCCGATACTAAGGAATCGACAATGATATGGAAGTCACGCGCGCAGTCATTTTTATTGCAATTTGTTTATGGCTATAGATTTGCGTTAGTGCGCTATTTTTTGCAAGTCCATTAGTATGCTTAGCCTTAACCGTTAAGCGATTTTGAAACAAATTGCAGGAACACTGTCTGCATTTTTGGATCCGGTAATGTTATTAGAAATACCTACTTATAGATTTAAATTATGGAAGTCCTAATAAAAACCGGTCGAGAAAAAATGTTATTTAAACGTAAAATTTATTATTTTTCGCAGAGTTTAATTACGAGTTAGCTAGAGAAAAAATGAAGGTAAATAATTGAATATTTATTTTAATAAAGTTTTGTAGGAATACCATATCTAATTCGTTCATAAATTCATCCTCCCTTAGAAGTAAGTATATGAAACGTAGGTCTTTCCTAGAAAGGGATGTTTATTTCGTAGTTACCATGATTGTCTGACTTTGACTCGATAATGCTACATACACAAATTTCGATAACTAAGCCAAAACAAACAAGGTGATGGAAACTTCTATAAGGAAGGAATTGACAATAATTGTAGGTAGGTATTGAAGAGATACGCAGCCTGACACTTTCGGAATAACCTTTTAACTTTACAATTAAACTCATTAAAACCTTACACTTCGAAAGACGTAAACAAAAGACATAAAACTTTATTTACGGCAATGTCAATAGCGTAAGAATTAACCGCGAAACATTTAAATAGGCCACGGTTTAACTCATTATGTGTCAGCTTGCACAATTTTATTGCCTCCACCAGCTACATATCTTACAGCTTTAGGAAAATTCCACGGTACAGTCAGGCAATAAACTGGCTATTGTTTAAAACTTTGCATGCATTTGGCATGGATCAAAAAATGATCGTCAACTTATACTTTACGATTTGCCTGTACATAAATTAAATTAAACATTAAATAAAATCAATATACACTAAGCATATTTTACTTATAAGTTTATTTCGTAAAAAGTCGTGAGAACATAGTTTAAAAAATTCAGCACGTTTTCAAAACTTAACTAAATAAATAAATACGTATTCTATTATCATCGAAGCCTCATTAGAATCCTTGCTTAGAACACTTCCTATGTAGGTATCATCAATACACTAAAACACCCATATCCAGAACATAAATCTAAATTAATTATATCAGTGTTCTTATTTGGCCTAAATCGATCCAAAAACACATTAATTTATCTAATCACATGATATTAAAGTGATACCAGTTAACTCAGAACGGTTTAATTTTAACTTGGCCGGTAATTTCCATCCTCGATTCGCGTTTCTTAAGAGTGATGTCACGCGCATAAGGCGTCAGGCTTATCTGACACTTGTGCAGCGAATATTGATGTGCCATTAATCATGCAGCTTGTTTCAACGAGACCTGAACGTGGTTTTGGTCACTGAGTTTTGGTGGCAAAGTTGCTTAACAGATGGTGCTGTTTTTTATAAATCAATATGTTCCAAATGATGATTACGAAGACTGTTTTTTTATTGTTTGGCAAAGTGGAAGCTAAACTTTTTGATTGTAATAAGGATGTGAAAATCAGTAGTAGACAAATTACTTTTATACCAGATATCAGTACCATGTTATAGAATCATATATTGAATTATGAAAATATTGAATAGGCAGAGTACTATTTGCCACGAAAACAAAATATATGGCCCAATACAAATACAAATATTTTTGCCCCCTCTCAAGCAAATGGGATACGAGAATAGAGCTTCGCATCGTCTTTTGCTGTCTGCGTCCCTACGAAAAAAATAAACTGCTTTAAAATACAGTAATATTTCAGGCACATTTATTAAGTTTACGCCCCAAAATCACCCTTGAAATTAGAACAAATGAGTGCTACACAAAGTGTATCTGTAGGTGTGGCTGTAAGCTCACCACACACAAACAACGGAGAGTTCAACCAACCTGAATCTGTCTAATAACGTGTTTTCGTGTAGCTACCCTAATATCGGTTTGTTTAGGTAGCCGTGAAAATTGGCGTTTAGTTATCTGTGTGGTGTTAATTTTACAAATTCGCACATTCTGAAAATCTTTCCGTACTACGTCATGGCTGCAGTTTTTTCCTTCATTTGAGAACTAAGATTTAATAAATTATTATAACATTTAATGATAAATTTAAACAAACCTCAAAAAAGGAAATACCTTGTCCCAATAAATTTATACAGTTCGGTGATATATTCAAATGAAATTATGTATTGATATTACTCAATATGGCCTTGTGAAGCTATAGGTATTATTTAGTTTTTGTACCAAATTATTATAAATTAATAAGTTTCATAATTAATGCCTTTGTTGGTTTTAGGTATGACATGTAATCAATCACATGTCTATTACGTGTTAAAATAGATAAGTAATAATCGATTATTAGTAATTGATGCCTTTAAACAATGTTATAATCAACTTTTTATTTTGTAGAGCTAGCAGACGAGCATGTATTCTATTTTATGGTAAGTGGCTACTGCCGCCCATGTACATCTGATATCAACCCCAGATATGATTAAATATTCTTATCTGAGGTCGGCCACAGATGTACCGCTACCCCTGAGGACTAAATTATAACACCTCGGGTAAGTATGTCTTCTTTACCGCACTTAAACCAGAACACAGCAGCGTTTAACACTACTGTTATTAGGCAGAAATAGGTGTGGCGGTTATGTCTCTAGAATCGAACCACAAACGGTTCTACCATCATCCAAGTCTAACGTTCAGAAACCCCATGAAGCAATAAGTTCTCCATTTTAATAATCATCATAAAATAATATGAAAGAAAAAAGTTGAAAGTACACACAATTTACATTTATTTCTTGTCGAAGAATCGAAGCAATAATTAAAAATATGACGCAGACGAAATTAAATTACCTAGTAATAAACAGAAAATAATTCCGCGCCGGGAATTTCATGAAAATGGACTCGTTATTAGCCATTTTATTTTCTACTCGAGTACAAGTAACTCAATTCTTTTGTTCGACATTTCCAATAATATCTCTTCAACGGATGATGGAGCTTCAATACTCAATAAAGGAAGTTCTTTATTCCACATTACTGCTTTGTAAATACTAATAGATTTCACATTCTCCTATCACATTTAATGCACTTTTATTAGAAATGTCTAATACGTTTCTCCTATTATATTGAATGCGGTAGAATTTTTGAGGGTGGTAGAACCATTTGTGGTTCGACTCCGGCGGCACCACCGCCACACTTATTTCTACCTAATAACAGCAGTGTTAGGCGCTACTGTGTTCTGGTTTGAAGGGTGTGGTAAGGGAGATATACTTTTCCGAGGCGTTCCAGCTTAGTCCTCACGGGTAGCGGCGCATCTGTGGCCAACCTCAGGTAGGAATATCTAATCCTATCTGGGGTTGATTACAGATGTCCATGGGCGGCAGTAGCCACTTACCATCAGGTGGACTGCATGCTCGTCTGCTACTCATATATTATAATAAAAAAAAATGCGGTTTCATTAGAACAGTTTGAGGTATTGCAAAATGATGGTTCAAGTAAGTAGGTATGTTTAAAGTCTATGGTCTATGCAGTCTATAGTAATATTTTAATCCTGAAAATATTGTTTTGTTTGAACGCGCTAATATTTTGCATTTAATGTCATATTAAAAAAAAACATTATTAAATTTTAAATGTCATTTGTTAAGAACGGTTTAATGCTATAGTCTATGAAAATGTAAAAAAATAAAGAAAATGAAAAATATAGAGGATCCAGGGATACTTCTTTAGAGAACAGAGTCTCATATGTAAGGGAGGTGTATTACAAAGGTCATTAATACATATAACTATATGTGACGGTAAAAAACAATGTTAAGAGACACTATTTGTAAATCCAAGCGAAATCATAGGGCACAACTCGTCAAATATAATCACGATGTTTGTTTCTTTTGATATTTTAACTTACATTTATTTTTTGTAACTACGTACTAAAAAGAAGCATTATCGTAAAATACTAAGAGGTTTGAGAAGCACTCACCTACTTTCATTACATTGTTTCAATGTAAGAAGAGGATAAAGTGTGACAGTAAGTATATTTGTTTTAAATCAGTGTTTTTTAAAGTGTAGGCCGCGACCCCCTCGCCATATAGAGTTCTACCTGAAGATGACTACAGATTCATTGCTACCTCTGAAGACTAAGTTGGAACTCTCGTCTAAGTGTCTCTCTTCTCATCTCTCTTACCACACTCTTCAAACCAGAAACCAGCAGCGCTTGACACTGCTGTTACAAGACAGAAATAGTTGTGGCCGTGGTGCTGCCGTAGTATAGTCCGGCGGCATTAAATATTGTACCTCGAGGACCATGGAGTTTCTTGCGCCGCTTCTTCTTCATAGCGAACCTATGTCCGAAGCAGTGGTAGTTTGTTGACTTTAAAAAAGTATTATATATGAATCAATTTTGAATAAATGAGATTTGAATTTTAATACCAATTTCGAAATTACTTACACATACTAACACCCATTTAGGTATATGTATTGTAGATGATAATACCTGTTTACTTGTAAATACGTGTAAAGACCTAAAGGCAAGAATTCGCTGTGCCGTGTGAATTTTCCATTCTGTGCGCCAATCCACGTAGACAGTTCAATGTCGCGTATACTCATTATGCCCGGCCACACTGCTTGAGAATGGAAGATAGATGCTTTGTTAAACTTGAGCCAGCCTTGCCTTAGGGATGGCGAATCTTTCCAAAAAAGATCGATTCGAATTCGAAGCGCCATAAATCGATTTACAGAAAAATCGACGCCCAAATAACCGATTTTTCAAAAATCGATATTTTTAGCTGAAAAGGGAGAAGATAGCGAAAAGGTCATCAGGACCAGACAAGTACTGAAATACGCATCCGTCAGCAAAATATGTATTTACAACACATTCCATCAAATTCGAAAAGATCGACTTTCGATTTTCTAAAATGAAAGGTCGATTCACTGAATCGTTCCATTACTAAATATCGATTAAAATACTCGATTTTTTGGCCCAAAGGACCGGTTCTTTGGTTAATAAATATGAGATCGCCATCCCTATCTTGCCTTAGCTTAAACAGCTAATGTAGACATTTGTGCCACATGTTCAACTTGTCGGAAACCGTGCGTTGTTGGTTTCAAAGCTGTCGTGTTATTTGGGGACTAATGTGATATTGTAATGAGATGTTTGTTTGTTATGCAACTTTTATGTATAGTTTGGAAGCAAGGGCTACTTAAAAGTAGGTTTTTGGGTGTCAAAATTTACTTTATTGACCAGGCCACTTGCACTAAGTGGAAAACGAAGGGGGCGATGATCAATTATCAAATGTCCTTCAAAACATAGCAAGAGAATAAAACGTGAAGACTGTTTATATAAAGTATACAACATAAACAGGAAGTTGGTAGATTTTTCGCGGATTTAAAAGAAAAAATCTTCAAAGAAACCAATCTTTAAGGGCTACATAAGTGCTATACTCGTTAAGACTCCTCAACTTCCGTGGCCCGTTATTCTTATTAAATTTATTCAATTTTTGCGCATCAAAAATATGGATTTGACAATTTGTGCCTACTGTAAATTATCTCTTTTCAATCTTTGGTAGGCAAACATAGGACAGATAGATTATTAATAATGGATATTTATACTGGTATACTGGACTATATTTAAAATGGTATTTTGTTCTGTAATCAGAGTAAACCGTGAATCCTATTGTATGGTAGAAATATATGGCGATGGCGCCGCCTCAGTTAAACTAGAAGTAATTCTACTACCTAGTAGATTGTAATCTTACCTAAATATTCAAATAAATTGGCCATTGTGGACGGGCCTTAACACAGATAAAACAATAGATAACAACTCACGTTGCGTAATGCAGTTTAACGTGTAATGTATGTAGTCCAAATAAAATTAAGTACAAGTGGAAGGTCTCTACCAAAACTCTTTGTGATATTGGACTTTAGGTACACCTATTTCTCTCATACAACAACAGTTGTAAAGGTTGCAGTAATCAGGGCTGCACTAAGGCAGGATATTAAGTGGCTACTGCTGCAGATGGACATCTGCCTAGATAATATTAGATTACTACCCGAGGGCAGGCACAGATGCACCGCTACCCCTGAGGTCTAAGCTGGAACGCTTCTAAGCACAACACAACAGCGCATAACACTGCTATTATTAGGCAGAAGTAGGTGTGACGGCGGTGCCGCCGGAGTTGAACCACAGAGGGTATTACGTAATAGGTGTGCATTCGCCGTATTATCCAAAATAAGATCAAGAGAAGAGGTACATTTTTTATTTAATATTTATTGAAACTTGTCAGCACTTCTGGTTCTCAATCTTTCTGAACGTGAGGGACTGCTAATCAGATTTATAGCCCATTACTCCGGTGGAAGCTAATTGATTACTTTGTTTGTGGAAAGCTTTAGGCTTTACGTAAAAAATGTCCGCTTTTATACGGGCAGAGAAGTGATGAAAATATCGTCGTATTGTAAGAGAGACTTAATTATGTTCGTTAAGTTCATTTTTTCAGAATAAGAAAGGTGAGATGTCCACCATGTCCATCAAGGGTAGATTGCTAGACTTCATATATACTTAAGACCACTGCCTAAACATTATCTTTGCTTTTCTTCAAAGCAATCAGCTATGTTAATAGCTTGGATTGGAAAATTGAATTATTTTTTAATAAAACACAAAATGGCAGCTTGTTTTGTATTTTAACGACAACTCCACCGATTGTTGACTAGTTTTATTTATTTATTAAGTTTTTTTTTATAATACATAATAGAGCTTATATTTAAAATTTATGGGATTAAAGGTAATTCTATTCCAATTTCAATTATTTTGGGTGCACCAAAGATGAAGACATACATACATATTCTCGAAAGACATTAGATCCTTAGACATTCCTCCGCGGTCGAAAAAATATTTGTTACAACAAGTTATATACAACTGAACTGTAAATTATACTTTGACGGTACTAAAGACATCCTGACCTCCTTTTAAAATTGTCAAAGTATAACGAGGCCACTCCAAATTTTAACGTTCCTGAGCCGCGGGCTAGTAAAATAACTTTTCCATTATTCGGTGGTAATCACGAACAAGTTTCGTTCATAACCAGTTTTCATGTTCCACTACATAAATCTTTAATATATTAAGATAAACAACCTCACTTTTATTTAGAGTCTATGACAGACGACACGACGTTCAACAAATCGCAGGTCGTCCAGTGGAAATTCTTAACTTGGAATATTACGACCAATACAATTTAGTATTCGGCGGCAAGAATACTAAATGTATTCCTTGTAATAGCTACAGTGTTAAATTTGCTGTATTTTGCCTTAAAGGGTATAGTGTGTCAGAAACACTTATACGTAACATTTCAATGTCCTCAAGAGGAGCATATGTTATCTACTTCGTGTCAGACTCCAACTTAGTTTAGAGTTGATTACAGATGTAAATATTCTTTTTATTGTTTTTTATAATATAGGAGTAGCAGATGAGCATGCAGTCCACCTGATGGTAAGTAGCTACTGCCGCCCATGGATACCTGTAATCAACCCCAGATAGGATTAGATATTCCTACCTGAGGTCGGCCACAGATTCCCCGCTACCCCTGAGGACTAAGCTGGAACGCCTCGGAAAAATCTGTCTCCCTTACCACACCCTTCAAAACGGAACAAAGCAGCGCCTAACACTGCTGTTGTTAGGTAAAAATAATTCGAAAGCCTTTGCATGTACAGAATATAATTTATGTAAACCTACAAAAATACCTCCCTAATAGCTAAATGTCGCAATCACAATATATGCAATATCTACATATACTCTTTCTACATAATTGAATACCGCCTTGCACGTTTTCTGCTTAGCCTACAGGTAGACTGGCAGAGAAGGCTTCTAGCATTAAGTCCACCTTTTATACCAGTGTTAATTAAGTTATAATAAAGTAAATAAATAAATAAATAACTAAATATCACCAAATTTTTTGTTTATTATATTTTGCAACTGGACCAATATCTGCACGTAACAGATTTGACATGGACAAATAAATCAGTTTACTTTTTAAATTCATTTAGTCGTGGTCGTGGTCGTGAGTATTAGTGACGCCTAATTAAAAATATTATATCGTTATAACGAAAAGATTTGATAGCGATCTAAATGGATATATTATTATGTAGAATATATTTTAGCGTTTAATAAATTGTTATATTAATATTTTCTCAGTGTAATTTAATATTATAATTTAATTTTTTGTATTAGGACTTACAATCTTAGACTTAAAGCACACTTAACTGTCGTATACTAGAAGTGTTAGGTGACTTTTAGAGAAAAACATCAGGCAGTCCACAGTCTTCAGCGGTGGATTCAAATAATATTTAGGGTTAATTACAGATATTTATGTAGCGTCAAGTCAGTATGGTCGTTATTACTTTAATTTTATAAAAATAATGAAATATAGCGACATAAAGTTTTATTTTATAAATATTAGAAAATTAAAAAGCCGACAGCTTAATAATAATAATAAACCTGCTTAGTTATAATATCACTCCCACTTAGTTTAGAGTTGATTACAAATATAAATATTCTTTTTTTTTTATAATATAGGAGTAGCAGATTAGCATGCAGTCCACCTGATGGTATGTGACTACTGCCGCCCATGGACATCTGTAAACAATCCCAGATAAGATCAAATATTCCTACCTGAGGTGAAATGGCTCGGAAAAGTATTTCTCCCTTACCACACCCTTCAAACCAGAACACAACAGCGTTTAACACTGCTCTTATGAGACAGAAATAGGTGTGGCGGTGGTACCACTGGAGTCGAACCACAAAGGATTCCTTAAAAATTGCTTATTAAGTTACACGGCTCGTCCAAATCTTTGTTTATTACAATGCCGTGGATGCGTCATCTCCATAATTATAGTAAACGCACGCACAAGATGACCGATAAGAGGCGTCAGTACGAAATTAGAATTAATGTTGAACTGCCAGCTTTTTAGTCGCTTTGGAAATAAGTGAGCAAAATTTAAATTGCCAACAGTCCCAAGAAATTGTTTTTGAAAGACCAGAATTTAAATTTGGAACTTTGCTTTGATTTGGTCATTGGTGTATAGGACATTATATTTCGAAGGTTCTCAAAGTTTGAATAACATGATTGTATGTAACTTACATATATTTTTGTAGATAATTGTGTTATTTTTCATACGTGGCGAACTGCATCATTCTGACAAGCAGAGGGTTTTGGGTTCGATTCTTAGCCAGGCAGACATTTAAAAAATGAGTTCATATTTCTGTTCTCCGTCTGGGTGTTAGTGTGGTCAGTCCCCAGAAGTGGGATACTATTTTTCAACGGTGAAAGAATTGTCCATAAACATACGTATTTTTTCTAATTTATGTTTATTGTAATCAGATAATGTAAAACATATAACAAGTGATTCCAGATGATATTCTTAAGCAGTTACAGTATTATACAATATTCATATCTATAATAAAATAAATATATCTTCAAACATATTGCTCGCTTGGACATAATCTGTTATATTATTCCAAAGCCGCTATTCAATTCTATTATTTGTCCGTTGTCAGTGACTGACCTAACGGTTTACAAAGGTCCGGACCTTCGAACCATCAATAATGGTCGCTTCATCTATAATTCAAATAGAAATGAAGCCATAAGACAGCGGTTTTCAAAGTGTAAGTTCCGACCACCTGCGGTCCTGTATCTATGAGCGGATCACAAAGGCCCATGAAAAAGAGAAAGAATAATACTGCAAAGTCTAAAAACATATTTTAAGTAAGAAAAAGTTAGTTAAAGCCTTTTAGCTACGTGATTCGTAAAATATGTTCTTCGGGTATCTAATTATTTGTTGACACCATATTTAGAAAATAAATAAAATTTATATTCTTTAGTTTTTGTAATACAATAAAATGCAAATCAGAAATCGGAGAAAGTGGGGGTCGCGAAATATTTTTACAAGCTTTTTCTATAGTAAGGTCGCGCTATGAGAAAGATTGAAAAACACTGCAAAAGGCCATGGCGGTGTCAATGACCGGCCTTGCTGTTAATTTACTCCGAATATTTCACTTAGTTCACATTTAATTATAGTGCTTGATCACGCACTTGTAAAGCGAACGCCCTATGTTTTGTTCGATAAACCCAGCGTTGCATAAATAACCCACCGGAAGCCGCATATTGGTCTCGGAGACCGACGTAATGATACAGAAATATCTTTAGTATTTTTACGGTGATATGACCTTACTATGTGAAATATGTTAATCGATGTTAATAAACATAAATAACAATAACTAACGGCAATAACAGCAGCTGAGTTAAAATTAACTTTTAAAGTCGTCTAAAAATTCAAATGAATGTTTTTTAATAACTTTATAATAGACACAAATAATAGATTTCAATTCTAAGGATCAAGTTTTTTTCTTTATAGTGAGATAAAAATGTGTGTGTAATAATTTAATACTAACATCGGAAACAACGGAATTAGATCATACATGCAATTTTCTATTGTTATTCTATGTACATAAAAAAACCGTCAATCCCTCAACTTTTAATCACTTTCTATTGAATATCATTTTTGTAGTTTATTAACCTATAATTATTTTCTAATCATACAGTATTGAATATCACATTAGCCAACAAATAGTTACACGCCATTTACGGGTTAGGTGTTTACGCGTCGCCGAGCTAATTCAGCGGTCACTCTTCATAAGTCAGATGATGAGGTCACAGCTGCAGTGTCGCTGTCGTGGGCGCAGCACCGCAAATTGTCAGACGGAGTGTCGGATGTTGCAATTGTCGTCGGCCCGCCGCACCCAAACACTACTTAATAAGGCTGACCGCCTATTGGCTACTATTGCTTTAGCAACTGGTAGCCTTAGCGCCTAAGTTAACGCGATTATGAGAAGTTGCTCGGCGTCTATTCAGTAGCTTATAAATCTATGCGTACAAACATGTGTTGCTCCTCAGTTGCAAACGAAAAATTGGTCGTTCGGACGGCAACTGCCTAAACAACTGCTAGTAGCATAAGCGACAAGATGATAGCCGACGCAACTATTTCTCAATTATTGTAGCTAATGTGCGGTGATCTTTAAATTGTCCATCAGTTCGTTTCATTGTCACTGCACTACATAAATGACACAATAAAGTTCAGCCATTGTACTTTCGCTTTGTTTAACATCAATGAAACGAGCAGTTTAACACTACTATGACTAGTTTAACACAGTTCGCAAATTTACAGTTTCATTCATAACTCGTAAAGTGTTTTTTGTAAAGGAATAATTATATTAGTATAAGCAGTATTATTATTACTATCCTATACTAAGTAAAAAATTATTTTAAGTCATGAACCATTTTATACAAGGCTACAATAAGTATGTATAAAATATACATAATATTAATTATTTATGGTAAAATATTAGAATGTAGGTCGTTAAAATAAATTAAGAAATAGGCTTTAAATAATTAATTACATACAATTTATCTATTTAATATTTATAAATGGATGAAAAAAGTGAACGAAATCGTTTTAAATACAATATGATTTTATTTTACATACTCCCTAGATGAAATTTCAAATACAATACATAAAAAATAATTGTGAAAATAGAAATGTAAACCAAGAAAATAAGAACTGTATGAGGATTAAAACAGATAAACGCAGTATTTACACGACCGTACCTTAGACTAAGTTCAAATGAAAGTATCTACAGTTTTTTTTTATAATATAGGAGTAGCAGACGAGCATACAGTACACCTGATGGTAAGTGGCTACTGCCGCCCATGGACATCTATAATCAACCCCAGATACGATTAGATATTCTTACCTGAGGTCGACCACAGATGCGCCGCTACCCCTGAGGACTAAGCTGGAACGCCTCGGAAAAGTCTGTCTCCCTTACCACACCCTTCACCGGAACACAGCAGCGCCTAACACTGCTGTTATTAGGTAGAAATAGGTGCGGCGGTGGTGCCGCCGGAGTCGAACCACAAAGGGTTCTACCACCTTGAAATCCTATACTGTATCTGTATCCAATAGTGAGTTATAGAGAGTGAAAGAGCACGCATGCATTACAGCATTTACAATTGTGTCAACCGCCTGCGTCGATACCACCCGCGCTAAGCACTCAACCAAACATAAACAGACTTTACGACTACAATTGTCGCTCCGTTTAATTCATTGCCTACGTACGACATACAGTACACAATTGACAAAATAATGTTTTACGAGTTCACTTCTCTGAAATAATATGAGCGTGGGTAAGTAATTCGAGATTGTTTCAAAATGCGTAGAATTTTGTAGAACACATATTGACATGATTATTTCGCCACAAAGTTCGACAATTACAAATGTTCACGTGTTTATATTGTTAAAAGTATTTGCTGTGTATTTATATGTTCTTTTATCTGTTATTTTAAAGATATAAGGTTTTCATTAATTATCAATAATTTAAACATACCTATCCGATACTTTCCATTATAGTCCTGAGGCGTAGCAAAGCCTGTATGGCCGACCTCAGGTGTTATAGGTGTTAGTAGGCACTTACCATTATAAAAAAAACATACGATGAACTGTCGGTCCTTTTTCTGTTTTCCTTACAAAAAGTAATCATAAGTAGAACAGTAAAAACGGAAACCATTTAACTCGTACTACTTCCAGAATTGTTCCGAATAATGAACCTACATCAACGAACTTTTTCAACCATCAAGACCCTTGTTTCTGGGGCACTTATAATTCCACAGCCGATTGCCTCATTTTACGCTCTGTACGTATACGACTGGGTTAGGTTCTGATAGCCTTACTTTCTACTGCCTTAAAAATTATACCAAATTATGTAAACAATAAAACAAACATTAATGTGGATTTTCGCCAGAAAACTGACCATTTTATTTTAACGACTTCATTATTGTACAATTTTACCTGACTGCATTTTCGACCATAAAAAAAATAATTTTATAAAAAAAGTCAGATACTTCTACTTATAAAGTTTTTGAAGCTTATTTTAACAGGAAACACGATGTAACTTTTCACATAATTAGTGTCTAAAAATGTATTTTAAATGCATAACAGATAGGCATAAAACTCATACAGTCAGATCAGACTAACACCTTTGTAAACTAATAAAATTATAAATTATATTTTTTTATTTTATTTCTAATTAATTTATTACATGTATAAATTATTTGTGATGTCATTATTGTATATTTAATCCTGCAAAATATATAACTATCCATACTTTTTGCAATATGGCCACCCTAACGTACAACTAACACGGGAGTGTAACACATAAGCACAGCTCGTTTTCAATATACGCAAATAACATGTGCTTGTTACCTGTTAGCACACACAGCATAGACACACAGGGACTGTGCACACTAACTAATTTAAATAAAATTATGCCTACATTATACATTTTATTACGTTACGTAATTTTCATATGAAATTGAATGTCCTATCCTTGATACCGTAACGTAGCATTAGATGTAGCAAATTGCATAGATTTTCTAAATTTTTCATGTAAAAAATCCATAATATTATGGAAGTAGAAACCGAGCTTGCAGAAAATTGAAGGACCCTTTGGGGTTCGACTTCAGAAGCACCACCGACACACCTTTCTGTGCTTAGTAACAGCAGTGTTAAGCGCTGCTGTTTCGGTTTGAAGGGTGTTGTAAGAGTGACATACTTATCCAAGGCGTCCCAACTTTGTCCTCTCCACCTCATATACTCTATCTTATCTGAGGTTGATTAGAGATTTCCATGGACGGTACTAGCCACTTACCATCAGTCGGGCTCCATACTCATTTGCTATTAATAATATTATAAAAAATGTAACACAAAATCATCACGAATTATGGTCAATAAATGTATCATATCATCTTGGGCCCACTTTTTGTTGATTTAGCCATAACAATTAAGTTGCGTGTATTAGTTTATAACCTTGAAGAGCGGCGCGGGCGCACGACCTCGATCATAGATCACACATCATTCCGGTGCGTTCACGCTGAAATATTACTCCTACACTAATATTGTTTAACCTTCGCTGTCATAATGAGCGTAACATTACGATTGTACGAGCCATGTTCCTATCGCTTTGACAAACGTCGGCAAATGTTAATGTAAAGTCTCGACCTTTTCCCAGGCTCTCATCAAGAATAGTTGGAATACATTGTTGTAAACTGTTTGTCAAATTAATTGTTGTATATGGGATATATTATGGGAAATTTTTGTTGAAGACCTGTTTGTTATACCTTAGCTGTTGCGCACAGAATGAAGTGTCCTTCCCGAAAAGGAGGTGCGTTGCCTCTGTGGATTAAGGAACGCACCATCTACTGTGAATATTATTTAAGAGGTTTTCGCGTTACGTAATGACGAATAAGTTGGAATGCTATTCATACTATTCCGAGGCGTTCCAGCTTAGTCCTCAGGGATAGCGGCGCATCTGTGGCCGACCTCAGGTAGAAATGTCTAATCCCATCTGTTGTTGATTACACATGTCTATGTGCGGGAGTAGCCACTTACCATCAAGTGGACTACATGCTCCTCTGCTACTCCTATATTACAAATTTAAAAAAGGCCTTGTATAAGTCGAGGCCATTTACCAGCTTTAAATTAGAACACTGTAGTGCTTAACACTGCTGTTATTAAACAGTAATAGATGTCGCGGAAGCCGCCTGAGTTAAACAAAGGGTCCACCCAAAACTAAGATTGCTTCACAGGCTATATAAATCCAAGAAGTAAAGACGTATAGGTTAGAGGAAGTCAATACATTTGAATGGGAGGAGATTGGCCCTCCAGCGGTCGCTGACACCACAACCTCACCTTGAGATGTAAACGCTATTATGCTAATAGGTTCTCCGAAACTAGGCGCGAGTGTAGCGAGGTCAATTTTTAAGGCTAAATGACCATTTGACCAACGTGAATATACGTCAGTATGACGGGAAATACGATTCGGTAATCGTTTTTATTTCTTCTACCGCGACCTGGTCTTTACATATCGATATCGCTTCATTATTTGTAAATCAACGTCGTTTATAAGGGTCATTGTTTGGACGATTGTGTCACATCAATTTTTATGATAGCATGGATTTTATATTAGGGTAGAGAATGGATATTAGATTGCCTTCATTTCAGCGCCATCAACCACTAAAATGCTACAATTTCCAAATGCTAGAGAAATACTAAATGAAATCGGTATTGATAAAAAAAACATTTTCTTAGTTTTTTAACTAAAGGATAATTATAAAAAATAATGTGATTCCCACAATTATCAATCAACCAAGACGCAGAGCAAGCCAAATATCGAAATATACATGCGCTTCAAAAACCATTATCTTTCACAATTGAGTAAACAATGTCTTTGAAGGTGGTAGAACCCTTTGTGGTTCGACTCCGGCGGCACCACCGCCACACCTATTTCTACATAATAACAGCAGTGTTAGGCGCTGCTGTGTTCCGGTTTGAAGGGTGTGGTAAGGGAGACAGACTTTTCCGAGGCTTTCCAGCTTAGTCCTCAGGGGTAGCGGCGCATCTGTGGCCGACCTCAGGTAGGAATATCTAATCCTATCTGGGGTTGATTACAGATGTCCATGGGCGGCAGTAGCCACTTACCATCAACAAGGTGGACAACAGGTGGACTGCATGCTCGTCTGCTACCCTTATATTATGAAAAAAAAATGAAATTAATAGCAGCAATAAGCACGATGAAATATTTCACTGTAATATTTACTCAGTAGTGAATATTTGCTTCATTACTCCTTTCAATTCATTCTCATCCTCAAAGGAAGTCAACCATAAATGATTGATAGTGAGTCGGTTATATTCAAAGTTTCCTGAAAATTATCCTAAAATTAGTTATAATTGGGAACAAAGTTCAAAACATTGGTCAATTTAGTTATCAGGAACCGTAATAGTTCCATTATTCGCTTATTTAAAGTATCCTCAAAATTACCATATTATTATTTTTGTAAGGAAGTCGCAAACCCTTATTTTAGTTGTCAAGAACCGTTAAATTGTTTTTGATAAAAAAATTAATGTAAGCATATGTATTGTTAAATTTTCATATGTTTGAGGATTGTCAGAAGTTACTTTAGATATTTAACTATACATCAATAAGAAGAAAGAAGAAGAAAAGTGGTATCCATGGGTTATTATCAATTGGAAGTATATTGGTGTAAGTGGTGGAAAGCGTCATGAAAGTTTTTCATGAAATTCTTGACAATGTCCGCTTTATAGTCCTATATATTTAATCTGTTACTAGTTACTTTATTTCTTACGTATATTTATATACACCATTGCTTAATATCTATAATTTCTCTCGAATTCACGCAGAAAAAAGTTAGTTTTAGTAACATTTTATCCATCCGTACCGAATCCTTAAATTAATAGCCTTTTTATTTGTCGCTCTAAAATATATTTATCTAAAACATTTCAAATGAATTGTATACCAATAAATAATCCAAAAATAATGAAACTTTCGTTTAAACAGCTTGACCGGTAATTACTTGTCTTCAGTATATTTACTACTAATGAATTCAGGGTTCGATCGGTAAATTTTACTAGAAATTAGTGGCTGTAAAATCCTAAGATACACTTTTAGTGTGCCTTAAGATATTTATTGGCCATTCCAATACGTAATTAGTTTACCATTGAAATCCTTGGCCTTGTCTTCAGCGAGTGAATAGTAGTAATTTTGGTTCAAGACCTCATTTTCGAAAGGTTCGAAACAGAAATCATCATCATTTTAATATCTGCTTTGCTTAGATTAAACCTCTAAATTAAACACATGTCCATGGGCGGCAGGAGCCACTTACCATCAGGTGCACTGCATGCTCGTCTACTACTCCTATATTATAAAAAAAACCTCAAAGCAGTGATAGCAAAAGCAGTGATAGCCTAGTGGTTAAGAAACTCGGCCTCTCGATCGATGGGTCCGAGGTTCAAATCCCAGGAACGCACCTCTGATTTTTCAATGTTATGTGCGTATTAGAAATTAATTCTCACTTGATAAACGGTGAAGGAAAACATCGTGAGGAAACCTGCATACCTGAGATTTATAAAAAAAAATCTCAAAGGTATGTGAAGTCTACCAATGCGCACTTGACCAGCGCGGTGGACTATGGCCTAATCCTTATCATTCTGAGAGGAGACCCATGCCCAGGAGTGGGATAGTACCGGGTTGTTGATGATGATGTGTCAACCTCACACTTTAATTAACAAGCGGTGTTCTCTTTCCTGCTAGATAGCATGCAAGCGACTAGTGCTAGTGGGACGCGCGTACGGGCGTAAACACGCGTGAAAGGATAAGTGCTCTAAGTAGCTACAATTTCTTCGCAAGCGCGTGCGTAAGATACGATAGGATGCAAGTGGGATGCATGCGGGCCATTTGCGTCGTAACCGCGGACGTAAACACGCGCCCCTATTCACAAAACTACTTCACCACCCACATTGCTATTGTTTATATTTTTTTAAGTATTACTACTGTTTATAAAAATAATCACATACTTATAGTTAATATTTTTAAGACGGCAGGACTGTTCATGGTTCGATTGCTGAGGCACAACCGCCACACCTTTTTTTATCGCATCAAAGCCTTCACCTTCAGCCTTCGGTTTAAACCGTTAGTTTTCAAGTGTGATCAGCTTTAGGTAGAACTTTAGTCTACATGGGTCACAGATATCCATTGACGGTACTGAACTCTTACAGATGGACTGCAAGCTCGTCTACTACTTCAAACTTATAAGCCTATAACTATATACTTATAAGCTCTTCAAGTTATGTGATTACCTACAGCGTTCATTGACTATTGAACTTTAAGGATAATAATAAATATAGATCACGAGAACATTTACAACTAATAATAAAAGTGTATATTGACCTCAATCGAATTTTATTGTATCCTCAAGGCAAAGGTAATAAATGCTTGGCAAGTCTTAAAAAACAATAACATATTATTATTCTCTATCAATAAGCATAAACGCTAAATTACGGCAATTGATCCACCGGTTCAGAAATAAGTGGGTATGTATATTATTGTTTATAATAAAATTTACGGTAGGTATGTAGTCTTTTTTCGTATTCAATAGGGTGAGAAGTTCTTAATATAACGTTTAAGTTAATCTACACTGGTAACAGTTCATAATAAAAGTTGTCACATCTAACCATAGATGGCGTTGCAACAGACGAACGTCAACACTATTCAATGGTTCGCCGCGAAAATTTTTATGCATATATTTTACACAAACGTCGTGGCCTTAGACAATCCTTTATCATTTGAATGTCTGCCTCCCCTGGGGTCGATTTCAGGAACCTCTACGTATCCGACAAGTTTCACTAGCTGTCGCATAGTATTAATATTGATGTCTATTTACTTAAAAGAGTTAGATAGGTTTAATTATTATCTCTACATTCGTTCTTTTGAAAAACATGTAAACAATCAAAATAAAATCATACTCCCAAAAATACGAGCAAAAATCAGAAAGTATGCAACAAATGAAAGAGTATGCCACGGAAGACATAAATCGAGAGAGCCACTAAAATTAAAAACTCGAAAACATTTTCCTTTGTCTCCTTCCAGCAGGTAACCAGATAAGTGTCGTTAACTGTCACTCACGCTGGATTGTGGCAGTAATCCAAGTTTGCCTCTCATTATGACGACTTGGAACATAAAAAATATAGAATCCGCGTCATACATGTCGCTTCGGATGACCATTTAGCGGAAGATATTCGGATAACTGTTTTGAAACTAACAACAAAGGAAAGCGGTTTTTCGTTTTTATAATTGTGCTTGTTTATATTGCCGTTTTTATCTAATTGGGGAGGGTAATGTTTTTCATGCGTATGTGTGTATGTATCTCATTAAGTTTTTAAATTTGTCTAAATTGTAGAAGGTGGTTTGAAGGTGGTAGAACGGTATTTCTGCCTCATAACAGCGGCGTTAAGCGCTGCTGTGTGGTTTGAAGGGTGTGGTAAGGAACACATAATTTCCGAGGCGTTCCAGCTTAATCCTCAGGGGTAAGCGGCGCATCTGTGGCCGACCACCGGTAGGAATATCTAATCCTATCTGGGGTTGATTACAGATGTCCATGGGCGGCAGTAGCCACTTACCATCAGGTGGACTGCACGCATGTCTGCTACTCCTATATTATAAAAAAGTAACATTGGCTACATTTCTAAGCAGTCGAATCTTTGTTTGTATAGCAAATGTGTAGTTACTAATTATCTTATTGTTTTGAATACCAAGTTTGGAGTACGAGTTTTAAATCGCATCTTTAGAATTACAGAGACGTAAGTGCAAATATCATGAACTCGAGAAAAATGCATTTGAATCAGGAATGTTGCTTTCAATGCCTTCCAGTTAGCGGAATTTACGAGAGCCTAAGAGTGAATGATGCATTGGACAATTTGACATTTTTTATGTGTAATAGTGTTTTATACATACACTAGTTTAACTATTTATTGGAGTTTCCTCATCAACCCATTATCGTCCCACTGGTAGGCAAGGGGTCTCAATCCAGAGTGAGAGTATTAGGCCATAGTTCACCGCGGAACAAGTGCGTTGTAGACTTCACACACCTTGAATATTTTAAGAACTCACAAAGTTGTTTCCTCACGATGTTTTGCCTAGCCCTTAATGTAAGTGAATTCCAAAAGTTGTGCAGCCGGGAGCGGATTATTTTCGAATCATATACACACAGACCTTCTACATATTTATGTATTCTAGCGAGCCCACTATCCTGCTACACAGGTTTTGCTACTCGTCCGTCTATAAATAGTGCTATTTCGATACCCGTCAAACGACTTACTTAACGGCCACCGATAAACTATAATGGACCTCAAAGATCGCCGCGAGAGTACATTTCCCAATAAAACGCCCACGTTCACTTAAGTCATTTATACAATCACCGCCCATAGTGGCCCAGTCGCAAGTGGTAGGAATGAAATTCGCAGACTTACACTTTCAATATGACTTGCTTTATTAGTAGTTTCATTATTTGCTCTCTTGGCAAACGTAGTGTTTCATTAAGCATGGCTTCCTTTTCGACACTATGGAGTTCATGGTGATATGTAGGTTAACTATTGCGATATTGCCCTACAGAGGATACTTATATACCATGGCACTTTCATGGACATAACGAGCTCAATAAATAGTATAGACATTTAATTGGTAGAAGGGAGGTGATCAGGGTACGCTAAAGAGGCAGTTAAAATAACAGTAGTCATTCGCAAATTCATTGTTAATTCAGCCCTCAGAAAACCAGTATGGTTTAACCTGGGATGTATCTTTGCTACATCTAAGTATGCCTGAAGCAGTTTTTGCAGTTTCGGTGGTAGGGTGTGGCTGCCGGCTGACTTACATACGAGTACAAGGCGACCAACTTTTTTTTTTCATTTTTTATATCATATGAGTAGCAGACGAACATGCAGTCCACCTGATGGAAAGTGGCTACTGCCGCTCATGGACATCTGTAATCAAACCCAGATATGATTAGATATTCCTACCTGAGGTCGGCCACAGATACGCCGCTACCCCTGAGGTCTAAGCTGGAATGCCTCGGAATAGTATGCCTCCGTTACCACACCCTTCAAACCGGAACACAGCAGCGCCTAACACTGCTGTTATTAGGTAGAAATAGGTGTGGCGGTGGTGCCGCCGGAGTCGAACCCCAAAGGATTGTATCCACTTGAAATCCCTCAAATCTTAGCTCCTGGTAACGCATCTGCGATCGGCTTCTAATAAAATGGCTAACTAACATTGGAAACTACCAACTTAGACCTCAGGAGTGGTAGCATACCGTTAATTGGATTCAAATAGAACGTACATTCTTCATGGAGTTGGGAAAAGGGGGCCTATCACCACCTTCTAAAAACCATCATAGTTCAGGAAAGTTTTATTTCAATATTGCATAATCATTATTTTGTTTCGTACCACCACCTCTTTAAAACATTAAACAATGTATGATTAAAATAATATTGTTTTATGAGATGGTAATAACCCACCAGATGTCTATGAACGGTAGTGAACACAAACACAAACCATAACCTAGACAGCATCTTCTTTTACTATTTTCTTGAAACTTTAAAGAAAATTTGTCCTTGTAATAGGATGTACAGAGCATCTAAAGATCCTCGATTTTCCTCCTTCGGGTAAAATTACAAGCGCTATTGGTTCCAAGAATATAGCTCTCATGAAACTCAGTCGTTGCGCTCATTTTAATAAATCACAATTACGACCATTGAAATTTCTGTGATAAAATATCTTGTTTACAGTCGTTTTTTGTGAACAAAAATACTTTTTGACAAAGGATATATTTTTGAATTTTATATAATAATTTCATGCGTAAGACAAGACATTAGTGTTATTCGAGTCGTATTTTTGTGTGTGTGTCTATCGTGTTTTGGGAGCATGCTGAGGTCAAGTAGAAGACCAATTCTGTCGACCATAATCCTTGAAACGTAATCCATCTCGGATTGATTACAGAAGTCTGTAGGTGGCAGTGGCCACTTGCGATCAAACTGACTGCATGTTTATGTTGTACACGCTCATGCATGCATGCTCGCTGTCTGTAAACATATACACACATTCGCACAAGTGTATTTGCAAATTTATTTCGATCTAATTAGAAACCATTCACCTCATAAAGTGAATCAGGTCTGTTTGCTGCGGAAACTAGCGCGACCATAACTCATGGGATTTTTAGCACGACTGTCCATCAAATATTTTACTGGTCGTAAAGAACGCTTTAATCTTCTACGCAAACATCAAAGGCCAATTCGGCATACTTGATCCGCGATACATGTTGCGGAAGTTTAACCACTAAACCGGTATGTATTTGTCTTGCAATATGCAGAGTTTGAGATTAATAACACTTTTAATCAATTTTATGTTATACAAAATATACTACGAAAATACGGAACCAAACTCTTCCTTTTAAATTTTATATAACAGTCAGATCCTGGAATCTTGTGTGGTAGACTGTTATGATCACTACCGGTCAACTTGAATCAATTAGACTTATGCATGAAATTGTTGACCATCTCCAAATTTTTCGTTCACACAAAAAATATTTTCCAAAACAGTTTTATAACTTTTGTTGTCGTGACAATTTGCCCTTTAAGACAGTTAGTTTTAATTTTTTCTTCGTCTTTATTGTTGTCTCTAACTAAACATGTCCTTGAAAGTCCTTAATAATTTTATGGCTTAACTTCTTCCAATGTCTCCGGTTTTCGCAAATGAGGTGAGTATAGCTACTTCTACGGTGATATACGGTGATACCGTCGGGTAGGTCGGAAGCGAGGTCCCTTCACAACCTTACCTGGTTGAAGTTATGTGATTATGGACGAGTGATATGACCAAAGTATCCAAGGATCCTATAATAGCAATTGGTCGATAGTCTGATATATTTACCATACTACGGATATGTCTCATTCTTTGGTATGCCATGCAGCCCAACCGGCTTGACGGATTGCAACATATCAGGTGTCGTCGTATTCGTCTACATTGTAGGCTATATTTAGTAACGTAGGCTATATTTTTAATTAGTCGGGTTTTTGTCTGAAAAAAAAACTGATTTCATTTCGTATGAATATGGTACGGAGTTTCTTGCTGCTACGGTAAAATATAAGGGGAAACAACATATCAAAATTAGCGGCAATGTAAAACAACGTAACAAAACGCATCATTGGTAGCAGGATGCCGTCACTGCCAGTTATTTATGAGCACATAATTCGCTTTAATCGGCAGCTCCCAGATACGCCTCTATCAGTCCTAATAAAGGCCCTACTGGACCGAAAATAATTTTCGTATTCATAATTTTCAATCAACTCGATTGCATGTCTTAGTGGTTATTTTGATCAACGGATAACTACTGGTTTTGAGTGAGTAGCGGCGTGATGTAGAATTATTAACGACATTTTTAATAAAAATCTTAATCTTTTTTGTTTCTTATGACTTAAGTTTGCATTCTTTTTTAAATATAGGAGTTGCAGACGAGCTTACAGTCCACCTGATGGTATGTGGCTACTGCCGCCCGTGGACATCTGTAATCAACCCCAGATAGGATTAGATTACCTACCTGAGGTCGACCACAGGTACGCCGCTGCTCCTTAGGACTAAGCTGGAACGTCTCGGAAAAATATTATAAACAAAAATCATTTTTTTATGTTAAGACCATAAAGTACAATTATCTAGAAGGTAGAGCCGTGTCACCGTATTTGGCGGTGCGTGTTGTAGAATGTTGGATAATGCAGATTATAAATTAATTATCATTTAAAAAGGTAATTATTTCATTTCACAGACTCATTTATAGAGATAGATAAATTAGGACCCGTTTACATTAGGTGAAACACCCATCGACAAAGCAAAAATACAATTTTTATTGATCGGTCACCAAAGTCGTTTGCAGTCAAATACCATTAAACGTCTTTTTTATAATATAGAAGTAGCAGGCGAGTAAGCAGTCCACCAGGTAATTAGCTACTACCGCCCATGGACATCTGTTATCAACCTTAGATCCTAAATTCGTAGCTGAGATCGGCCACAGATGTATCACTACCCACTACCCTAACTACCCGCGGACTAAGCTGAAACGCCTCGGAAAAGATCATTCTTTTATAAAGGAGTCATCTCCTTTAGTACACCTTCAAACAGAACACCAGCCACGCTTAACATTGTTGTTTCTAGACGGAAATAAAACCTAGTGTAAACGCGCCTTTAATAATACATTGTAGTCTTTATCAAAATAATTATAATTAAAATGCTAAACTTAGCTCATCGTTTACAGCTGCATTTTAGCAGTCACGCGAACTATGAACATAGATTCAGTTAGGAATTATCAGTTTCATCTTAGAGATGAATGCGGCTAACCATTTTTGATATCGCACTGTAGATAGCTCGATTGTTCCCTTCGCATAAATTAAACCGAACGTTGTTCAGCGGCTTCTTTGCGATGCCATAAACCAAGGGATGGTCCTCAACTATGTCGCGGAAACTGCACGGGACTTCTTACAAGTACCCATCGTTAGTTGGTACATTAAGGACGATTTTCCTGTGTACATACACGCATAAATCTCATATCGTTGTTACGATATATGTAGGTACAAGACTGTCATTAGGGATGGCGATTCTTTCCGAAAAAAAATCGAATCGGAGTGTGACTAGATTTACATAAAAATCGAGGTCAAAAGAATCGATTCTCCAAAAATCGATCTTAGATCTTTTCACATAAAAAATGTCTATATCACATTTGTTAATGTTCGTTGATTGAACATCGTTGATTCAAAAAGTTTGGAAAATCCAAAAGTGCACGACTCATAATGCTCATTTAATTATGAAATATAAAAAAAAACATGAGTCGTGCAAAATAAAAAGAAAAAAAGAAAAAATAAATAAATAAAAATTTAAAAAAAAACAGCTGTACTAGGAAAGTGATGCACAGGCGCCCCTGGTGGAATAAAATGTACATAATATCTATAGATATAGTTATATCACCATCCATGTTAATTTTACATGGATATATATAGATATACAGTCTTGTAGTTTTCGTTTTTTATTAATTGCAATTAAACGACACTGAATTAATTAATCATTCGCATTCAGTGACCTACAATCGTCGATTAGAATTTTTAAAAAAAAAAATTAACTCAAATGATGGATTTTTTCACAAGTTACAGTGTTTTCAGGTTTCACACATGACGGACAGGAAAATTTTTTGACCTATTTTGGTGTTTTTTTCCAATTCTATTGCAGTAAATCAATTTTTTAAAAGTATGGAATTAATCTCCATTAAATTATCTCGACAATAGTATGCAAAATATCTTGATTCCGTGAACTATCAAGGCTATAGTAATAAAAATAGCCGCCAAAATGAAGCGAAAAAATTTTTCGATCGTAAAGCACTCTCTGATGCTTCGCATCAGGAGTCGTGCAAAAGATCGACTTTCGATTTTCTAGGATGAACGCCGATTCACTGAATCGATCTACTAGGTACTGGAGATCGATTAATATAATCGTATTTTTGGTCGAAAAGATCGATTCTTAGATAAACCGATTACAGATCGCCATCCCTACAGTTTAAAACATGTGAATAGCTCTTTGTTCGGTGATGCACTTGACGTCGCAAATGTATTTTAAATCTGCATGCTCGTCTGTTCTGCCTGCTTAAATGCTAAGAACATGATCCTTCTATGTCAGTGTAATTGCATTATGCTCGTTACACGATACCTACCTTGGAGTATAAGTAGCCAATTGTTTTGAAATAATTCCGTTGTTTGTAACAATGTATAATTTGAATTATGTGTATGATGTTGCGCGTTAGGGAATGTGAAATTCCTAAAAAGTTAGTATTTAAATGTGTTTGAACTGTTTGTGGTCCCAGCATGAATGACTCTTAGACTTGATTCTTAGACTTTGAAGGTATGTCGGAGTTTTAGTCGTTAGCGATCTCAATTGAAAGTGGCAGAATGCTCATAATGTGACATTGAACAAGGCTACACCATCAAAAATATTGTAATGAAGAAATACTTATGACGGTGGAACATTTAACGAGCTTTACATAAACATGAAAAATGTCTTCCGTATCTAATAGTCTTAAATATTATTGTCATATTTTGTCAATAAACATAATATTGTCGCTCTCTGGCTTCCATAACATAAAAAAATCGTATAATATATAAACGGCTTGTTCCGTCTATTAGTTATATAAAATAACGTTTTCGTAATTCAGGGGAAGACAACCTTCGGCAAACAAAATTACATCATATTATTGGGACCGGTTATTCATCAATTTATTATAGGATATTCCTATGGCGGTCGTCGAAAACGGTTGGCAAGAAGCCACGCCTTTAGACTATTGTTTTATACTTGACGAATATTTAGAAAAAATACAACTCTGTATAGTGCGCTTAAAAGTGCTAGTCCGCTTTGAATATAGAAATGAATCGCGTCGCCATAGCAAACTGTATAACTACACCTGCTCGCAAAAACTTCAGAGCGGATTAACAGTTTGGCGAGGACTATAAAATTTATGTAACTCATAAAGAATATTTTTTACCTCTGTATGCAGAGGATAAAAAAGTTTTAAAAGAATAAAACGAAATGCCTACTCCATGTTTGCTTTTTTAATCGCGTAAAAATAGATTAGCTCATATTAAATTATCAGGTGATGATTATCACGTGATGTATAAATAACCTGATGTAAAGATGACATTTCAAAAAACACATTCGGTGTCAATTCCCTTTGAATAAGTTTTTTTTATAAGGAGTAGCAAAAAAGCTTGCAGTCCAGTAAGTCCAGGTAAGTGGCTACTGCCGTCATTTTGCGGATATAAATATCTCATCGCATCAATCGCATATAGCTACTAGCTGATAGTGAGACAAGTGGCAAGATGGGACCATTTCCGATCATATTTGTATAGGTGTTCGTCCAAAGTACAATTGCTATAGTACTATTGTATTTTCAGGTTATAAGTATTGTTTATCAGTAGCATATGGTAATCGAATTCGCTGGGCCAATGTTATTTGGTGTGAGGTCATCGACCTGTGTCATGTTGTCACTGTTTGATATTTTTCTTTTGTTTTTTTTTCATATTATTACTTTTATGTGTAAGTGATGTTACAGCGACATTTATGTCATAATTGAATAGTTGGTTTCACTTTATAGGGTTAGTACTATATATTTATGCTGCCTTCGACTTTATCCCCTAAAGAAACTTGTATTTATAGGTGATAGAACTTCACCCTACTTACTGAAGGTGTTTTCGTAACACATTATATATTTCATTCCTGTGTTCTAGTGGTAAATTATCTACACCAATCCCATATTATATATATTATTAGTAAAGATTACTCACTCCTAACAAGCAAATGTAACCAGTTTTGACAATTGAAATTGTCCCTGTCATCTATTTTCGTGTTTGAAAAATATTGAAAAAAAATGTACTTTTTAGATCATTTACGAATGAGACGATATTTCTCCGCACTATTTCTTCGATTTCTTGTTTTTGCACCACTTAACTCCGCATGTCGACATTGATGACAGCCATTAAATGGCTGATAGAATTGTCAGCCGTTTAAGCCATTTAATGGCTTCCTTAAATTACAAGGCGATCAGATATCTATACTTACCTATGATCAATGCATAAAGTTTCGGATCAGTCCGTACATTTCACTTAATTATTAGATTTCCAACTATATACTGCATACTACCAAATGACTTGGAACGAAGGAACTCGGCAATTTCCAAAAATTAGGACGAAACTACGGATGTTTAAGAAAAATCTAGTCTGGATTGTTAATTATTAATTTTGTTATACAAATGACATGCTAAATAAAAATATAATATTAAATGCTAAATAAAAATGTATGCGGCTGAGCCATAAACCATAATACTACAAATAGCCTTTACTAACAAAAAACAATATTTTATTAATAAACAATAACTAAAATTATAAAAGAAACAAATACTTTGACATTACAGAATCATACTATTACCGCAAGACATCAAAATACTTCACAATAATAACTTGGGACGGGTAATTTATAGAACACGATAAAAAATTAGAACATAAATATTCGTGGGTCATGGTTGTTGGCTCGTCTGTCGACCCTTAGCGGTGCGTTTCCCGTTAAGAGGGCATAGATAATAAATAATTTGGTATAGACTGCACATAATTATAGTTAAAAACTTAATACGAATTTTAATACAATACTTAAGGCAATTTGGACCCGGAAAACATTGTTTCCATATAAATAAAAACATGTTATGGGTGAACAATTCTTATCACTTAGGGGTATGAAAAATAGATAGTAGCCGATTCTCAGACCTACTGAATATGCATATAAAATTTGGTGAGAATCGGTAACGCCGTTTCGGAGAAGTACGGTAACTAACATTATGACACGAAAATTGTATATATAAGATTTTCACTTAAGTTGTAGTTAGGTAAAGATAAGATAAAAAGATAAAATACTCTTTATTGCACACTTACAGTTGAAATTTTACAATACACAATATACATAACAGGTGAAACAGTATGCAATAGGCGGTCTTATCGCTAAGTAGCGATCTCTTCCAGACAACCTATGCATGAAAAAGAAAAGAGAGACAAGCGAAGAAAGGAGGATAGTGTGCGTGAAGTTAGAGAAGGAATAGGTTATAAAGGATAGGATACATTTAGTATTAGTGTATTTAGTATTCGAGACTTAGTTATGTAGTAGGATTCCACACGGATTCCTGTTCTATTTAAAGTCTGTTCCAGTTGTCCATAAGCTTCAGTGTCACTGTACTGTAATGTCAGTTGCACTAAACCACTTTTTGTCCTTTTACATTAATAAATCTAACTTTTATACTTTTTAAAATCAATAATAAAAAACATCTTAATTTAAGCTAAACAGTGGGGATCTTAATTTAAAGAAATGCTGGCCGCTTAAACGCTATTTAATCTGTGGTTGGAAGAAAGTTTGAAGGTTCAAAGGAACTGGTTTCGTGCCATGCTTCGTTTATTTGTCTATGGTCGTTACGTCAGGGCGGTCGTTAGCCGCGGCGTTTTTACATCGAATCGGGTCAGAAATTTGGGTTGAACTCAGTATATCGGCCGTTTGTTCACCTCTCTAGGTCATGTTCGAAATTTGAAATCACTTGTGTGGGTTAGTGGTGTTAACGTTATTGCTATTAAATATAGTAGCTATTAAATATGGTAGTGTTATATAATGTAGCAATACTGTTGTAGGATGTTTCGAATTTTAAAAACGATAAATAGAAATTTTATGTTGAAATGCGTAGTAACGAAAGTATTTAAATATCAATTAAAATGCGGATTAAGTAATGTAAGCAACAGTGAGTGGGTATTGATTGTTAGTAGAAAAATATATTGTCGGAAAGATCTTAGGTAACCTAAAACTAACAAGATAGGTAGGTACTAAAGTATCCGACCCACGCACTTAGGGTCTTAGTAACACAACTTCATAAAATTTCTTCTGTATTTTATTACAAGGATATTAGTACGAACATTTTTATTGAGCCATTTACGTACTAACGATTTTAGTCAATAGAACTAACAACACATCTATGATCGGCTTCAGGTTCAGCTATTGTTCTATGTAGAGTCGATTACAGAAGTCTATGAAGCAGCGCCACTAACCATCATCATGAGGTGGAGTAAATTAGATGGGCTGCATGGACCTTTAGTATCAAATATACACTATAATCTCTTATTGGCAAACTGTACGCTCATTCCCTACTTTATTTCCTTAAACAATCCTAATATGGTAAAGCACGACTACGAAACGAAACGACGAAACGAAACGACTACGAAACTTACTAACTAAAATACCTAACTAACTGAAATAACTAACTAGAAAAAATAGTCGCAAACGCGACAGTCGCATTGCACAGTGACCCAATAGGCGCAGAGCGGCGCATGCTCTAAAAAGGAAATCCTGTTCTGTACCACAACCGATATGAGTGCGCGCTTACGATCATTTCAATTACCCGCTGGAATTAACTATGATGGGTTTCCACTGCGGTTAATGTATTTTTCTATGATATTATGAGGTTCAGAACATCGTTTAGATATTACATGTTCAGTTAGTATAGGCTTTGCATGCATCAGTTATTTAGTTCCCTTTGGAAAGTTCATTATAAGAACTCAAAATTTATTACTTTGATCAGTAGGTCAGTTATATAGAAGACTCGAGGATTGTGTATATTGTAATTGATCTGCAAGATTAAGCAGCTGTAAGCACGGTCGGAAGTTGGATGGGTGCCCGTCAGTGGTTAATTGCCGCGTGTGGATCTACGCTGCAAAAGGTATGCTACGTTATCGGTCCAGATTGTTCTCGGTAGTCTTCGTAGGAGGCTGTATAAGCGGTTAGAAAATATCCAACGCGGGTTGGAACTCTAGCTTGTAGCCTCCTCCATAATCTGAACGGTGTACTTCATTTGTGAAAATAAAAACGACCTCGGACACATTATTATAAAACAATAATATAATAACAAGTAAATTTATAAATATAACACGTTCCATTTGAAATGAAGAAAACAATCGAAATATATATAACTCAAAGGTGGCTGACTGACATAGTGATCTATCAACGCACAGCCCAAACCACTGGACGGATCGTGCTGAAATTTGGCATGCAGGTAGATGTTATGACGTATGCATCCTTTAAGAAATGATTTTGATCAATTCTACCCCCAAGGGGATAAAATAGGGGATGAAAATATTACTTTGTAACGCGAGCAAAGCCGCGGGCAAAAGCTCGTCAAAAAATGAAATTCCTTAACATTATAACGAAATAAGAGCATAACTATTCCAAAGTGACTTTAAGCGCTGGACTATCGGGTGCTGAGACCCTACAGGTAGCCGAGCCTGGGATTAACATATTTCAATTTGTTTTTTTATATAACCTTGCGTCGACCACCGACTTGAGCATTGATAGCCTAGTGGTTAAGAAACTCGTCCTCTTGATCGAGCGGTCCTAGGTTCAAATCCCAGGCACACTACTCTGATTTTTCAGTTATGTGCGTATTAGAAATTAATCATCAATTGCTTCAACAGTGAAAGAAAACATCGTGAGTATACAATATACATCTATGTTTACAATCTTTTCAATCACTATTTTTCTTTAATACCTAGAAATTATTAAGTTTTAAACCCGTTTCCCTTCTATCTATAAACAAACTGTGCTATCTATCGCACGTCAGCATTTTTTATCTTTATTATAAAGTTTAGTAATTAGTATAAACTAAATAATATAAAAAATAAACAGTAAATGCCGTATAGTACCCTTACCTCACAGAAGGTCCCCTTGGCTCAACCGCAATCCAACAAGAGACACACAGTGACCAAGATTATGACCCATAATCTCGTAATAACCCGATGAAGCTGTAAAGGCTGCTAGGACGAACAGCAACTTGTCCCTGTAGTTCCGGGACTAGAATAGGGCTACGGTATCCCCTGCCTGTCGTAGGAGGCGACTAAAAGAGGGCTTCCGGGGTTGCGGACGGCAAGAGTGGGAGTTCGAACCGTCCAGCAAGCGACCCCGGGAAGGACGGCGGTATGTGTGGTCGCATACCGTCGTAAACACTACATGGTGTGGGAAGAGCGAAAACTGCTCCCCCAGGGTAGAGCCCGTTGGGCATCGCGCTTGGAGGGCTCCGGCTGTGTTCCGTTGGAGATCCCGGAGTACTCCAACAAGCGTTGAGGACGGCCACCGGGGGGGTTTTAGTGCGGTAAAAATCCCACATAACCCGGCGTCGCTCCCACGTCGTCGGGTACCTTTTGAAGGTTTCGAGAAAAAGGAAAAAAGGACGAACAGCAACTTACTCTTATTTCGAAAAAAAAACAATCCTTTTTATTTATGCTTCTATTGATACCCAAACCAAAAATAGAATAGTATAATCAATTACCAAAAATATTGACTGGTATTTTAACAAAGCATTATCTTAACTGATGAGCATACCCAAATCGGGCCCTCGCTAACTAAGTATTAATAATTGGCCAAGTACGAGTCGACTCCCACAAGAAGGGTTCCCTACAATCAAATTTTAATTTTTAAGTTTTATTTTTAGTATTACTGATTAGTCTGTCTATTACGGTTAATAGTTGGTTCCATTTTTTTTACCTCTTTCGTTTTTTTACTTATAAGTATTTTTTACTATTCAAGAGTTAGAACAGTATGATAGACAGACTATCATACAGACGGACACTAGAGGCTTATTAATAGCGTTTTGGTTTTATCATTTTGATACGGAAACCTAAAATGAAGGTTTTTACATTACAACACCCGCTGTTAAATAAATATCAGTGCATAAATCAAACACCCTCATAATTATACAATCGCGGAGTATGCATTTTTTATTCGTGTGTTGATTTATCTGAGTAGGAAGTTGTTTCACTATCGACGTGTGAAGAGTATAATAAAATTATTAAATTGTCATACTTACGGATCAAGGGAAAAGCGATATTTATGAAATGAAATAGCTAATAATTATAATTGTTTTACCACTTCTAAATTAATAAAACTTGTAGAGAATTTGTTTTTTGACGACAAAGTTCAGTTAATTATTTTTAATAGAACAAAATTTACTGTAACTATCGGTTCTGTAAACTCTTCAGAAATAAAATTTAAGAGATACTAAGAAAACGTGTTATAATTCAAAATGTGAGCGCCATCTAAGGATAAATTACAGCAAGGTCGAAAGCAAGAAAAGATTGAAATTTCATTGCACCTCATTCTCAAACGGTGTTAACACTCTTGAATTCTTACATATGCATTTCAGACATAATCTAATGATATTTTTTGTTTTTTTTTTATATATGAGAGTAGCAGACGAGCATACAGTCCATCTGATGGTAAATGGCTACTGCCGCCCATGGACATCCGTAAACAACCCCAGATAGGATTACATATTCCTACCTGGAGTCAGCCACAGGTGCGCCGTTACACCTGAAGAATAAGCTGGAACGCCTCGAAAAAATATGCCTTACTACACCCTTCAAATTAAATACGTAATGAGAGGTATATCTTTCATCGCTTCTTGCTACGTCGTCGTTGGTAAAACAGGTTACTAACAATTCGGTTTCCGCGCGTGGGCGGTACGTAGGCTGCAGGCGCCAAGGGGTAAGGAGGCTGTGACCTCCGCAGGTGATAATTGAAAGTCTCACGCGCAGAACAAGTAGCCACTTATTAGTAGGCATAGGCGCAATATTTCACCGTTTAATTCTATACTATAGAAGCTTTTGTATTAAGAGCTTAATTTGTATTAAGCTTTTGTAAGCTTTTAAGTAAGAGATTTCTGACGTGAAAAATTAGGTCTTTTTATCCAAAGTTATACTTAGTAGAGTAATAATGTACAACAGTAAAAGAAAAAAGTGTCCACGATTTATTACTAATTGGTAACAAGTTTTTATGTAATATGTCTAACGTCAAACAATCCGAGATGATGTCACTGATTGATCGTTTCAGGATGGAAGTTTGCATTTGAAATCTTCACATAATTCACTCTTTAAATAAATAAGGGGCTTATTTATAAAATCAAAGGAATGGTCTATTTTTATTAATATTATTTGAAAGTAAACATCATTATGACATTATATTATTAAAAACGACGGCCATTATAATATACGTGCATTTATCGATACAATCGAGTAAATACAAAATTAGGCATGTCACCACCGAACTAAGAATACGTTAAGATTATCAGAATTACAAAACAACATAATTCCAAAAAATCTTCAAAAAAATTACAAAAAAGCGTCTCTGTCTAAGCATCCTTTATTAATAATCTACCTTTTTTTTGTTTACGAGGGGGAAACCTTCAAAAGGTACCCAGAGTCGTGGGAGCACAGATTATTTTATGGGCAAGTGACACCAAAACAACATCGTTAAAATAGGGAGTCCTTATCAGTTCAAATCTAATCAGATATCACAATTTATTTAACCTTTACAAGGTGTTAAAAGGATAATGATTTTTTGTGATGCCTAAACTAATGATGCCTTCCCTTTAATTATATTCACGTAGCACTTAACTACCCAATTTAGTTCAGCATCAGACTAAAAAAGGTGGCTAATGACCAGGTTTATGAAATATCAAAATTATGCAGCGTTTGGAGGTCATTGCCTTCCAATCTGCGGATAGCCTACAGATTGATAATTGATATCAATCGATGAGTCCAAGGTTCGAGTCCCAGGCGATGTTTGAAAGTGTGGTATTACAGATTAATAGAACTTGCTATAATGGTAAAGGAAAATAAATAATCCTGAGGAAATCTATACGTTATTTAAATGTTATTAAAAATCCCAAGGGTGTATAATATTTACCTGATTGTGGTATGTATTTCCTTGTGAAGTCCTAAGTTTTGACAAGTAGAACCAATATGGTTTAATGCCATTGCCACACCTATTTCTAGCGCGAAGCACTTCTGGCATTTTGATAGAAGGAAATGGATGCCAGCTGACTTGCATATGAGGCAACCATCAGTCCTCAAGGGTATCAACGCATCTGTAATCAGTACCCTTACCGTGAGTTTTTACGTTTTGACAAATATGACTGTTTTGGTATTTGTTTACGTATTTGCCCATACAATTTCCAATCGGCGCCCCTAGCGGCTTGTGTCAGAACTTGGAAATTGTATGGACCAATCCGTAAACAAATACCAAAACAACCATATTTAACAAAACCTAAAAACTCATGGTAAGGGTACAGCTTAGGATAGAACCCCTGTTCGGTATGGAGTTAGTTACAGATGTTTACGGGCAGCAGTACCAACATACCTCAAGCATGCATGATCGCTACTTTAATCTTATACAAAAAACATCGCATCCAAAAAAGGCGGGTAATGACCAGGTTCAAAAAAATATCAAAATCAAAATTATTCAGTATTTGTCGGTCATTGACTTCAAAGTCCTAAGTCGTAAGCCTGCGAATCGACATACGATACGAAGGTCAATTGGATGAAAAATGATCCTTATTTATGAAGAGACCGCAAACTTCCTCGAGGTAATGCGCAGTTTGCATGATCCTTGGCTCTTCACGCAATTTAAGCTGCTCTCTAAGAAAACTTGATACCTATATACATGTAGGTCCTCCGATATTGTACGGCTTTTTGTATTAGATGACTTTCATATTTTTGTATTTTACATTAATACTACCGCGTCGTGCTCTATTTCTTTTCTTTTATGTTCCAATGTAACCTAACCAATCATGTATGAAACACTATAGGATTGGGTTAGGTTGGAACATAAAAGAAAATGTTAGCGAGCAGGGCGCGCTAACGCGCTGCGAGCGGGTGGGGCAAAATCATATAAATTCAGTATGTTCTTAAAATATAAATAAGCATGTAGAGATCCTAGTAATAAGACATGTATTTTGTAATCTACCCAATAGCAATGACATACTTCAAACACCGAGACTGCGCGGAAAGTGTCTCGACGTGTCTATTTGTCGACATTTACCGTATCTTTGATGTCTACCTAAGATTTACCAAATAAATGGTGGTAAAAGTTCTAAATAAACAATGATCTCAGATCATTTGGGACTATTACCACTGTGATTGGTAAAGCTTATGATTAGCCGGTAAATCTTAAAATAAACCTTACTTCACGCTTTGACAGTAACATATTCTTTCCATCTGAAGTGAAGTTGTAGCCACTGCCTCTATGCATATTTTATTCAAATTGACAGAACTGCGACTAAAACCCTATACTAATACTACTGAAAACAAATTACAAAGCTCTTTTACCGCTGTAAACTAACAGCTTCATATTATTACACGCCAGTAAACGTTATCTTACGTCACAAGGTCTGAAAACGTATAACATCGCATCTCGGGAATTCCGTGGTAATGGCCTGTTTGCCGTTACGACTGTTTGTTTCCTACGACGAACGCGGAGCTGACTTCTTGCTGAAACATCTAAACGTTTATGTGGCATTGTCCGGCGGAGATGTGTTCATGGCCGTTGCCCATCACGCCTTTGTCGTGCCGACAGTCTTCAGTGTAGGGTAACAACGCTTTAAAATATTGTAGGATATGTAATTTTAGATTTGTACCTGTTAGATTGGCAATGTATAAACTCAATATATATAATGTTTTTTCATAATGCCGTGTCACATTTAAAGCGATGTCATTCGCTGCATTCGCTTTCGTACCGTTGTATAATTTTCACTGAATCAATATGCTAAAAACCCAACAGTACCCGACTGGGAAGGATAATGTTGTGCGCGTATATATGTGTACGAGTATGTGTGTCTCTTCTTTGGCACGCTTTGCGGCCCAGGCGACTTGACGGAGTCATTGTATACGCCTAAATCGTGGGAATAAAGAGTTATTTAGTAGTGAAAGTATTTAGTAAAGTCTGAATAATGCCGAAAAAATTGTTATCAACATTAATTAAATATACCTAATCTTAGCGAAGCTTGAAACAAAATTAATTGTACATTTTAACCAATCAGATGCAAGAGGATTTATTTATGACGTTATACAAACTTTTAAACAATATATTACTAACATTTAAAAAGATTTAAAATCATTGTTATTATAACCATAATTAAAGAGAAAATTATTAACTTTCTCTATCTAAACACATGCAACAGCGACGAAGACTTTCCTGAATAAACATAAATGATGGTGACAACAACTTCAAGTCTATAAGCCATTTGACTGCCGGTCATTCAATGCAGTGCCAACTTATCAGCTCCAAGACCACACCTAGCAAGTCTCTTTCATTTAATACAATGGAAAAATCTGTAATAAATTGTTGTAAACGTAGAAAACTGGACAGGAAACGGTTACTAGAAGACAGAAAGCCTTATTTGTAAGGAAACCTACTAAACATAAAACTTACATACTAACGTATTTAAATGAATTAAACAATTGTTTCTGTATGTTTGTTTTGGTCTGAGTGACGGTAAATAAAGGTAGAACTTTTTATGCTTCCACTCCGGAGACACCACCGCCACAAATATTTCTGTTCCGTTTCAACGGTGTTAAGTGCTGCTGTGTTATTTTTAGAAGTATGGGGTAAGGCAAACAACAAGATGTTCCATCCATACCTGATGCGCATGAGCTGATGCGCAAATGGTTTCAGTACCATGAGTTTTTATGTTTTGACAAATATGACTGTTTTGGTATTTGTTTACGTATTTGCCCATACACATTCCAATCAGCGCCCTTCGCGGATTGTACCAGATCTATAGTGTCAGTAACGTAACATTAAATGTGTAAATTGACAAAATGTGACGCAGACAAAAAGACTTGAGCACTTAGCTACTGTTTCGTTTACTCAGTCTTCTGAAGCAAACGGAACAGAAAACTGGATTGAGTACACGTAACATAAAATTGTGGGATGTTTGGACAACTCATCATAAGGGTATTCGATACCCGGTCAGATAAATACCTTAATGTTGAATTCGGATATCTCTTCTGAGTTGTGATGTATGTGTGTATTCGTCTTTGTGTGTGTCCTTGGAACCCATGACACAAAGAATCCTAGCGTGAGGCTGAGAGTGCCGAAAGCGTCTACTTTACAATAAGGGATTGATAATTGTCTATGAAATATGAGAGGAACTGACGTATGTGAGATTAAAGAATTAAAATAATGAGAACTGATTGTAAGCGGTAATCACACATGGCAGCATGTTGCATGTCGTTTCAAACGTAATACTATGTGACATGTATTGCACACACATGTTCGTCCAGCTGTTACGTTTAATAAACAAAATTAATATACGTTTGACAAACATGTATTCCATCTACATAAGCATGGATGTATGTTCTATGAACATAATACATACCCCTAGTAAGAGGATACCACTTGAGTTATTGGATAAAACTGGTATTGAATTATTTTACTTTAGAGTTACTTATAATATAGGAGTAGCAGACGAGCATGCAGTCCACCTGATGGTAAGTGGGTACTGCCGCCCATGGACATCTGTAAGCAACCCCAGATAGGATTAGATATTTCTAGCTGAGGTCGGCCACAGATGCGCCGCTACCCCTGAGGACTAAGCTGGAATGCCTCGGAAAAGTCTGTCTCCCTTACCACGCCCTTCAAAACGGAACACAGCAGCGTCTAACACTGCTGTTATTAGGTAGAAATAGGTGTGGCGGTGGTGCCGCCGGAGTCGAACCACAAAGGGTTCTACCATCTTCGAAATTAATTTAATTAACTTGCTGTGTAAGTACGTAGTGCTCATACGAGCCACTTCCTTACTTCTAAATATTTCAAGTACGTCCAATTAATTTAATCAAAACTCCGGAATTGTATATCACAAACCAATTAATAATATTAGTTTTAATTAAAATATGTACCTTTAATATTTTAAGAGTAGTTCTTATTATTTATATAATATGCTTTTATTTCAACATTGGCTCTATTATTGTCAATAATGTTACAATTTAACTACCATACCACTATCAAGCGTGTGATTACATGAGAACCCATCAATCTATTAGTCAACCAAGCCAAAAATCCTTTAAAAAAATAATCACTTTTAAAAATTTAACAACTTTGAAACGAGAGGCCAATAAACTTGTCCACGGTGCCCTGCTGTCATTTCAGGCGGCTAATCAGACCGCTCGGAATCCCACTCCCGCGCAACCCACTGAAAGTTTTACGCGCAAATATTATTTTCAACACATTTTAATCGGAGCTTTTCGTATCCATTCGGCCACTTGTTTTGCACTTCACGAATTATGATATTGGTTAAATCAATATGTTTTAAGCAAAACAGTCGTAAGCTTTAAAACGCATGTTCGGTTTACACCATTAGTCGCTAAGTGGAAAACTGTTATGATTCTGAAGTCTTTAATGTTGCCGTTTTCTTAAGTGGTAAGGTAAAGTTAAGTGGTAAAACTATTTGTGTGTCGACTCTGGAATCATCACCTACGTATTACACCGAAGGTGCTGCTGTGTTCAAGTTTCGAAGTTGTGGTAAGAAAAACCCTTTACTAATTTTACTTTATACGTTCAAACTGTATATATCCCCGATATGTAATCGTTCCAACTCAGTCCTCATGAGGAGCAACGCTTATCCTTTTTTTTGTTTCCGAGGGGGAAACCTTCAAAAGGTACCCGACGACGTAGGAGCAACGCCGGGTTATGTGGGATTTTTACCACACAAAAAACCCCCCGGTGGCCGTCCTCAGCGCTTGGTGGAGAACTCCGGGATCTCCGATGGAACACAACCGGAGTCCTCCGAGCGCGGGTTCCAATCGGGTTCTTCCCTGGGAGAGCAGTTTACGCTCCTCCCACTCACCTGGTGTTTACAACGGTGTGCGGCCACACACAACGTCGTCCTTCCCGGAGTTACTTTCTGGACAGTTCGAGCTCCCACTCCCACAGTTGCCGCCCTTTTAGTCGCCTCTTATCGGCAGGGGATACCGTAGCCCTATTCTAGTCCCGAGACTACAGGAATAAGCAACGCTTATCCTAAATGTGGTTGATTACAAATGACCTTGGGCGATAGTAGCCACTCCCCATCAGGTGGACTGCAAGCTCCTTTTCTACTCCAATATTATAAAAAAGTGTAATAAGATCCCGGATTCCTGACCATTCCAGCTTCACTAAGTGTCCTGGCAATGGCCCGGGCGCCGCCGGAAGTCGGTTTCGTGCCACCAGCGCACAACCCTCTACCGTTGGTCAATGTAGTCCACATGTCCTGTCCACGTTAGAACGCTACATTTAGCGCATCCTTTCTAATGGCTCTATGAATTCGTTGTATGTCCGTTTTGTTTTGATTTTAACTTATACAACTTTTTCTTTTGTTTATTCCATTGACTACTTGATCGGGTGTTAGAGCTGATCTAAAAAAAAATATCAGATGAAAGCATTGCCGATGTGGCCAATTGACCGATTTACCAAGTGTATGTCTTATGCTTATTATTATCATTTAATTTATTATCATTATCTATCAAAAGAATTTTACCAATTACAAAAGTTAAAAAAATATATCTGTGAGTTTGTTTTACCCGAAATTATTACCTATAACCAAACTAAAAAAAAACATTTTTATTTGTGTGTTTGTTGTACCTACTCATAACTCTAACTCATTTTTATGTAACTCTGCTTAAAGTTTAAAAGTAAAGCATGAATTAAATAAATATAACGTATGTTTACGATCAAAATATATTGAATATATCATAATGTAACTAAAGCATTTGTCACTAATAAAATGTGATTTTATATGCATTTTACGTCCAGTTGGCAGAGAAAACCGAGTGTTTGGACATATTGTTAATTAAGAGCACCGTTGCTCAACTCTACATTCATAAAATATAAAAATGTATGTTTATTTAAAGATAAATTCATTTCGTAAATCAGATTTTTTTGATTTTTGATTTTGTGGAGTATACTAATAAGAATAAGCGATTTATAGGATGCAGTAAGTAATGATAGAGATCGTAAAGATAGAGTTTGAGTTGAAAAATATTTTTTACAATAACTGTTAATTTATAAAGTAAATTAATGAGGACAATAATTGAACTCAATTTTATCATTGAAATAATTTAATATGTCTTTAAGCATATGAGCGTAGTAGTTGTCAGTTTGTAAAATTGTTTCAATCAGAGTCCTAGTATTACACTGTAATACTAGTATTTTGTACGTCTACGAAGATAGGTCTTAAATGTTAACACGTGTCAGCCTTCCAAATGAAAGCTTCTCCACCAAGCTAGGATTTAAATAATTAATTTAGAGATTGTAGTATGAGAGCTGGTGTTTAATGCGTGTCTGACACCTAGAACATAACTATAGAGAATATTAAAGAAAGGTTTTTAGCACATTCTTAAGTTGATTTTTTTTTGTATACGATTTAGAATGGTCATGATATTAATTATATTGGTTCGTCTCTACATACCCTTTACCTACCTACCTTTACAGGTCATAAAGTTTAAAAAATAGCCTAAACGATGTCAGTCAAGCAACTCTACATTGCTACGACATTAGAACACTCTTATTAGAGTATATTCCATGGATGTTACATTTTTTCTAAAATTAAAAAACGCTAAAAAATATATTTTTATAAAATGTAACACACAATTAATATTAACAGCCCGGAATGCCGTGCGTAGAAATATGCGATCCAAAGTCAGCGCGAGGCAACGAGTATAATTTGTCTCCACAGCCTGATGTGGCATGACGCCTTTTATTTTTCGTTTTAACATCCTTCAATCCAATGTCACTTTTAACTACTTGGATACGAAAATAACTACACATGCTTGCAATGACAATCATGTCTAATTATATTCCAGCCTCTTTACAAGTTTTTTGTGTCAGAACATTTCCGTTGGAAACTCTACATACTAATTTGGCGACATCGCGAATTTGAGACGAAGATGAAAATGCTAAAAATATTTTTGATGCTGTAGCATATAAAAATAAATGTTTAAAATTGAAATTTTGTGTGAGAATATAAAATTACTTATAGAATACTAATATTTCTTGTAACATGTGCTTATTGGCAACATTGAAACTCTAGTCTGTTTATGACCTCTACTACGTTGTTAAAAAAACATTGTATCAATCTGTCCTCACCAGATTGCTTATAAATAACTGGTGTAACATATACTAAATGACACGATGAACTACTCAAACCCAAAGTATCAAAATTTCGAAGTTAAAATTAAAACGCGCGGGTAACTGACGCCTAGCATGGGAAAGCTTTTGTTACTGTGTCAGCTTTGACCTTTAGTAAGCCTGTTTGCAACGTCTATGACAAAAAACTAGTTTTTACTGTATAAATATTCTCGCTGTAGTATATGAATGGTGGAATAAAATAAACCTATGTGTAATTCTACTACCAGTACCCTTACCATGAGTTTTTATGTTTTGATAAATATGACTGTTTTGGTATTTGTTTACGTATTTGCCCATATAATTTCCAATCAGCGCCCCTAGCGGATTGTGTCAGAACTTGGAAATTGTATGGGCCAATACGTAAACAAATACCAAAACAGTCATATTTGTCAAAACGTAAAATCTCATGTTAAGGGTACAGTACACAACGACTCTACTTTTTATGAATAGTAGTGAATGCGTATTGTACATAAATATCGTGCGTGTCTCAGGCGTAGCCTTTCGTGCCCAAAAGACCATGTCGTGTGTTGTATAGTAGAACTAACCTTAGCTAATAAGACATAACATGGAACTTTGTTTATTTATCAGTACCCTCTGTACATACCCTCTGTACATAGCTCTCTTAAATTTTAACATAAACATTTTGTTGGTCAGCAACATAAACCGAATATAGAATAAAGAAATTACACAAATGACTTAACCTCTATCTGAAACAATCAGATCTGTTGCACATTTATTAGATTCCTTAAACTATTCTATTATCTATTGTGTCTATGCAAGAATGTGGTTTGCAACCGGATGAGATACGGCGAATTCAAAAAGATTTCACGCGTGCCCGGTTTCGTAATTTCTGAAGTTAATGACGTGATGAAATTATCTCATTCAAGATTCTAGTGAGATTTTAGTGAGCGTGGTGCGTGACGACGGCGTACGTGTTCTGGCAACCTTGAGCGTGGCTCGCATTATAGCCGAGCGAGACTACGGCTAGTGCTCGCTCAGTGACGCCCTCACTACGCCCGCTATTATTAAACGAGTTCATTGGAACATCTATTTGCGCAATTTGTAGCATCGCACCCGAAGCATTCCTATGACCTTACTGCCACTACGTGCATCCATATGTTTCGTTATTGTGCTTGCATACAAACGGCGCATCTTCTCGCCTGCATACCCGCACCGAAAGCTTTCACTCGAAACTAACAAACTAAGAAAAGTAAGAGCTACGGATCCAGATTATGCAGAGCCGTCTGCAGGCTCATTTTCAATGTGACCGTTTCACTTTTGAATAACATGCTACGTACATAATACACTCTTGTATGAATTTGTTCCTAGAGACGAGACGCCAGTGTGCGTGGCGCATGCGCTCTCGGTGTCTCTACACGCGCTGTCCATTCACTGCGCAACTAATCCGTCCACCGAGACGTCGCAACATTCGTGTTTCTGTAAATATTCAGCCCGATCGACTTGCGTCGCTTGGACGGACTCGATGACATTTTAAAGTCAAATTTGGAATGAAAATTTTAAAATATCGTATCGGAGCGTCCGGCGAGGCGCGAGCGTGTGTCGGCGGTGTCGCGGTGTAGCGCGGCGAGCGGCGAGCGGGCGGCGAGGCACCGCGCCTCCCGGCCGCGGGCGGTGCGAGTGTGCGCGAGTGCGCGTGTGGTGGTGTAGCGAGGCTCGTCGCGGCGCGCCCCGTCAGTCGGCGGCGGCGAGTCACGCGCGTCGTCTTGTCCAGCTCTCTCTGCACTGTCGCTGCACTTCCACCCGCACACCTGCTACCGTTCAGGCTTCGCCGGCTCTCACGCTCTCGAGCGTGGAGGTCGCGACGACCTCGCGCCGCGGTTTCGGTCTTCGGCGGTTTCACCTCGCCCCGCCAGATCGGCCCTCATCGCTCGCTGCAGTGACCGTCGGGATACTTTTCGAGCGTCCGCGCCGGTGCGTGCTCTGACTCCGGCGAGCCGGTCGGCCGCCTCGTGCTGTGACAGTGAAATCGTGAATCTCCGTTCGGTGCGGATGTGCAGTGATGGATAAATAAGACAGAAGCGCGAGTGTACGCGCGAGACAACGAGTCGTCTATATTTCTGGCCGAGTACGAGAGCGGGTCGTCAAAATTGAGCCCAAACTGTATATAGGTGGGTATCCGAAGTCCATTGTGACCGGTAGCCGTTGCGGGAAACCAGCACGGTGAGAACGTCGGCTGCTGGCAAAGTGTTCGTTGAATATTTATAGCGGTGCAAGTTGGAAAGTGTCGTTCGCTCGTAAGGCGCCGAGGGCGGCCCGCCCGCACGAGTCGCGTTGTGCCCGCATGGCGGTCATCCGCTCAGCTGATTTACTGTGGAACAAAAACAATACACTATTTTGTCACTCCTAAAATTGCGGTCAATTACATTCATCAGTGTTTCGATTGCAGCTATAATTAAGTGCTTGTCGCGTTTGAATTACAAAACTGTGACTTTTAATTTAAACGACTTTGAGTGTGTCTTTTCATTCATCACTGTCAGTTCGTTTTTTGTAATAATTGGTAGTGTAGGTACAACAACTTAGTTACTGAAAAAATATTATTTATCTGGTTGCGATTCCTCTCATATTAAACTTTCTTCATGTTCAATAACATGATCCTTTTTAAGTGAACGAAATCACGAAAGTAATGGAAAATATCTAAATTGCCCAATCGCAAGTATCCTTCAACCGACTTCACTTTATTAAATTTGATTTATACCCGCGTTCCACTTATGACAACATGTTTTATATCTGACATTTTCATAAATATAACCTTCGGTATAGCTAAAGTTATCTTCGTGTTGATAGCTGACGCAGGTCAACAACATGCAGTAGTAAACAGCTTAGCATTAGCTGCTTTGCAAATTGAATTAGTACCAGAGCCAAGACCAACAGAATAGCATTAAAACTAATACTTTCATTGGATAAAATGCATTCTCATTTACTATACATCTGAAAGAATGTAGGCAACTAACATTAACATAATTTGCGAAGCACTAATAGATACGCCGTACTCATTATTACAAGAATTAAATTTCGCTGATTGTAATAAATGTATCGAATTGAAAGCGGTTGGACAAGTTTACGCGTACAGTGTTTTAAATACTTTCTTTCATATGTATAGTACACTAGATATTAAAAATCCACTAGTTCTAAATATTTAAGGCAATTTTACGATTATACGTAAAATCTGGGCAAT